>BSBN01000122.1:5000000-6250000 GCA_027924645.1 Cunninghamia lanceolata
AAAAGTTTGTCATTCAACACATTTGTCTATTTTCTTGAAACAAACTTACAATTGTTTGCTCTATGCCCATATTGAGTGACAATGAAAGCAATAACCAGAAAATCTAAAAGAGAATTTACTTTTGATTTGATTGTTGTTTGAAGATTGACCCTTTATAAAACCTAGGCCAGTCATGTCATTGTACTCTTTTTGCTTACCTAACATATCAATAAGCTTGTTACTATTGTTGCACATCTCAAGTTCTTTTCTAAGATTCACTATCTCAGCTTCTTGAGAACAACACTATTTATCTTTAACATTTAATTGTTCTTGAGTGTCTGAAAGTATTTTTCTGTTCTCTTCAAGGTTTATTTTCAGATCAGCAATTTGTTTTTCCTGATCAATGATCAGTTTATTTTGCATCAGATTTTCTTTCTTAATTCTTTTGACTTCTTGAAAGGTGCATCTTAGTTCTCCTTCCAAATTATTTCATTTTCAGATTGGTCAATTTGTTCTACTTCTGTAATAGCAATGATTGCTGCCATGAAAAGTGTTTCATCAACTTCCTCAGATGAATCTTCTGAAGCACTATCAGTAATATCAGCAATTAAACTCTTCTTCTTTTTGAAGGAATTTTTCTTTTTGAAGTTTAATGGCTTTTTCCTAAACTATTTTCTATTATCCTCTTGTTCACTATCAAGATCCATGTTTGGATATTTTGCAGCATAATGACCTATTTTCTCACAATTGAAGCATTTAAAAGGAAGTTTCCCTTTATACTTTCCTGAACCTCTTCAAGTTTACTAACAAAGATAGATTCATCTTCATTGACATTCTCAGTTTCACGACTTGTTTCAACCTCCTTTTTCATAGTTTTAAAAGTTGCTTCCTTGTTAGGGCTATTTTTTTCCATTCTCATTTCATATGCAGTAAAAACTCCATGAAGGGTGTCAATAGTTATTTTCTTCAGGTCTTTTTCTTCAACCACAAAGGTTTTGGAATCATATTTGGGGGTTAGGGTTCTTAAAATCTTCTTTACTACTGTTATTTCTTCTAATTTCTCTCCTAGACCTCTAATGTTGTTCATAGTTTCCTGAACTCTTTGAAGATATTCAGCTACCTTTTCATCATCCTTCATCCTCATTCTTTCAAATCTTTCTCTAAGAGCTTGTAACTTAGCTTCTTTCATACTCTCATCTCCTTCATAAATATTTGATAGCTTATCCCAAATAGCTTTAGATGTATCATATTCCATAACTTTATTTAAAACCTCATTTGACAAGCCACAACAGATAGCACTAGCAGCCTTTGAGCCACAATCAAGGGCCTTTTTTTCATCAGGATTAGATGGTTTGCCTATAACACTACAACCAGTTTCAATGGCATCCCAGACATCATATCCTAAAGACTTGATATGATGAGTCATTCTATATTTCCAAAAGGTATAATCTGTACCATCAAATAATGGTGCTTTAGATGTAGAGAGGCCATCTTGGAAAGACATGATAACCACTCTTTCAGGAAACCCTTAGACTGATTAAGTCTTTTAGAGAAGGGTCTAGCTCTGATACCACTTGTTAGAGTGGTGTGGACACTGAGAGGGGGGTGAATCAATGTCTAATGTATCTTATCTTTTCTCAAAAATTAAACAAACATATGCTTCCAATATTTCAATGATTAAAACATTCATGAATTGAGTGCAATCATAAAACTAACATGAGAAACTTTCAAGCAAATTAAGCACATACCAGGTAATAAGACAATAACAAAATTTTGATCTGAGTGGAAACCTTCTGGGGTAGAAAACAACTCAAAAAATTGTCTCATTGGCTTATTAAGAGAATCTCACTGATTACAGGCCTCACTGGCTTACAACATTGCCTCACTTGCATATAACAATCATTACAATGAATCAAGTAATCACATACAGAGGGATACTCTATTTCTCTTTGTACCAAACTGATATAACATCAACAATGCATGTTCACACACTTGCACATACATCATTCATATTATATCAGGTTTTATATACAACATATTACATTCTGTCCAAGTCATGCTTTCTCTCTACAGACAGTTAGAGAGTCATAACTATAAACTAAAACTAATTGGTAGTTCACAACTGATCAAATAGTTATATCAAAGAATTGCTTCCTGAATCATACTATAATATTCAAAATCTTTCCTTGTTAAAAAATACCTGAGTATAACTAAACAGATAATCATAGTCAACAGATGTTTCAACTGTTTATAACTATTTGCACCAGAATAGTTGTTTATAACTATTTGTACCAGAATTTCAAATGCCTGAGAAAAGAATATATCTTGTGCTTTTATCATTGCACATGTTATAAAAGAAAATGATCTCTTTGTCAGGGTTCTATCAAGATGTTACAGACCCACAAGACAGCCTAAAAAACTCTTTTCCATTTCATCTTTTCAAACAATAAGTCCTCGAAATACTAACAAAAAATGTTTCAAAGTTTTATCAGAAAAAATAGCCACAGTAATATTCGTGAAACCCTTAGCTGAAAAAAAAAAATTCCACTTGAAACCCTAGACACCATTTGGAGACAGTTAACAAAGAATAATGCTTTAACACATTTAAACTCCAAAAACAAATGTAATCTCTGCTTATGTTTCAAACCCTAGGCAACTAGAAACCATTTTTATGTCCACAGAAAATAAAAAACCTTTAAACAATGTCAATGCTGAAATCAACCAAAGAAACTTCAAAGACTTTTATGCATTTTAATTCAAAAACAAAAACTGGAGAGAAGGCACTTGATAGCCAGTAGGAGAAACTGAAAGAATACAAGAGTGCTGATGGTCAACAGAAATTACTCAAGTCCAACCAGCTTTGTGACCTCAGAAGATACCTCGGATAACTTCCTTCAAAGATTCATGCAGCCACTTTCATGTTCTTTCATGATTACAACAAACTAAAATGAAACCCTAAGAAAGCTTCATGTTCAAAGCTCAAACTTTGCATAATGAGTGCCAAAAACTTTCTTTTGACTAAGTTTAACTTATGCAACTAGTGTTATAGGTAAACCCTAACAAGACTGGTGACTAATGAAGAAGAAACTCATTCAATTTTCCTTGTTAAATTTGCACTGACTTATTCGGGAGGTAAACCACTAAAGCATACCGATGAGGAGCAGGTTTGTGATATTTACAACATTGAATATGCCCACTAGGAGATCAAATAAAAACATATCATGGTCAACACTTAAAACCAACATAACAAAAAATTGCATGCCTTAGTCCTCATAAAATATTACAAGTATTTAAATGTCTTTACCACAATGCTCATGATATTAAACATTTGTGCCAAGAGAGAGAACAATATTATAACATCTTGTCAAGGTGCCAAACTGAACATGTGCCAACCAACCATAGAACTGATTACAAGGTCAATATACCTACTAACATAATGTCATAGTGCCAAAGACCACTTTGTCTATTAGGAAACCATCACAACTGAATGAGCCATGAAATGAATGAACCATATGTACCAAGTTGTGGTTTGGTCATTAGGGACAACAACTGAGGGCCAATTTGTCTATTAGGAAACCATCACAACTGAATGAGCCATGAAATGAATGAACCATATGTACCAAGTTGTGGTTTGGTCATCAGGGACAACAACTGAGGGTAGGTCAACAATCCTCTCATCTAATCTTATCCATTCATTTTATCTCTTAATCCTAGCCATCCATCCTATCACTCAACACTCTATAAATTGAGCCTCTCACATCATTATCACAACACATGAGCCATATGCAAGTATATGTTGTCAAAATCTATATCATTATCATTATCATTTGCCTTCATTATTGCCATTGTCATACCTAGGTTATACTAGTTTTGTGAGCAGTCAACATGCATTATGTATCAAAAGAACAAAGCGAGTAGATCTAGGGTGCACTCTACTCCATTCTATCAAGTGTGAAGGGGTGATTGAAGGTGAGGGTATTGAGTTATATTACATTATCTTCCATTATTTGCCTTGAGTCATTTTCTCATTCACATTTTTGGCATGCCCCATGGGACCCACGTCTTATACTAATCTTTTTCGAAAGAAATTCTATCTTTTTTGTTGCAAGTTATAGATCCATGCCTCTGAATGTTACAATGCACCTGTGTTCCCAATCAATGCGCCTATGTCTGCAGGCAACGCACCTGCATCAGTTCTTGAGGTGTCGTTTGTTATTAACCTTTTGTGTTTGCACATCTCTAACAACGGTTTTATTTGATTTTTCTACAAGATTATGGTTTATTAGTGCATCTAACCATCAAATCTCACCTATTGATCATCTAATTATCAATTTTGGTAGGGTTTACCATATTTTTCTTTCAGGTTTTGTCAACCATTTCTAGATCCATGCCTTTGTCTACAAAAGTACACCTTTGTTTTGTTTGATTTTGATGCAATCTACTTTATCATTTCTAACAATTGGGAATCTATTGATTTATTTCTGTGACCTATTTTCTACTTTTTGTCAGTCATGATTGTCTATTTTTTGCATATTTGAGATCACAACAATGACTTGGTTCTTGTACTTCACATCGACGTGCCTGCACTTTAGATCAATGTGCTAGTGTTTAGTATATTTGCACCTATGCTTTTGTAGTACAATACCCTTGTCAGTTTCTAGCATGTCTTTGCCTCCTGATGTCGTTCCTATGTCCTCTATCAGTACACCTATGTCAAACAGGTAAATCAGATAACAATGTAGTTTTCTAATTTTTGTTTGTCTCTATTTTTGTGCATGTGGTTGTAATTCTATGCTTTTGTCTGATTATCATTTTACAGCTAACATTTTGGGTTGTGGGTGACACTAACACATTTGTGCATCTTGTGAACATGCTTGTTAAAGATCAAATCTAAAACTTCTAATCTATTTCTTGTATATTCATTCGTAGAAGACGTTGTTTTTCCACTAAATTAGGCACTAAAGTATATTAGTGGGTTAATGAACAATTGTTTTCTATGTTTTTGAAGTTGTGTGAAGATGTATGCTCTCTCCTTGCACATCTTGTTATCTTAGAGATCAAAAACCTCACATTTCTTCTCTTTTTTATCCTAAGATTTGTTTGTTTGTGTGTATGCTCTCCCCTCGTGCTTCATGTGATCTTGGGAATCCAAAACACCAAGTATAATCTTTCCCTTAGGAGGCTTGCCTTTAGAAACACACCCACTCTAAGGGGGCGACCTCAACCACATGTTCTAGTGGGGTATATCAAAGGAGGGAGAATGAAAGTTGTACCTCAATCTAGTCATATAGTCATTAGGGCAGCCTTGGGGCCCCTGGTAATTTAGGACACGAGATGAAGTGGAATTTGCCTATGCTTATGTTGCATCCCTTCAACGGACTAGTATTCATAGACTCGTGCCTCAATGTATCTAGTGTATATCAAGGATGCCCCTAGAATCTTGTAACAACCTAGATAAGACCTTTTGGCCATCATATCTTGTGGTACATCACTGCAGTAGGAAGAGAAGTGCTCACATGTACCTTTGTGTGTTGAGATAGAGCTTACTTTGGTCAAGGTTTATCCTCCAAGGTAAGGGGTGTATGGTGGAACATAACCATACATTCCCTAGCTATCCAATTGCATGGTAGATGGTATTAAGGGAATGGATGTCACCATTATCAAATTAGTGGGGATAGAAGTTAGCCTTGTGAGTCCATAATATTTGACACACCTACTTGAATAATTATAGGTTGTTAATGTGTTTGGCTTATCTTCTCTGTGCTATACCAGTATAAGCCATATTTCAATCATGAATCAATTCGCACCAGCCACCTTGATAAGTCATAGTCATCCATTATATTTTTGTGCTTGTTATTCTCTTTCCAAATTCCAAAAACTTGCCCTGAAACACTAAAACATACTAGAAACATGCATGTGACTGTAGTTTTGCATCTTTACTCTCTGTCGTCATGCCTGTGATGTCAGTCGGCATGCCTACATTCTATGTTAGCACACCAACATTCTCTGTCAGTCACCCCTATCTTCAAATCAGCGCCCTTTCAGGAACTTAGTCTTAGCTATCAAAATTAGAATTTATAGCTTGTAGATCTAATTGTGGGCTTAAATAGCAAACTGAAATAGACATATTTTTCCAATCCATCCAGTCTGTATTGTCATTCTACCATCCAAAATTCCCTTTGTTATCCATAGCCAAAACATCATTTCCATTCCCATCAATTTTTTGGCCAACCATTTATCCTTTGGACCTAAATTTTGCTAATGCAAACAACCATCCATTTATCAACCAATCCATCTATATATAAATTGATTCATTTATCCATCAACCAAATCTATTTTCTTATCAATCTACTTATCACCAATCCATCTTCCTATCAACCAATCCATTTATCCATCAACCAAACCCATCAACCAAAACCAAAATTTGCACAAGCTTAGCCTAGATCTTTTCATCATTTTATCTTTAAGATCTATTGACTTAGGAGCTTTGACTACTCTTAAGTTGGTGGGTCCTCATCATATCTTTCTTTTTCTTGGGATCTTGTCTACCCCAAGTAGAAAAAAAGTCATCGATATTCCTCTTCTTGATTAGGGATTTGTCAACCCTAATTAGTGAAAGGAATCACATCTTTACAAAACTTCTAGGTGAAATCTTGAGCTAATTTTAGTTTTTTACATCATCATATCCTTATCATTACCATATCTTGATCCATATCATATCCTTGTCATTATCATATCTTTATTGTTATCATATCCTTGTCATTATCATATCTTTGTTGTCATCACATCAATATCTTTGTCATCCTCATATCTTTGTCATTATCATATCTATTGATGACTGTTTTGATGCAATCATAACAATAAGTTAAAATTCACATATAATGAACTGAAACTATACTTGAAAGATAAGGAGGAATCATTTGAGATTCAACTAATCCCAAGTCTACAATGGTTCGGTTGGTCAAGTTCAGTTGGTCAATGTGAAGCTGTAATGTTCAAGGGGCCTTACGTAGTTTAGGTTTGTTTGGTGGTTTACTGGACTAAGAATATGCAAAAAGGTTATGAGATATGTCAATACTTTTCATTCCTTTGCATAAAAGTGTTACTATGCTACAAGTTTTAGATGGTTTTCTTGAATTATTGCAGCTTTCTTCTTTATCTATTTATGAAAACTGTCTACTTATAGCTCTGTTATGCATGCTTCTTCAAATTTGAGACAATTTTCTTTAGATTTCTACGTTTTTAGCTAAATATTTCAGATGGGTTGGGAAAAGTTAGAAAGATCTAATCTATACCTCATTTAATCTACCGAAGGATCTAATTGTTTCTGTTATGCACTATGTAAATACCACAGTAATTTGATCAAATCCACAGTAAAAACCTTAAATGTAAGTTCTGAGCATTTTCACAAACATACATTTAAAATTGCAAGCTCTCAAAGAAAAAATTTCAAAACACAAAGAAGAGCAGGAGAACACTCAGAAGATAGATGCAGAACTCCAGATTCTATTGTATTAGAAACGAATAGTCATACATGATTTACAATATAGGAATGACTCTTAGTTTCATCGATCATACTACAGAGAACTTACAAGCTTTACAAATACAGTAAGACAGCCAGACATTCCACGCGCACCTTACTGCAGACAAACAGGTGACCTCCTTCTTCTACACTAAACTATGCCCAGAAAGACTCTACAATTCTGGCAAAATACTAAAAAAATCCTGTGTAGCCCCTGTTGTTTTCCTAAAATCCCTGTTGTAGAGTATTACAGTGTAGAGAGGCACAATATAAAGACATTCTGATTGTCCTCACTACAGCAAAAACCTAACTGAACCCCCTGCTCAAACCCCTGGTTACAGCAATAAATACAGGTGAACCAGCTCTTCAAAATATCTCTGAGCAGTGTCAAATCTGGACGAAATATTGCCCCTTCTGAGAAGTTCCGGCAGCTGGGTAATAACTTCTGTTTGTCTGTTGTAGTAATACTCTCAGCTGCAACCTTGTTCTTTACTTGAATGGCCTTGACTTTTTCGCACTTCATCTTTATCTTCCTGCTCCTGAGATCAGATTTCCTTCCTCCATGAGGTCACTATGTTGACTTTCCAGCTGCTTCCTCAACTGCAAGCCTGCAAGACAAGACAAGCAATAAGTATTTCATTTATCACATAAACAGCAGGAAATTAAAATAATCGTTTAAATCCAGGTGACTGCGCAAAATCATGGAAATCGGGTTCAAAATACTCTTAAAACGAGTTCAAAACGCATTCAGACCGCTTAAAACCCATCGGGTCAACCATCGCTGACCGAAAAAATGCTACGGGCACCAAAAAAAATGGTTTAAAACTCCACCGCTTCATTTCCCGCCCATCGGCATGACTATCGCTATCGGCGTGTCAAAAAACATGTTGGCCGATATTCTCTATTTGGCCGATGTTCACTTCATCTGCATGATATTTTGGAAATATGATGCTCTCCCTTCTGAAGGTCCAGATGACGTCATCAGGATGTTTCGCTTCTGTGTATTGGGGAAAAGAACAACATCATCATCATCATGTTGAAGGAGAATAGGAGGATATGGAATATGATCCTGCTGCTGAGGAAAGGAAAATGATGGTGACGTCATCGTCATATTCGGGCTTCATTAAAATGCAAAAGATGACGTCATCATCATGTTCAGTTAAGATCAGGGGATAATTGTGATATCGGGTCACCTAAGGAGCATGATCAGGATGATGAATGTAATACGACCCCTTTGCGGCCAAGGCAACCCTCTCGAAAGATCAGGACGATGATGATCATCAGGATATTTGGGGCTTTTGTCGAACTTAGAATAAGACGTCATCATCATATTCGCGAACCGGATCGTGTTTTGGAAAATATCCTGCCGAAGGGAAATGTGATGATGATGATCATCAGGATATTAGCTTCTTCGTTTATCAGATCGGGATGACGTCATCATGATATCCGGAGCCTTTGTTAAACTTAGAACATGACGTCATCAGGATGTTTCGCTAACTGGATCATGTTTTGGAAAATATCCTGCCGAAGGGAAATGTGATGATGATAATCATCAGGATATTTGCAAAAGGTCATATTTCTCAGCAGGAGGACTTCACGAAATATCGGGTAAACAAACAAGATCATGATGATCTTGACAACATGACAGGATAAAAAATATGATGATCCTCCTCATCGAATTATCATGATGACGTAACCATCATATTTCGTCTTCGGAGCATAAGGATGAGTTGAGGTCATCATCAGGTTAGCGCTAGGGTGATATTTAAAAATATGATCATGCTGTTGAGGAATGGAATATCACCTTCTTCTTAAAAGATAGGGTGATCATCATGATCATGCAAAAGGAGATCAGGAGGATATGAAGACGTCATCATCATATTAGCGAACTTCAGCAAATATGACCCTCTTGTGAAAGATCAGGATGATGACCCTCCGATAGGATTTTAACATGCGCATGCAAATATGCCGATGGTGGATTTTCTAAGTCAGGGTGATCTTATAATATCAGCATGATATTATAATATCAGGTAATGTTAAAATATCAGCATGATGCTCGCGATACAAAAGACCGCTCGACGGGGAAAACTTACTATGACTTAAAGTTGACGTCCGGATATTTGAACCTCAGGATATTATCGGGGGGGCGTTTCAAATATGATGATGATGTTCTTCATACAGCAAAACCAAGTTTATAAAATATGACCCTCCTAAAATCATGATGCTCACGATGCGCATAAGACCATTTGACAGGTAAAGGGCACTACCACCTAAGATTGACGTCCGGATATTGCGACTGCATGATTTTATCGGGTGATAGATCAAGATCATGATGACCTTGACAACATGAAAAAAATATGATCACTTGCGATTATCAGGTTTGACCAAACTTTGACTGTGCATAACTTCCACATATGGACGAATTTTCAAGTGAAGTAAAAGGCAAACCTGCATGGAATTTCAAGCTCTTTCTAAATATGAGGTCACAGAAACAAAATATGAACTTTGACAAAACTGACCTCATGATGATGACCAACCTCATCCTGACCTTTATGATGATGATGCACCTGACTCATTTTTACCAAACCGCCAGAAAGCAGACAAACACAAGCAGAAGCAAAAAGCAAAACATCAGCAGGGGTCCCCATTTTGCTAAGGAGCATAATGGGGCGTGTTGTGAACATCACAACAATATCTTTGTCATTGACATATTCTTATTCACATCATACCTTATCCATATCATCCCTATATCATCATCATATCCTTGTCACCTTTTTGGTCCAAAATATTATCATTTAAGCCTTAATCAAAACATAACCAATTCCCAAGTCCAAAATCAAATCACCATTATCCATTTACACCTATCATCTTTTCATCTCATAGCAAGGTCATCTCATTTATGCTCGTCACAAGGTCTCAAGCTAAGAAAATCATGGAGTCTAACCAACAATCCAACCAAGAGTCTACTTCTGATGTGTTCATACCAAAGGAATATAGAAACATTGTTCAACCATCATCATTTCCTCAATATCCTCAAAGTCCAAGTAACTCTACCCAAGGGTCTTTTGATTATGAATCTAGAATCCAATACTTTTTAGAGGACCCCGATAACCAAGAACTTGTGGACCATATTATTACCAAGAATGTGCAAAGTTATTTCCAAATGCTACTACAAAAGGGAGTTAAGTTGCCTAAATATTTGGATGTCTCCACTTTAATGCCTCAAGATTCTCCTTGTCAAAATGATAATCTATTAGGAGTATCCCATCAAACACTTGTTGATGAAACCATAAATCCTATTTCAAACCTTAACATCAACATGTCGATGAATCAACCTATTCCTTCCATAGGGATGTCACAACCTACTCCTAGTGTGTCCATGTTGATTCCTTAAGTTGCAACCATCATAGCCCCATATAATGGTCAAATCATCTCACCTTTCAATCTCAATACTTCATCATCCATCCCTACATCATCAGCCATCCCTCTTATCAACACCCATGTGTCCCAACCTCATATGTAGACCTAATGTTGCCACCATCATTCCACCTTATAGTGGTCAAATCATTCCACCATTCAATATTCAAACATCCAACCCCATCTATATACTATCATCCATACTGCTCATTAACACTCAAGCATATGTATCCATGCCCCAAACCTCACAAGTCCAAGTTCCTACCCAATCTTCATCTTCACACATTCCAAACCTCGGTAAATCCATTTTCCAACAACTCATTCTCCAACAACAACAACAACAACAACAAGCCCTCCTTCAACAACTCCTATCCCAACAACCACAACTACAACTTTCATCTAACATATCCGCCACATCCTCAGCAAATGAGTCACCAAAAATATAAATTATGAAACAAATGATAGCCAACATGTAAAAGGGAAACCAAAAGAAACGATATACCTTTGAAGAAATTTGTCCCTTTCCATTTGAAAAATCTCTAGTCATGAACCCCTTCCCTCCAAACATTGAATTTCCAAATTTTGAAAAATACAAATAGAAGGGTGATCCTAGAGACCATCTTATGGAATTTTACATAGCATGCATGGATCTTACATATGATGATACCTATTTAATGTGACTTTTTCCTCGTAGCTTAGGAGGTCAATCTATTGAATGATTGCCCGATCTTCCACATGGAATCAAAACCTTCCAAGAGCTTTCCGACAAGTTTATAGCTCACTTTTCTTATAACATTAAACATGAAATGTCTATGACCGATATTTGCAACACTAAACAAAGAAATGAGGAATCATTTGCTTCCTTCTTGAAATGTTGGAGAAACCTTGCTAGTAAACTTCCTTGCTCTATTCTTGAAAAGCAACTTGTCAATATTTATATCCAAAACTTAAATTAGGAAATGGCCTTTCATCTTCAAGTCTTATGTACTGATACTTTTAAAGAAATAATTGACAAAGGCATAACCATAGAGAAATCCCTACTATCCAAAGGAATTTGCAAGATCTTTAAGGACAACAAAGACTCTAATACTCATTCCAATGAGAAACCACACTTTTGGGCTAAAAATAAGAACATCATCAACGATGGTGTAATGGATTCCAAGCTCATGAAAACCCTCCAAAATCCTCCAATAGTACTTAATTCATCATCAAACATAAATTTTACTACTCCCAAGGGCATTCCTATACAAGGACTAAGATGTAGACATAAATTTTTAAATCTAGAAGAACCTATTGAATCCATTTTTTGAAAACTCTAACAATAAAACCTCATCAAGCTTCCTGAAATCAAACCTTATGAGGAAAATATGGTTAAGCCCTATTGGTACAATGACAATGAATATTATGAATACCATAGGGTCAAAGGTCACAAAAAATCCAGTTGCATGAGACTTGAGAATCATATCCAAGTTCTTGTAGATTGAGGAGATATTACTATAGATGAACCTCCTCCAAAATCGTCAAATGAGAAATTGGGTGTACCAAGATCCATTCCCTAACCATAGTCAAGGTAATCCCTCTAGAAGAAATCCTAATAATAACACCAAAAAATTCAATTCCTCCCCTTCATATGACTCCATTGTGGGTCGTATTGAAGCATGTCCTTCATAAGCAGCCACCATAACCATTAGAGCCAATAATCTTGATTATACCGTTACTACTTGTTGTAGTCACATTACCATTCAAGGAGAACCATATTCATCCACATCATCTTCCAAATATAATATCCTTGACCACTTAGGGAAAACACCCATACAAATCTCCATCCTAGAGCTACTTCGTACATCCCCTATTCATAAAGAGATTTTAGACAAGGCCTTGATATATTCTCATGTCTCTAATGACATTAATGTCAAACAATTCCAAGTCATGGTGGGACACCTTACATCCAATCACAACTTAGTTTTTACCAAAAAATACATGACTACCATTGACTCATTCTATAATGAACCCCTCCATCTAGAAGTTGCGATCCATAAACACAAAGTCAAAAGGGCCCTTGTAGATGGTGTATCAGGCTTAAACAAATTCACTTTGAGATTAATAAAATAATTGGGATACTCTATTGGGGTTATTGATACAAAATATCAGATTACAATCAAAGCCTATGACAAATTTGAGAGACGATCAGAAGGGATCATTAAGTTACTAATTCTAGTAGGTCCTGAATTTATGGAAACCACTTGTCAAGTCTTAGACCTTGATCTCCCATACAACATCCTCCTAGGATGCCCATGGATTCATGCCATGAAGGTTTTCCCTTCCACCTATCATCAATGCATAAAATTCCCATACAATGACCAAGATATTACAGTATTTGCTGACCCACAACCCTTCCAATATTGTCACCTATTGGAAGGTCCATACTGTAAAACCAATTATTTCCCTACCCCTGAAATCACTAAACAATCTCCATCCTACATTGATTCATCCACACTTTCTTTCTTATCCAAATCATCCACCACACATCCTGAGATCAAGGCTAAGATTACTGATAAAGGATTGGGAGAATATACTTTTCAAGGACCATTTTATGGGGGTCAACTCCCACTCTCTCCCAAAATATTTGGAAGACCTCACCCCACTAGCTCTATTTCAATTATCACCATAAATTGTAAGCCAACCAAATTTTCCCATTGGGGTGTGTTAGATAAAGAAATCATTGATGGGGACATTTCAGAATGGCTCTATAAAGATGAAGAAGAAGACAACTTACCTCTTGAGACATATCCTAAGGGTTTTCATATGGTGAAAAACATGGGATATAAAGGACAAGATGGCCTTGTTCTACATGAACAAGGAAATATTGAACCTATTAAAGCTAACACCCTAACGTAGATGTAGAGGAAAACTAATGCGTTGCAGAGTTAACATAATTCAGGGGTGAACCTATCTAAACAGTCCACTCTATCATTGTACTTCCTACATTAAATTATCAACCAAGGAGCATAAGCTTATGATGGCACTACATTGTATGTGCCTTCAGGGCTCATATTATTTCTAAACTATCTTATCTAAACCTACTTATTTTGTTGGGATTCATAGAAATGTAAAGATAGGAAAAATGGTTATAGAATCTAGTAGCTACGGGTACCTTCAACATAAGCTGTAGATAACTGTTAACAATAGAAAATTACATAACTAATCCAAAACATTCAAAATGATAAGAAAGCTCATGCTAACCTCTAGAGGACTTAAAGTAGACAAAGCATGCATTTGTTCATGAACCATACTACTATAATTTGACAATTAAAGTATTCTAATTGACTCGTAATGTATTTATATGCAAATGAAAAATATATTTAACAAGAATGCATAAAGGAATGAGGAAATAAATGAAGTGAGGATCAATACCTTGAGTGGCCAGCTCAGGAGACTGACTCACTTTAACTAGAAATCAAATCTAATTCAAATTCTTACGCATCTTCATAACACATAGTTTCATTCACTTCAGATCATAAACAAAATCTCTTTTTAGATTGTATTCAATAATGACATTTTTTAAAACATGTCTGGATCTTCCAATATAAAAATAGAGTAACAACTGAGTAACTAGAAAATAAAATGACTAACTTGACATCGAACTCATGTCCCTTAACTTATACAGAAATGGGAGAGTTTTATGCAACTACTAACTAACTTCAACCATCAATCTATTCCTAGATACTAGGATACAGGTTTAAGATTAATTTATTAATCTAACTAACTAGAAGGAGAGTCCTATTCAAACAAGAATTCTTATGCAAGGGCTCGCATGAAGAACACACAAAAGTTGCATTTGAAACAAGTCTACTTCTTCTACATTTATTCCTATCCATGATGGTTCACATTCATCCTCCAGCTGCCTGCACTTTTGGCATCCTAACTTCACTTCCTTTAATTCTCCTATCCTGCAACTCACTACAAATGCTCATTTCTTTGATGACACGTTCTTCTTGCATAGGGGTTAATTCACAAAACATATGCACACAAATAACCTTCATGACTAAACCATAGGATTCCATCTATATTGCATGCATACTCATATTTAAATCATTCAATTGATAATATCATCACCATATTCCATATTAATAACATAGATTCAAAGTCTTACAAAGTATATAAAAAGACAACATATAATGATGGTGATGTTGGTAAAGTGTCTGGAGGATCATATGGAAAAGTTCTAAAAGCATATAAAAACAACATAAAAAGAAGTCAATATTTCAGCCCATCATTCCCCCCAACTTAGCCTTTTGCTTGCCCTCAAGCAAAATCATTGAATTGAATATCTAGGGGAGAAGATTGTAGTGCAAAGTATTCTGCCTAAGTTCCATTATTTCTCTGACTCCTTCACCCTGCTTAAGATAAAAACCATTGTAACAAGCAAGCCTATCCAATCTGATTGATTCCGCATTCCTACATTCATCACCCTTTTCCCCTGTCTAGTGTGGTATTGGATAAAGGAGAATAGGAGGATGAAAAGTAAGTGGCAGCCATCGCACTCCTGTTTTCTTTGAAATCCGAATATACTTGCGCAATCTCTCAAACATATTCATAAAATTATGAAAAGAGTGAGGATTTTTTCTCTGCAATGTTGTAGTCGGACTATTCCATCTATCTTGCACATACCTTAGACAATTTTGAAGCATAGGCCCTGCTAACTGTTGTATCCTTTTGTTATCTCACAGTCTCAAATCCATAATTATTTTTCCTAGACCTTTGTATGAGAGGAGTGTTAACCATTGAGTAAGGATTACATTAGGATTCAATGCTTCCCTTCTAGCCTGTAGTGTCACTATTTTCTCTTCTTCCTCATACTTATCCATCAGTTCCCCTTTGAGATTCTCATTCTTGAGATGTGATAATAGTGCCCTAACCTGCAAATCCCCAACATAAATTGAAGGGTTGCATTATGTATCCTCTATCATTAAGTAGCTATGCAAACAATATTCACACAATTGGTCTTGCTCCTCTAAACTGACTTCTTTAAAATGGTGGTAGAAAATATGCCTTGAATGTAAAGTAGACTGATTATTAATGAACCTATTAAACTAGAAACTGAGAAACTTTTCTTTTAGGAACAATGCATATACCCTCAGTTGGAGGTCTGCACCCAATGATCTGTATGGCCTTGTCAATTACCTCTGTCAGCTTATCCTCCAACCTTTTTATCACCAAATTCTTATCTTCTATTGATGCATTGAGATTCTATTTTTCCTTCTCCCAGTTTTACTTTTCTTGTTTGGATTTGTGAGTGAGTTTCATTAATTCAAAACCCAAAGACAAAGTTGTGTGGTACACTGGAGTCCTTGTTACAGGAGGTTGTGGAGTGAGTATTTCATTTTCTTTAGTATTTTTTTTACTCATAGCCATCTATGCTAGCAGGTCTAGATTAGTTCCATCGCCATAGGTTTGAATTCTCTCCTCCAACTCTTGTATTCTTTTCTCCTTTTCTTTGTCCTTCTCTTCATATCCTTTCACCTGCTCTTCCATTTGTTTTATACTATCAAAAGCTTCTTGCAGTTCTTTTCTTATGTTTCTATCCTCCAACAATTCTTTTTCTTTTTCAAAATTTAGACCTTCATCATTATCATTCCCAATTATATCAAGAATCTCCTTAGTAGAACTGATAGGAACTAACTTTCCCATTTTCTTTGCAATAAACATATCCTCTGAATCAGAATCAGAAGTCGAAGAAACATACCTTCTCTTTTTAGCAAACATGTTAACATTTTCACAAGCATCAGTAGAGACATCCTTAGGAGCATCAGCAAGGACATCTTCAGGGGCAATTCCTCCTTTATCTGAAACTAAATTCACTGGTGTTGGATCATGTGTTGTTGTCCTTCACCTTTTTCTTGCCCCTATTCCTTAACAATTCTTTCCTTCACACTCTGCCTCTTCAACCTTCCTGAGTACCTGGGAGTAGAATTCTCCTGTTTGACTTCATTTTTCCTTTTCTTTTTACTCCTCTTCCTCTTCTTTTCCCCTGCATCTTCTCCCTTCACAGTGCTTTTATGCTTCTCAACACTTTTCTTATTTCTCTTTTTCTTAACAGGTGTTGAATCAGTGCCTCTCATAGGTTTAGGTTTAGAAGATGAAGGTTCCTCTACTACCACTGGCCTATCCTCTAGAGTGTTTTCCTCCTACGATCCCTCTTTCTCAAGCTCAATCTCAGGTTTAGGATCATGTTGGGGCTCATTCTCTGCTTCAGGTTCTTCCAACAGTGTTGTGATATCTACACATTGTTTAAAAGCCTCACAATCAACCTATGGGTGTTGAATTCTTAAGCTCCTCTTTATCAATAAGGATATTAAACAATGATGGGACAACGTGGTGTCCACTTTCATTTTCTGGTATTCATACACCATTCTTTTCAACATATTAAATAGGAAATTGGGAATGTTGACTAGCTTATCATGGCGCAAATGATTAAGCAACTTAAAATGCATAGTATACAGCAAATTATGCCGGCCATCACAGGTAATGTATTTAATGATGTATGAAGCACATTTTCCCCAAAAAATGGAAGGGATAATCTCTTTGTACCTTGTGTTATTGATTCCAGGTGCTCTCCTCACTCGCATAATTCTTCCCTTGCTGCAGCTGCATCAGCATGAGCTAGATACTCAGACCCTATGCATGGAAATCCTATGACTTGGGCAATGGCCATCTTAGAAGCATCTACAACTAATCCCCTGACTGTTGCCTCATCATATTGCAGTGTGGCTACAAATTCCTTTGCCATTTCGTTATCATATTCTGTCGACTTCAAAAAGTAGTCCAGCTATCCTACTCTAGTAAAGAGTGGTAGCACCAACACATCTTCTAATATTTCTTTATTTGTAGATGGCTCTCATCATACCGCATCACCCCCCATTATCTCTATGTTTTACAACCTCTTGAAGTATCAATTTCTACTAAACTCCAATTCTACCACCTTGAAGAGAACCAACCTACAGTTTACTGCCCTTTTCTATTCTTCCACTACAACTTTCTCAAGGTAACAAGTTCATATTTTGGTGAAACAAGGTAGGTTTACTCTTTTTAGAAAATGGCATAGGATGTTCTATTTGGTATCTCTAAAAACAAAGATGGCGAAAATGGCAAAAATCAAAAAATTAAACCCCTCCCCCCAACTAATGTGTGAAGTGACCTCACTTTGTGTGGCAATTGATATAAAAGGAAGAGTATTTATTAACTGGAATGGTGAAAAATATTTCCACATGCATGAAATAAATAAAAAGTAATAATGAATATTATAAGAAAGCTAAGTTTAATCATTGAAAGTTACCTTATGTACACATGTTATGGAAATAAATGATCAGTGCACCTTAGAATTTGAGAACACATACTTGGCATTTGATTTTATATGAGAAAGATGACATGCATGCGGATGAATGGTAAGGTGGCGGGTACTGCAGAATGGATGTGAGGTGACAGCTCGCAATGTGGGAATGAACAACTCATGAGCTTGAGTTGACACCTTTTGCAGCGGCAATTGATTTATTTCAAAATGAATGAAGCAATGTTAGAAGAGATGGAATGAGCAGGAAAATGCTGTGCTGAGTGCCAAAGTAGTGAATACATCTACAAACATTTAGTTTCTACGGGTGCCTCCAGTACAGGTCCTGACTGAATAATTACATATGCAATATGTCAGGTCCCAACTGTAACAGGTCCCAATTGATAGTGAACAATGGGTCCCTCTAGAGTTAACTGTGGTCACCTTGGTTAGTGTGTTGTGTGTGCATGTGAAATATAAAGCAAGAAAAATTAAGTCTTAGGGACAGGGGTTGAGTATTGCAACTCAACCTCTGCATCACTAGACAAGATTGGTGGATCATCTTCTAATGGTGTATCAGTTGGTGTCACAGAACCTTCATCAGGAGTGCCATAAGTACCATACTGAATGGTGAGAGAAATGAGAAAATCATCCTTCTGAAGTGGTTTCTTATATAGTTTCATCTTGTGTCCATTTCCTAGCAATGAAAATTGGACCTCATCAATAGTTTGTAATTGGACTACACCATTAGGAAATACTTGTTTAATCTCATATGGTCCCAACCACTGAGAGTGAAGCTTGCCCTTGAAATCCTTGTATCTGGAATCATAGAGAAGGGCCCAATCACCAACAGTGAATTCTTTAGTCTTGATATACTTGTCATGCCATTTAATTCTTTGTTTTTGTATAACCTTTGTATGGTGGATGGCTTCTAATCTAATTTCATCAAGAGCATTCAAATGTTGTAGTCTGTCCTTTTGCAATTCTATCAAATCCATCCCTAACTCTACTATTGTCCTTAGGGTTTTGTATTCAAATTCTATAGGCAAGACTGTTGTCTTGCCATAGACCAATTCATAAGGAGTGAACCCTGTAGTTGTCTTCCATGTAGTTCTATATGCCTAAATAGCTTCTGGTAACCTTGAAACCCAATCTCTTCTATGAATCTGTATTATCTTTGTCAATATATTCTCAATCTCTCTGTTTATGACTTCAACCTGACCATTAGCCTAAGGATGGTAGGGAGTAGACTTCTTGTGTCTAATATGATATTCCTCCACCAATCTAGTGATTAAATCTGATGTGAATTGTGGACCTTGATCAGTCACTATCTCCCTTGGTACACCATATCTAGTGAATATTTCCTCATACAAAAATTTAGCCACATTGCCATCTTTAAGGAACTCCAAGGCTTTAACTTCCACCCATTTGGTTAAGTAATCAGTACATACCAATATATATTCCTTGTTGTTTAAAGTAGGAGATATAGGACCAACAAAATCCAGCCCCCACTTATCGAAATGGGCTAATGCTATTTGTGGCTACAAAGGCATTTCATCACTTCTTGTAGGTCTCCCCATCCTTTGACACTAATCACAGCTTCTAGTATACTTGACAGCATCTTTATGAAGTGTTGGCCAGTAATATCTTGTTGTCAATATTTTGAATGTTGTCCTTTTGGCTGCAAAATGTCCCCCACAGGGTTCATCATGACAGGCCTTCAATATATCAAACACCTCATCCTCTCTGATACATCTTCTCATAATGTTATTTGGGCCAGTGTAGAATAGGAATGTAGAAATCCAAGAATAAGGGAAACATTTGTGAACTAGCTGTCTTTTCTCCCTTAGAGAAAAGTAACCTAGAATCTGCCTTGATACCAAATAATTAGCTATGTCTACATACCATGGAGTGTGTATAGTTAGAGAAAATAGATGTTCATTAGGAAAAGAGTCATCTACCACTCCTTCTGATGATTGTGTAGGCATTCTAGACAGAAAATCAACAACTACATTAGCTTTTCCTAGTTTGTCAAAAATTGTTATGTCAAATTCTTGCAGTAACAACAACCATCTTACAAGTCTGCCACCCACTATTGGCTTGTTCATCAAATATCTAATTGTTGTATGATCTATATGTATGAACACTTTATAACTAGTAATGTAGTGTCTAAATTTGTCAATGGCATAAACAACTGCCAACATTTCCTTTTCTGTCATAGTGTAGTTCAACTCAACTCCCCATAGGTTTTTACTTACATAGTATATTGCATACTCTTTAGTTCCTTCCTGTTGGCCTAGGACTGCTCCAATGGCAAAGTCTAATGCATCTGTGTGGATGTGAAAAGGCAGTGTCCAATTTGGACCTCTAAGAACTAGATGTTGTGTTAAGGATGCTTTTAACTTTTCAAAGGAATTCTGACAGTCTGGTGTCCATTCAAATTCACTATCCTTTGTCAATAGAGTAAATGGAGGTGCAACAATTTTGCTAAAATCTTGAATAAACCTCCTATAATAACCTGCATGTCCAAGGAAGCTCCTTACATCCTTCTATCTTTGTGGAATGGGCAGGGTAGATATAATTTCAATCTTCTTTGGGTCAACTTGTATTCTTGCACTTGAGATAAAATGTCTCAAGACTATCCCCTATGTCATCATCATAAAACTTTTTTCATTTCTCAAGGATAGATTGCGCTTTGTGCATCACTTCAAAACTTTATCCAAGTTGTGTAAATCTTCATCATATGTTTCACCATATGTGGTGAAGTCATCCATATAAATATACATGTTGTCATGGGCAAAATCAGAGAAAATATTGAGGATTGCTCTTTGAAATGTGCCTGGAGCATTGTACAGACCAAAAGGCAAGACAAAATATGCATAGGTCCCCCAAGGGCATGTAAATGTTGTCTTATCTTGATCCTCTGGTGTAATCTTGATTTGGTTATAGCCAATAAACCATCAATAAATGAGAACTATTTCTTACTCAAGCTAAAGAGTCAAGAACTTGATCAATGAAGGGCAATGAGAAGTGATCCTTCCTAGTGGAAGCATTTATTTCTCTATAATCAACACAAACTCTCCATTTGCCACCTTTCTTGGGTACTATGACCAATGGTGAAACCCATTCACTATTTGAAATGGGGTATATAAACCTTGCATCTAAAAGCTTTTGAAGTTCTGCTTTCATTATCTCTCTAAGAGCAGGATTCATGTGTCTCTGATGCTGTCTTATAGGTCTGTGGCCATCATCAATGTAAATTTTATGCATACACAAAGCAGGATTTATGCCCTTCATATCACTGTAATCCCATGCAAATGCTATTGAGTGGGTTTGTAATACTACATGCAGGGATTGTTGCTACTCATCAGTTAATGCATTATTAACAATCAACATTTTTCCTGGCTTGATTTCTAATGGCTTAGACATTTCTTACATAGAGGACATATCAAGGCTAGGTATTATTGGCAAGCATTGCTAGGGTAACAAAGTATGAGATAATTGAGATACCTCTTCTGAGGAACTAGTAGGTATTATGCTTCCTAAGGGATCTTGTAAGCAAGATAAGGAGTCTTATTTCTGTGGGTGCCTTCCGTAGTCATTTTGTATGATGTGAGCAATCAACTCATCTTCATCTTGAATGTCCAGTAAGGGGATGCATTCAATAGTCATCAAGGTTTGTAGAGAGTAGCTATCCTCATCATCCAGGGTAGGCCAAATGGTCTACTCAAGATCATGGTATGGTTGGGTTGGTGGATATAAAACTAATTTCTTGGTCACAGTCCCATTGGATATGATCATGTTACCAGACCTGCAACCTATAAATGCATTTGTTGTGGCAAGCCATGGTCTGCCTAGTATAAGAGGATAACCAGCAAGATTAACCTTGGGCTATAGGACTATGAAATTAGTAGGGTATTCCCAAGAATATAATGCAATGACCAAATCCTCAATGACTCCTTCAGGTTTAACTATAGACCTATCAACTAATTGCAAGATTTTCTAAGTAGGCCTAAGGATGTTCAACTGGAGTGTCTGCATTGTCTCCTTAGTCATTACATTAATTGCAGCACCTAAATCTATCAGAGTATTCTTAATCAGAGTCTCATTGATTTTGGCATCCACTACTGGACTACCTGGATCTGTATATTTGGGAACAATTATATTCCCCAACATTATGTCAGCAAGGTTACCCAAAACATGAACTATCTTTGGGTCTATCCTCTTTCTTCCTGGTATCTTTATGCAGAGATCTCGGAGAGTCTTAGTGTAGATGGGAATATCTTTGATGGCTTGGATTAAGGGAATCTTTATGCTTATATCTCACAAGTAGCCTATGAGCTCAATTTTAGACTGTGCTAGTTGTTTCTGGGAGCCAAGCGTTCAAGGAAAGAAGGCTTAGGATGTGAAATGGTCTGAGGTCCCTGAGTTGATTCAGGTTCCAAAGGTAGTTTATCTGAGGCTTCCTCTATGGCTTCTTTAGCTTCAAGTTCTGTAATTTGGGGAGATGAAGGGCCTGCAAGCTGCTTCCTTGGCCTGAGATGAACATTACTCACTTCTACACATAGGTGGGGTATTGCATCACCTCGTTAGTAGAAGTCTATTAAATAGGCTTGTTGTTAGGATTAGGTGCAGATTGGGCAGGGATTTGGGTAGGTCTAGGAGGTGGATTTTGAGGTGCTGATGGAGGCATTATGGCTAGATGTTGTGGTTGAGATGGAATCATAGGTTGCTGGTAATTTGCATTTTGCTGCCATTGTTGGTTCTTGTTCCATTGAGACTGCCATTGAGGTTGTTGTGTAGGCCACTGGGGGTTATAGTTGGAACCTTGAAAACCTTGTTGGGGCCATGGGTTTGGTTGCTGTTGGTTCCAACTAGGTTGTGGAGTACCATTGTGGGTTTTGGCAGATATTTTGATTACTAGGTCATGGCTGAGTGTTCCAAGCAAAGAAATTTTGGTTTGCAACAAGAAAGGGTGAACTGAAATTTAGTGGATCAGAGGGCATACCTTGTCTTTTCTACCAAGGTCTCCTTTGATCTATGAAGAATAATTGTCCATCCTCTCCTTCAAATGGTTGAAATTCTAGCCTTTCAACCTTCTCTTGTTGGATGCTTGCCAGCCTTTTGCATTTACAATTGGCCTTCCTTTGCCTACAACTGGGATAGTACTTAGTAAGCATTACATCAGCTTCTTCTTGTTTCTTCTTGATGTGAAGAGTGTCTAGTTGTGTAGCCATATGGTCGATTATGTCCTCCTTCATGTTGGATAGCAAGTTACTAATTTCCACTCTTGAAACTCCATTGGTTGCCTTGTTTGTAATTGATGTTCTTTCTCCCCTTGGTCGTCTAGTGAAAGTCCTTGAATAATTTCAGCAAACTTTATAGATTGACTCAAAAGGCAGTTGAGAAATATCGCCTTGCCCAATAAGGTTTAAAGCATCCATGCAATCATCCTTAACCCCTCTCAAGAAAACTAGTTTCAATGATTCTTCAAACAATCTATTTTGGGGGTTTTTCTTCAGAGCAAACTGGAATCTTTCAACATAATATTCAAGTGGCTCCTCCTTTTTTTGTGTCATACTAAAGATGTCATCTCTCCTCCTATCATGTCCTCAGCAGTAATCTTGGTATTTCTCCAATAATTTCTCCTTCATTGTATCCCATTCTGGAATGACATCTTTTCCCAGCCCCATAAACCATCTCAAGGCTGCATCCTTGAGGGTGATAGGAAAGAATTTCAGCCTATGAGTGTCTGAGGTATATTCATAGCTCCTACATAAGATATCAAATTCAAACAAGAATGTATCTGGGTCCTCTGTCACCAGGCCATAGAAGACTGGAAATACTGATGGTGGAATATTTTTCATCACTGTAGCCCTCTCCTGGTCAGTGATAGGAAACTCAAACATTGCTTGCTCTAGTGGATCCTCCACCACAACATCTGCCATGGTTCTGAAGGTCCCTTCTATAGTTGTGGAAGAGGCTAATGAAGATTAGAAGGTGTTGATGAATACGTAAGAGGAAATTCTTCTTCTTCAGCACTTTCTACTGTATAGTTGATAAAGTTAGCTGTGTCTTTGCTATCCTAATAATTTGAAGGGAGGAATCTACCTCAGTTGTCTCTCTGCCTCCGCATACAGTGAATTTGGCTTTATATTCCAGTGGTCCTGCACAATGTTAGTATAATTTCTGGTGTTACTTGAAAAGCAAATTTATTATTCCTAATGCTGGAATCAAAATTTAAACTATGAAAGCATGTAAAAATGAGCCTAAGAAGGTAGCACCATCCCTGGCAATGGCGCCAAAAATGTAAAGGAAAACTAATGTGTTGCAGACTTAATGTAATTTAGGGGTAAACCTATTTGAACAATCCACTCTATCATTGTACTTCCTACATTAGATTATCAACCAAGGAGCGTAAGCTTATGATGGCACTACACTGTATGTGCCTTCAAGGCTCATATTCTTTCTAAACTGTCTTATCTAAACCTATTTACTTAGTCGGGATTCACTGAAATATAAAGACAATAAAAACGGTTATAGAATCTAGTGGCTATGAGTACCTTTAGTATAAGTTGTAGATAACTGTTAACAACAGAAAATTATAGAACTAATCCAAAACATTCAAAATGGTAAGAAAGCTCATGCTAACCTCCGGAGGACTTAAAGTAGACAAAGCATGCATTTTTTCATGAACCATACTACTATAATTTGACAATTAAAGTATTCTAATTGACTCGTAATGTATTTATATACAAATGAAAAATAGATTTAACAAGAATGCATAAAGGAATGAGGAAATAAATGAAGTGAGGATCAGTACCTTGAGTGGCTTGCTTACGGGACTGACTCACTTTAATTGGAAATCAAATCTAATTTAGATTCTTATGCATCTTCATAACACATAATTTCATTCACTTCAAATCATAAACAAAATCTCTTTTTAGATTGTATTCAATAATGACATTCTTTAAAACATGTTTGGATCTTCCAATATAGAAAAATAGAGTAACAACTGAGTAACTGGAAAATAAAGTGACTAACTTGACATTGAACTCATCTCCCTTAACTTATACAGAAATGGGAGAGTTTTATGTAACTACTAACTTCAACCATCAATCCATTCCTAGATACTAGGATACAGGTTTAAGATTGATTTATTAATCTAACTGAACAGAGGAAGGAGGGTCATATTCAAACAAGAATTCTTATGCAATGGCTCACATGAAGAACACACATAAGCTACATTTAAAACAAGTCTACTTCTTCTGTGCATTTATTCCTATCCATGATGGTTCACATTCATCCTCCAGCTGCCTGCACTTTTGGCATCCTAACATCACTTCCTTTAATTCTCTTGTCCTACAACTCGCTGCAAATGCTCATTTCTTTGATGACACATTCTTACTGCATAGGGGTTAATTTACAAAACATATGTACACAAATAACCTTCATGACTAAACCATAGGATTCCATCTATATTGCATGCATACTCGTATTTAAATCATTCAATTGATAATATCATCACCATATTCCATATTAATAACATAGATTCAAAATCTTGCAAAGTATATAAAAAGACAACATATAATGATGATGATGTTGGTAAAGTGTCTGGAGGATCATGTGGAAAAGTTCTAAAAGCATATAAAAACAACATAAAAAGAGGTCAATATTTCAGCCCATCAGTAGACACTTGGGACTAGGGTTTGGATCACCAAAAATGACATCTCTAGAGCTCGAATTTATCTTAAGTGACGTAGCTAAAGCATTTCCCGCAGTTGAGTGCACTAATGAGGATACCCACGATGACTCCCTCGAATGTATCACCAAGCTTTTCCATGACTCTTCCATTTGTAACCTTACCATGTCATCCACCATCTCATCATTATCTCATAACCTTCCACTTACCTACCCCCAACTCATTGATTGGGACCAACAAGGACCTCTCGTTTTAGATGTCTTTCAAAATGACGAAGCTATCACTGAGTTCCTAGGACTTCAAACAAGAATACCATTTGGAGACCATAAGATTGGCTACACTATAGATCTTCACACTAATGCCTACTTTGGAGACATGGTCAAATTCCTTAGTCACAAAAGTGAATATAAAAATCACGTCCCCTAGGGAAGACCACTTTGTGGCACTTTTAGACGATAAAAAAATAAAAATAAAGGATATATCTGAAGGTGAAAACATCCCTGAGGAACCTAAGGATGAGGAATTTGACCTCCCTAAAGTTGAGGTATATCAAGAGAGATCACCTATCCTAATTAAACAGGCACAAGAAATAAATTTGGGAACACCTGAAGAACCTAAGATTACATTTGCAATAGCATCACTCTCAAAATTTGAAATACGAGAGTTTATCACTTTCTTCAAGGAAAGATCAAATAGCTTTGCCTATTCCTATGTAGACATGCCCATTTTAGATCCTTCATTGGTGGTACATCATTTGACAGTATATCCTAGTGCAAATCCAATCAAACAAAAACAAAGAAAAATGCATCCAAAAATTATTCTCCTAGTCAAAGTAGAACTATAAAAGTTACTAGTAGTTGGCTTCATCAAACCTGTAGAATATCCAAAATGGGTGTCAAGCATAGTTCTAGTTTCCAAAGTTATTGGGGGCATCTGAGTTTTGCACAAACTTTAGAGATTTGAATAAAGCATGTCTTAAAGACAATTTTCCATTGCCAAACATTGATATCATAGTCGAACTAACAGTTGGACATGAAATGTTATCCTTAAAGGATGGATTTTCTAGATATAATAAAATCAAATTTTCTAAAGAGGATCAACACAAGACTACATTTATATGTGCATGGGGAGTTTATTGTTGTAGAGTCATGTCTTTTGGTCCTAAGAATATAGGAGCGACCTATCAATGAGTGATGACTGTAATTTTTAATGATATGCTTCATAAAACCATGGAGGATTATGTTGATGACATCCTTGGTAAGTAAAAAATGAGAGGTCATTTATATGTCCTTGCAAATATCTTTGACCGATTAGAGGAATACAAAGTATGCCTTAATCTAAGGAACTGTGTCTTTGGCGTCACATCTAGAAAACTTTTAGGCTACATTGTCTATCATCAAGGCATTGAAGTGGATCCTGCTAAAGTGAAAGCTATAATTGACATGTCACCACCACAAAATCTAAAGCAATTACACTATCTTCAAGGGAAATAACAATCCATCAAAAGATTTAGAGCACAACTTGTCAATAAGTGTCGTTCTTTTGCACATCTATTAAGGAATGACGTATTATTTCATTGGGATGAATAATGCCAATAAGCATTTGACAAATTAAAATAATATATTGCATCTCCACCAGTTTTGGTACCATGTGTTCAAGGAAAATTTCTTCTCTTATACATATCAGCCACATCAACAGCATTAGGAGCATTGTTAGCACAACATGATGACACTAGAAAAGAACAATCCATTTACTACATCAGTCTGTTATGTCAGAAATTGTACTCCTATATGGAATGGTAAAATTTCTCATAGTTTAGCTCCTCTCCTTTGGTTTCCTTTCAACCTATTTATTTCTGGCCTTCCTAAACCCTAATTGACCTATAGCTAACTAAAGAGATGTTGTATTCTAAAATAATTGTTGGCTAAACCGAGAAAGAAACTTTGGATTCTGGACATCTCGAACCTCCTTGATACAAACCTGATGGAAAAATCAAGGCCTAGACAAGGGCACCTGTGCCCTTGTCCTGCCCTATTTTTCAGGGTTTTGAATTTTGGTCAGGTGTCGGCTCCCGTCGTGCACCTCAGGATTATGATTTCAAAATTTTGTTTTCATGTGATGTCAACATGTTATTCCAAGTATTTTAATTTCTAAGGTTAGGTATTTAAAGACATTCAAAAATCATTTTATCACACACAATCTATATGCAAGCTTTCTATGCCAAAACTCTGCCATTTTTTCTATTGAAGATCGGCAACTTGTTGAAGCTCTTTGAAGATATTGAAGATTGCTATCATGGAGATATTTGATGGAGATTAGGAATCAAAATCTTGAGACTATATTGCTCTTCCCAGGGTTTGAACAACCTTTTGTATGATCAGAAGAAGGGTTGAAGCCTCCAACTTGAGCTTGGGAATCCTCCGCGAATACAGTTGCCTTGCCTTCTTGTTCTACAAGTCTTCATTGCTCTCATCTCCTTGAGGTGATGTTGTTGTTGACTCCTTGAGTGAAACAAAGTGTTGATCTTTCCTTGATGCTTGAGTCATCTAGGGTTGATATTTCTACATACATGTTTGTTAGACAAGCACACACATCTGCAGATCTTTATCATTGGCTATTGTTGAGGTAGGAATACCAAAAATGGGGCTTGACTGAGGTAAGCTCCTATATAGCCACAACCATCTTTCTCCTCCTTTTCTATGTGATGGTTGCATTCGAAAAGATCTGATGGAAAGGAGCAGTAGAAAGATAGACATTCCAGATATCATCGTCATAGAACTTTTGATTTCAGCATTGTGAAACTTTTGGGTCAAAAGAGCAAGCACCCTATCCCAACTGAGCATTTTCTTTAGGATCTGGGAACCTTTGGAGGCACCCTGAATGGTGCAGGGGCACCTAACACAAGCCATTTAAGTTCATGTTTTGTTTTATGTTGTAATAAGGTCTATTCGACCAATGCATGTAATTTCTATTTGTATGTCCCAAGTACTTAGGTTGCAATTGTCAAATTAAAAATAATAAGACGATGGGTTTTCTCCCAGCCGCTTGGAGATAGTTAGTTTTCTCCTAGCCGCTTGGAGATAGTTAGTTTTCTCCCAGCCGCTTGGAATCATTCTCCCAACTGCTGGGAATAGGGTTCTTGTTCTTCTAGGTGAATTTATAAAACCCAGAGAAGTGAATCAAATGCATACAGAATAGGGATTGAGATTGTAATTAGTCATATGATATTGTGATTGTAATCAAGTACTGTGAAGGAGAAATCGATCTTTCTGTGTTGTCACTTCTGTTTCCCATCCTCTGTAAATATGAAATTGCATAGTTGTAGATTTTCTTCCCTTTCTGTTTTCCATTGTTTCAGTATGTCGATTTGAAGCATTCCACTGATAAGATTTCTATCAAAATCAGTGGAATGGCTTCGTTGTATATATGCGTGTTTTTGTTTCCTGTTTGTTTCATTGTTTCGGTGGCGCAGATGATCCAGTTCGCGGGTCACGCACAGTAGTTCACCTAGCATTTTGTATGTGCTAGGGTTCGGTGAAGGTAAACTATACAATGGTGTATAGGAGTAGCGGTGTAGGAAACCCTAGTGTTCGCTGATGATTGAAACATGGTCAACGAATGTGTTTGAATGTGATTTCAGCATGAATGGTGAAACAGTGACCCTGTGGCAAGCCCGACCGATAATCCAAGTACCACCAATGAGTGTGGTTCAAGTGTACATTATGAATGTACATCGCAAGCAGTGCGTAGGAGAGTGTATGTTGCAGTTGCCTATGATGAATGCATATTGGGAATGTATCTTTTAGCAGATACAAGCAGTGACCGAGGTTAATGGTGAATCGGTGCATGTGTGTCCACCGGCAATAACTAGTTCAGCGATGTACATGAGTTGATTTGATCTGTCTTGTCCGCTTCCATTGTGTGCTCTGCATCATTTTGGTATCAGAGCTAGCGAAAGGTCTGCATCAAGTGTTGGCATTGTCTATGAATGTTTATGTCAGACAGAGAAAGTGAAGGAGGGGCTAGTGAGATGCCTCTAAAGGGAATGACCACTGAAGTGGTCAAGAAATTTAAGGAAATGGAGGAGATGATCAAGACTAGAGTCAAGGAAGCACTCCAGGCTGAGTTGAAGACCTTGGGAAAAGGTAGGAAACCAGACGAGGAGTCTAATGGAGAAGAAGAAGATGGGGAAGAGGAAACAACCCCAGCACAGGCAGATATATCTACAGATCAGAAACAATTTCTAGAGGCCATAAAATCACTTGGTAAGGAGTCGTCTGAGGCAAGAATGGAGATTTTGATGTTCAACGGAAAGATGAATGTAGATGAAGTCATCGAATGGATCGAGGCTTTGAACAATTACTTCAAGTACAAGCAGGTACCAGAGAATAGAAGAGTCAAGTTTACAAAGATAAAATTGAAAGGTGTTGCACTCACGTGGTGGAACTACACCCAGGGAGAAAGGGTGAAGAGTGGCAAGAGCATGATCTCATCCTAGAGTTGGATGGTATAGAGGATCAAGGTTCAATTCCTACCAATAGATTATGAAGTGTAGATATACAAGAAAATGCAGAACCTCAGGTAGAAGGATATGGATGTATCCACCTATACAGAGGAATTTCATAAATTGTCCCTAAGGTGCGGACATGCTAAAGATGAGAAAGGAAGAGTTGCCAGGTATATTAATGACCTGAAGTATAGTATACAAGATGAGATTACCATCTTGATACCAAAAACCTTGGACAAATGTTTCTAGGTGAAACTGAGAGTAGAAGAAAAGTAGAAAAGAAAAGGAGAACAGCAGGACAGAGGCAGAGATGGAAAGAATTTCAGGGGCAGAAACAGCTTTGGTGGCAGAAATCAGTTCTAGAAGAATCAAGGGGAGTCCAGTCAGCAAGAACATAGTGGAGAATCTAGTTCTAGAGAGGGTTTCAAAGGAAGGAGACCCAATGGGAGAGGTAGATTTGGTGGACCAGGTAGAGGTCCTAATGTCTTCACAGGAAGATGTTACAATTGTAACCAAATTGGGCACACAGTAGGCAGGTGTCCAGAGAAAGCCTCAAGCTCTCATGGAGGAGAGAGAAGGAGCCAGTTAATTCAAGAAGAAGATTGTCAGAGTGTGAACTCACCTATGGGAAGTGCAACTCTAGCACAAGATGGAGAAAGTCTCATGATGAGAAGAATGATGTTGAAGGTACCACAAAACAAAGAACCACTGCAGAGGAAAACACTATTCAGAACTCTGTGTAAAGTTTATGGCAAGAGGTGTAAGGTAATTGTTGATTCTGGCTCCACTAAAAATTTAGTTTTAGTAGAAATGGTAGAGAAACTAAATTTAAGAATATTACCATATGTGAGTCCATACAAAGTGTCATGGCTAAACAAAGGGTAGCAAGTCTTGGTTGATGAACAAGCTTGGGTCGAATTTCAGATAGGGGAATATGGGGATAAACTTTTGTGTGATATAATTCCCATGGATGCATGCCATTTACTATTAGGTAGACCTTGGCAGTATGATGTACAAGCCCAGCATGATGGTAAGTCAAATTCCTTTGTGATCACCAAGAATGGTAGATAGTATAAGATGGACCCTTTACCAGAAGAAGGTGTAGACAAGAATGTAGGATCAAATATCATGTTAATGAGTGGGAAAGAGTTTGTCCATACTCTAAAAGAAGAGGGAACCTAGGGGTATGCTCTGATTTTGAAACCTAAAGACAGTTCTGATTTGTCTAAAAATAGCAAGGAAAAAATCCCTAAGGAAGTGCAGGAATTGTTGGACAAATATAAGGGTATCATGGTGGAAGATATGCCCAATGTACTACCCCCTGTGAGAGACATAAGTCATCAGATTAACTTCATCCCAGGATCCACATTGCCAAATAAGCCAACTTATAAAATGACACCTAATCAAAATGAGGAGATCACTAAACAAATACAAGAACTGTTGGATAAGGGTTTGGTGAGGAAAAGTCTTAGTCCATGTGAGGAAAAGTCTTAGTCCATGGAGATTGTGTACTGATTCGAGATCCATAAATAAGATCACCATCAGATATAGGTTTCCTATGCCCAGAATAGAAGACCTAATGGATTGTTTGGGTGGAGCTCGGTATTTTTCTAAAATTGATCTCAAGAGTGGATACCATCAGATCAGGATTAGACAAGGGGATGAATGGAAGACAACCTTTAAGACTAATGAAGGTCTTTATGAGTGGCTGGTGATGCTATTTGGTTTGTCCAATGCTCCAAGTACTTTCATGCATCTAATGAATGAGGTGTTGAAAGATTTTATTGGCAAATTTGTTGTCGTCTATCTTGACGATATTCTAATTTTCAGCAGGACAAAGGAAGAACATTTGCAGCATTTGGAACAGGTGTTGAAGAAGCTACATGAGGAGAAACTGATGATCAATATGGAGACGAGTGTCTTCATGAAGGAAGAACTCACATACCTTGGATTTGTGATATCCCAGGGCAATTTGAAAATGGATCCAGAGAAGGTAAATGCTATTCTATCTTGGCCAGCACCTAAAACAATGAGTGATGTAAGAAGTTTTCACAGTTTGGCAACTTTTAATAGGAAATTCATAACAGGATTCAATCATGTTTGTGCACCCATTCTAGATACCATAAAAGGAGGACAAAAATGTAAGTTTGTTTGGAATAGAGCAGCTGATGAATCTATTGAGATTCTCAAACAGAAAATAGCAGAGAAACCCATTTTGGTTTTGCCTGATTTTAATAAGTTGTTTACTGTGGAATGTGATGACAGTAACCTTGCCATTGGTGCTGTCTTGAGTCAGGAAGGTAGACATGTTGCTTTCCTTAGTGAAAAACTGAATGATGCTAAATGAAAGTATTCCACATATGATCTAGAATTGTATGCAATGGTTCAAGCATTGAAAAAATGGAGACATTATCTCTTGCCCAAGGAATTCATTGTTTATACTGATAATCATGCTTTGAGTTTTTTAAATTCGCAGGAGATGCTAAATCACAGGCATATGAAGTGGGTCGAACAACTCTAGGTGTATACCTTTTCCATCAAACATAAGAAGGGACAAGCCAACAAGGTGGCAGATGCTCTGAGTAGAAGAGTGTGCACTATACAGGAAATCTAGTTGCAAAGTGTGGGAGTGGATTCCCTCAAGAATATGTACCAGGATAATGAGGACTTCAAGGAGATATATGTAGTTTGTTCACAATTTTTAGACTCTTATCATTCTAATTTTTCTGAATATTTGTTACAGCAAGGGCTACTGTTCAAAGGTAGCCAACTGTGTGTGCCTAGGTGTTCCATGAGGGAGAACATCATAAAAGAGAAACATTGCGGTAGTCTTGGAGGTCATTTTGGACTGGACAAGATGTTAGAGCAAGTGAGGAGGCTTTACTTCTGGCCTAAGATGCAAACAAATGTCAGAAAATTTGTAGACAGTTGTCACATTTGCCAGAGAGCAAAAGGAACTTCATCTAATGCAGGTCTCTATCAACCACTTCCAATTCCGCAAAGGCCATGGGAGTGCATCAGTATGCATTTTGTTTTGGGTCTTCCCTGGACTCAAAAGGGATTTGACAGTGTATTTGTGGTTGTTGACAGTTTTAGTAAAATGGCTCATTTTGTGCCATGTAAATGTACTAACGATGCTTCACATATTGCTGGTCTTTTCTTCAAAGAAATAGTAAGAATTCATGGTTTACCATTGAACATAGTTGCTGATAGAGATCCCAAGTTTATGGGACATTTTTGGCGCACTTTGTGGAAGAAATTGGGCACACAATTATCTTTCATGTCAGCATATCACCCTCAGATGGATGGACAAACTGAGGTGGTGAATAGATCACTGGGTAATCTTTTGAGGTGTTTAACTAAATAGCATGGAGAAGCATGGGATATGATCATCCCACAAGCAGAATTTGCATATAATGATTCTATTAATAGGAGCACAGGAAAGAGCCCTTTTGAAGTTGTATATGGGATTCATCCTAGGGGAATTTTGGAGCTCAGGGATCTCCAGAACATGGAGAAAAGGAGTGCACAAGGAGAATATTTTGCAGTCAGTATGAAGGATATCCATGATGTTGTAAGGGACACTATCTAGAAGAACACAAGGAAATACAAAGAGAGCTGATCAGAAAAAAAAAGGGATGTCCAATACAAAGTTGGGGATTTAGTTATGGCATATTTGAAGAAGGAAAGAGTTCTGAAAGGGCAGCCAACAAAACTTCTCATGAAGAAGATAGGTCCATGCAAGATTGTACACAAATTGGGGCGTAATGCTTACGAGATTGAACTTCCTCCTGGATTAGCAATTTCACCCATCTTTAATGTGGCAGATTTGTTTCCATTCAAAGGGGCCAATGTAGCAGAGACAGGCGTAGAAGATGTCGAAAGGATTTCTGATCTTCCACCAAGCCAGCCAATTCAGTTGGAATGTATTTTGGACACCAAAGTTCAAAAGAAGACTAGACATAAAACCTACAAACAGTATCTGCTCAAATGGCATGGTTTACCTGATGAGGATGCAACCTGGATGAGTGAGGAAGACATCATCAAGCATGGGGTTAATATTTCAGACTTGGTTCCTCAAGGGACTTGAGTTCTTTTAAACCCCGGAAGTATGGTGCAGGGGCACCTAACACAAGCCATTTAAGTTCATGTTTTGTTTTATGTTGTAATAAGGTCTATTCAACTAATGCATGTAATTTTTGTTTGTATGTCCCAAGTACTTAGGTTGTAATTGTCAAATTAAAAATAATAAGACGATGGGTTTTCTCCCAGTTGCTTGGAGATAGTTAGTTTTCTCCCAGCTGATTGGAATCATTCTCCCAACCACTGGGAATAGGGTTCTTGTTCTTCTGGGCGAATTTATAAAACCCAGAGAAGTGAATCAAATGCATATAGAATAGGGATTGAGATTGTAATCAATCATATGATATTGTGATTGTAATCAAGTACTGTGAAGGAGAAATCAATCTTTCTGTGTTGTCAATTTTATTTCCCATCCTCTGTAAATACGAAATTACATAGTTGTAGATTTTCTTCCCTTTCTGTTTTCCATTGTTTCAGTATGTCGATTTGAAGCATTCCACTAATAAGATTTCTGTCAAAATCAGTGGAATGGCTTCGTTGTATATATGCATGTTTTCATTTTCTGTTTGTTTCATTATTTCGGCGGTGTAGATGATCCAGTTCACGGGTCGCACACAGTAGTTCACCTAGCATTTTGTATGTACTAAGGTTCAATGAAGGAAGAATGTGCAACGGTGTATAGGAGTAGCGGCATAGGAAACCCTAGTGTTCACTGATGATTGAAACATGGCCGACGAATGTGTTTGAATGTGATTTCGACGTGAATGGTGAAATAGCGACCCTGTGGTAAGCCCAACCGATAATCCAAGTCCCACCAATGAGTGTGGTTTGAGTGTACATTGTGAATGTACATTGCAAGTAGCGCGTAGGAGAGTGTATGTTGTGGTTGCCTATGATGAATGCATATTGGGAATGTATCTTTCAGTAGATACAAGCAGCGACCAGGGTTAATGGTGAATCGGTGCGTGTGTGTCCACCAGCAATAACTAGTTCAATGATGTACATGAGTTTATTTGATCTGTCTTGTCCACTTCCATTGTGCACTCTGCATCACTGAACCCTGGCATTGAAGATTTCAACTATCAGAAAATTGTAGGGCAAAGGAGGGAGTGCCCTTGACCAACAGGCCCTCATTTTCTGAGTGCACACTCTCTATACCTTTTGCCCTATGTTTCTATGATCTGTTCACCCTTATTTATGTTTGGAATTAATTTGTTACAGTTTAATTGATAAATTAAGGTTTCATGCTTTGTGAATGCTACAATCTTATGAAGGCCTAATCAAAACATCTACTCAGTCATGTCTAGCATAAAAGGGGAGTCTAGGAAATCTATAGCTTGATCCCTCATAGAGAGAAAGCTTAGATCCACTTCCCTAATGTTTAGCATGTGAAAGAGTGGGACTTGATTTGGTTCTGACAAGGTATCATTATCCCACATTTTTCCATTAAACATTTTGGTGAACCTGTGCTTTAAAAGAATTTGCATCCTTTTTAACATCAGATCTGAAATAGTTTGTTGTCCTAAATAACATTTAGATTGCAAACCCTCTTTTATGAAAGTACGTACATTAAATCTTGATCAGTTTCTTTAGCCTTTCATTAAAAGAGTTTGAAATTACAGCTTTGTGATTTGCATAGTGATATTTTTCTTTATTTCTACAAAGTTTATGTTATATTACTTTACATTTAAGTCTTGGGTTATTTAGAACATGCTATAATGTTGGATTACTTTTTACAAAACTTTCATGTGTATGATGAGTCGTTTAGTTGTGATGACTTCAATATGTTAGATGAATCCCTAGAGGACTTTATCTCAATTGAACATTCCACTCCGAATTCTAAACCGTTGTTATTTCAAAGATTAGTAAATGTAATCTATGTTCCTAAACCTCAAGAATAACCTGTGAAGATGAAAATAATGGTCAACCTATGTTCAGATGTGGCTCAACCACACTCTAAACCAGTGCTCACTATTAGAGGTCTTCTACCTTCTTCTCAACCTCCTGATTACATCTATAACTATGCTAAACAAATAACACATCGAATTTCACAACAACCTAGTCATACTATGGTTGCTCATACATATAATACTTGGAATAACAAATAAAGCAAATAAAAATTGGTCATTCTGATACCTTTACTAGCTTCTCAACCTATGCTTCCTCAAGCACCTCATTTAACACATAAAACTAGTCAAGATTATGATCTTTTTGAGCAGCTTCATGCTACTCCTACTAAGATTTCTCTTTGGGAACTTATACAAACTTCACCTACATACCATGGAATTCTCCAAGAATCTTTACAAAAGGTGATTGTACCACCTGTTGTCAAGATGAATGATGTAGCGGCTCTCCTAGATTGTATGCATGCGACAAAAATAGACATTTTGTTTTAACAACATGAGTTGCCTTCTCTTGAAGTTCAAAATCAGTATGATCCTTTGATTATCTTCATTAAAATAAACAAGAAATTGATCAAGTGAGTTATGTTTGATAATGGATCGGCTCTTAATGTTTGTGGTATTAATTTTTTACATAAGATTGAAGTTGACACCTCTTTGATTAAGCCAAATAGAATAAGCATTCGTGGCTTTGATAATGTTGGAAGATAGCATGTAGGCACTATAACTTTACTTGTACAAGTTGGGTATGTGACTTTATCCACCCTGATTCATGTCATGCCTAGTTCCTTATCATACAACATGATTCTTGGTAGACCTTGGATTCATGCATTGGGGGCAGTTCCTTCTACACTCCATCATTCAATTAATTTTATTTATAAAGAAAAACTTCATACTATTGAGGTTGATCCTAAACTAGATAACTATTTACAAATTGAATTATGAAAGCAAGTTGTTCATCATAATATTTTAAACAACTTAAAAGTTGATTCGTCAACTCCTCTTGCCACAGACAATGTTGTACAAGATTCCAAACAATCGAATGCATTCCTTGGTGATGATTTGGGTTCATTATATTTTACATCCCCCTCTATAGGAGAATATAAAATTAACAACTCTAACCTTGAAACATCAAATGTTGCATCGATTTCATCTAAAAATTCAAATCTGAAATCTAAAGTCTCTTTGGTAACAAACACAAATAATACTCTTACTTACACTACAGATTATGAGACCTACGAGGCTCCACCTTCTTCCAAGGAGATGGCCTCTCTTTATGTTCAAGGATTTCAAATCCTTTATAATAATTGTGACTATGTAGGTAATGGTTGCAGTATTAATCAACAAGAGATTCAAGTACCTATAGAATCCACTTCATGACATTACTCAAGTGGCATTAGATATAATCTTTTCAAGGAATCTAAAGCTCATAGACATCCTAATCTTAATGTGAACACAATATCAACACTTAATTTGATATTTCCTATGATGATTGACACTAATTGTCCTCCAAGAGAGATTCCTTTGGATACCTTTTCAACAAATGAAGCAATAATTGAATTCTTGGGAGCTTATGACAATGTTCCTTGTTATCATCATAAACGTGGATTACCTTATTGTTTGAACAACTATGCATATTTTGAGAATTCCACTTGCTTGGTAAACACTACTCTAAAATCTTATAGAACCTAGTACTTTACTTAATGGAAAAACTGCTGAAATTACTATGGACAAAGATAACGCTGAAAAGGTTATCCCTATCAGTGATTATTTAAATACAGAAGAAAAAGAAGATATGACCGAGCTTTTACATGAATTATCAGGTTTATTTTCTTGGAATTATTCAGATATGCCTGGTATTGATCCTCAGATTGTAACACATAATATCATATTAAAATTGGATGCTAAGTTGTTTATATAAAAGATTCGTAAGATGAATCCTAAGGTTGCATTGTTAGTAAAGGCTAAGATAGAAAATCTCTTAGAAGCTAGTTTTATCTGCCCTATTAATTATTCACATTAGATTTGGAATATTGTGGTCATCGCTAAACCTGATGGCCGTATTCGGATGCATACCGATTTTAGGGATTTGAATCTTTCTTCTCTAAAAGATGATTTCTCATTGCCTAATATGATTGTTGATTCAATAGCTGGCCATGAATTACTTTCCTTCATGGATGGTTTTTCAGGATATAATCAAATTTTCATCAACCCTCAAGATCAATACATGTAAAGTACTCAAACCATCGCAAAAGATACATGAAGTAAATAATCCACTTAATTACAACATCTCAAGTAAAAGATAAATCTCATAAATATGAATCATAAAAGTCATTAAATCTTACAAAAATCACATGCTTAATCCAAGTGATAGCACTATAAAATAATATACAAATTCCATTGGCTTTCATGCCATAATACATCTAGTTACAAGTTACAATAAATATGTACAAGTATAATAAATCAAACAACTCTCTAGTCGCCACAAACCCACATGGTTCTCCTGCAAGTTGAGATGGGAACATGGCTTAGGTGCTTTTCCACCCAACCATGAAGCAATTACACTTCTCTGAATCCCTTCATAACATGAAGGAAACCCAGCCCTACACAAAATGTCTAGCTACCTAGAAACAACTAGCAGGAGGGAACACCTGATGCAAATTGATGTCTAATGTGCAATTTTAAATAGTGAAATGCAGATTGTCTCACAATAGGATGTGGCAGAGATATATATCAATATAGTTTTATAGACAAAATATTCATATTTTTCAATGACTGCTCATTTAATCTAAACATTTAAAAATTAGTTACAGGTTCAATTCTTGAAAAGAGGAAAAGCCATCTTTGATAATCCACATTCAGTATCCTAGCCCAAAAATAACCCAAAACACTCATAGCTATAAATCTACTTTCTTTTCACGATAAATAGATAACCCATATTTGCCTATATACCATCTCTAATTCCCTTTCCAAAGCATCAATCATAAAAATACACTTTTCAACCAAGAAATTCATCATTTGATCACACAAAATGCATCTATAAAACTATTAAATTGATTTAATTACCTAGTCCATATTTCACTCAAAATTTCATAACATGATAAGTATTCTAAGTCATTCAACAATCTTATTGTCACAACTGTGACAAGAACTAGTTCATTCAATATTCATACTGTAAATAGGTTTTCTAAATCATTTAACAACCTTACTATCACAACTATGACGGGAACTGTGACAGGGAGTTTAAAATAAGACCAACAGAGTTCACAACAGGTTTACTGTCACACAAACGATAGTAACAAAATTAGGTCTTTGAACAACAAAAAAATAGATAAATACTGCTATAGGAAATTTTGATTCAATAATACAAGACTGGAAATAAATTTTATTCTATTACCTAAATTTAAGAGTTATTATTAACAGCAAGATACTCAAATTGATGAAGAAAAAGAGGTCGATATCTAGTAGCAAGTAACTTGAAACAACAAAACAAAGAAGAAAGAATTATGACCACCAAAAATAAATTATCAATGACCAGAAACTTGGTTAATTGTGGTTTCAGTTGGTTGAGATAATGGCCAAGAAAAGGGTCAATTCACTTGGCATGAAATTGAGAAAACAATGAACACCAGAGTCAAAACAAGAACAACAAGTTGTTATACACAAGTGGTAAGATGGCAACACGGGCTACCCAACTTCTTGCATGTTTGGTAGGCTGATCCTATATTTATCGCCATGGCTTTAAGGAGATTGGTGACAGGGAGGGAATCTCTGCAGGTCAAGCAAACAAAGAGGCAAAAATGCCTACAAACAACAGGTCGATTTCCCAAACGGCAAGAAGGAAAAGAATGCAGGCCTAGGTATATATGTTTTTCAGCAGTTAAATTGTATCCATTCTACAAGCTATAGAATGGTAGGTCAATTCTAGTTTGGTCGCAAGAAAATAAGATAGCTGATAGTAGGTGTTTTAATCATAAATAAGGAAACACATGAAGACTGGCTGCCACAGGTGTAACACAGACCAGATTTGCTACGGTTCTAAGAATCATAAACAACCATTAATTATGACATACATAACAAGGAAAATACCTAGATAATTCACTTGCCAAAGGGGTTAAATTCCTACTACTGACGTTGCTCCTCCTTCTCTCCTGTCGCTACTGAGAATGAATGAACTTCTTCTTTGCTACTGCCACATCATGGGTGCCAAAGCCTCTGTCATTTTTCTTCTTTTATTAAAAACCAAAACTCTCTTAATTTTGGCATCCATAATTTAGGTTTTAGCTACTTTTTAATAACTCTGGTTTTACCTCTATTTGCATGAGTTTTTCTTTTTCCAAGCTCTTGAATTTCTTTTGAAAATAGAATTAAATAACTTATTTAAATTTCTAACATTTGCATGATAGTAACTATATATATTTATGTCATTTGCATGACAGTAAAATATTTTTAATTCTTTTAATTAGATTTCTAAATATAATATTAATATTATTAATATAATTTATCTATTTTTAATAAAACACAATTACTTAATCAATTCAAGAAGTATTTGCAATAATAATAATAATAATAATATCTATCTATTTAAACATAATTATTTTAAATCTAAATTAGATATTGTTTTTCAAACAATAATATTTATATAAATAGGAAAACACTTCATATTATTTATTATTAAATAATATAAACTACACCTTTTTAAATATAAAATACACCATTTTAAATATAAAATACACCATTAAATATAAATCGAAAGAACATTAATATTTAAGACTAAATCATTCATTCGAAAAGGACTTTATATAGCAATTAAAACTCATTATTTTTCTAAGTATTTAAACATAAATCACATTCATCATCCATACAACAATACATATTAAAGCCATAAAATGCAATATGATATGAGACTATGTGAGTGTGTGAGTGCATCAGGGTTATTCATCCCAAACAGTTCTTGCCAAGTGGCTAGAGCATCTCTACCTCAACCATGTTCTCATCTTTGACAAGTACCTACATTCATTCACACTCAACTTGATGTTAATAGGTTAGTTCTGCAAAATATAGCTAATACAAAACATTATAATCACATCGATAATATTTAATATTAAATCAACTTTCCAATTCACACAATAATTAATTTCACACACGTGGAATCTTACTCAAAGTAGAAATAATCATTGTAAATGTTCACTAATCTAGAAGAATAATATGGTCCATAAAATGAGATGTGACAATACAAGAAAGCTTTTATAACACCTTGGGGAACATTTTGTTGGGTAGTCATGTCATTTGGATTAAAGAATGCAGGAGCAACTTACCAACGGGCTATGACTCTTATTTTTCATGATTACATGCATAACATCTTAGAGGATTATGTCGATGACATTCTTATGAAGTCTATTCATCGCTAAGATCATGTCACAATCCTCCATTAAATTTTTGAGCAAATAAAAAATATAACATGCACTTAAATCCTCATAAGTGCATCTTTGGTGTAGACAGTGGAAAACTATTAGGATTTATAGTCTCGCATCATGGTATTGAAGTAGATACGAAGAAGATTGACACAATTATTAATATTCCAACACCTAATAACATATCTCAACTTCATAGTTTGCAAGAAAAGATACAGGCCATCCATTGATTTGTCTCACAACTCGCAAATAGGACTCACCCTTTTACTCAACTACAGAAGAAGGATTCAAAATTTCAATGGAATTCTAAATGTTAGAAGGTTTTTGAAGACTTAAAGAGTTATCTAGCTAATCATCCTATTTTACAGTCTCCTACTACTGATAAACCTTTTATCCTTTACACCTCAGCATCTAATAATGCTCTTGCAGCTTTATTAGCACAACATGATACTGAAGGCAAAGAGCGTGTTGTATATTACATCAGTCAAACTGTGCTTGATTATGAAGTGCGATATACTATCATCGAGAAGTGGTGCTTAACTCTAATCTTTGCAACACAGAAGCTTAGACATTATCTTTTAAATGTTGAAATACATGTCATAGTGAAATTTGATCTGTTGAAACATCTTTTCACTAAAATAGATCTTTTAGGTCACCTTGCTAAATGGTTTATGTTGTTAACAGTATTTGATCTAATATTTATCTCTCAAAAAGCAATTGAAGGACAAGCATTAACCAACCATTTATCTTACGCACCTTCACCCTTTGCTATACAAAGTGAGGAGACATCTCCTGATGATCAAATCCTAGATATAGATGCAAATGATAAATGGGAATTGTATTTCGATGGTTCATGATGTCAAACTGGCTCTGGTGTTGGTGTCATACTAGTACCTTCTTCTGGTAAGCCAATTCCTATGTCCTATCGGTTAATCTTCTCATGCACAAATAGCATTCCTGAGTACAAATCTCTCATTGCGGGACTTCATGTTGCTTTGGTTCTCAACATCAAAAACATCACTATATATGGTGATTCACAATTAAGTGTGTGACAGCTAACAGGATCGTATCAAACTAAGCAGGATAAGCTATCTCAATATCATGACTTAGTCCTAGATTTATTAAAATGGTTTATGTCATTCTCAATTTATACTATCCCAAGGAAAGACAATCGACACACGGATGCTATGGCAAGTGTAGCTTCTCTTATATCCCCTGTCGATTCACCTGACGAATATACCTTTATCATCCATAACCTTAAAACACCAACACTAGAAGAGGTTGCATCTTATGATACTAACCTCTATTGTAACACAAATTCTAATGAATGTTTCTCCCTTATATTAAATTATTTGCATGATGGTACCATTCCTAACTCAAAACCTAAAAATGCATGAGTTTGCCTACTCAAACTCATGGTGCGTTATATCATTCTATCTAATGTCTTATATAGACAAAGCTATAATGGTGTTCTTCTCTGATGTCTTAGTAATTTAGAGATCCCTAGCTTTAGAAGAAGCTCACTCTGGTGCTTGTGGAGGACATTTCAGAGGAAAATCATTGGTACAAAAGTTATTGCATATGGGATATTATTGGCAACATATGGATCAAGATTCCTTTGCATATGTCAAGAAATGTCCGCAATGTCAGCAACACAAACATTTAATCTGAGCACCTACCCAAGAACTTTGTGCCCAAGTTTCACCTTGGCCATTTTTTGTTTGGGGCTTAGATGTAATTGGTAAAATCTCTCCACCTTCTTCTCAAGGACATACTTTTATCATCACTACTACTCATTACTTCATAAAGTGGGTTGAAGTGGTTCCTCTACGATCCACGACAGCTGAAGTAATTTGTCATTTTATACAAGATAACATCATTTCTCGATTTGGTATACCTTCTACCTTAGTTTCTAATAATGGAACACCATTCAAAAACAAGGACGTGAAGAAATTCCGTGAAAATATCATATTCAACATCACTTCTCTACACCTTACTATCCTCAATCAAATAGTCAAGTGGAAGCTTCAAACAAGGTTATTAGACAAATTCTACAGAAAACTATTAATAAACATCAAAAAGACTAGTATACTCAACTCTCTTATGCATTATGGGCTTACAGAACAAGCATTTGTATGGCTACTAGAAACATGACGTATAATCTTGTCTATGGCACTGATGCAATAATGCTTCTAGAGTTAGGAATTCCTTCATTGCGAGTTTCCCTAAAGGACATTATTGATGATGACACAAAATGAGAAAAGCGATTACAAGAACTTGAGATGCTTGATGAATAGTGTATCAATGCTCTTGAGCACCTTAAGGCCCATTAGAAAAGTATCCAATGATCATACAATGAGCATGACATACATCACTCATTCGACATTGGAGATCTGGTACTATATGAGAATCAATGCAATGTAAATGCACCTCTTGTCCAAAGAGAAGGAAAGTTCAACTCTAATTGGCTTGGACCATACATTGTTACTAAAGCCTTTGGATCAGGAGCGTATAAATTAGCTGATGAACAAGGTACGCTACTTAAAGAACCTATTAATTTTGTACACCTCAAGAAATTCTATGCTTAAGATTGCATGTTAAGTGTTATTGTATAAAGCAAACTTATTAGTTAGTTTAGCTTCAATTTCGACCAGATATGATTATTTTGTCTTAATTCATTTAACATTACATCTTTTTTGGTTAATCATTGTTGTATCTTGTTTAAACATGCTTTATTAAGATCACCTTTGAATTAACTAAATATAGCATAGAATGTTGGTTATGTGTGAAATTCATTAATCATTGTGGATTTTACTATATGTTCTACAAAGAATTGTTTAGTATGTATCACATTAGCCTTAATTCCATTTCCACATAAGCATTAACATTTATCACTAGTTGTATTTTATATATAAAATCACAGGTGATAAATTAACAACATTACAAACATCAATAGGAAAACATCATATATATATAAACATCAGTTTGAGTATACATTAGAGTTGATCGTCTCATACATCCAAATGGGACGTCGTAGTACATAAGATACATCACATAGTTGAACCTTGGTCATCGGTTCCCTTAGGACCTAGTGGTGTGCAGGTGATGGAGGGATTCCCATGTGTGGGCTATGGACCACGAATGACTCCTAGAGACACTTCGTAAGTGCAACCCCCTAAGCTCACCTCTAAGCCCCAACACCTTGTCATGTGTCTCCATGAACATCTATTGGTACCAATCTCTCTCTAACTGCACCCTCTCTTTGTCTACTACGGCTCTATCCCTCTCATCTCTCACCCAATCAAAATTGGTCTGTAAGATCTGAGTCACAACAGGAGTCGCCTCTGATGAGAGTAGTGTTACAGCCTGCTCTTGCTGTGCTTGGAGCTTGGCCTTTGCACACTCAGCTCTCTGGAATACATCATCCCTCTCCCATGTAGAATGATCTAGGGTAGCCTCCATGGCCATTCTATATCTCACAAATGGCATAAATATCTCCACATGTCACCCTGTGGATGGTTGTAGCGAATATCCTATCTGCACCTGCTACTCAGCCGCATCGATAGGAAATATCTCTGCTATGACATGACTCACAAAATTGTGCCATGCATCTATTGAAAATTTTTTCACTCCATTTCAAAACTTTCAATTTCTGTGAAGTTTCATTTAATGAATTTCTAAGAAGTTTAAGGGGAACTCTAATAAAAGTCAAAGTGTAAAGAGGGTCAACAGTCTTTACAATAGTATGGTCAATAGTTGTAATCTTCATAGCAATCTATTCAACAAACCCCACTTGGTCATGCACCAGCTTCATAGCCACAATCATCTACATATGGGCAGTTGCCAGTTTCTCAGTCTCAAATATCAAAAAAGGAAATATCTCATAGGAAGAAATGAATAGCCAGTGTAAAGAGTCTCAATCATTTATAGTGAGAGTAGAGTCTTATGTATTGAAGGTGCCACAAGATTAAAGTTCAGCCACAGCAATTCAAAATTTCCTCTGCCCTTCATAAGCATCAGATATGGAGGCTTAGCTCCCTAAGAATCGGTCATACAGTCACAGTTGCCTATCTCAACTCAACCATCATATACAACCACTCTATTCGAATGAAGCACTGTGGCATGATAATCAGGGCACTTGACATGAAGAAAATGGTGTAATGCATGAAAGAAGGTGGTCATTTAATGAGTCTCAGCCTATATGGTTTCAATGTAACTAATTCATGCAACTATATAGCCACAACACTCCTTACAAAGAGCATGGCACATTAAACAAATGGTGTAGTCATTTGTATCAAAGATGCAGTCACTATTTCCCTAGCTGCACCTCAGTGACTATGGAATAGTGGTTTTATGTACTCTTCATTTTGTCTCTGCCTATCTCCCCAATGGTAAGACGGTAGTAGCACGCATGGGAGTAATAATTCAGACCACTGCTCTGCTATATGTCTTCCTGTCCTTACTCATCCAGGAAATATCAACCAAAATGGCAATGATCGTAGGGCTTTGCAAACCATAACACTGCTATTGAAGAAGGCACTACCATATATATGCTACGCAAGGTTATAAAAAAAAGCACTAAACAAATAAATGCAAGCTTATCAAATGATAAGTCCTCCATTTTGAATCAAGGTTCAATCTCTCATAAAGTGAAACACAGAATAAGATTAGCATCCAAATGAAATAAGGCGTCATCAGATGATAGAGGGTGCAACCCTTTATAAGGAGCAATTTATAATGAGGAAGTTTGCATATTTCTTCACCGCAAACTCATTCTAGGAGCATCGTTGTATTCTCCATTGTATGATCTATGGTGTAAGCCATATTGTGAGGATCGGCCTTTATAATGGAGACATGGTTTGAAGATAAAGACACTTCAATTTGAGATTAGAGACTCCAGATGATAATGAGGGGTGCTCCAGTTGCAAAGGAAGGCTCGGCCTAAATTGGCGAGTCTAATATGTAATAGTATCGGCTTCTTTTAAAGAAGATAAAATAAGATGAAGTTTGGTTTTAACTAAGATGATGGCACGGATCCTCATATGTGGCATAGCATACAAGATTGAATGTGTAGCTCATTCGAATATAAAGAGAAAGTGGAGGCCATCATTGATGGCTCAGCGTATAGAAGAATGCAACAACTAGAGGAAGGTGCTCGGTCCCTTCAAGAAAAGAGTGTCATTCAAAAATAGACCAAGCATAAAATAGATGTGGTTAGATATGATGGAGTCGTAAGTGCATTTTAGTTCATCTACATTTCCATGAGGGAGGTAAAGACAGCTACAAAATGATGAGTAAAGGATCAGCCATAGTGATGTGAAATGTTCATTTTGTAATAAGATACTTAGCTTCATCAAAAAGAGAGACACGCTAGTATTCAAAGATGAGACTCAGCATAGCATGAGGCACGACCCATTGCAAGGAATGATAGCATCAAAGAGGTGGTGGAATCAAAGGTTTCATAGTGCTGCATATTATAATGTGCTCAGCCTCTTTAAAAAACAAAGGCACGATGCATATGAATCCGAGGCATATGAGTCGAAGTAAATAATGGAAGGTGTCATCATTGAAGATGAGTCTCAACAAGTCTAGAAAAGGCATGAAACCACATAGACTCTGCACATGGCACTATTTTTATGAGGAATATAGCATTGTCTATATGCCATGATCAAGGCACACTTTTAAGATTCAAGTATGAGGCATAAACTATAATAGAAAGCACAATTAAAACATGGTGATGCTCTCTATTAAGACTCCCAGCCACTTCACAAAGTTCTAATAAGAAACAAAAATCAATATGGCATTGCCCATAGATGCTTGGTCGTCCAAGCAAGGCCCATCAAATGATAAGGCACGGGTCCAATACTCGGCCTTTGCGTATAGATAGACTCAAAGAGTACTCAAACATGATGAAATAATGTCGTTCTAAATAAGTTTCTAAGGAATAGCGCATTTAATTAAAAAGAGTGGCCCATTTTCAAATGATGGCGCCAACAATAAAGCCACTTCAAATCTAATGCTACTAGCTAGTGAAAAACACAGCCCAAATAAGATAAAGAAATGACATCTATGAACAAGTCTTGGTTTCAAAATAACCGCAGCATTTTGTTAAAATCTTAGCAAATACAGATGAAGATGTAGTGGTTAACAAACAAACACAAAGCCTCCAGCATTGAAGACTCGGCCTAGGTAGAAGAGAGCAGGCCATTTCAAACAAACAGAGTTAGGGTTCCAAATGAAATAAACGTACAACAATCATCAATGGAGAGAGAAGAATCCATGGCTTGGATCAGTTCAGTAGAGAAGACACCAGAGTAATCCACGCGTCACTCTTGTGGGAGTTTGAGAGGCAAGTAGAAATGGCTTCATTTCAAATAAGCGCTATGCCTCCATGTGGAACAAGCGGAGAAAGGATAAATGTCTTATTTCATTTTTTAAAACTAATAAAGGAGAAGAGTCATGTGAAGTCATATGCTGAATTATTTAAAATGCATAAGAGTCTATTTTAAACAAACTAGTGGGACCCATGAGCCAATAAAGTTAAGGCTTTATTAATATAAAGTCTCTTTTGACTCTTTCATGGTTAAAAGATAAGATGTAGCCCTAAGCCTTTTTATTTTTCACGGGAATCATTTTCACAATAGAAAAGAAAGAGATGGGTGGGAAACTTCATGCCACAGGTCAAACAACACAAGCAAATGCATTTCCAGCCATGGAGGAGACTCAGTTAACAACCAGTTGCAGTTCAGTTGCCAGAATTAGTGCTAGATTCAATGCCAGATTTTAGGGGATTTTTAGTTGGGGTTTTCTGAGCAGAGATTTTTAGAGATTCATCTTTCTGGGTTATAAATATCTATCTGAGATTGAGAAATACAGTAATACATAAAGTTCTACAGAGTTTAAGAGTACCACAGATCAGTGATTCTGAACAACAGCAGAGATTTATTTTTGCCTCGGTTTGCTTTTCATAAAGAATGTAACATGTTATTTTGTGCATATTTTACCTCTGTAATTTGTTTTCATTCAAATTATGAGAAATGCTACTTTGTGCATATTTAATCTATTTTTGTTTCTGGCTTATTATTTTCTGTTTCTTTGCCTCTGTTAAATCTTCTCATAAACTGGGTAATCAATCATGTTGCAAGCTCTTTGGTTTTCAATTAAATCATATAGGGTTTGAAACTGTGCAACTGGGTTGGTTTCAAATATGGTGCATTGCCATAGATTTAGATTTTATTTCATTGTATCTATAATCTTGTTTTTCTTCCCTTTTCCCAAACCCCCTTTGAAAATGGCAGAGTCAGCTTCCCTAAAATCTAGAGGTTGTTTTTGGGGTCAATCCCACATCTCTGAAACTTCCCATGTTGATTGTTGGATTAGACCCACAAATTTATACATCAACAGTTTTTGGCATGCCTGGTGGGACTGGAATCAAAGACTTGGGTCTTTGTTTGCACTGAATCTTTGGTCTTTATTTTGTGGTTTTGATGGAAAACCACAGAAATATCTGCTCATAGGAGCATGAATCTTCTATCTAGCGACTCTATTGGTGAATCTTTCTCAGATCTTTGCTCCTACAAACCATGGCAGCCACTAGTATCTATGTGCATCTACACATTCCTGCAAGAGATCTACCTTTTGTGACTTGGGATTCAAGTCCTCTTGTTCTTCAGCAGCAAGATCAAGTTCCTGACACAGCATGGAAGGCACTGCCTCACTTTCTTGGAGATGGCTAAGTTTATCCTATAGATCATATTCAAGATGTTACAAGTTTATGCTCCATTCACAATGTCACAACTGAGAATCATGCCCTCTTGTTTCTTGCATCTTCCCTCAACGGAAAAGAAAAAGAATGGTACAGAAGTTTGGAGCCTGGTTCAATCACTAGATGGGATCAGCTTGGTGGGCTCATCTACAATCAGTTCAAAGAGAGGACAGATGTTGGCACTCTCACCCAGAATCTCATCACCATCAAGAGGCATCCAATGGAGTCCATACATGATTTCAATTAAAGATTTGATAAGGTATGGAAGAAATTTTTTGTTGATATGAGGCCTCATCTAGTCTTTGCTTTTATTTATTATTTAAAGGCTTTAGACCTTGAAATATCTATCATGATACAAGCCCTAGGAGGTGATACTCTGCCCCAATCATATGATCTTGCCATTAGGGCTGAAAACAATCTCATTGAGGCTAGTAAGTTGTCTCCTCTACCCTTAAAATCGCTGATGCCTCATACAAATTACCTGTCTCAAACTCCTTGTAGCCAAATTTATATAAATTCTAGTCCATGCACCCTTCTTGTTGATTTGTCAAATAATGAGGAGATGAGTGCAGTAAAAGAACTTATAAAAACCCTCTCCCGTGAGATCAATGAGCTAAAAGATCAAGCCCTGTATCAAGTTGATCTAAATGTCATGCCTCAAGATATTTATGAACAACAATACCAATGTGGTCAATTTGTAGAAGAAACCCTCCCTCAATCACAAAAGAGACCCCATTATCTTGTTAATTATGCATTACAAGGTTTTGTCACTGCAAATCAGTCCATAGAAGTCATTGATCAGGTTCTTTGCCACTTTGATGTTAAAGAAAATATGAGTCTCAAAGATCAAGATACAAGCAAAGAAGTGGTTCCTATCTATTCAGTGTGTCCTTCTGGTTATCAGCATCAGGCATATGTGGCAAGGTGTGATTCAAAGATTCTATCAAGTCATGAAGAAGATTCAGAAGTTGATTATGAAGTGACACTTCTAGAAGCTAAAAAGTACTTCAAGAGGGGCTTTGAAGCTGAAAAGTACTAGGTCCAGACTGACCCTGCATCTATATCTCATTTTGAGGAGGTTGCAAATGGCATTATACCAGAATCTACAAAGGGTGATTGTCTTTATTTTAGTCATGAGTTTTCACATCTAGAAGGAGATAGCATAGAGATGCATGAGTAACATTTGGAGCAGGATGAAGATTTATTCTGAATTTTGCAACGAGGATATTAGCTACTAGATATAGAGGATCCCACCATTGAGCAAATGCATGGCTACTTTGCAAAGTCTTTTGAAGGTGATCATAAAGAAAATTTTGAAATAGAGGAAGATGCAAGAATGGATATGTTTTCTAATTTTTAAAATGGATATTTTCTTCTTCTTGATAAAGATTCACAGCTTCATGATAATGCGGTTTGAGGAGACAACTGAAAAAGTAGAGAGTTGCATAAAGAGTTGCCACATCATAAACCCTTCTTCCTTCAAGAGGGAATTCTGATCAGATTCAAGACTATTCTTGGTTGTTCTGTCACTTGCATACCTAGTTTTGATACTATCATGGGTCATGAACTTATTAAAGAGCCTGCAAAAGAGGTTACTGATGAAGTTCTATCAATAAAAGATTTTGAATGTAAATAGAGGAAAGAGCTTCAACGATTTTTTCCCTTCTCACCCTTCGTTGAAGCAAGAACCGCATATTGATCAGCCTGGCTGGTGTTTTCATACCAAGGATGAGCCTCTGGAGTGCAGAGAGGCGAAAAGGTACAAGATCTTGTTATACTTTCTTATGTATTTTGTCTGGTCAATTATCAGTATAATGTGGGTCAACTAGAGAAACATTATCAGACACGGCAGTTACTTTACTATCTCGATTAATGGGCATATTCCTATGTGTTCAACATGTCAGTAGTTTAAAGTCGAATGCTCAATAAGCTACAATAGTAGCATTAGTTTTTAGTTTCAATTTGTTTGCTTTTCAACAATCTCAGTTGCTGCTAAGAGGATGGAAGTCAGTTCAGTGATTCAGCCGTGGTCAGTTTCAGTGGTCTATTAGTTGTAGAGTGTGTTTAGATCAACACTGTCTCAGTTTCAAATTCATACATTTTTAGTGCAGTTGTGTATTAGTTGGTAGCAAAGATTCTAGTTTCTGACATGTTCTCAAGAAGCTGATTAGTTTTAGGCATTTGACTCCATGCCCAATGAATAGGGCACTATTTCTTCTGGGTTCTCAGTGAGCAGGCTCACTTTCCCAGCAAGTCGCCATAAAATGTTGAAATTATTTTCACTCCATTTCAAAACTTTCAATTTCTATGAAGTTTCATTTAATGAATTTCTGAGAAGTTTAAGGGGAACTCTAATAAAAGTCAAAGTGTAAAGAGGGTCAACAATCTTTACAATAGTATGGTCAACAATTGCAATCTTCACAGATATCTGTTCAACAATCCCCACTTGGTCATGCACCAGCTTTACAGCCACAATCATCTACATATGGGCAATTGTTAGTTTCTTAGTCTCAAATATCAAAAAAGGAAATATCTCATAGGAAGCAATGAATAGCTAGTGTAAAGAGTCTCAGTCATTTATAGTAAGGGTAGAGTCTTATGTATTGAAGGTGCCACAAGATTAAAGTTTAGCCACAACAATTCAAAATTGCCTCTACCATTCATAAGCATTAGATATGGAGGCTCGGCTCCCTAAGAATCGGTCATACAGTCATAGTTACCTATCTCAACTCAACCATCATATATGGCCACTCCATTCGAATGAAGCATTGTGGCATGATAATGAGGGCACTTGACATGAAGAAGATGGTGTAAGCCATGAAAGAAGGTAGTCATTTAATGAGTCTCAGCCTATATGGTTTCAATGTAACTAATTCATGCAACTATATAGCCACAATGCCCCTTACAAAGAGTATGGCACATTAAACAAATGGAGCGGTCATTTGTATCAGAGATGTAGTCACTATTTCCCTAGCTGTGCCTCGATGACTATGGAATAGTGGTTTTATGTACTCTTCATTTTCTCTCTGCCTATCTCCCCAATGGTAAGATGACAGTAGCACACATGGGAGTAGTAATTCAGACCACCGCTCTACTCTATGTCTTCATGTCCTCACTCAGCTAGGTAGTATCAACCAGAATGACACCGATTGTAGGGCTTTGCAAACCATAACACTGCTATTGTAAAAGGCATTGCCATATATATATGGTATGCAAGGTTATAAAAAAAAGCACTAAACAAATAAATGCAAGCTTATCAAATGATAAGACCTCCATTTTCAATCAAGGTTCAGTATCTCATAAAGGGAAACATAGAATGAGATTAGCATCCAAATGAAACAAGGCATCATCAAATGATAGAGGGTGCAGCCCATTATAAGGAGCGATTCATAATGAGGAAGTTTGCACATTTCTTCACTACGAACTCATTCTAGGAGCATTGTTGTATTCTCCATTATATGATCTATGGTGCAAGCCATATTGTGAGGATCAGCCTTTATAATAGAGACATGGTTTGAAGATAAAGACACTTCAATTTGAGATTAGAGACTCCAGATGATAATGAGGGGCGCTCCAGTTGCAAAGGAAGGCTTGGCTTAAATTGGTGAGTCTAATATGTAATAATACCAGCTTCTTTTAAAGCAGATCAAATAAGATGAAGTTTGGTTTCAACTAAGATGATAGCGCAGCTCCTCATATGTGGCGTAGCATACAAGATTGAATGTGCAACTCATTCGAATATAAAGAGAAAGTGGAGGCCATCATTGATGGCTCAGCATATAGAAGGATGCAATAGCTAGAGGAAGGTGCTCGATCCCTTTAAGAAGAGAGTGTCATTCAAAAATAGACCAAGCATAAAATAGACATGGCCAGATATGATGGAGCCGTCAGTGCATTTCAGTTCATCTACACTGCCATGAGGGAGGTAAAGACACAGCTACAAAATGATGAGTAAAGGATCGGCTATAGTGATGTGAAACGTTCATTTTGTAATAAGATACTCAGCTTCATCAAAAAGAGAGACACGATAGTATTCAAAGATGAGACTCAGTATAGCATGAGGCATGGCCCATTGCAAGGAATGACAACATCAAAAGAGGTGGAGGCATCAAAGGTTTCATAGTGCTGCATATTATAATGTGCTCGACCTCATTAAAAAACAAAGGCACACTGCATATGAATCCGAGGCATATAAGTCAAAGTAAATAATGGAAGGCACCATCATTGAAGATGAGTCTCAATGGGTCTGGAAAAGGCATGAAACCACATAGACTCTGCACATGGCACTAGTTTTATGAAGAATAAAGCACTATCTATATGCCATGATCAAGGCACACTTTTAAGATTTAGGTATGAGGCATAAACTATAATGGAAAGCATAGTTAAAACATGGCGCCACTCTCTATTAAGACTCCCAACCACTTCACAAAGTTCTAATAAGAAACAAAAATCAATATGGTGCTACCCATAGATGCTCGGTCGTCCAAGAAAGGCCCATCAAATGATAAGGCACAAGTCCAATACTCGACCTTTGCATATAGACAGACTCAAAGAGTACTTAGCCATGATGAAATAATGCCATTCTAAATAAGTTTCTAAGGAATAGCTCATTTAAATAAAAAGAGTGGCCCATTTTCAAATGATGGCACCAGCAATAAAGCCACTTCAAATCTAATGCTACCAGCCAGTGAAAAACACAACCCAAATAAGACAAAGAAATGACATCTATGAACAAGTCTTGGTTTCAAAATAACCGCAACATTTTGTTAAAATCTTAGCAAATACAGATGAAGATGCAGTGGTTAACAAACAAACACAAAGCCTCCAGCATTGAAGACTCAGCCTAGGTAGAAGAGTGTCGGCCATTTCAAACAAACAGAGTTAGGGTTCCAAATGAAATAAATGTACAACAACAGTCGATGGAGAGAGAAGAATCCATGGCTTGGATCAATTCAGCAGAGAAGACACCGGAGTAAGCCATGTGTCACTCCTGCAGGAGTTTGAGAGGCATGTAGAAATGACTTCATTTCAAATAAGCGTTATGCCTCCACATGGAACAAGCAGAGAAAGGATAAATGTCTTATTTCATTTTTTAAAATTGATAAAGGAGAAGAGTCACGTGAAGTCATATGTTGAATTATTTAAAATGCATAAGAGTCTATTTTAAAGAAACTAGTGGGACCCATGAGCCAATAAAGTTAAGGCTTTATTAATATAAATTCTCTTTTGACTCTTTCACGGTGAAAAAATAAGATGCAACCCTAATCCTTTTTATTTTTCATGGGAAGCATTTTCATGGAAGCAAAAAAAGAGATGGGTGGGAAACTTCATGCCACAGGTCAAACAACATAGGCAGATGTATTTCCAGCCATGGAGGAGACTTAGTTAACAACTAGTTACAGTTTAGTTATTGGAATCAGTGCCAGATTCAATGCCAGATTTTAGGGGATTTTTAGTTGGGGTTTTCTAAGCAGAGATTTTTAGAGATTCATCTTTTTGGGTTATAAATATCAGATCCAGGATTGAGGAATACAGTAATACACAGAGTTCTACAGAGTTCAAGAGTACCACAGATCAGTGATTTTGAGGAGTATCAAAGATTTATTTTTGCCTTAGTTTGCTTTTCATAAAGAATGTAACATGTTATTTTTTACATATTTTGCCTCTGTAATTTGTTTTCATTCAAATTATGAGAAATTCTACTTTGTGCATATTGAATCTATTTCTATTTCTAGCTTTTTATTTTCTATTTCTTTGCCTCTATTAAATCTGGACATAAATTGGGTAATCAATCATGTTGCAAGCTCTTTGGTTTTCAGTTAAATCATATAGGGTTTGACACTGTGCAACTGGGTTGGTTTCAAATCTAGTACATCCCCATAGATTTAGATTTTATTTCATTGTATCTATAATCTTTTTTTTCTCCCCTTTTCCCAAACCCCCTTTAAAAATGGAAGAGCTAGCTTCCCTAAAATCTGGAGGTTGTTTCTGGGGTCAATCCCACATCTCTGAAACTTCCCATGTTGATTGTCGGATTAGACCCACAAATTTATACATCAACAACATCCATCCCAACTATAAAAAGAAAGACATAATTGATATCAATATCTCATATAGGTATCATAAATAATCATCAAAATAAGTACATCAACATAACAATGTCTCACTTGGATCTCCATCTCGCCAAGATGGATCCTGAACTATTGATGGTATAATGAGCTCTGTAGTCAACTCTGCAGTTGGGGACATATGACTACTAGACTCCCCTCACTCATGCCAACTTGATCTCCTAACATCGGTAGGGGCTGGACCATGTGCCCATGACCGTGGTCTCGAATCGATCTCCTCGTTGTTGTCTACCTCTTGTTGATCTTGTCGCGGTCTTACTTTGAAGATGTACTATGTCAGGATCTCCTCATCATCCTCATCCTCATCTAAGTCATATTATCCAGTGAAGTCACTAACGTCATCCTCTACTCCTTTGTCACTTGCATGACCAGTCCAAGGTCGAGGATCACCTGTGGGGTGACTAGGAGGAAAGATAGGAGTGGGTCGTGCCGTCTGCCACTAAGTATGATACACTTGGTCAACAACAATGTCATCTACATCAGATAGTGACTCTACATCCTCTGTACCATCATCTCTCACTAGTATATCAGCTATCATCAGTCGTCAAGTAGAATTCACCCTGACTATGCTACCTAGTGAGTGGGGGTAGCTCAGACGCATCATACGAATATCATGTCTACATCTGAATTGTCACACCACTCTATCAAAGTAAAACCAGATGACTATGTGATCGATGAGACCATCCATCAACCAATCCCTCTGCATCCTGGCTATCTATCCATGCTGACCCGTCCATGGTCTGTGGCTATGATATGGCCTCCAAATGATGTCACTAGGCTACAACCTATCAAATATCACTCTCCAACACAAAAGATCACCATGTCTCTAGCATCTAATGAGCAGATATGCATGTGCACGTGGATGTGTCCACGGCAACTCTATAGGAAAACCTAAAGGCTGTGTGCACCTAATATACTCAAACACCTAGACCTGTAGCAAGGTGTATACCATCAAGCTCTGTGACTCATAATGTCCACATACCATCCCAAACCACAATAGAGGTGTCCAAGCATGATGTGCCCCCACACGTATACTATCCTATGCTCATCCATCCCTCAGATAGTATGAACGAGGCCCCCGTGAAGGTGAGTGCCTCATCCATCCTGTGCGACTGCTAATGCGATAGTAGTAATCATAATTCTCTAAACTAAGGGGATGTTAATGCATCCCTGCTCTAGTAGTCAGAGCTAAATATGTCCTCCCTCTGCTCGATTGACAGTGTGACCTAAACAACACTGCTGGCTCTCTTTAGTATACTTTGCTGAGTGATGCTCTACAACCCTCATTGTCTCTCTTCAGATAGGCAGTCACAAGATATAATAGACATCCTTTAGTGTAATTGTCATCTCATCAATGTGCAGATGGAATGTAGACGTGTCCGCATCACACCTCTCCATCAGTGCCATAAGCATGCTATAGTGAAATCTCATTGTGGGCATGAAGAAAACCCACCAAAGACCCACTGCCTATAGGTGACCCCTCTCCTCATCTGACATAATTGTGAGGTGGTCTTGTAGTATCATCATTAGGCAACCACCTATATGCTCTCATGTCTCAGGGACATCCTACAAGTCAAACATTCAAAAATTGCATCATTTCACATCATCAAATCATTAAGAAGCATCTAAGATGTCAAACTATACCATGTACCTGAGGCCCTTGTCCTTCTCAGACTTGGGTGCCTCAAGAGGACCTGGGCGCCCCAGGAAGACTTGGGTGCCCAGAGAGGACACTAGCACCCTGGGTGGACTTGGGTGCCCTATTTGGGAACCCCTGTCCAAATAGGGCTATTTGGCATGCAAATCAATAAAATCAAAAATAGTAGGAAAGCATGAATGACAGAAGTGAGGTTTACACCCTACCTTAGGCTCGATCCATCTCTCTGTCACTCGGGCTCAGAGAATTTCCAGTCTCGAAAGCTAGTATGGACATCAACTCAGCATTTTTGGTCTCTATCTCCTTCTCCTTCTCTCCTCTACACAATGACAAATAAGAATGAATGGTGAAAATTGAAAAGTCCCTTTACATATAGTAAGTGGATGAGAATTCCTATCACTATCTAAGTGCAAAATTAAATAGTTTTCATCAAAATCCTTTATCTTGGGCTGTCAAACTCATATTTTCAAGTTGTTTATTGCATTGGAATCCTGGTTTAGCCCTCCATCTAACCCAATGTGTTGTGATTTGGTGTTGTTTGCAAAAATGACCCTCGCAATGCATTTCTCATCAAATTTCCTTGAAATTAGAGCATGTAGATAACCACCTTATTTCTCCTTTTCGAACTAAGCAATCAGAAACAAGGGGGGCCATATAACTCCCTTGATTTCCTCCCTCATTATGTCTCATCAATCAACCCCTTATTGTTTATAATTGACCCATTTGTGTGTTGGTTGCAGGTTTATTTGATTTTTATTATCTGATAAGTGTTCCTTTGCAGGATGTGGTTCCTAACTTTGTGGTCTTGCAAGATTAGAGACTAGGCGCTTCTTCCTCTTTCGCAACAACACTTCCGCTTCCTGTACATTATCCTTTTGGGTATCCTTTTCATTATTGATGTATTTACTTTCCTTCAGTTGCATATGCACATATTGTCATATGGCCACTAAAGTGGGGGCTAAATGTTATGTCAAAAATTGTCTTCCTGTATGGAATGGTACAATTTCTCATAGTTTAGCTCTACTCCTTTGGTGTCCTTTCAACCTATTTATTTTTGACCTTCCTAAACCCTAATTGACCTATAGCTAACTGAAGAAATGTCGTATTCTAAAATAACTGTTGGTTGAACCAGGAAAGAAACTTTGGATTCTAGACATCCTGGACCTCCTTGATAGAGATCTAATGAAAAAATCAAGGCCTAGACAAGGGCACTCGCGCCCTTATCCTACCCTATTTTTCAGGGTTTTGAATTTTGGTAGGGTGTTGTCTCCCACCGTGCACCTCAGGATTCCAATTTCAAATTTTTCATTTTTCATGCAATGTTGACACGTTATTCCAAATATTTGAATTTCAAAGGTTAGGTATTTAAAGACATTCAAAAATCATTTTATCACACACAATCTATATGCAAGCTTTCTATGCCAAACCTTTGCCATTTTTGTTATTGAAGATCAACAACTTGTTAAAGCTCTTTGAAGATATTGAAGATTACTATCATGGAGATGTTTGATGGAGATTAGGAATCAAGATCTTGAGACTATTTTGCTCTTCCTAGGGTTTGAACAACCTTTTGTATGATCGGGAGAAGGGTTTAAGCCTCCAACTTGAGCTTGGGATTCCTCCATAGATACGGATGCCTCATCTTCTTGTTCTACAAGTCTTCATTTCTCTCATCTCCTTGAGGTGATGTTGTTGTTGTTTCCTTGAGTGAAACAAAGTGTTGATCTTTCCTTGATGCTTGAGTCATTTAGGGTTTGATATTTCTACATACACATTTGTTAGATGAACACACACATCTACTAATCTTTACCATTAGCTATTGTTGAGGTAGGAATACCAAAAATGAGGCTTGACTAAGGCAAGCTCCTATATAGCCACAACCATCTTTCTCCTCCTTTCTTATGTGCAGGTTGCATTCAAAAAGATCTGGGAGAAAGGAGTGGTAGAAAGATGAACATTGCAGATACCATCATCACAGAACTTTTGATTTTGGCATTGCAAAACTTTCAAGTCAAAAGAGTGGGCACCCTAGCCCAACTGAGCATTTTCTTCAGGATCTGGGAACCTCTAGAGGCACCCTAAACCTTGGCACCGAAGATTTCAACTGTCAAAAAATTGCGGGGAAAAGGAGGAGTCCTTGACCAATAGACCCTCATTTTCTGAGTACACACTCTGTACCTTCTGCTTTGTGTTTCTGTGATCTGTTAACCCTTATCTGTGTCTGGAATCAATTTGTTATAGTTTAATTGATAAATTAAGGTTTCATGCTTTGTTAATGCTACAAGCTTGTGAAGGCCTAATCAAAACATCTACTCAAGCATATCTAGCATAAAAGGGGAGTCTAGGAAATATGTAGCTTAATCCCTCATAGAGAGAAAGCTCAGTTCCACTTCCCTAATGTTTAGCATGTGAAAGAGTGGGGCTTGATTTGGTTCTGACAAACTATCATTATCCCACATTTTTCCATTAAACACAGTCATACTCTAGTGGGCTATGAGCTAAATTACACTCCCATAGAGAAGGTATGTCTTTCTGTTGTCTTTGCTTCACAAAAGATTTGACATTATATGCTTAATCACAAAACTAAGCTCATTTCAAAAATCAATCCACTAAAGTATCTCTTATTTAAGGATACTCTAACAAGACAAATGGCAAAATGGATCATGGTCTTAAGTGAATTTGATATTGAATATGTGGATAGAAAAGCTATAAAAGGACAAGTAATTTCTAATCAATTGGTAGAAGTGCCACTTGAAGTTGACCATCCACTAATCTCAGAATTTCCAAATGAATCGTTCTTTGTAATCGACCCTCCTACAAATTTGTATTATACTTTCATGGATCTTTCACACAACATGGTTCTGGAGCTAGGATCCTCTTTATTACACCACAAGGGGACATCATACCAAAATCCTATAGCATTGCATTCCCTTGTACAAACAACATTGTAGGATATGAAGCACTCATCAAAGGCTTAAGAATGGTTATCCAATGGAACATAAAAGAACTTCACATTTATGGTGATTCTCAACTTGTCATACACCAAGTCAATGATGAATATCAAATAAAAGATGACAAGCTTCTCCCATATAAGAAATTGGTCGACCCCTTCAAGCAGTAATTTTTGTGAATCCAATTTGAGAAAATTACAAGGATAAATAATAAATTTGTTGACGCAATGGAAACCATTGGTTCATTAATTGATAATCATTTAAATAGTCTGCAATCTAAATTCTTGGTTGAGTAACTTTTTATTCCTGCTTTTGAAGGTCCAGAATCTGAGCTTGTTTGCGACATTGTTGGTCCTAATACACTTTGGTACAATGAGGTATATACCTATCTCCATGATAACATTTTACCACCCAATCTTTCACATGCCCAACACTGAACCTTTATCCGGACTGTTCATCCTATTATACCCCTCTTGGAAATACACTTTATCAAAGGACATTCGATGGAATCCTACTTAGATGTCTTAATATGGAAGATGTCCACACTACTTTATGAGAGGTACATGAGGTATTTGTGGTGAAAATTCTAGTGGTCCAACCTTAGTTGAAAAGTTATTGAGAACAAGATATTATTGGCTAACTCTGGAACAATATGCACAATAATTTGTCAAGAAGTGTCTTCCTTGCCAATAACACAGTGATTTGATTCATGTGTCTACACAAGAATTGCAATCAATTACTACTCCATAGCCCTTTTCGTGATGGGGACTCAATCTTGTTGGTAAAATTCATCCACCCTCATCTAATGGTCATAAATTCATTATCACCACGATGGAGTATTTTATGAAGTGGGTTGAAGCCATCTCTCTTACCTAAATTATTGGTAAACAAATTTCCAAGTTTATCCTTCATTACATTATTTGTCACTATGGTATACCTCAATCCATTGTTACTAACAATGGTAATCCCTTTAAAAGACAAGATGTTCACCACCTTTGCCATCAATTCAACATCCAACACTGCATTTCCAATCCATATTATCCCCAAAGAAATGGTCAAGTTGAGGATTCAAACAAAACTATCCTCAAAATTTTAAAGAAAATAGTCAATGAAGCTGGCCATTATTGGCATTTACAACTCAATCCCACTTTGTACGCATATCACACCAACATCCATACCCCTATAGGAGCCACTCCACATTCCCTTGTCTTTGGATCAAAATCTAGTTTACCAATAGAGGTCAAGCTCCCCTCTTTAAGGGTATCATTGCAACATCTCATTGATGTGGAAGATTACAGATTACAAGAATTGGAAGTGATAGATGGAAGACATCTCAATGCTCTTAATCATCTCAAAGCTTATCAAAATCATCTTCTTCATAGTTACAACAAGAAACTCAAAGTTTGCAGATTTGAAGTTGGCGAACTTGTACTTAAAGAAAATCAAAAGAATCTTCAATACCAAGATTAAAAAGGGAAATTTGAGCCAAATTGGCTAGGACCCTTTATCATTACCAACCATTATGGTTCTAAGTCCTATCAACTTTCTACACCTAAAGGACAACCCCTTAAGGAGCCTATCAACATCATTCACCTCAAGAGGTTATATGCCTAGTCTGCTTAGTATCTCGAGCTTGTACATAAAAAATTAAAAATAAGAATAGTAAAGAGAAATAATCTATCCTATAGTGAAAATCACTTCGGTGGCGCCTTGGATAAGTACCATGGTGAAAACATATTTACAAGTGCCATGTGTAGTAGCCTTGCATTTACCATCTACTAGATAACCACTTTGACTTTTGCTTTCCACTCATTCATATGTTTTTCATCCATCTACCATATCATCATGGCTTGAAGTTGTCACATACTATAATTTCCTATCATACCAGAATAAGTTATCTGTTCAAAATACCTTCCATAATAACCTCATCCATGCATACCATAATAAAATCCCTTTCTTTCATATCACTTGGGGGCACATTTCCTACACCTAGTTTTGGTTTGGATTGTCCTCCCAATTTCCATAAGACGTTGGAGAGTAAGTCTTCAGCTTAAGTCTCATGCATCCCATAATAAATAATGTCCACACCATATTCATTATAAATGCCACATTGTCATTATTCATCCATTCCGTAATTAAACACTTGACATCTAAAAAAATAACAATCATGCAATACCTCATACCTTAACAAAATTCACAAGCATTATTCCACATTTTGAAACAATAACCATCCACTTTATCGATTGTCACATCATTCGATATCAAACATCATCATCAAGCCTTATCTAAGGATATATTGTTCCCATAACAGGAACCTATCCAAACATCATCCAAATCTTTGGCAAGACGTATAATGGCTATGTGACTTGTGTCATCATTTGGTCTTTTGTTTTGATTTTTATCTTTTCTGTCTCTTTCTCATGCTTCCTCAAGACCACCTAGATCCATTCATATCTTGGTCTGTTACAACTAGCAAGGAATGGGACATATCATTTTGTGTGTTTTTTGGATATTCTTATTACTCCAAGTAATATTCTATCTTGTGTGTGGTGGAATAGATTTTTGCATACCAGTCATCTTTTGCATCTAAGGTCATTTCATACCTTTTTATGCACTTGGACTTTAATGCTCTAAGTTTCCTTCCTCACATGTCTAGAGACAAGGTTGTATTATGCTAGGCATGTATAAGGATACCCTTTTTGTTTGCAGTGTCAAGTCCATGCAAGGGATATGAATTCACCCTTGTTCCTTATACCTTGGTGTATAATACCCTCTTGCTCTATTAAAACTTAGGATTTCTCTCCATATTATACCAGTATAACCATCCCCTTTTAATCCATTACCTACATCCATAACCCATACATTTTCCTATCCTATTCTAGAGAATTCTATTTCACTCACCTATCACCTATCATATTCATATGAATCCATGTTCATCAAGTTATCACACTCCTAATATTCATCCTACCATTCAGTCTAACATCCATCCTAATATTCTACTTAGTATCATGACCAAACCAAAAACAAGAAAATACAAATATAGTCCATCTTCATGTCACTCCATCATCCTGTCAATCACAAATAAATGTTAGCCATAATCCATAATTATTCCATAACCATATCCATATTGTCATTATCACTATCCATAATCATATCATTTGCATGTACATCTACATCGTCATAATATATACATTTCATTATATCCATAATCATGTGCATATACATCAATAAAACAATACATATCCATATCATTAAGTCCTCATAAGTCCATATCCATATTCATCACATTTCATATACATATATATAAACCATTGTATTTCTAATCATGTATCCATACATACATCATATTCATGACAATCACACCAAAAAAGCATATCCATAATCATCATAATTCATACAATCATATCTACAAATAATCATAATCCATATGCATGTGCTATAGCATCATCACAAATTAAATAATACAATCACATCATCATAAATGAAACATAATCTCATCATATATGCCACCAAAAATATGTGTCATCTCATATATATAACAAAAACAGGCCATGATATAATGCATGTACAAGGCTCCGCAGAGCAATAATCCATATCAATGTCTATACATGGTCTGAGTAGAGTTCTTGCCCTCTAACTGTGTTGATGACATAGGTTCTGATCCTGTTGTCGAAGGTATAGGAGGAAGTAGTCCATATACCCCTACTACCTATCCTGTAGATGTTGTTGGTGGTGGACCCTATATCCCCTGATCTCTAAGTGGTCCCATGACAAATGGATGTGACCTCACTGATCTCAAGGCCCTTGATATTCTCTATGTGCTAAAACTAGGCACTCTCTGTGCCTCAGGCACTACAATTTTGTACAGGTGCAGTAGTGCTCTGCTCTCTAGGTAGCCAGAGTCAGGTCTCCTTGAAGTCTCATCATTATGCCCACATTTTTCCCATCCCCTATCCTGCTAGTATCTATTGTGTAATATCATACTCTTGTTGGAATCATGTTGCTAAGGCCTCTACACTAGCTTACTATGCCACCACCACATCCCTCTCCACCCTCAGTGCATCTACCCAATCATCACCTACTATAATACTCTGTCACCATCTCCTACCAACTGTCCATGTACCTGTGCATGTAATGTTTGTATCTATAATAGAGCATTGTCCCTCTTTGTCACTACCTGAGCATGGAGACCTTGTACTCACTTCACCTTGAGCTACAAGTTGTCCCTTTCTATAGTCATCTCAACTAAAATCCCATGTATCCGCTCTACCTCCATCTGCAGGTCATCTTAGGATGCATGTAATACCTCTATATCCTCCTCTCCAGATACCTTTGGAGCATCCACCTCGGATGCCTCACCCTTTCCACCATCTCCTCCATGATGTCCATCTTCTCCACCGCCCTCAAACTCAATCCCTCACATGTCTCTGAAATGGAGGAGTTGCTACAACCTATCTTACCTAATTGCCCAGTGCTATGAGTCGTACTAGATGATGTGTCACCCACCAACATCATAGTCAGGGGTCGTCCCTACATCCTCCATGTCTGCTCTTGGTGGTACCCATCACATGGGTACTAGTGCATGAAACTTTGCTAAAGGAATCACCTGATCAAGTACAACTCCCCATAGCCCTACATCCCTCGTCACCCTCAGAAATATCGCCTCATGTACCAGCACTGTTTGTCTCTCCCCAAACTACCATAACACCTGCCCTGGCATATATCTCTCCACAATCAATCATGTCCTACCCAGCATATACCTTGTCTATCATACATATGACAAGTGGTAGTCATCTCCCTCCCATGCCTCACAATCCTGCCACAACCTCCATGTCACTAAGTCTAGCTCATATAAGACTCTTCTAAAATAATCCATACCTCCCATCCATTAATAATGTAGTATGTCTACATAATATCTATAATATGGCCAAGCCTCACCCCTCAATCAATCACATAGCAGTCTCATGACAGCAATGTGCTCCCATGCCCATATGTGAAGCAGTGTCACCCCACATCCAATATATTGACTCTAACTATAAACATAGTTGTGCATCTCCCAATAAAGGTATGTGAGAATGTAGGGACCCCATGAAAACACCTCTCCCTATATCATCTTCTGTAATACATCTCCCCATCCAATAGAGAAGTATCTCACCTATCTCCCTAGGACCGGTGCATATAAGATCAGACCGGCTAAGAATAGTGGCATCAAGGCATCCACCTGAATCTGAGTCAAATCCAATTGTGTCCTTTCCAGTGGTAGATACTCATCCAAAAACGCTCTCTCTAAGGCCTCCTCACTTGTATCCAAGTCATACCAAACCAAGGGCCCATGAATTGAGATCTGCAGTATCCTCCACATGTCCTCTAGTGTCACTGTCATCTCTCCAGTAGGGAGGCTCAATGCACTCATCTTGTTATGCCATTGCTATATCAATGTTTTTGTCATAGCTATGTGTGCTCTAATATCTGGCATGTGCATGATATGCTACATCTCAATCACTGCCAGGAACTCCCTCTCCTCCTCAGAGAATCTAGTCAATAGCCTCATCATCCTAGGTTGCCTCAGTCATGACTGAATCACCAATGGTCGATCTTGTATCCATCCAAATCACCAAGTCGGGTCTTTTCTAAGTCAAAATCCCAACCCATTTGCTTAATTGCAAAAGCGCTACCCTTTTCTGCACAGGCGCCCTTTTACACAAAGGTGCATCATTTTTCTACATAAGTGCCCTTTTACACAAAGGAATATTATTTTCTAATCTAGATGCTCTTTTATGAAAAGGCATGTTGTTTTCCATCATAAGCACCCCACTTCACGTCGACGCACAACATTTTCACCTAAGCACTAAATGCAACCACGTGAGTGTGTTTTCTTCCCAGGGGCATGGATTTCACACAGGTGCACCACTTTGCCATGCTAGCACGCCACCCGATGACATAGGCATGCCTTCATAAGGTTTCTCTCGTGCCTTTTCACTCTTTGCCTAGCATTTATGATGCCTAACCCACCCCCTGACCTACCCAAAAGACCCTAGGTTTAGTCACATACCGATGTACCAGCTCCTGCAGGTCTCTAGAAGCTCCTAACTCTCTCTCCATGATGCTTATGTCAAGGGATATCCATCATCCATTATTCCCTTTTTCATCACCAACTGGGGCATATTACTTGACACGACACCACCTCGACAGGACACCATATCAAAGAGGGGCAAAATGTAGACAACTAAAAATGACCATGTGTCCACCATCATTTTCTACATAGTACTAACACCACCTTTCATAGAAATAAATAGCACAAGTAGGTTGTGAATCTAAAGGTCTTAGTGTTGGAACTGGAAGTGGAACCTCCTTTAATCATTAAAAATTGTTTCTGCATGGATTCTGCAATGTGCTCAAAGAATTTGTATTTAACAAGTAGAATAACATAATGGATATTGTATACTATTTCAAGGAGGCTTTCAACCACTAGCCTACTACTATCCAATCCAAGGCAAAATGCTAGCATGGAAATAGTATCCTAAACCCATGGTTTAAAATTTTCAATTTGATAAGGAGGTTTATGATTCTTTTTAAGCACAGTACCATCCACTGTTATTTTTCTAAGAAAAGAACTTTTGGAATTTAGACTGGCTACTTCATAATCACTAGCAAGTTTTTCTAGGTTAATGTGGACCTTTCCAAAGTCTTCAACTAGAAACCCCAACAATCTACCAACTTCTTATGCAGTAATGTGTAACATTTCTTCCTAGCTATCTTTTTTAACAATTACTTTTCTATTTTCATCATAATTCTAGGCATAAACCATGATAAATTCTAAGCAAGGGAAAACCACAAGGAACATCATGCATCCCAATCCAACTACCCACAGTGTAGTGATACTATTAATTGATAATTTTTTTCTTGGGTTAGCTTGCATTTGCATTCTAGCCTTATTCTCACATGAAAATCTAAGTTTTGAGTTAAGCCTACCAAAGATTATAGGATCATAAATATCATGGTATTCATTAGTGAAACTTGGGGTTTAAGTAGTCTGGCGTAGTCTAATTTTTGTAATGCTTTGCCTTTCCCAATCCCTGATCTGGTAGTGATGGTAGACATGCTTGTAAAGCCTCAACCCTAAACCCCAAGATTGAAAATTTTTAAACTAAAGGCTTATAATAATAGAGAGTTCGAAGGAATGTAGGATTTTTGTCTTTCACTTACCCAAAATTTAAAAAGATGAATACAAATACTAGCGTGGATTGACTCTATTGCATCCCAAAATCTCTCAAACCCTCTCACTTCCAAATAATATCACTTAGAAGTTACAATTTCAATTGCCTTTGTGTAATACTATTATACTACGACTTAACTTCTTAATTTTATTTCTATTCTCAAACAAGTTCCAAGTAATAGAAAAGAGAGTGAAACATGTTACATCGTGACTCCACAATTATTACATTACAATTTTGTACTCCCACTTGAAATGAAATTTAAGGATGGCCTGCAAGTCTGCAACTTTAATTAATTCAATACGTTCAACAAGCGGTCGCATTCAAAACATATTATAAAATCTCATTCATTGATCTTTGCAAATCTGACAGCTCTAGGTTGATTCCAGAGGTTTGAGTTCACAATTCTAGCACTCCAAACATTTAATTCTACAATTCAACTATAGTCATCCATCGAATGGTGAAATATTTTTATAAATGATTTATAATTTTGTATTGATATATTATTATGTCATATGAAATGATAATCTTTATTATAGTTATTTTTCTTAAATTATATATCATATTTTACATTACATACATTTTTTAATATAAATATATAATATATTTTTTAATAACAATATACAATTGTTAATTAATTAAATATTTTACAATTTACAAATGAAATCAAATTAGAATGATGCCCTTCAACTTCATTAAATTCATTAATTCATGATTACGAAAGATCAAATCTCAACCATTGATCTTTACAAATCTAACGTTTCTAGGTTTATTCCATAGATTTGAGTTTGCAAGTCTATCACTCTGAACATTCAATTCCATAATTCAACTACATCCGTCCATCTAACATTCATCAAACGATGAAAATTTTTATACATGATTTGTAGTTTCTACTGAATCAGTGATATATTATTATGTCATATGAAATGAAAATGTTTATTATAGTTATATAATTATATTTATTATATATCATATTTTACATTATATACATTTTTAATATTAATTTTATTTTATAATTTACAAATGAAATCAAATCAGAATATGATTACAAAAGATCAAATCTCAACCATTAATCTAAAAATATCTAATAGCTCCCGAGTGATTCTAGAGGGTTTAGTTGGAAATATGTAGCGTTCGAGATCTACCCTTCGGAATTGAGCTACAACCGTCCATCGTTTTTCATTGAACGGTGAAATTTTTTAAAGTGGAAGGCAATCTTTTCAATCACAATCTCTAATTTTCCAAATCATTGCTCTAAATTCGGCACTCTACTTCATTCAATACCCTAACTAGCGACATTCAATACCTGATACTTAACATATTTTTCAAAAGATTTCATTTCACTCTAAATCTTTAGCAATGGAAGGCAAGCCACACAAGCCATGTCTAAGAATAGTATGGATTTGAAATTATCTGCAGTGGCATAGATTTATGTGGAGAGATTTCGCAATGTTTGAACATTACCAATTTGACATGTTCTAAATGTTGTGCTATTGTATGTTTCATCCAAGTCAGCGTTCAGTGGGACCCACTATTCTAAAAGGCTCTAGGTTAAATGAAAAGTTCTTATCAGAGCCATTGATGTCCTAGTGAGAGAGTTTGACATGGCACAATCTTGCAACATTCAAATGTTGTCAAAATAACAACATTAAAATGTTGCTCCATTGGCTAATGTAGATGAGTCAGCATATATCGTGGGTCCCTATCTCTTTTATGAAGGATTAAGTGAAATTTGAATAAGGGTTAAATTGTTTATATGAGGTCTTGAGTGCCACATGGTGGCATCTCGTAACATGTTTGGATGGAAGGTGTGATAGGATCTAAACATTGTGCAATTGGTCAAATTATGCCAAGTTGGAATCGGTGAGCCCCAATGTTCAAAAAATTTTATCAAATTCGTTGATGTGTTGGTGAGAGACTTTGACATGGAACAATCTCACAACATTCAAATGTTGTCAGACTGACAACATTAAAATGTTGCACCATTGGCTAATGTAAATGAGTTGGCATGTATCATGGGTCCCTATCGCTTTTTCGAAGGATTAAGTAAAATTTAAATAAGGGTTAAATTGTTGATATGAGGTCTTGTGTGCCACATAGAGGCATCCCGCAACATTTTGGGATGGTAGGTGTGATAGGCTATAAACGTTGCGCGATTGGTCAAATTATGTCAAGTTGGAATCACTAGGCCCCAATGTTCAAAATTTTTTATTGGAGTCGTCGATGTCCTGGCGAGAGAGTTTGACATGGCACAATCTTGCAACATTCAAATGTTTTCATATTGACAACATTAAAATATTTCACCATTTACTAATGTAAATGAGTTGGCATATATCTTGGGTCCCTATATTTTTCTCAAGGATTAAGTGAAATTTGAATAAGGGTTAAATTGTTTATATGAGGTCTCGAGTGCCACATGGCAGCATCCCACAACATTTTGGGATGGTAAGTGTGATAGGATCTAAACATTGTGTGATTGGTCAAATTATGTAAGTTGGAATTGGCGGGCCCTAATGTTCAAAAGTTCTTATCAGAGCCATTGATGTCTTAGTGAGAGAGTTTGGCATGACACTATCTTGCAACATTCAAACATTGTGAATCTAGAAACTTTAAAATGTTGCACCGTTGGCCAAAGCACATAGCTAGCAGGTGTGACAGGTTATAAATGTTGCACTATTGATCAAATTATACCAAGTTGGAATCAATAGGCCCCAATGTTCCAAAGTTTCCACTACAACAAGTTACAACATCGATGAACAATATATTTTAATTAGATTAATATAAAAAGTTTACAAATAGAATGGCCTTGCGGCATAGTTGAGAGACATTACATTATACATAATCACATAATAGATATTGTTATTGAACCATTTGTATACATGTCATTGAAATCATGTCAAACCATAATTACTTCTCTTTTTTATTAACATCACCGTCAAAGATTTTGGAGAATCCAAATTACATGCACATCCAACCAAACAACATGGAGAATAGATCAAGACATTCAATTAACATCATACTCTACTATCTATTTACATACAAATCTTTTATCCTTAGACCTTGATTTTTTCCCCCAAAATCTTTTTGGTTCCTCTTTTCGATGATATTGAATGAATATTTCACTGTAGTCCATAACCATCTTATTAACAAGCAAAGTCTACGTTACACATTCAATTATGTAGTCTTCCACAATGTGAGTAAATGATTTTCCATAAAACTTTGGATTATATGTATAAGATATCACTAGGTGTGGGTAACAATAAGGCTAGTAAAGGAGAAATAAATTGATTTTCTCCAATTCACTATCAATTGCATTACAGAACCAATTCCATGCATCCATTTTAATTTCCAGTTTCTCATACATATAGTTATCTCTAGGAAAATCAACTCACCATCCAGAGTAGTATGCATCATTTTCAATGTGAAAAGTGTCAATTCTTGACATGATACATTTGACTTGATGAAGGCTTGTATTTCTTCATTTTGAGAACTGCAAAGCAATAACATCCTGCATAGCCACACACAAATAAAATTGTCTATCACACGATTATACATCTTTGAACTCTATTTTAAATATTTGAATAAATTCCTAATTCGAAAAGGGTAGAGAGATGAAGATCATAAATACAAGAGAAAATAAAAAAAAGTAGATGATGCCAAAAATAATCAACATCACACAATTAAATCCAAAAACACAAATGAACACGAAAAAGTAGTTGAACTCAATTTTTATATAGAATTTTCTATTACAAATATAAATTTTACTTGACCGTAACATACTTTGTTCGCATAGTTGTCATAATGAATGTCATTACTTTTAACTTTTATAGTTTCTCGAGTCATACTATATGATTCTTGGTAATGCAAGTTACCAGTCTTGATCGAATTTCAAATTTGTATTTCAACAAGTTAACCTAACTTCATCATTTTTCTATTATTTCCTTGACAAGTGTGACACTGTGAAGTGTTGAATACTAGTATATTTGTGACACACTTGTACAACTAATTCACCTGAGGTTGAAATAATAAATACTAATAAAGATTTGTGCATGTAGTATATAGAAAATGACTAATGGAAAGAAACTACATTAAATTGACTTTGTCATCACCTATAATGTAATCATTAAGATATTGAATGGGCATTGGCTAATCTAGGTGGTTTATCACTTGGCTTTCAAAGTTTCACAATTTGGTACAATGGATTTGATTGCAAAAGATAACTAATCAAAGATTAAGGTACTGTAGTTTGTCCCATCAAATGTGTGACATTATTACCAATCAAGATCAGGATTCACCCAACATTTATCTTCTATTTCATTGCAAATGCAATAAATGTTGCTATGTGGAAGCTGTACATTTTATTTATCACACAATAAATATAGTAATAGGATTATTTGTTAAGAATAACAATTTTCTATTGTTTCGGAAGAGGTCTAGGCAGTAGGCACTTCTATAAATTTATTAGCATCTTCCTTCTGTGTTGGTTGTTTCTTTTTTCATTCATGGCGATCAAGATGAGTCACTTGATCTCTTGTTGTGTTTCTCTCTTGCCTTGCAAGTGGGAAATGGCCGATTTGGCTATATTTGAGCAGCAAAAACTAGGGAAAGTGTTTTTGAATGACTCCCCTATGGTTGACAATGTTGTCTGGGAAATTATTGGCCATGATATTCTTCTAGAATTTCCTCAAAAAAATCTATTCAGCAACATCGTCTCTACATTATGTCTAATTTAATGGACCTAATAAATGGCCTAGGTCTAGTGAGTATGAGCAAGAAGGAAATGGTTCAGGAGTTGCTTATCCCTAGGGATAAGCTTGATTTAGCTTTAAATGGTTATGATAGTGATGCACGACCATGGGATAAGGCCATAATTTTCCCTTTTAATGTGTTAGAGTGCTTAGTTGCAGCTAACTGCATTCTTCAAGAGGCAAGGAGGGAACTTGTTAACAACTCATTGGAATCCTTTGACAAGGCCCCTATCATACATAATGATTTATGTTCCTTTTTATTAAGAAGGGCAAGGTCAACTTTGTTTATTCTGCATCTTTTCGTCTCCAAGTGGTAATTGTTAGGCTCCACATCAATGGTGGCCATTAATAACTTTGTTTTGATTTTTTGAAAATTTTAAATCTTTTGAATTTTTATTTTTCTACATACACCTTTATTCAAGGTTCATGTTAGGGCCATCTAAAAGTCATTATTGTAAACTCTTTTTTTTATTATAATATATAATATGGGTTTTGGTGTAAATTTTAATTGTTGTCATCCCTTTAAATTTTTTATTATATCTATTATTTTTCGCTAATAACATAATTCTGAAACTTTTATTATGTATGATTATTGTTATTGGTTAATTCTAGAAATATCATAATATAGAATGTATATAAAAAATAAGGTTAATCTAAATCATTCACTCATTGACACTTGTCATTATTCTGGAAACTTTATGTACAAATTTGGGTGTGTCGGAACTTCAGCCTGGAATAGAACTTACATCATTGATCTGCAATCATCCGACAATGTAAATGTAAATCTTTTTAAAGCTACAAATTAGCTCCAACCTAATCATTATCATTTAGCATTTGATATTTTTGCCAACCACATTATGATTTTTCAAAAACTTGCCAACACATTCGCTAAATAATTAATTTTATATTTTTGAATATTTATACAATTCACCACCTAATTTTTTTTATTTTTTTTTAGTACAACAATAATTCGCCAACGAAATTTATTTTTCAAATCTATCTATAATTTGCCAATTAAAATTACCAATGAGGACAAATTTGAAAAAATTCACCACCGAATTTTTTTTTTTAAAATAGGCATACATTTGCCTAAAACATTACTACCTATGGGTAGGATCCAACGGGATTTTATAGGTTTTTTTAGGGGGGGTTCCTTAAAGTTATCACAGATCCCAAAAATCCCTATCTTTAAAGAAAAATGGCTAAAGCTACTAAAAAGGTGAGAAATAAAGCATTTAAAAATATACAACTAACCTAGACAAAGCTAAAATAAAAGTTGACTAAAACACCCTAAAAATAGCCTCTCAACTACTATATCCAAAAAAAAAACCTCAAAAAAGGCAACTATTAAAAAAAGCAACAACTTGGTGCATGAGCATCAAGTCTCTATGGTTCTTTGTAAAAGAAAACACTAAAAATAACAATTTTTAAAAAGAAGCGTTTTGTTTTGAAATAGATGGATCTTCTAAAGAATCTTGAAACCATAACCACCAAACTATTGACAAGTTCACCAACAATAAGTACCAACTATAGCAAGTATGAAACCTAATATGTACAAGAAATGAGAAAAAGGCTACTCTAAACTCTAATGACATCTTAGAAAAAAAGCTTTATGAATGATTATAGCCATGAAAACTACTATTGTACTATTTCAACCTGCTTTTGCAATAAAAAATCTATCAGAACACTACTAAGAGCACTCTAGAGTTGTAATTGTCATTTTAAACATGACCATACATTGCTAGGAGTGTCTTTCACCACTTATTACATCTCAAACTAGAAAATAACCAATAGGAGCTAAAACAACTCAAAAGGATTTAAGGATAAGGTTTAAAGTAAAACTAATTCTATTGACAAAGCAATCAAATCATGTGAAAAACTCCCATCGGTTCATTATTGCCCTTTGCATTTGAGAGCTATAAAAATAAAATATGACCATCCTCAGCTACTTTTAAATGAGTTAGTTGATGTTTCAACTAGTGACTGAACCTTTGGCAAGATGATGAAACCATTCCGTTGCACTTCCAACCGAGGTCTTGATAAAGATTTGCACTACATATTCATAAGTCACTCCCAAACACCATAGGCAATAATGAAAGATGAAATGTGCTTGTCTAGATGTGGCTATCATCACCATGAAATTTGGGAAAAAATTCCTTGAACCACATGGAAAACCATGGTGATGCAGGAGCATCCAGTGGTGTAAGGGCAATCTTGCATCACCCAAAAAAAAGTTGATTCAAAATTATTGCAGTTGTTTTCATTTCATTCCATAATTAGTGTTTTTAGTTCCATAATCTCTTGAATAATGATGTAGGACTTTCAATTTTTCCAAACTACTAAAAATAGCAACCTACCTATTTTGGAAAGTTTAACTGCCATTTTAGGAAAGTTTGCATTTGGGCACGGATTGAAGCAAAAAATTACAGAAAGCTTCATAACTTAAATATAATACCTTTGGCAAAGGAATCAGGCAAACATCATTTGTGAGATAAAAGCTATTAAAGTTTCTATTTTCTGAAAAGCCCTTGAAATTTTTTGAAATGAGATATGAGGCACTAAAACATCCCATAATGTCCCAAAAAGTTGATGGAAATCTGTTTACGAATTTTTTGTGTGATAGTTCACATCATGAGATTTCCAGCACTTAAAACAGTTCGTCAATCGGACACCCGGATCAAAGGTTATGCTTCCCGAAAGTTGACCTACTTTTGGAGGGAGTTGCAAATTTTAAATTTTAGCTAGAGGCCACCAAAAATTGTTATTTATGACTATTTTGGGAACCCTGGGCAGTAGTAGAGTTAAGGGGGAAAGTGTAGAGTCAAGAATAGGTGGGAAAATAGAAACCCTAGCAAATTTGGGGTTACAAATGGCAAATGATTCCAAAGTCTTGTGAGAGGAAGCTGTAATGTGTTGCAGCCTGTGGAGGGTTGATTCCTCTTATTGTATTTGAGCTTCTATAATGTAATAAGTTGTCCAAATCAATAAAGAAAGTTCTATTTTATGTGTGCAATTTCTGTTGTTGTGTGTTTTATGATTTGCCCCCTTCATCACATGGTGTTCTACAAATACAAAATGACCAATAGTAGTGTTACTAAATGATGTTCACACCTAATTTAGCAAGGCCTAATTTGTAGTTGTTACAAAGGGGATAAAAGAAAAAAATTTAAAGTGCATGATCACTCAGTCAAATGTTTGCTATCTTGGCAAGATAACAATAGAGAATCATTTATCAGGATAATGTGACAGCTCAATCAGAGCTGTCAAACCATCCTGATAAGTGAAATTTGGTCCAAGGTCAAGAGAACAGGCATTCAAGGAATGACAGGTATCTAACTAATTTCATCTTTCAGTTATGATGTTATTGAATTATTTGAGCACCACAGTTCAGTGCAAAAGGAAAGGTATTTATGAACTATCATTTCATCATCATGTTTTAAATCAGATTCAGTTGTTTTATGCTATGCATTTGATTTAGAAAGCAAAACATACATAAATCATTGTATAAAATAAAATAACTGATTTTACTCAAGAGAATGTTTAAATATGTCCCACACAAGCTGTGGGAATGACTAAACTGAGCCAATGCAACAATGCATGCAAGCTATACATCTGAAGATGAAGTAATAGAAAAGAACACATGAGGAGAGTAATATCCATCATTGCCTTGGAATGAAGGTTGTGTTGATATGCACCAGACAACTGAGAGGGGGGGTGAATCAGTTGTCACAAAAACTTAAACAATTTATGCAATTAAACATTGATCACTTATCCACAATTATTATGATTTAACAATGAGTGCATGAAATTATAAACTTAACAACATCAAACACAAGAGACACTAGATTTACGTGGAAAACCCCAAGGTGGGGAAAAACTAGGGAGAGGATTAACTCTCAAAATATATTGCAATCTTGAAATAGTGATGTTCAAGCTTGGTCACCCCACGGGCCTAAATATACTAGCTTACTACCATGAAGAACAACTAGGTCTAGCAAGCTCACTGCCTCAACCCTAAACCTAGCAAGATTACAATAAGGGTTGTTAAACCCTGAGGGCTATTAAACCCTACCGGTGGCTTACTGCCAGATTCATTGCTACGATCAACACCTTTCTATATTTGCAACTGAAGTACAACAATTCCCCTGCTCTACTCTTCCTTAGCTCTACTCTTCCTCTGCTCTGGTCTTCCTCTTCTTTCCTCTGCCTCTTCTCTGCTCTACCTTTGGACCTTTCTTAATATATTCTCATTTTTTCTCAAGGACACCTTTTCCATGACTCAACTACAAGTATTTATACACTTCATCAACCTTGGAATGATCATCAAGGTGGGCAGCAACCATTGGAACAATCTCTAAGGTCGATATTACAAACATTTACAAAACAGGTCCTGACCTATTGCAACATCATGTAAAGGGAATGAAATGCAGATCACGCCATGCCTTATCTAAGACTCAAACATGATCTTCCATGCCACAACATACTTCCACAATCTTCCAGAGATCTCCATAATCATTGGGATCAACCAGGTCGGCCAAGACTAGCTACACGCTACATTATCTGGGAACAATCTTCACACACCATCTCAATTTCTTAACATGGACCAAAGTGCAAATGGGAACATGATTAGGAGACATACACAAGCACGCTATAATCATTAGGAGCAACCGCACGAACCTTAACCACTTTATCCATAGGAATCTTCTCACCAAAACACGTGAACTTTACTGTCTTCAACTATCATAAAAGAAAGATAGCTTGCGGACCACAAAACCACAAACCATTGCAACTGTAGGCACTTATCATCATCCTAGACTTCTCTCTAGAACTGCAGAACAAAATATTTTATTGCGGAGGAATACAGAGCCAAATACTGTCTTCCTGTCTCAACTGAACTTATAGAAAAAGTAGGTTTCACTCTAGTGAACACAACTCACTCAAATCTTCATGTGGATGGATTAGACCCAAAATGTAGCATCCTTAGACATACCTCTAACTTACTTCCAATCCACAGACCATGATCTTCAAGAAGGAAGAAATGTAGAGCAGTTTACTAGACTGTTCTTCAGCATACAACTCACTGTCTGTACTGCACTTCTCTGTGGCTTACTTGTTTCTTCTGGAGGGACTAATTTTCTCAATTTCCTCAACATACAAGTCTTCTAAAAAAGTAATGGAATAGGATACAGTTGACACCAATGATGACAAGAATATGTTGACATCAATGACAACACTAATTAGGCACATACTTGCAACAATCTCCCCCTTTTTCATTGATGGCAACATATGATGTGAAAAACTGCAACAACCATCAAGACAAGATTCTCTCCATTTCTCCTTACACATGTGCACTCTTTCTTTCTCCAAAATTCTCCCCCTTTCTCTTGCACATCTGTACTCTAAGTTTTTCACATGACTTCTCTCCCCCTTTGACATCAATGGCAAAGGGCACATACTTGTACTCTTCTACTCCGATCTAATCTCTCTTCTAAACTTTCTTCAACTGACTGCTTCCCCTTACTTGATGCTTTCCTGACTGCAATTTTATGTGAAGTTCTCTCCTTCTTGGTTTGTCAATTCTAACCTTAGGATCTTGTTGTTAATGTCATGTTTTCTCTGCCAATAACATTGCAATACTCACTATTCTTTATCAGAAATTCATATTAGAATCATCTACCAGCTTCCCTTGGGAGATAATTTCATAATATTTTTGACTTTAGAAACCATCTCTAATTATTACCTGCACTGCTACACCTTTTTCCTATTATTACTTTGATTGAGAACTTATCCTTGCATACCTCATCCTGCAATTTTTTTTCTTTTCCAATGCACCTTAGCTCTTTTTACCCAAGAACTGGTCTTCAGTGTGATACTTCTGCACAATCTCTAGGGATCTCAGGAATTCTTTTTAGAACTTTTTCTTCTTCAACTTGATTGTCTTCTTGTTCAACAGGTCCATTTGATGTTATTCTTTCTCTGATTTCATCAACTTTCACATTAGCACTCTCAATGATCTTTCCTAGACTCTTATTGCAACACTTTTGACTTAATCTCTATTTTGAATATAGATAGCAGTATGTATATCTTTTCTCTAGTATGCATCTGGTAGGTCAACTTCCTTCATTATTGATCTAACATCCTCTTAGACTGTCCTATATTTCCTACCTAGCAGACAATTGTCTCCTTATCCCTTGTTCTTTACAGAAATTATTAAATTCATCTAATGTAAACTCACCTCCACTATCGGACCTTAAGCATTAGATCCTTAGTTGTATCTCATTCCCAATCATTGCCTTGAAAGCTCATCTAGTTTATAACCATATTTCAGAACTACAGAACATTGTCTTCAACAACGAACCCAAGCGGACCAAAATACCAGAGCTTTGTCACTTGATTTTATTGGTTAGATACTTAGCCAAAATTTATGACCTGTCAGCTTGTCCCTTAAGTACACACTTGACCAATTCATCTGTCATGTCATAACTCCACATAAAACTCCATAATTCGTATCCAACAATCCTCATTGACCTCTTAACATACTTTCAGAACCGCACATCAAAATACTCAATACTCAGATGCTTTATACTATTTTAGGCTTAACTTTGAACCACATATAATGATCATCAACTGTGGAAGCATACAGATTCAATCTCTGTTACTTACTTTAGTCATTTTGGGCTTCTGGACCATAATCCTTTTGTACCTTAATCCACAAAGTTCCTTTCAAGCTATATGCCATGTAAGTCCTCATATGTTTGTGCTAAATCTTAGCACAGACTATCTGGTTGGGGGATTTAGAATTTTCAATACAGCTATCCCTGAGCCATGACTCACAATATACTTCTCAGTAGAAGTAGCTGCTCCAAAGCCTAGAGCAGACTCATCTCTTCCTTCATTTGTTTCCTTCCTGACCCAAACCTTGTTCATTTCTTCCTTGACTTCTATCAGATCAACCTTTTCCACTGATTTCTTCAATTCTTCTTGATTATCCTTCTTCATGCTCTTACTTCTGCAAAATCTTGCAACATGCACAGGCTTGTTACAAATGAAGCACATAGTATTTTTATGACCATTGTTCCTTTCATTCATCATTGACCTGCATAGGTTAGCTTTATGTCCAAATTTATTGCATATATAATAGTAGCCACTGAAGGATTCCATTTTCCCTTTTGTCCCCTAGCCTTTTCTCACTTGGCTTCTACACTCATTAGCTCTATGTCCCATTTTGTGGCAAGCATAGCATCTAATGGAATTCTAACTAGAGAAGGATGGGAGATTTCAATTCACCCTATTTCTACACCAATTAGCCTTGTGACCAAATTTGTTACAGAAATTGTAGTAACCATTGAAAGAAAAGTACCTTTGAGCATTTGGCTGTCTGATTGATAGTCTTCTGGTTCTTTGATTCTGAATCTGTCTGATCTTGTCCTCTTCGTGACTTGTTCTAAATCTTTCGTCTTTTCCAAATGTTATGCCTTCTCTATCATTTTTTGTTCTACTATTAACCTATCATATCTGGCAGCACTCACAATGAATTGATCTCTTTGAGCCTGTACATGTTTCAGATCAGCTTTCAAGTCTTCTACCTCTTCTTCAAGCTTTATGCAGTCTTTAATTTTGTCTTTCAGACAATTCTCAATCTTTGTCTTTTCTTCAATGTTCTCTTTTAGATTTTGTTGTAACTGCCTGATTTGCCTTCTTAAATCTTCTTTCAAATCCATGTCTTCATCTGCAGTTCTTGAGTTGTCTCTATCAATACTAGTAATTAAGCACATATTCATTTGATTTACAATAGCTTTGTGGTCTCCCATATCGCATTCAGTGGTCTGGGAACCTTCTTGTTTTTCAATGTGTAAACTCTTGTTGGTTGAAACTGAATTCTCCTAGATGTTTTCAATAACCTTAACATTTGTACTTTCCATGATCCTTCCTAATCTATTGTTATAACACTGATAAGATCTGTTCTAAGATGAGTATCCAAGAAAAATGCCTTCCTCATACTTAGCATTGTCCTTTTCCATTCTGATGAGGCATTTGCTTCCAAAGATTTTGAAATATTTCACAGTGGGTATTGATCCACACCATAACTCAACAGGGGTCTTTCCTTCTTTGGTTGTTACCTGAACTCTGTTTAATGTGTAGACAGTGGTTTGTATTGCCTCTTTCCAAAATACATCTGGTAAATTTGCTTCTTCCATCATTAATTTTGCATTCTCCTAAATAGTTCTACTTGCTTCTTCTAATATCTTAATTTTGGCAGAGAGCTGTTTTTTATCCCATAGGTTTCACAAAATATACTGAAATCATTGGAGACATGTTCTTCTTCTTTTCCAATTCTTAGACCTTTGATGTTCATGCCTAGCTCATTTTCAAGGGTTTCTTTAAAAATTTTGAGTGCCTCCAGAATCTTTGATTTATCTTTTAAAAAATTGACCCAAGTCATTCTAAAAAAGTCGTCAATGAAAAACATAAAGTACCTTTGACCATGGAGGCTTAGTATTCTTGTAGGACCACAAAAGTTTGTATGAATTAATTCCTATCATTCAGCAGAGGATCGTTCTTTATCTTGCCATGCTTTTCTTGACAATCTTTGACATTTCCTGCAACTGATTTTGCTTGAGTAATCAATCTATGGTAGATCCTTCACAATCTGAACTGAGTTTTTTAAGTCATCAAGATTTGTATGGCAAAGTCTTCTATTCCAAACCTAGCTTTCATTTGTCTGAGATATGTATCCAAGAAAGTCACCTTTTCTAACATGATAGAGGTTCTGTTCAGTTCTTTTTGCAATTGCTATTGTAGCTCTAGATTTTTCTTTGACTTCAAGAGAGTCACTCTCAAATACAAACTTGAATCCCTTCCTACATAACTGTCTGACGCTTAAGAGATTTTGTTTCAAACCTTTTACATAAAGAACATATTTAGAAATTTGTCTGTTGCCAAAATTTGTCAATCCTATTCCACAGACTTCAGTAATGTAGTCATCTCCAAACTTGACTAGCCCTTCATTGTATTCTTCTAGACTAACGAACTTGCTTCTATCTTGAGTCATATGGTTTGATCAACTACTATCAATAACCCAACAATCTTCATCACTAGTACAAGCTTCAGACAATCTTTGATGGTTGTCATTTTCATCTTCTTGAATCACTTCCTTGGACAATCTGCTCTTGATATCTCTTGACAAGCATTTGGTTGTATCAGAGAGTATTTGCTTTCCTTTTGTCTCCATTCAGATTTCCCTTGAGTTGTTAGACTCTTTCCAAGGGGAATTGGCTCTGATACCAATTGTTGATATGCACCGAACAACTGAGAGGGGGGGTGAATCAGTTGTCACAAAAACTTAAACACTTTCTACAATTAAACATTCATCACTTATCCACAATTATTATGATTTAACAATGAGTGCATGAAATCAGAAACTTAACAACATAAAACATAAGAGACACTAGATTTACGTGGAATACCCCAAGGTGGGGAAAAACCGTGGAGAGGATTAACTCTCAATATATATTGCAATCTTGAAATAGTGATGTTCAGGCTTGGTCACCCCACGGGCCTAAACATACTGGCTTACTGCCATGAAGAACAACTAGGTCTAGCAGGCTCACTGCCTCAACCCTAAACCTAGCAAGATTACAATAAGGGTTGTTAAACCCTAAGGGCTGTTAAACCCTAAGGACTGTTAAACCCTACTGGTGGCTTACTGCAAGATTCACTGCTATGATCAACACCTTTCTATATTTGCAACTGAAGTACAATAATTCCCCTGCTCTACTCTTCCCCTGCTCTACTTTTCCTCTGCTCTACTCTTCCTCTTCTTTCCTCTGCCTCTTATCTACTCTACCTTTGGACCTTTCTTAATATATTCTCATTTTTTCTCAAGGACACCTTTTCCACAACTCAACTACAAGTATTTATACAACTTTGGAATGATCATCAAGGTCGGCATCAACCATTGGAACAATCTCCAAGGTTGGTATTACAAACATTTACAAAATAGGTCCTAACCTATTGCAACATCATGCAAAGGGAATGAAATGCAGATCACACCATGCCTTAGCTGGGACTCAAACATGATCTTCCATGCCACAACACACTTCCACAATCTTCTAGAGATCTCCGCAATCATTGGGATCAACCAGGTCGGCCAAGACTAGCTACACGCTACATTATCTGGGAACAATCTTCACACACCATCTCAATTTCTTAATGTGGACAAAAGTCCAGATAGGAACATGATTAGGAGACATACACAAGCATGCTATAATCATCAGGAGCAACCACATGAACCTTAACCACTTTATCCTTAGGAATCTTCTCACCAGAACACACGAACTTTACTGTCTTCAACTATCATAAATGAAAGATAGCTTGCAGACCACCAAACCACAAACCATTGCAATTGTAGGCACTTATCATCATCTCAGACTTCCCTCTAGAACTACAAAACAAAATACTTTATTACGGAGGAATACGGAGCCAAATATTGTCTTCCTGTCTCAACTAAACTTACAGAAAAAGTAGGTTTCACTCTAGTGAACACAACTCACTCAGATCTTCATGTGGATGACTCAGACCTGAAATGTAGCATCCTCGGACATACCTCTAACTTACTTTCAATCCATAGACCACGATCTTCAAGCATGAACAAATGCGGAGCAGTTTACCAGACTATTCTTTAGCATACAACTCACTATCTGTACTGTACTTCTCTGTGGCTTACTTGTTTCTTCCGAAGAGACTAATTTTCTCAATATCCTCAACATACAAGTCTTCTAAAAAAGTAATGGAATATGATACAGTTGACACCAATGACAACAAGAATATGTTGACATCAATGACAACACCAATTAGGCACATACTTGCAATAGGTTGATCCTCCTATCTACAACTTGATCTTCATGTTTTCAGCTTCTTACTTCTAATCAAGATGATGAGCCTGCAAGGTTGAAAAGGGTTTTGTTAGAAGCTCTGGATATACAAAGTCATCATATGCCTTATCAACAGATCTATAAACTTGCAATCATGATGCATCAATACAATTGGATCATTATTAGACATATGCAAAAATTAGATCATCATTTGGAAGCCAAATCATCATGAGAATGATCATTCAACTTCCAAAGGTATGCTTTTATGCTAACTTCTTTGTTCACTGTACAGGTATAGGAAAAGTTATGTTGTTGATTTGAAGACATTAAAGCATGTGGAGAAAATGGGCTCCCACAAGGGTTGAGCCCAGCATGCTCAAATATTGTTATTAATGTAGGAATATTCAAATTGTAATCACCTTTATCAAGGTGTCATCAAAAGAATGCATTCTGACAATAGTCAGTTACCAAAACTAAGAAATGTTCAGTAAACTTGGAACAATTATGAAGGAGTACCCCTTTGGCAGTACACAGTTATCAAAATGAGCTATTCCCTAGCTCCGGTAACTGTCTAATGACAAATTAAATCTTTGATTTGACAGCCAAGAGAAAATGATAAACTAACATGATGATATTACACCATAGTCATATTCTTGTTATATGAAATGTACCAAATGCAATATGAAAAAGAGAGTCATCAAATGCAAGTACTGCTATAAAAGATAGCAATGTCAATGTTACCCAAGAAACATGATATTTCAGACATAAAAGATAGATCGGTCACAGTGGAGGAGCATTCATACATGTGAGACAGTTGTCATGTGCCATCTGAATATCATAAAGCAGCTACATTGGATCAATATCAAGGTAGGACGGTCCCATCAAAAGCATTACAGCCAGAAAAATATCATGGAACAACAAATAGAACAGCCAAAAGGCACATACAAGGTGGAGCAGTTGTTTTGTAACTATAGGACAATCCTCATAAAGAATAAATGTACCTTCAAATCAAGAAAGGGCAGTCATAACATGTGGAACAGCCATACCTGTTGCAAGTATGTGCCTAATCGGTGTTGTCATTAATGTCAACATATTCTTGTTGACATTAGTGCCAACTGTATCTTATTCTATTTCTTGTTCAGAAGACTTGTTTGTTGAGGATATAGAGAAAATTAGCCTCTCCAAAAGAAACAAGTGAGTTACAGAGAAGTGCAGTACAAACAGTGAGTTGTATGCTGAAGATCAGTCTAGTAAACTACTCTGTATTTATTCCTGCATGAAGATCATGGTCTGTGGATTGGAAGTAAGTTAGAGGTATGTCTAAGGATGCTACATTTTGGGTCTGAGCCATCTGCATGAAGATCTAAGTGAGTTGTGTTCACCAGAGTGAAGCCTACTTTTTCTGTAAGTTCAGTTGAGACAGGAAGATAGTATTTGGCTCCGCATTCCTCTGCAATAATGTAGTTTGCTCTACAATTCTAAAGGGAAGTCTAGGATGATGACAAGTGCCTACAGTTGCAATGGTTCATGGTTTGGTGGTTTACAAGCTATCTTTCTTTTATGATAGTTGAAGACAGTAAAGTTCATGTGTTCTAGTGAGAAGATTCCTATGGATAAAGTGGTTAAGGTTCGTGTGGTTGCTCTTGATGATTATAATGTGCTTGTGGATGTCTCCTAATCATGTTCCTATCTAGACTTTGGTCTGTGTTAAGAAATTGGAATAGTGTGTGAAGATTGTTCCCAGATAACATACTGTGTAACCAGTCTTAGCCGACCTGGTTGATCCCAGTGATTGTGGAGATCTCTAGAAGACTGTGGAAGCATGTTGTGGCATGGAAGATTGTGTTTGAATCCTAGGTAAGGCATGGCATGATCCGCATTTCATTCCCTTTGCATGATATTGCAATAGGTCAGGACCTATTTGTAAATGTCTGTAATACTAACCTTGGAGATTGTTCCAATGGTTGATGCCGACCTTGATGATCATTCCAAGGTTGATGTAGTGTATAAATACTTGTAGTTGAGTCATGGATTAGGTGTCCTTGAGAGAAAATGAGAACATATTAAGAAAGTCCAAAGATAGAGTAGAGAAGAGGCAGAGGAAAGAAGAGGAAGAGCAGAGCAAAGGAAGAGCAGAGTAGAGGAAGAACAGAGTAGGGGAATTATTGTACTTCAGTTTCAAATATAGAAAGGTGTTGATCATGGCAGTGAGTCTTGTAGTAAGCCACCAGTAGGGTTTAACAGCCCTCAGGGTTTAACAGTCCTTATTATAATATTGCTAGGTTTAGGGTTGAGGCAATGAGCTTGGTAGACCTAGTTTCTCTTCATGGCAATAAGCCAGTATGTTTAGGCCTGTGGGGTGACCAAGCCTGAACATCACTATTTCCATATTGCAATATATATTGAGAGTTAATCCTCTCCGTGGTTTTTCCCCACCTTAGGGTTTTCCACGTAAATCTGGTGTCTCTTGTGTTTGATGTTGTTAATTTTTTGATTTCATGAACTCATTGTTAAATCATAATAATTGTGGATAAGTGATGAATGTTTAATTGCAGAAAGTGTTTAAATTTTTGTTACAACTGATTCACCCCCCCTCTCAGTTGTCCAGTGCATATCAACAATTGGTATCAGAGCCAAGTTCCTCTGAAGAAATTTTAATAGCTTGAGGAAGATCCAAAATGTCTTACAAGAAAGAAGCACCACATTCTGATGGAACTAATTATGTTCTCTAGAAGGCTCGGATGAAAAGCCATCTTCTTTCTCTTGGTGTCAAAGTTTGGAAAGCTGCAGAAACAGAATACACCATACCTCAAAATGGTCTGATGACTAAAGATGAAATCAAATAATATGAGATAGATATCAAGGCAAGGGATGCTCTGCTAAGCTCATTAACTAAATCAATACTGACAAAAGTGGTGGATATTGAAACTGCAAGTAAGGTATGGGAAAAGTTAAAAATCTGTATGAAGGAGATGATTCTGTGAAGGAAGCCAAGTTACAAAGTCTAAAAGTGAAATATGAAAGCTTGAAGATGAACAATGATGAAAACATATCATTGTTTATGCAAAGAGTTGATGAACTTATTACAGGGATAAAAGTCATAGGCAGAACTCTCGAAGAAAAGGAAATTGTTATGAAAATACTCAAATCTCTGCCCAAGTCCTACTGTCACAAGGTGGCCACGATTGAAGAATTCATGCAAGTAAAAATAGTTAACAGGGATCAGTTGCTTGGTAAGCTTATTGCTTTTCAAATGAGGGAGTTAGATGATGCTCTGCTAAAAGTTGAGACTGCATTCAAAGCTAGTACTCCTGAAAGTACTTCCAGATCAGAAAAGTATAAGGTAGAATCTGATGATGAGATAGCTGAAGTTGAAGCCAATTTTGTGGATAGATTGCAAAGAGGATTTGGTAAGTATAAAGGCAAATAACCTTTCAAATGTTTTTCCTATGGTAAAGTAGGTCATTTTGCTTCCAGATGTCTTGAAAGAATTGAAAGAAATAGAAGAAGATATGAGAACAGGCCTAGGACCCAAAAGAAGTGTTATTATGTTGAATATTTTGATGATGATGAAGGAATATCAAATAATGGTGAACCAGATAATGCTAATCCCTCTGTAAATGAATGCTTGTTCGTTGCTATTAAGGAAGATCTTGTGTCTGCTAATTCTTCTAGCTGTATGAAGGAAGAAAAACCAGTGGAAAGTGCTTTAGCTGCTCAGGTCATTAAGGACAAAGATGAATGGGTTATTGATAGTGGTTTCTCTCACCACATGACTGGTGACAAAAGTAAGTTTGTAAGTTTGGAAATATATGATGGTGGACTAGTTAGGTTTGGAGATGATACAGCTTGTAAGATTTGTGGAAAAGGATCTATTCCTTTTGATGGCAAGCATAATACTGAAGATGTCTTGTATGTGAAAGGATTAAAGCACAATCTTCTGAGTGTGGGTTAGATGTGTGACAAGGGCTATGACTTAAGCTTCAAGGACAATGGATGCAAGATCAGGGAAAGCTCTGGAATAGTCATTGTAACTGGTAAGAAGACCAGAGGTAATATCTATCATTTGAAAGGAACTGAGAACTATTGCTTGTTGACTCAGATTGATAAGAATTGGTTATGGCATAGAAGGTTGTGTCACATAAATTTTGATAATATTATGAAGGTAAGTATAGCACAGATTGTTAGAGATTTGCCTAATCTTGTGAAGCCTGCTAATCTAGTTTGAAAGGAGTGTCAATTTGGGAAACAAACAAGAACAAGTTTCAAAAACAAGGATCAATCAGTTGGAGGACTACTTGAGCTAGTGCATGAAGGAGTACCCCTTTGGCAGTAGACAGTTATCGAAATGAGCTATTCCCTAGCTCCAGTAACTGTCTAATGACAAATTAAATCTTTGATTTGACAGCCAAGAGAAAATGATAAACTAACATCATGATATTACACCATAGTCATATTCTTGTTATATGAAATGTACCAAATGCAATATGAAAAAGAGAGTCATCAAATGCAGGTACTGCTATAAAAGATAGCAATGTCAATGTTACCCAAGAAACATGATATTTCAGACATAAAGGATAGATCAGTCATAGTGGAGGAGCATTCATACATGTGAGACAGTTGTCATGTGCCATCTAAATATCATAAAGTAGCTACATTGGATCAATATCAAGGTAGGACGGTCCCATCAAAAGCATTACAGCCAGAAAAATATCATGGAACAACAAATAGAACAGCCAAAAGGCACATACAAGGTGGAGCAGTTGTTTTGTAACTATAGGACAATCCTCATAAAGAATAAATGTACCTTCAAATCAAGAAGAGGACAGTCATAGCATGTGGAACAACCATACCTGTTGCAAGTATGTGCCTAATCGGTGTTGTCATTAATGTCAACATATTCTTGTTGACATTAGTGCCAATTGTATCTTATTCTATTTCTTGTTTAGAAGACTTCTATGTTAAGGATATTGAGAAAATTAGCTTCTCCGGAAGAAACAAGTGAGTTACAGAGAAGTGCAGTACAGACAGTGAGTTGTATGCTAAAGATCAGTCTAGTAAACTACTCTGTATTTATTCTTGCATGAAGATCATGGTCTGTGGATTGGAAGTAAGTTAGAGGTATGTCTAAGGATGCTACATTTTGGGTCTGAGCCATCTACATGAAGATCTGAGTGAGTTGTGTTCACCAGAGTGAAGACTACTTTTTCTGTAAGTTCAATTGAGACAGGAAGACAGTATTTGGCTCCGCATTCCTTTGCAATAATGTAGTTTGCTCTACAGTTCTAAAGGGAAGTCTAGGATGATGACAAGTGCCTACAGTTACAATGGTTCATGGTTTGGTGGTCTACAAGCTATCTTTCTTTTATGATAGTTGAAGACAATAAAGTTCGTGTGTTCTAGTGAGAAGATTCCTATGGATAAAGTAGTTAAGGTTCGTGTGGTTGCTCTTGATGATTATAACATGCTTGTGGATGTCTCCTAATCATGTTCCTGTCTGGACTTTGGTCTGCGTTAAGAAATTGGAATAGTGTGTGAAGATTGTTCCCAGATAACATACTGTGTAACCAGTCTTAGCCGACCTGGTTGATCCCAGTGATTGTGGAGATCTCTAGAAGACTGTGGAAGCGTGTTGTGGCATGGAAGATTGTGTTTGAATCCTAGGTAAGGCATGGTGTGATCTGCATTTCATTCCCTTTGCATGATATTGCAATAGGTCAGGACCTATTTGTAAATGTTTGTAATACTGACCTTGGAGATTGTTCCAATGGTTGATGCCGACCTTGATGATCATTCCGAGGTTGATGTAGTGTATAAATACTTGTAGTTGAGTCATGGATTAGGTGTCCTTGAGCGAAAATGAGAATATATTAAGAAAGTCCAAAGATAGAGTAGAGAAGAGGTAGAGGAAAGAAGAGGAAGAGCAGAGCAAAGGAAGAGTAGAGTAGAGGAAGAACAGAGTAGGGGAATTATTGTACTTCAGTTTCAAATATAGAAAGGTGTTGATCATGGCAGTGAGTCTTGTAGTAAGCCACCAGTAGGGTTTAACAGCCCTCAGGGTTTAACAATCCTTATTGTACTATTGCTAGTTTAGGGTTGAGGCAATGAGCTTGGTAGACCTAGTTTCTCTTCATGGCAATAAGCCAGTATGTTTAGGCCCGTGGGGTGACCAAGCCTGAACATCACTATTTTCAGATTGCAATATATATTGAGAGTTAATCCTCTCCATGGTTTTTCCCCACCTTGGGGTTTTCCACGTAAATCTGGTGTCTCTTGTGTTTGATGTTGTTAAGTTTCTGATTTCATGAACTCATTGTTAAATCATAATAATTGTGGATAAGTGATGAATGTTTAATTGTAGAAAATGTTTAAATTTTTGTGACAACTGATTCACCCCCCCTCTCAGTTGTCCAGTGCATATCAACAATTGGTATCAGAGCCAAGTTCCTCTGAAGAAATTTTAATAGCTTGAGGAAGATCCAAAATGTCTTACAAGAAAGAAGCACCGCATTTTGATGGAACTAATTATGTTCTCTGGAAGGCTCGGATGAAAATCCATCTTCTTTCTCTTGGTGTCAAAGTTTGGAAAGCTATAGAAATAGAATACACCATACCTCAAAATGGTCTGATGACTGAAGATGAAATCAAATAATATGAGATAGATATCAAGGCAAGGGATGCTCTGCTAAGCTCATTAACTAAATCAATACTGACGAAAGTGGTGGATATTGAAACTGCAAGTAAGGTATGGGAAAAGTTAAAAATCTGTATGAAGGAGATGATTCTGTGAAGGAAGCCAAGTTACAAAGTCTGAAAGTGAAATATGAAAGCTTGAAGATGAACAATGATGAAAACATATCATTGTTTATGCAAAGAGTTGATGAACTTGTTACAAGGATAAAAGTCATAGGTGAAACTCTCGAAGAAAAGGAAATTGTTATGAAAATACTCAAATCTCTGCCCAAGTCCTACTGTCACAAGGTGGCCACGATTGAAGAATTCATGCAAGTAAAAATAGTTAACAGGGATCAGTTGCTTGGTAAGCTTATTGCTTTTCAAATGAGGGAGTTAGATGATGCTCTGCTAAACGTTGAGACTGCCTTCAAAGCCAGTACTCCTGAAAGTACTTCCAGATTAGAAAAGTATAAGGTAGAATCCAATGATGAGATAGCTAAAGTTGAAGCCAATTTTGTGGATAGACTGCAAAGAGGATCCAGTAAGTATAAAGGCAAATAACCTTTCAAATGTTTTTCCTATGGTAAAGTAGGCCATTTTGCTTCCAGATGTCCTAAAAGAATTGAAAGAAATAGAAGATATGAGAACGGGCCTAGGACCCAAAAGAAGTGTTATTATGTTGAATATTTTGATGATGATGAAGGAGTATCAGATAATGGTGAACCAGATAATGCTAATCCCTCTGTAAATGAATGCTTTGTCATTGCTATTAAGGAAGATCTTGTGTCTACTAATCCTTCTAGTTGTATGAACGAAGAAAAACCAGTGGAAAGTGCTTTAGCTGCTCAGGTCATTAAGGACAAAGATGAATGGGTTATTGATAGTGGTTTCTCTCACCACATGACTGGTGACAAAAGTAAGTTTGTAAGTTTGGAAATATATGATGGTGGACTAGTTAGGTTTGGAGATGATACAGCTTGTAAGATTTGTGGAAAAGGATCTATTCCTTTTGATGGCAAGCATAATACTGAAGATGTCTTGTATGTGAAAGGATTAAAGCACAATCTTCTGAGTGTGGGTTAGATGTGTGACAAGGGCTATGACTTAAGCTTCAAGGATAATGGATGCAAGATCAAGGAAAGCTCTGGAATAGTCATTGTAACTGGTAAGAAGACCAGAGGTAATATCTATCATTTGAAAGGAACCGAGAACTATTGCTTGTTGACTCAGATTGATGAGAGTTGGTTATGGCATAGAAGGTTGTGTCACATAAATTTTGATAATATTATGAAGATAAGTATAGCACAGATTGTTAGAGATTTGCCTAATCTTGTGAAGCCTGCTAATCCAGTTTGAAAGGAGTGTCAATTTGGGAAACAAACAAGAACAAGTTTCAAAAACAAGGATCAATTAGTTGGAGGACTACTTGAGCTAGTGCATATAGATTTATGTGAACCTACTAGAGTAAGAAGTTTGTAAGGAGACAGGTATTTCATGCTGCTCATTGATGATTATTCTAGAATGACCTGGGTCACTATTTTGAAAGAGAAAGCTGAAGCTCTAGATAAAGTCAAGGCATTTAAGGCAATGGTTGAAAATGAGATGGATTTGAAAATCAAATGTTTGAGATTTGATAGAGGAGAGTTCACATCATGTGAATTCAATTTCTTTTGTGAAGAACATGGAATAAAGAGACAACTATCTGCGCCCAAAACTCCACAACAAAATGGAGTTGTTGAAAGGAAAAATAGAACTGTTGAAGAAGCTGCTAGAACCATGATGAAGGAAGTTCATCTTCTGGAAGCATATTGGAGAGAAGCAATTCACACCACAGTATACATCCTAAACAAAGTTCAAGTAAAAGGTAACAATTCAAAAACTCCCTATGAATTGTGGCATGGTAGAGTTCCTACTGTGAAATATTTTAAAATTTTTGGTAGCAAATGTTATATCAAAAGAGAAGAAGATTTAGGCAAGTTTGATGCTAGATGTGATGAAGGAATCTTCCTTGGTTACTCCACCAAGAGCAAGGCCTACCGGTGCTATAATAAGAGGTTGAATAAAATCATTGAAAGTGCAAATGTTAAAGTTGATGAATGTAAGGAAAGGTCTTCAGAATCAAGTGGATATGAGTCAGATGATCCAGATCTTTCAGAAGTGGTGCAGCATGAAGACAACATAGATGAAGAAGAACAAGCTCCAGTAAGTGCTACCAAAACTCCAAGATATGTAAGTCATTCTAAAAATCAAATCATAGGAGATAAGAGAAAAGGGATCTTAACCAAAAGAAAAACTGTAGAAGAACAAGTAAATTTCTGTCTAATCTCTAAGATTGAACCTAAAATTGTGGATGAGGCTTGCAAAGATGAGAATTGGATAAAGGCCATGGAAGAAGAATTATTGCAGATAGAAAAGAATTTGACTTGGGATCTTGTTCCTAGACCAGCAAACAAGAATGTAATTGGTACAAAGTGGGTCTTCAGAAACAAAATGAATGAGAATGGTGAAGTGGTAAGAAACAAAGCAAGATTGGTATGCAAAGGATACGCTCAGGTTGAAGGAATAGACTTTGAAGAAACTTTTGCTCCATTAGCAAGGATTGAAGCAATAAGTATGTTTCTAGATTTTGCAGCATACAAAGATTTCAAGGTTTATCAAATAGATGTGAAGTCTGCCTTCTTAAATGGAGAGTTGGAAGAGGAAGTCTATATTGAACAACCGGAAGGATTTCAATCATTAGAACAAGGGGACATGGTATGCAAATTGAAGAAAGCACTGTATGGATTGAAGCAAGCTCTCATGGCATGGTATGTACGGTTGGACAGGTACCTGATATAGATAGGGTTCAGTAAAGGTATGACAGATAGTAATCTCTAAATCAAGATCAATGATGAACAAACCCTGATTGTTGCAGTTTTTGTTGATGATATTATTTTTGGAGGCAATGAAGGTATGTGCTCAATTTTTGTTGGAGAAATGCAAAGTGAATTTGAAATGTCTATGTTTGGGGAGATGAACTTCTTTTTAGGTCTATAAATAAGTCAATCAGATTAAGGGTATATTCATTTCTCAGTCTAAGTATGTGAAAGAGTTGTTAAAAAAATTTGAGATGGAAGACTCTAAACCAATCTGCACACCTATGATAACTGGTTGTAAGTTGAGCAAAGATGATAACTCACCCATGGTAGACCAGAAAAAGTATAGATCTATGATTGGAGGATTACTTTATCTAACTCAAACCAAACCTCACATAATGCATGCAGTGTGTCTTGTGGCAAGATTTCAGGTAGAACCCAAGGAATCACATGTGATGGCAATCAAGAGAATTCTGAGATATTTAAAAGGTACAATAGATTATGGTTTGTGGTACCCCATGGATAGTGACTTTGCTCTTAGTGCATATACTAATGCAGATTGGGTTGGAGATGCGGATGACATAAAAAGTACAAGTGGAGGTGCATTATTCTTGGGAAAAAGATTAGTATCTTTGTTGAGCAAGAAATAGGATTCAATATCCCTGTCTACTACAGAGGCAGAATAAATTGCAGCAATATGCAATTACACTCAAGTGTTATGAATGAAGCAGACTTTGAAGGACATCAAAGTTGTGTATGAAGAACCTATTACAATCTTTTGTGACAACACAAGTGCCATAAACATATCAAAGAACCCAGTGATACATTCAAGGACCAAGCACATATTGATTAGGTATCATTTCCTGAGAGAAAAAGTGATAGAGAATGAAGTCAAGTTGGAGTATGTTTCTACCAAGGATCAGATTGCAGACATCTTTACCAAGCCTTTGCCCAAGGATACTTTTAAGTATCTCAGCGAAAAGTTAGGGGTCATCACCCCTCCTTCTCTAAACTAAGATGCACAATGGTGCATCAGTCCGGAGGTGTTCAGAGGTCCAGATTGATGCTTTTTAGGGCTACTTCTAAGGGGGAGTAGTCAGAAAGTTAAAAGGAGAGATTAGATTAGAGCAGAAGAGTGCAAGTATGTGCCCTTTGCCATTGATGTCAAAGGGGGAGAGAAGTCATGTGAAAAACTTAGAGTGCAGATGCATAAGAGAAAGAGTGCAGATGTGTAAGAGAAAGGAGGAGAATTTTGGAGAAAGAATAAGTGCAGGTGTAAAGAGGAAGGGAGAGAATCTTGTCTTGATGGTTATTGCAATTTTTCACATCATATGTTGCCATCAATGACAAAGGGGGAGATTGTTGCAAGTATGTGCCTAATCGGTGTTGTCATTGATGTCAACATATTCTTGTTGTCATTAGTGTAAACTATATCTTATTCTATTTCTTGTTTAGAAGACTTGTATGTTGAGGATATTGAGAAAATTAGCCTCTCCGGAAGAAACAAGTGAGTTATAGAAAAGTGCAGTACAAACAGTGAGTTGTATGCTGAAGATCAGTCTGGTAAACTGCTCCGCATTTATTCCTACTTGAAGATCGTGGTCTGTAGATTGGAAGTAAGTTAGAGGTATGTCTGAGGATGCTACATTTTGGGTCTGAGCCATCCACCTAAAGATATGAGTGAGTTGTGTTCACTAGAGTGAAGCCTGCTTTTTCTATAAGTTCAGTTGAGACAGTGTCATGCCCACTTTTGCCATGTGGCCATGACACAGAAAACAATGTGTCATGTCCACATTTGCCATGTGGTCATGACATGAACAACCAAAAATCTTTTCGCCTGTCCCTAAGACCTCGTCGCACAAAGGTGGGGAAGGCAAACAAGATGGTGGGACAAGACATCCATGACACCCTGTCAGGTGAAAACAACCCACAGGGAAGAAAAATGAGAAGCGTCGAACCATCAACTATACCAAAAGAAGTAATAAAAGCATTCTAACAACTATAGATAGGATAAACATACATAAGTAGATGAGATCCAATTGTGATCATTCAAACATATAAGAACATTAAGAGAGTTTCTAAGGTCAATTGTCAAACCAACATCGAGTATTTTGATAAAAGAGAACCAAAGTACATATGATTCAATAACATCCGATGGAACAAACAAGATCTAGTGAATTATAGCCAATAAGATTACATTACATAGGTGATTACAACATTCTCCAATTGGTGTATCATGCAACTATACTTTACAATGATACAAGTATAAGATTACATAGCCAATAAAAGGTCATTTCAAGGTTGTCACAACACTCTCTAGGTTGAGTGACTCACAATTTATAGATATACCAACCTACAATGCAACCAGAATGATTTACATCATTGCTATGATTAAATAGAGAAGAATACACTATGCTCACACTAAAGATGAAGGGTGGCTGCTACAAGGCCAGATCAATCACAGATAGAAGACCCCAATGGCGGTGGGTGCACACCACCCAACCACATGGATCCAACAGGTCCACTCCCCCGTGCTTAGAGATGATCACGTGGCAATACAAGCATAAGGGAAATGAAATAAGAAGGCATACCAAGACCATCACACAAGAGACACCACAAGCCAATTAGTTTCACACGAAGCAAAACCTAAGCACATGGGATTCGTCCCCAAAAAGTTCAACACAAAAGAAAAGGTTGTCCACTCATAATTCTACATAAAACATTCACCTTTTTTACTTAAGCCATCAAGGTTGGATAAAAATCAAGCCTACAATTTACCTCTCAGGATCACATGTGCACATGCACTCTTAGCCATAGAAGTAGACCCCTCTTCGAGATTATGTAAATTGAATTTTTTAACTAATGAAGATTAATTCATAATTCCACAGGAACCCTTAGAAAAGTTGTTGTAGAGGCATTATAGAGAAAGCGTAAAACACAAATCATATTGATGGTAAAAATAAGACACTTTGATATCAATAGAATCAACCCATTAGCAGAGGCCCCAAATTGCATACCATATGACCGCCATTGAGAAACAACCAATAGAAAGTAGCCATGTAGCACCAACATACACTATAAACTCTACATCAAATTCTATAGCATAAAAGAAAATGGGCCAACTATACCTTGCCTTGGCCAATCTAGTGGACTATTGCACAACACATCTAGCATTTTACCCTAAGGATCCAATAGATCACTCTAATTCTCAAAGACAATCCAAGGAGTTATAAGGCTCAAGGCTAGCATTTCTCTCACACAACAGAGCTCTTGTGAATCACAAGATCATGTCATGCTATCCAAATCAATGATCAAGGTCCATGCTAACATGACTTTAAAGGAGTTCCTTCCAAGCTAATAATGTATACCACTTTAGTCTGTTGCCCATTAGTGTTACCACCAACCAAGCCCATCATCATCATCCTAGTAATTGGTAGCCAGTCATCATGCAGATGAAGGAGTTTCACTTAAGTGATTAGTGACCACTTATAACAAGTTAACATTTAAATAGAACAAAAGCATAGGGACAAGGACAAAGGATTCAAACATATTAAAATAGCTTTCCATTAACATGGACTAGTAGCTTGACAAAGCAACAATAATGGAGATTACAGATGTTGGCTAGAAGGCTAATCATGAGACATATATGGATCATTCTAATCCCCACATATGTGACAAAGGTCATTATGGTACTACACACATGATTAAGAATATCACACATAACAAAAAAAAAGGTTGTGTGGTATAACACATCATTAAGATCCTGAGAAAAAACACAACAAGCAATTAAGACATAAAGCCAATACTCCACAACCAAAAGAAGGGCCATATAGCAATAAGAGGAGCTATGTAACAACTACAAAAAAAAACTAGAACAATAAGAGACATATGCTAGGGACATGCGCCCCCATACTACATAATGCTATATATTGAAGGAAACATACCACATATGTCTTTAGCTAGAAAATAAGAGTACAAAATTTAAGTGCAAATTCCAAAAAGTATGAGGCCTTCAACACAACGCAAGCCCTTATTTACATTTCTTAGGTTATAAATATGAAGGGCTAAGTAGCAACACATATAGCCATGAAGAGAATTTCTTGAATTGAATGTCAACACCATCTTTGTTACCTAACGCAAACAGAGGTTGCAAAAGACTTGGATGTCGCCATTATAAGATGCAAGTGTTCTAAAGAATAGCTCAGCCAAATCCAGGGCTTAATTTTGACAGTCAGCCTTGATTGTCAAGCAATTTTTTTTTCTTGGACAGTTATCTATTCAATAGTGTCTTTAAAATACTAACATATTTTAGTATAAGTAAATTATATAAAAACCTAATATATATATCATTATAATCTTATATAAATTTTGACAATTTATCCAAAATCTCTCCTTTCATATGATACATTCTTCTCAAAATTTCAGTTGTATTTTACAGTTAAAATGTATAAATACTGCTATACAACTATCAAATTTAAGCCCTGGCCAAATGTGAATAGAGGCTCCCAAAATTTAGATTCATTGTTAGAAAGGCCTGATTATCAAAATGGAAGCTTTCGAACAGGGTAATGACACCCATCAGAGCATAACAGAAGAGGAATTTAGTCAGATGTATGGTTACAAGTGATCCGGCAACATAGTATGCATATAATGTGGAAGCATAGAAAGGGCACAAACTGTTTTCCAGAACGCCCAGGAAATGTGGTCTCAAGCCAACAACGATTGCCGGAAATGCACAAAATGAATAAGTTTAAAAAAAACATTAGAAACTTTCAAGCTAATGCCATTGGTAGGCATAAAACTAGAGCCCCCATTGATACAATCTTTGACAAGAAAAAACGATAATGGTTTTCAGTCTTCTGTGGTTTGCAACAATAGTTTTATTTTTTTTGTTTTATTTTTTTATTCTTTTCGTGCTTGAAAAATAGGATCTGAAGAAAATACCTCTCCAAAAAAAGAATAGGATTTCTTCCACGGTCTTGGATTGATTCGTCAGAGGGTGATAATACTTGTGCTTTCCATCTGCACTTCCCTACAGCTCCTCCCTCCGGTATATTGATTCTGTCCTCTTCCTTCCTCTGCCTCCCCTCCATTCTCCCTCTCTTTACACCCAAGAATAGGGTTAGGGTTTTGAGTCTCCATCCCTGAATGATGAGGAATTCCCCCTCCCCTCCTCAAAATCCTCCTAGAGTTTTTTTTTTTGTATTTGCATGACCTTGCACTCACCATAAACACCCCACTTAGGGACAACACACTCCTCATTTTTTTCATGTGCTAACATCATGTATGAAACAAGTCAAATAGGTGATTTAATTAGGTAGTTCCCCAATAGGACTAACTTTTTTTTATTTGTGCATTTTAGACTTTTACAAGTCAGATCTCATCATCTACAAGTATTTTTAAGATTCTACAAGTAATCCAATGCTTGAAGAAAAATAAGGCAAGCAACTTATTTAAGTTTCTAAATCATCAGCACAAAAGAAACCATCACCCATCACTAACTCTAGTGTCCATAGGCTCATTGAATATAGTGTCCATAGGGTTATGCAAGTCCCTTTATCAAACTCAAACACCCTAGTGTTAGAATCTAGCACCCCAATGTTAGATAGGAGCCTCAATCTACCTTGGATACTAGTATTTGTCACTAACTCTCATGTTTAGGCACATCAAAATTGAGTAAAATTTAATGTTGAACAATTACTAGAGTCCAAATATTATCACTATGGCATGCATCTTTTTACTATTACTATTTAATTGTACAATGAGAAACATATATGAATACAAAATTCACTTGAAGATTTATTGCTCCCATCTTTAGAACTCTTTCTCCATTAAATGTGTCATCAAACCTAAAATTTCTTATGATACCCATTATATGTGAAGTTGTTCAAATAACACATTTGACAAGGGTTTGTAATTGATTAGCATAACCTATTGTGAGACTAAGGATATCATTATTCACCATATCTCATCTTCAATAGTTTCTTAATATTCATTAATAACTTCAATGGCATACAAGAAATAAGGAAAAATATATTTTCTTGTCTCTTCCTCTAAAGTTTCTACAACTTAAATCAAATAGCATGAAAGTAGTTGACCATGTTATGGGAAATTAAATGCTTGATTACTATATGTGAGTAGGAATTTTCTAATATATCTTTATACTGCATCTAATCAAATAAGGGGAAGAGAAGTAACAAAACTAAAGACAATACAATTCACAAAGGTATCATACTCATACATGTCGGTTAGATTCACAAAGGTTAGAATCTTCCTTCATTAAGTTATTCTATTATTATTTCAAATCTCATACATGTTGGTTAGATTCTTACAACCAACCATACTACTATTAAAATAGGCATTTATCAATACAAAGATAAATAATGGTACAATATAATCATAGTGGTACATAAAATAGTAAAACTATATTTTGAATCAATCTTTCCTTCAAATTTGTATTTAACAACTTCAATCATCATGAAGGAATGAGCAAGGAAACAAACATTACCTGTAACCTATAATTAAATTGTATTGTTAGAATTTCCTTTATTCAATCAATCTGTACAAATAGGTCAATACCACATTATTTGCAAAAATTAGATGGTAAAAAAAATATTATTTTTAGGGTACTATTCCTACATACAATGAAAACCATGTCAGATGGAAACTCACTCTCTTGAATAAGTCATAATTACTACTAAATGAATTTTAATGTCCTGAGGTAAATGAATATTATGTGCACATCATTCAATGTGGTGGAATTGTAGTATGCCAATTAATATGGAGGTGTTTCACATGAATTGACCTAGTTGTATAAATCAACTTAAATTGTTATTTATATATTGTATAAGAATATTAACTATTTATCAAATAATCACATTTTGTTATAAACTATGATTAGTTCAAGTATCCATATATTTTCAAGATTCATTTTGTGCATGTGTTTATTTCTTTTATAAATATACTTTTGTATATGCAAAAATACATCCTCTATTATTAATTATGAGAATTGATTTGATGAGCATTCATATAAGAAAATATTAGTAACTTATGTAAATACATCCACTTAGAGATAGAAAACCATTCTAGAATCCACGTGTACACCCAATTCTTAATATACAACATAAACATAGCAAATTAGTTAATACCCCATAATCAAATCAAATAAGTTCTAATCATTGTATCACAACATAAATAAAATGTCAGAAACTCAACATCATATAAAAATGGAACTTATACCTCAATGTTGCCTCGAACGGGTCAGTACTAGGGTGACACTACAAACAGGAAGATAGTATTTGGCTCCGCATTCCTCTGCAATAAAGTAGTTTTCTCTATGGTTCTAGAGGGAAGTTTGGAATGATGATAAGTGCCTACAGTTGCAATGGTTCGTGGTTTGGTGGTCTGCAAGCTATCTTTCTTTTATGACAGTTGAAGATAGTAAAGTTCATGTGTTCCGGTGAGAAGATTCCTATGGATAAATTCGTTAAGGTTCATACAGTTGCTCCTGATGATTATAATGTGCTTGTGGATGTCTCCTAATCATTTTCCTATCTGAACTTTGGTCTGCGTTAAGAAATTGGAATGGTGTGTGAAGATTGTTCCTAGATAACGTAGCATGTAACCAATCTTGGCTGACCTGGTTGATCCCAGTGATTGCGAAGATCTCTAGAAGACTGTGGAAGCGTGTTATGGCATGGAAGATCATGTTTGAGTCCTAGCTAAGGCATGGTGTGATCCGCATTTCATTCCCTTTGCATGATATTGCAATAGGTCAAGACCTATTTGTAAATGTTTGTAATACCAACCTTGGAGATTGTTCTAATGGTTGATGTCGACCTTGATGATCATTCCAAGGTTGATGTAGTGTATAAATACTTGTAGTTGAGTCATGAATTAGGTGTCCTTGAGTGAAAATGAGAATATATTAAGAAAGGTCCAAAGGCAGAGCAGAGAAGAGGCAGAGGAAAGAAGAGGAAGAGTAGAGCTGAGGAAGAGCAGAGCAGAGGAAGAATAGAGCAGGGGAATTATTGTACTTCAGTTGCAAATATAGAAAGGTGTTGATCATGGTAGTGAGTCTAGCAGTAAGCCACCAATAGGGTTTAACAGTGCTTATTGTAATTTTGCTAGGTTTAGGGTTGAGGCAGTGAGCCTACTAGACCTAGTTGCTCTTCATTACAATAAGCCAATATGTTTAGGCCCGTGGGTGACCAAGCCTGAACATCACTATTTCAAGATTGTAATATATATTGAGAGTTAATCCTCTCTGTGGTTTTTCCCCACCTTGGGGTTTTCCATATAAATCTGGTGTCTCTTGTGTTTGATGTTGTTAAGTTTCTAATTTCATGCACTCATTGTTAAATCATAATAATTGTGGATAAGTGATGAATGTTTAATTGCAGAAAGTGTTTAAGTTTTTGTGACAACTGATTCACCCCCCCTCTCAGTTGTCCGGTGCATATCAACAATACCATGGAGAAGCATGAAGGATAGTCAAACCAAACACATGGTGTAACATCACATTCTTGTTGTGCCATATCTCATCAATGATCAAAAGTACAAGTATGAAAGTACAGCCATAACATTGTAAGAATAGGTACTTTTCATCTTTTGTCATAAATGAAATGTAAAATTGCTATTTAAACATATGAGGAGCCCTACATCTATGCCAGAAAGGAGTTGAAAGAGGTAGAGAAATGAAAAGAGACACATTATGATATATGGTATAGTCAAAAGAAAAAGAAATTTTATCATTTTGCAATAGCATATGTAGGTGCAGTCAACATAGTTCACTATATAAGTCTAGTATATGCTAGCAAATGATGGAACAACAAAGATACTTGACTTATGCATCTACAGAAAAGCCTCTTTCCTGAGTAAAGAATATACCACAAGTGGTGGAACAACCAAATCAAATGAGCAAGTACAGTCAACATGATAATACAAAGTCACTAATGAAGAATACACATTTCCAGGTGGTTGTCACAGTCATATGAGAAGCAAATATATAGATGGAACAGCTTATACAGCCACCAAATGAACAGTCAAGTCACAAGTGCATAGAAGGAGATGACACATTGGAGTCATAAGATACACAGTCAAGAATGTACTACATAAAAGGTGCATATATAGGTATAAAGAACTTCTACATGTTGCAATGTTCATGTTCAGCAAACACATTCATCTATGCCATGAAGGATATACAAAAGATGGTATGTATTTGTACAAAGCTCCATTATTGAGCATGATCATATACAGAAAGATGTGCAAGTAGAGCAGTAGCATAAGGTTAACTATCATAAAAGCCACTGAGTATGTAGGGAAGTCACAATGCTTCAGTTTAAAAAGCTTTATATGCTACCAGTACCATTAGCTCATGATAAAAGGGTAGTGATACCTTTTACAATAGAAGGAAGAAAATGGAGTTTTTACAAACCCTAAGAGAGTATGCCGTGAATGAAGGTTTACCTTTTCTTTTGTCATATATATGGCTCATATGAGCAGCCATGGTGTTTTTTAAAGAAAAAAGTCATTTTCCACAAACCCTAAGAGGGTTTCCTTGCCAAAAAAGAAACTTCTTTCATTTCTTTAAAAGATAGATATACATGTTCCTTCTCAAATAGTAGTGGAAGGTAATGAAAAAACCAGAGCAATTTTTACTTGTTTGCCTCATTTTTGTTGAAACCTTGTATTTTCATAATGGAGGCCAAAACCCTTATCATAGTATATGAAGAAGTACTCATAAAAGACAACCAGAGCATATGATTTCTTCATTCTACAGACGTTGCATTTTCAGTCATGGGTTGAATCTTTTTTCCCACAGAGCTAAGTATAAGATGCAAATGATTACATGTATGCAGTTGACCATGGCCGTGGCTTGGGAACAAATATTCTTCTAAGAATGTTAAAACTCACATATATTAAGTAGGGTTTCCAGTTTGCAAAGCTTGTAAACACTCAGAAAATATAGCGATGTGAAAGAAAGCTTACATTGTTGTCCCAAGAGAGGGATACTTGCTCACAGGCCGTGGGTATGCTCATAGTTGAGCTCTTAAAACTCAGAAATCAGTTGACCATGATGGCCTTTTTACCAGAAGCAAACAAGATATAGTAAGAAGATGAATCATACAAATGCTACATTGAAAGAAACTACATGATGGTCATGGCCTGTAGGCCATTTTTTGCATTACAAATCAAGAAAAATGGGTCAAACTGTTACAAAATATACTCACCTTCCATTTTCCTATCAAAGATTCAAAACAGTATCATGAAGAAACCTCAAAAATTGCAGAAAGAATGATGGAGATATCTTCAAACCCTAGAAAGCATGGCAGCGGCTCAGGAGGAGCGACAAAAGTTACACATGAAAATGACAAAGTTAGCATTTCAAAACCCTCTTTTGTTAAAAAGATCGACTGAGCTCTTTTATTTTTTACTTTTATTTTTTGAAATCATTATTATCCATTTCCTCATCATGGTAAATACTTCTAAGTCTTTCAAAACCTAATGATTTGAACTAATGATGCCACAGGGGCCCATGAGGGCTAGATTCATTCTTGCCTTTTGATTTTTCAAAGGTCAACAAAAAACAATGATGTAAAGATAAGGCTTTATGCCTTATGACCTTAAAGATATGAATAGAAAATGAAGTCATCAAGTGAGAAAGATTTGAAGGTAAGGAGTTAAAATATGCAATGTACAAGACATGTAATGTGATATATATGCATGGAGCAATAAGGTGCTCAGTATGTAAAGGTTATGCAAATACATGATGCATGAGGTATGATGCTAAGAGTCATAAGGTTCTAAATGCATGTATGATGCTTGGGGTTATAAGGCGATTTGATATGTAGTACATGTATTTTTGCATGAGGAGATCACTATATTGCATGGGAGAGATAAGGAGTTTTTATTTGTTTTTTAATCTTTTAAAAGACAAATGCATCCAAATTTGTTTAACTTTGCAAGTCAAAATAATGTAAACAAATAATAAAGTAATATACTTATAAATTACTTTATTATTTTGTCACAAGTTGTAAAGTCAAAAAGATAGAATAAATTGTAACTCATAGTAAAGTAAGTGTCCTTAAATTACTTTATTCATTGCTCACATTGTTTACATTCTCCAAACTCATGCAAATTTGGAGGTTGGAGTTAACTGAAGTCTTTTGGAGTTCCTTGCATGGTTTTTGGGTCAAAATTGGAGAGTTTGGTCCACCTTTTGGTCAAACCAATAGAGAGGAGCAGTTTGGAGCTATTTTAGCTTGATTTGGGAGAGTTATAGCCCTTATTTTTAGGGATTTTCTTGCTTGCTCGTGGATCAGTTTGGAGAGATTATTTTTAGAGGTAGATGACTATAGTTGACCTTTCTAGGTCTTTGTGAGAGAGCATATTATATATTGTAAGAAAAACTTAGGTTTTTCTAGTTCTTGCCTTTTTTGCTATTTACACTTTGAGAGAGAAAGAAGGTTTTGTAACTCATATTTTGTAGATTTATAGAGATTACAGCAAGTTACAGGTTCTATTCTTTGTCTTTTTTATGCAATTGTTCCTTTATTTTTTAGTTGAATCAAGTGTCTACATTTTCATTAGTGCTGCTTTTGTGAATGATTTAATGAGATTTTATTGTGCTTAATATCAGAACCTTTAAAATCATTGTCTCATTTGTACTTGCATGTATTAGAAAGCATTGAAATCATAGGTCTTAGGTTGTGCAATTAGAATAAATTTTCTTTCATGTTGTGAGAACCCTATTTTCCTTCAAAAAGAAAGTTATCTCTAGCCTCCCTTAGAATCAATTTTGTGATCATATTGCCAAAAGTGGATTGTGTGGATAGATTTTTTGAGATCTATTGTGAGTTAGAATTGTAGTTTTCCATCAAATTAGGTGCATCAGCACACTTTAAATTATAGTTTTAGTGCTTTTAGTAGATCCTTTCAACCATTTTCATATCAATTTATAAATCCATTGAAGATTGCAAGGGAACCAGCCCATAATCTAGAGGTTCAAGCTCACCATAGGTCACCCATAGCCTAAGTTTGATCCCATGTTACACAGGATTGCTGAGCCTCACAACTTTGCATAACGGGTCCAATCCTCCTCATCAACAAGTAGTTCCCCATGGAAAAGGAAGAGGAAGGGATCATTGTTGTTATTATTGTTGTTGTTAGTGTAGGTTTTTATTTCCTAGTTGGGTTATTTATTTTTCCCTATATTCCTAAGTTTTTCCTACACTTCTATTAATCTCGCTTAGGTTAATAAAGCATGTCTTATTAGGTGAGAGGATTATGAGGTGTCACCTTCCTACATGTGAGCATCCATTAGCTATCTTGGGAAGATACTTTGCTATCTTTAGTCTGATAGATGGTTGCTCATGATTGGTCGGTGTTGCCACCTCCTCCCTCTTCCTAGTCTATATAAGCATGCTACCTGGCTTGTATTTTGCATCTTTTACTTTTTCATCCTCTTAATGCTATTTTGCTTCTAGCATTTGCATTACTCTCTTGGAGACTAACTCTGTGTTTCTATTTTGATTTCATATCATTTGCATTCATAGTTTAGATATCTATTCTTTGCACTAGTTTTCTAGGTTAATAATCTTTTCAGATTCTAACATGGTATCAGAGCCTTGCTATCTGCAAAAGTAGATTTTAGTTTCCTTATTTGAGAGATTTAGGGGGGGCTAATTTAGCTTATTGCAGTTTTCTGAAAAACCTACTATGCTCTTCTCTTGCATCTTCAGATGATCTGGAGAATCAGAAAAGTTTGACAAAAATATTTTAATCTCTGGGGTTTCCACATGTGTTTTATGAAATTTGGGTGATTGCAGCATTTCTGGTTATACTGGCAGCATTTCTAGTTGTTCCAGCATGTCCAAGAGGCTCAAGAAAGTCATATTTAGCTTTCGCTTCACCGAAATCAGAAATCGTCAGACACAATTGCAGAACCAGGGTTTCAAGCTCAAATCTGACAACCAGCTTACATATTTGGTGTTTTCAATCAATATTGCAGGTTCCAGTATGCCTTTGCTTGTCTTAGGTAGCTGATTCAACCTTTGCATGCCATTTTTTGGTTGTTGGGGTTATTTTTTATTGCTAAAGGCATTTTGTTTACATTGGATCAACATCTTATGTACATCAGCAAGAAAAATGCCTTCTAGGTTTTGTTCGCAGCACGGAAAAACCATCTGGGTATGTTTTAGTTTTTGTATGCAGTCTATATATTTTGTAGAAACACACTCAGAAAGCTACAGGAGGACCCCTCTCCATTGGCAGTTACAATTTTGAAGGTAGTTTTCAAATGCTCTATTCTTGCTCATACGGACTCCATTTCCCACGATTTTTTTTTTATTTTGGCTATTTTTTCATGCTCTATGCACTAGTGTAGACATTTTTTGATTTTGATGCAGAGATTTTTTAGAAATTGCAGATTCTTAGTCATGACACTGCACAGTTCTCATTTTGGAAACTTTGGAGGATCATAACTTTCACATACGACCTCGTATCGAGGTGATTCTTTTTTTGAAAGTGCATGATTTTTCGAGTAGATCGTAGTGGTGTTGTTTATTTCTTTGGGTATTGTGCCAAAGTTGTATTTTCAGCATATGCTCTTCGTGAGGGTTTTGTAATGCATTGAAACCAAGACCACTTAGTATTTCTTGCTAGTGGCAGTTGTAAATGCACTAATATAAAGTGCCAAATCATATTTTCTTGGGGGGGTTTGTTGATTGAGTGAAAAGGGGGTGGTTGTCTTGGTTGTGTTCTCTTCTTTTTGGCATTTCTTCTCTGCATTTCTTCATCATGGATCAAACAAATGTGCCCATCCTAACTCCATACAATTACTTTGAGTGGAAATCACACATGACAATTCACTTAAGGAAAGTTGGATTACATAGGATAACTATGGGACTTGAAACTGAACCTGCTAAAGATGAAGATAAGCCTAAGTGGTTTAACAAATGTGATGAGGCATATGGAACATTGTGTTTGTCTATTTCTCCTGATTTTCTCTTTCACATTGAGTCTTTGAATTCACCAATGAAATCTACAAAGCTAGAAACACTATTTGGAACACAAGATTCAATGAGGGGTCATATGTTGGAAAATGAACTAATTAGTTTAAGTCTAGGCAATTTCAACACAATCTAAGATTTCTTCACTAAATTGAAATCACTAAGGCTGCAGTTAAAACAATGTGGAATTGAAATGAAAGATGAACAACTGATTCTTAGTATTCGCTCTAAGCTAAGTTCAGAATATTCTATGTTTGTTTCTACCTTCTATGCTACTAAGGGTGCACTTGGTACTCAATTCACCATGCCATCTTTAGATGATTTTGCTGTCAATCTCACTTGGGAATAGGACAAGCTAATCCAGATGGGTGCTCTTAAGTCCTCTAAGTCACATGCCTTGGCTTCCAACCAAGGCACAAAAGAATAGAAAGGACAAAGTAGTAACAACAATAGTAAGGATAAGAAACAGAAGAATAGCAAGGAAAAGAAGGATCAAATACTGGTTACTTCAAAAGCAACTAACGAGACCCAATCTTCCAAGGGTGACAAGCCTAAGAAAGAGAGGGTCCAATGTGCCTATTGTAAAAGACCTGGTCATGATGAACATAAATGTCTAAAGAAACAAATTGATCATTTGACACACATTCTTGAGAAGAACAATATCAGTGTTCTTGAGTCTATCAAATAGAGTTCTAATGAGGGGTCTAATAAGGAAAAAGAAAACAAGGGGAAAGGAAAGAGCAAGGCCCTTGTTGCAGTTGCTTCTTCACCATCCACTTGGGTTCTTGATTTGGCTGCTTCACACCACATGGCTTCATTTAAGGAAGAACTTGCATCTTTGGAGCCGTGTAATATGCCTTCTATTTTGATGGGTGATGACACTCCTGTTGAGGTGTGTGGGAGAGGGTCTGTTGATGTGGGGGATGGCACATTCCATGATGTTCTTTATGTGCCCTCATTATCAACTAATCTCCTATCAGTATACCAGATCACTCACACAGGTTCAGGCAAGCAGGTTGAGTTCACCCCTGATTTAGTGGAGATTCGTGAGTTGCACAGTGGTTCTACAGTTGCAATTAGGAGAGCAGATCATCAGTCACGGCTCTATCTGTTTTCTCACTTTGTTCCTGATCCTCCTTTGACTATTTTTCTCACTCATTCTAATGATGTGAGTAGATTATGGCATGAGCGATTTGGCCATCTTAACTTCCGCTACTTGCAGCAACTCAACCAGCAGAGCAAGGTCACAGGGTTGCCTTCAGTTCAATTTTTAGGTGGCGTTTGCCAAGGTTTCATTCTTGGTAAGCATCCTAAGGAAAATTTTGACAAAGGTAAGGCATGGAGAGCTTCACAGATACTAGAGTTAGTTCACAGTGATTTGGCTGGTCCATTTCAGCATCCTTCTTTCAGTAGGGCCCGATATGTCCTCACATTCATTGATGACTTTTCTTGATATACTTGGGTGTACTTTCTCAAATAGAAGTCAGAGGTATTTGATCATTTTCAAGACTTCAAAACTTTTGTAGGGAAGCAATTTGGGAAAGCCATCAAAGTTTTGCACACTGACAATGGTGGTGAGTATGTCAACCATCAGTTTGAGAGGTTTTGCACTTTAGAGGGGATTGATTTGCAGCATTTAGTTCCATACAATCCTCAGTAGAATGGTGTTGTAGAACAGAAGAATAGGTCCTTGAAGGAAATGGTGATTTGTATGATTCACTCCAGATCTCTTGCACCACAATATCAAGCAGAGGCCATTAACTGTGCTTGTTATATCCAGAACCATGTTCCTCACCAAGCCTTGAAGGAAGTCACTCCTTTTGAAGCTTGGAGTTGTTGGAAACCATCAGTTAAGCACTTTCAAGTTTTTGGTTCTCTTGCATGGGCCCACATTCTTGCAGAGAAATGCAAGGCCTTGGATCCGCAGATCAGACCTTGCATATTTGTAGGTTATCCTGATGGTGTGAAGGGTTATCGGTTGCTCCTCCCTACTACACATGAGTTGTTCATTGAGAGGAATGTTTAGTTTGAGGAGGGCTCTTCGAGCTCACTTTCTATCACTTCTCCAACTCCTACCTTGACATTGGAGTCACTTGGGATACATGACAAATCTTCTGATGAGTTAGATTCACCTAAGCAGTCTTCTACCTCCACTTCTAATGCAGAGAGCGATTCAGAGGACTCACATCCTTCCTCTCCTAGTCATCATTTAGAGGTTAATGATTCTCCTCTAGATTCTCCATCTTCTGGTCCACTTTGGGCTAGACAGACCTTGCAGTCTACAGGTGATTGGGTTGCGGATCCATCAGACACCAGGCGGACTCATTCACAGTTCCAAGATGCTCCACATGTCTTCATTGCTACTGCGTCAGATCCACAGTCTTTTCATGAGACTTCTGGTATTCCTGAGTGGGATATAGCTATGCACGAGGAGTATAGTTCCTTGATGAGGAACCACACTTGGGATTTTGTCCCTCTTCCTAAGGGAAGAAAACTTGTTCAATGTAAGTGGATCTATCAGACAAAATTTGTAGCAGATGGGTCAGTTGACAAACATAAGGATCACTTGGTCGCTAAAGGATTCTCCCAGGTTCCTAGGATTGACTACTTTGAGACTTTTGCGCTAGTTGCCTGAATGAATTCCATCCAACTTGTTCTTGCCATTATTGCAGCCAATCGTTGGGAAGTACACCAGATGGATGTGAAGAGTGCTTTTCTTCATGGTGACCTTCAGGAGGAGATCTACATGGAGCAACCATAGGGGTTCATTTAGGATTCTTCACTTGTGTGTCATCTTCGAAAGTCTCTCTATGGCCTCAAACAGGCTTGTCGGGCTTGGTATGCCAAGATGGACTCCTTCCTTCTATCAGTTGGGTTCACTTGGTGCCATTCTGATCCCAATGTCTACATTCTATAGTAGGATGATTTACTCCTATTTCTAGTTCTGTATGTTGATGACTTTCTGATCATAGGGAGTTCTTTATCTACCATTGGGGCTGTCAAAACTACCCTTCATGACAAGTTTTTGATGACTGAATTGGGCTTGTTGCATTACTTTCTCAGGATTGAGATCTACCAGTCTGCTTCTAGGACACCATCATATAGTCCAAGTATGCTCTAGATTTTCTCTCGAGGTTTCATATGGCTGGCTGCAAGCCTACTCCAACTCCCTTTCTTTTTGGAGTCAAACTTGAGACTCAGTTTCTTCTCCACTTGTTGATGGCACTTTGTACCGACAGCTTATTGGGAGTCTCATTTATCTGACTCATACGAGACCTGACATTTCATATGATGTAGACATGGTCTCTCAATTCATGCAAGAGCCTCATGAACTACACTGGAAAGTAGCCAAACAGATCCTTCACTACATTCAGGGTACTCACAATTTTGGGATTCACTACGCAGCAGGCATTGAGCTTGACTTGGTGGGCTACATAGATTTAGATTGGGCGGGTTATTCTTAGGATCGCAAGTCTACTTCAAGTTACAGCTTCTCACTTGGTTTAGGTCATGTTTGTTGGTCGAGCAAGAAGTAGTCAACTATTGCTCTATCTTCTACTGAGGCCAAGTAGCAGGGGGTTGTGAATGCCGCCACTAAGGCCATTTGGCTTCAAAATCTTCTCACTGAGTTTGGTATCCATATTAGATGGCCATCAGTCATATTTTGTGACAACTAGAGTGTCATTCAGATCTCACAAAGTCTGGTCCATCATCAGTGGACCAAACACATAAAGGTCCACATGCACTACATCTGGGATCTCATCCATGGCCACGTCATCGACCTTCTCTACTGTCTGACTTCTAAACAGGTTGCTGATATCTTCACCAAACCCTTCACTAAGAGCAAGTTCCTTCATTTGTGAGGTTTGCTGTGGGTGCGAGATGCTTCATCTTTTGGAGGGGCTTCTTCCTCTCACTCGGAGTCTTAACTCTGTCTACTTTTGGGGGGGTCTCTTCTCTCTCTATTTTGAGGGGGGCTTTTCTCTCTCTTTGGGGGGGAATTTTATGTACATGGGTACCTCATCAAGCTTGATTTTTCGAGACCCATTTCTCCATCCACCTAAGCTTCGCTTATGGGGGGTGTTAGTGTAGGTTTTTATTTCCTAGTTGGGTTATTTATTTTTCCCTATATTCCTAGGTTTTTCCTACACTTCTATTAATCTCGCTTAGGTTAATAAAGCATGTCTTATTAGGTGAGAGGATTATGAGGTGTCACCTTCCTACATGTGAGCATCCATTAGCTATCTTGGGAAGATACTTTTCTATCTTTAGTCTGATAGATGGTTGCTCCTGATTGGTTAGTGTTGTCACCTCCTCCCTCTTCCTACTCTATATAAGCATGCTACCTAGCTTGTATTTTGCATCCTTTGCTTTTCCATCCTCTTAATGCTATTTTTCTTCTAGCATTTGCATTACTCTCTTGGAGACTAACTCTGTGTTGCTATTTTGATTTTGTATCATTTGCATTCATAGTTTAGATATCTATTCTTTTCACTAGTTTTTTGGGTTAATAATCTTTTCAAATTCTAACAATTGTTGGCATTGGCATTATTCCTATCAACCATTATTTGCAAAGGCTCTTTGTCCAACATATTACAAACTCAATAAGTTCAAGAACAATTGGTGAAGAAATTTCACTTAGAGGTGGAGTACGAAGCACCTGAAAAACAAGATAAAAATATATCCTCTCCTTGGTGATCTAACATAGACCTTATCTGCTAGAATGAAATAGCTTCAACTAAAGGTGATTGGACTAACTTTCTTGTCAAAATATTGGCTTATTTCTATCTCATGCCCCATGATGGGCACCAAAACTACCCTATGAAAATAAGAAACTATTTTAACTTTAAATTCTTCCCCATTGGTGACTCTTGTCTTTGTCCCTCTATTGTATTCTCTCATGAAGTTGGTTTGAACTTAATCATTCACTTAATGTTTTTTTTAACTTAGCTTTTTGGTTGATTGATCTATGAATTTTGTATTTCTTATCGTTAGCATTTTCAATTAAAAAGGTCTATTATTTTGACATAATATTTATCTAAGTTTATGTGCACCACATGATGGAACATGTCAAATATTATCTTGGGAAGCTTGCCTTCCTAGGATGTGACTTATCAAATTACTCTTAAAGTCAACTCAACTAATCCATTAACATGTATATGCCACAACATTGTTGTGTATATCAAAGCATCCAACCCTTTCGATCACCTCATAAATGTTTTAATGGATTTAAACCATCAATAATAGTTGTATTCACATTTATTTGGTTTTTAGGTTCTAATCCTAGGTTGTTGTGCATATGTTCTATAATATATGTCTTTTACTTTGGTACATTATAAAGTCCTTTAAATGGAGTTATATGTTGAGGGTTTGGTATTTTATGTCAAATTCATATATATATTGGGCCTTCTTCATTAGTGTTGTTGATAGAATAATAGCTAAGGATGCATGTTAAATCTTCTATTTTTATGGTTGCAATGTTGTTTTAATGTATGCATATCAAATCTTCTAAATTGTGTTTTCAATTTAGTATTTTTTGTTTAGATCATTAGATCTAAATAAACTTGTAAGTAAATATAGTATCTGAAAGGGAAGAGGACAGTTATGCTCCCTAAAACTATCACTCATTTTTTTTGAAAGAGTTTATTCAATGCCACCAATTAAAGATTCTAAGTCAAATATTAGGATGACAAAAAATTATAGAATAGACACAATAATTAATTGTAGCTTGGAAGATTTATAATTTGTTTGTGGAAATGAAAGAAAGTCCAATTTTAAATTTGGATCCTAATTTGTTTTACAACATTTCAATGTTGGCTATAGAGGGTTAATTTGTAGATTTCTTAGAATCTAGTTATCTAGCCAGTACCTATATGCTTGAGCAAAAGAAGAAATGGAAAACACTTAGAGAATATTAAATGGATGGGTAAGTGCAAAAAGATGGGGGGCCAAAAAGTGGCCAAATGGTTTTAAAAAAAAATAATACATAACACAAGCGTGTTATAACGCGCTCGCATTATAACACGAGCGTGTTATGAAGTACTATAAATTAAAAAAAAGGTTTGCATCTCATTTTATTTATTTTTCTCCACAACTCCTGCGGTCTGCAAACCCTAGAAAGCGCGCTCACATTTTGGATTCCTCAATTCAACACAAATCTTATTAATTCATCGCCAAAATGCCGCCACGACGTCGAGCACGCCAAAGGAGTGAGTTTATTTCTTTTTTTGTTTGAATTTGTTTCTAAATAGGTAGGTTTGAGTTAATTTTTGATGTATATTTCGTTAATTGTCAGGAAATGTTAATGCACCTCCTCCTCCTCCTCAAAATCCACAAAATCCTGAGGAGGAAATACTTGTAGAACAACAACCTCCTCCATCCATTCCTCGACATGCCCCTGGAACACAAGAAAATATAATGGGGCAAATTGAAAACAACAAAAAGGAAATTGAAGATATAATTGCAAGGTTGAAAGATCCTTCCACTTCAACCTTGCATAGGTCCACGCTTGTCGAATCTCTTGAGTCTATGTTATCAAATGTAGATTCAATTAGCAAGAAAATAACTAGTTGGACAGATAAGAAGAAAGAGTTTAGAGATTACTATGCAAACAAGTTGTCATACCAAGATGTGAAAAAATTACAAATTACAAAATTAGACTTGTGTTCGATTTTCACAAACCCACAAATAAATCAACCTCCACCCATTATATGCAAGAGAAACCCTATCCATTGGTGCAACAACCAAGTGATAAGGGACAATTTTGGGTAGAGGTGGTGGATGGTTTTTGACCATCCTCCATGCAATAATAATGAGGTCCCGCAATACTTTTTGAGGAAACTCTACTACAAGTTTGTCCTCAATAAAGTGCCAAACTATTTTGATATGCAGGACTTCCAGGGTAGAGGTGGGGGGTCAGTACAAGTTAGGCCAGGGGCACGTCTTGACCCACAGCAGGTAGTGAGATGAGTAATCAGCAAACCAGCCCATGAGCATGTTTCTATCCCTTCCATTGTGAAGGAGAGTGTTGAGGTCGATACACTATAGTCCATTAGTGCCTTGACCCAGAGCATCATAGAGCATGTCGGTCCTGCAGCACAGAGTGGGTTGGGAGATAGTGCGAGAAGTAGGGTCCCACCCCATGCTTGTCAGGCTTGCGGGTCAGCCTATGGTTATGACCCCATGGATAGTCAGAATGCAGGTGCACAGGCTACATCTGCAACTGAGCAGATGGTGATGACAAATACCCTCCTGAGTGAGACTTTCAGCCTTGATACTTAGGTAAATATTAGCAAGTTTATTGAATTTAACTTATTAAATTTCATTTTTGAAATGCAAGATTAACTAATTTAAATTGATGATTTTAATGAAATATCAGGGTCATAGCGTCGATGTAGTTTTCAGTGGTTCTCCACCTGCATTTTACACTAGATCATCTACTGTCGGGGTATGTAACTAGTAAACAATTATAAATATTACATGTGAATAGCATCGTTATATGAATGGTATTCTAATATCTAATTTTGGATGTTGAATAGGTTAATAATGTAGATTTCATGGCAACACCTGCCAGCAGTGGTGGACTTCAAAGATTTATGGAGGTAATAAAATAAATGGTTTAATGAATGAATTGTACTTACTAGATTTTTGTATGTGACTTGTGTGCTTTATTGTGTATTTCCAAATGATACAGGCTGCAGAGACACCTCCCCATGTTCATAGGGCAATGGAGTAGGGTGTGGCCTCTGCGATTCATAGCTCCATGGCATTGACAGGGGTACGAGGCAGATTAGTAAATTTCAATTTACATTCATTGTTATAGTTGTCTATTTTTGAAAAATCAAAAGATTATTGATTTGAAGTTTAATTTCTATCTGGATGGTTTCTATAGGATATGACATCACCAGGGCCTATTCCTACTACTGAGGCAAGTGAGGAGATAGATTTTATGTTAGCGGTAAGTGATTATTTTGTTAAATGTTTTATTTTTTATAACATGTAATTTCTATATATTAATGTCTATACTTTTTATTGTAACAGCTAAAGATGCAGGAAGAACTAAATAGGAGGAGTAGCCCTCGGGTTCGTAGTAGACCACCCACATGCGCGTCTCCATCCCCTAGAAGATCAAAGGCTGCCCGTGATCTATTCTCTTCACCAGCCAGAGGGGAATGACTTTTTATTGTGTTCCTTTGTTGTATGCCTATATGGCATTTGTGGACATATTTTGTATTGTATATATTTGACATTGTATGCCTATATAGCATTCTTGTAAGCCTATATGGCTATTTTGTATATATGTTATACTTATATCGACAGATATTGATGTATGCCTATATGGATATTTGGTTAATACAAATCTTTTTTATTGATGGCTTCCATACTTGCATTATAAATCCACATTTGAATGGATATTTGTAGATGGCTACTTCAAATATTTAAAGTCCAATTGTATTACATAGGATGTTTGTTGATCCAATAAGCAAGCTATTGTTATTCAAGTATCACCTAAACCTCATTTTGGAACTAAAAGATAAAAGTTGTATTTAAAAAAAAATGAATCATCATGTTGAACAAAAAATATTAATATTCTTTATGAGTAGCATAGAATGTCAACTATATGCAATACAAAAAAATGAATCATCATATTATTCTTTATCTTTGAGATCCTAAAAATGACTAAGTCTGGTAGCCTGATATCCTGAAACACTAGGATGAATATCCAAGTCATTAGGATGATTGCGCCTTGAGAAAAAGTCATTAAGATGAGCACCTAAAGGAGACTTTCTTAAACATTCAAACATTGAGCAACAAGCATGAAGGGTTAAGGCACAATTTGCAACTCATAAAGCCTCAAAAGGGCGCCCAACTTAGAGAGAGCATTCATTTAAGACAAGGCACCCATTGACACCTGTTCCACCATAAAAGTGCACCTAAGGTGGAAGGAGAACAAGCCTCTAGTAAGTGAAGCGCACCTATTGTCTAAACCACTTCATTATGGCACCCTAGCATCAGGAGGAGTATATAAGTCAATAGGAAATGGTGCCTAGAATGCAAATGAAGGACTAATTGGCATTTTCAATAAGCATCAATTCACCTTGAGCTTTCAATAAATACATCAAATTGAGCCCCATAAGCCTAGGCACCCTTTGCCTTCAAAAGAACCTTGTATCGACGTCAAGAGTTGGTCGTATCAACAGACCTTGGTTAGGCTTTGCCGATAGTGGTCTATCTTGCCAATGAGTGTGGTTCGAAGTCGAAGACATCGGTGTATCAGAAGATAATCCCATCGGCGCATTGGAAGAGCAGTTAAGAGATTCGCTGATGAAGGGGGTCACACTGACAATCAAAATCCATCAGTGTATCAGCCCAACAAGATTAGAGTTCACCGATGTTTGGAGTCTCACCAACGGGTGTGGTCCGAAGGTTGTCATTGGTGAGATCGGTGTGTCAGCAGAAGAGTTTTTGAGTGTGCCGATGGTATTAAGTCCTACCGATAGGCGAGGGACTTAGAGTCTCATACCGGAGTGACAAAGACATCGATGTGAAAGGATATAAAGTCACCAATAGCAATTTGTCTTACCGATAAGAGTCAATGATGGGATGTTTGTCAGAAGTGAAATCAAACGGAGTCATGGTGGCATCAGCCTATCGGATGATGAAATTTTAAGCTCGTCGATGGTATGTTGTCTCACCAATAGTGAGTTCGAAGGTTCAAAAGTTGATAATTCTATGCTTCCACTGTGTGCTCTGCATTAGACACTCATCCCTACTACAGTCTAGCATTCTCTAGTTGTGTTCTCCCCTTTGTTTTTGTGAACGCCTCTAGAAGTAATGTTGAGTTACTTGTGATGTCCTTATTGACTAGTGTTGTTTTGGATTCAAGTGCAGTCCTTGTTCCTTATAGTCTATTGTCTACCTGACTATTTGTTGTAACTTGTTGAACCACTATAATTTTGAATATTTAGATTTAGAGGGCATTAGACACCAAAACTTCTTGACCTTTAACAACCCAACCTAGAATCAATAGATTTTTGTCCATCCCAACTATTCTAGTCAAGACAAAGCATGTTGATTCTCATTCAATCCAAAGTTCATTAACAGGATTATCTTATCATAATATTTAGGGAAATGACCACCTAGATGGACAATGATGTGAGCTATCTATAAAGAAACTTGCAAGAAGTAGAGGAGGCATGAGAATCCCTCCATGTTGTTTATCAAGTTGAATGATCTATGAAACATCATGTATCATTAGAAAATATTCTTGAAGAGAAAGCAAGTGAAAATACTCAAAACAACCCATAACAAGGTGGAGAAGTTTAAAGGATGGAGGTTACAACACTTTCCAACCTCATAGCCACACTAGTCCAATGGATCAGGATAATACTATCAAGCATCCACATAATAGTAGATAATCTTATCAAAAGTCACAAAGAAATTTCTAAGGACCAAAGTGTTATCCCTATGACTTGACACATACTACTTGTTTCATAAAGCAAAGGGACATGATATAAATATTGTTGTTATATGGAGCCTAATCAAACTCGGAGCTTAAATTTACCCAACTTTTATCAGCGTGGTTTCTCCCCAAATATTTTCCTACTAGTTTTGGCGCCTTGAAGTCTAAGTGCATGAAAATTGAAGTCTAAGTGATTTTCTTCAGGATCTAGGCACCAGTTGAAGGTTGTAGTTGCCAAGAAGAGTGCCTAGCAAGAGGAAGTCTTTTGGAGTCTCTAAAACACATCAAACACTTGACTAACAACAAGATAACTTTTTCCCAAGTTAGGCACTTCAAGAGGGAAGTTAAAACATGAATAAGGGCCAACTTGTCTAGGTGCAAACTCAAGCTTGTTGAGGATACACATGGTGCCCAACATTCCTTGGTGATTTCATGAATTTCAAATGCTTAGAACTGTTCAAGGAATGCCCAATGCCCCTTCTTGATGATAGGCACCAAAGTGAGGGTGGAATTGCGCCTTGATGGCATTAGGCGCTATCTAGAGTATGCTAATCCATGGAAATGCACCTTCTTGCTTAGAGTAATTCAAACACTCCAAGGTCTTCAGTGATCAATTCCCCAACTTATGAAATGTCCTCCTTCATTTTAAAACACATTGTAATGCTCCAGAGAGATGACTATACCTAGGCGTCAATCTGGGTTAGAAATGCCTCCAAAGTGCGCCTTCTCTTTCAGAATGCAAAATAAGGTCCAAAGGTGCTAATAAACTAAAGCGCTTCTTTGGAAAAGTCCCAGAGGTTAAGATGCACCTTGTCTTAATGAGGTGCAACTCTTGGGTAAGAAAGCTTGTAAAGTGCGCCTAACTTAGTGAAGAGGTTGATAACTTCTAAACCCTTCCTAGAACTTAGATTGCTTCAACTGAAGATCATCTCGCACCAATACATCACCAAACTTTCAATCACAAGATCAATTCAAACTTAGGCGCTCATTAAGATGGCGCCATAGAGTCTTTGGACTAGTTCCTTAGAGTTTCAAAAATATTCTGGCTCCTTGAAAATTCCTCCTACATGCTTGGGTGCCATTTGAAGGTCCTGGAACCATGATGTAGCGCCTTATTGCTCTAGGCGCCCATTCATGATTGTGCAACTTGAGATTGGCGCCTAGAGTGAATAGGCTTTCATCCTGACTTAATACACTGCCTCCTTCTGACGATTTTTGGGGCAGCAGAAAACCTTTCACCACGGGCAAATGTCTTAGAGATATAAAAAATTGAGAGAGGTTATTGTAGAGACACTCTACGAGATCGCGTTGCCTTAGATGGAATGTTTCTAAGTGACATGATTTTTAAGTAACATCTCGTCAAAGATTGCTGCCTTTTTGCACTTTGGACTCTTCAGGGATATCATCGGTACAATGTAGCTCAGACTTTTTTGACATGTTTGGGTGAAAAATAGGACCATGCCTAGCGTAAACGTACCCATCTGGATGCGTTGGAATAGTCAGTTTGGTCGCATCAGGAGTAGGACGAAAGTTACACCCCTTTGCAACTTTACACTGCCTCCTTCTGATGATTTTTAGGGCAGCAGAAAACCTTTCACCATGGGCAAATATCTCAGATATATAAAAAACTGAGAGAGGTTATTGTAGAAGCACTCTACATGATCGCGTTACCTCAAACGGAATGTTTCTAAGTGACACAGTTTTCGAGTAACATCTTGTCAAAGATTGCTGCCTTTTTGCACTTTGGACTCTTTAGGGATATCATGGGTACAATGTAGCTCGGACTATTTCGACATGTTTGGGTGAAAAATAGGACCATGCCTAGTGTAAATGTGCCCATCTGGATGCATTAGAATAGTCATTTTGGTCGCATCAAGAGCAAGACGAAAGTTACACCCCTTTGCAACTTTACACTGCCTCCTTCTGACAATTTTTGGGGCAGCAGAAAACCTTTCACCATGGGAAAATATCTCAGAGATATAAAAAACCAAGAAAGGTTATTGTAGAGGCACTCTACGTGATCACGTTTCCTCAGACGGAATGTTCCTAAGTGACACAGTTTTCGAGTAATATCTCGTCAAAGATTGCTGCCTTTTTGCACTTTGTACTCTTTAGGGATATCGTGGGTACAATGTAGCTCAGACTGTTTCGACGTGTTTGGGTGAAAAATAGGACCATGCCTAGCGTAAATGTGCCCATTCAAACACGTTGGAATAGTCAGTTTGGTTGCATCAGGAGCAAGACAAAAGTTACACCCCTTTGCAACTTTACACTGCCTCCTGATGATTTTTGGGGCAGCAGAAAACCTTTCACCATGGGCAAATATCTCAGAGATATAAAAACTGAGAGGGGTTATTGTAGAGGCACTCTACGTGATCCCATTGCCTCAAATGGAATGTTTCTAAGTGACACAGTTTTTGAGTAACATCTCGTCAAAGATTGCTGCCTTTTTGCACTTTGGACTCTTTAGGGATATCGTGGGTACAAGTAGCTCAGACTATTTCGACATGTTTGGGTGAAAGATAGGACCATGCCTAGTGTAATTGTACCCATCCGGATGTGTTAGAATAGTTAGTTTGGTCACATCAGGAGCAGGACGAAAGTTACACCCCTTTGCACCTTTACACTGCCTCCTTCTGATGATTTTTGGGGCAGCAGAAAACCTTTCACCATAAGAAGATGCCTCAGAGATATAAAAAATTGAGAGAGGTTATTGTAGAGACACTCTACATGATCATATTTCCTCAGACGGAATGTTTCTAAGTGACACGGTTTTCAAGTAACATCTCGTCAAAGATTGCTACCTTTTTGCACTTTGGACTCTTCAGGGATATCGTCGGTACAATGTAGCTCAGACTATTTCGACATGTTTGGGTGAAAAATAGGACCATGCCTAGCATAAATGTACCCATCCAGATGTGTTGGAATAGTCAGTTTGGTCGCATCACGAGCAGGACACCAAAAATGCAAAAGTTGCTTTGTGCAACTTGACAACATTGACACTTTTTTGCAACATGACTCAAAGACTCAAACTGACCCCAAATGACTCAAAGTGACTTAAAATCACCTTGATTTTGGCACCCAATGTACATTATAGAGGTCAAGGCACTCCTTATCATTCAAACATCTTAGATAAGTGCATAGGAAAGGAAAAAGCTCTAAGTTTCATCATCATGAGCGCCTAATATCAAGAGACTTTAATGGCTCAAACCTTAGCATGGAGTCCTAAGGCGCATTTCATGTCTCCTTTCATCCATTTTGGCACCCTTATGTAGATTTTTCAACTTGATTTGGCGCCTTGTATGTGAAGGAAGATCTAAAGGCATGAAAGTGGATGTCATTTTGTAAGAGTTTGGATCATCAAAATTGAAAGAAATAAGTCTATTAAGCTTGGGCGCCCTTGGTCTTCTTTTCATTCATTATAACCACCTTGGGAGAATGGTATATAGGTCATCATCATGATTGGGCACCCTGGATCCAGAGTTGGAGAGATCATCAAATGGTGTCTAGAGGAAGTAGGGTGAGTTATGAGTTTGGTCACATCGGGAGCAGGACACCAAAAATGCATAACATGATGATGTAAAAATGTGTATATGTGCATACAAATTAATGTGCATAGTTACAACTCAATGTAACATGACTTTACAAAATCAATGTGAATACTTACAAATTAATCCAATGAACCATCCGGGTCTGCTCTACTCTTTATTGTGTCAAGTATTGCTTCATGGTCAGACTCACGCACCTTCCACAAGATTTTGTTCAAAGGTCTACCCCGATACTTTATCAAATGAACATTGGATGCCACGACAAGGTTCGACTAATGAAGAATCTTCCGATGCGTGTCAAAGTCTTGAAATAGACAAATATTAACACTCTTATGTGGGTACCTTCTAAGCCATGTTCCAGTAATAACCACTGAGCCTGTAGGGTATTCGATGTTTTCTCCATCCATAACTGAGGCCTCCAATTTCTTTTTGGCCTCAACACAATGACATAAGTAATAATCTGTTCCCTCTTCATTATCTTCATCTGCAATAACTGCATATACGTGCCCTACATTGATATGTGTAGCAAATTAGATGAAATTAGTCAACATTACAAAAACACTACAAAGTAAGATGACATTACCTAGTTGAACTAGATTAAATTAGATGCATATATGTGCCCTATATTCCCTGGTTGAACTAAATCTGATATGTGGTCAAAGTCAACTGATGATTCCATCTGTGTTAGTTCAAATGTCGTCGAGGGTCGATACGTGTCAAGTGGGCTAAGATAACTTAACTGCCATTCATCAACCCACTCCTTTGACTTGCACTCATCCCAAACTTGAATTGTACAAGAAGAACAAAAGCATGACATCTTTCATGTATGGATACTCCATGAACCTGAAATTGAGCTTCTGAAAGAGTGCATCTCATTTAATCCTGTCAATGTACAACAGTCCTCATATGGTGCAATGTTAGTATCATCTATCAACCAAAAAAATCTATGAACTAAAGACTTTCCTTCATTACCTGGACCCATGGAAGCATTACACTACTTGACAATCAATTTTACATCTATCAACTTTGCATTGTCTTTATACTTTAACTCTTCTCGTGCTATGGCTCTTTTGATACATGCTCCTGCACCATCATGCTCCCCATTTCCATGCCCGGCCTCACAAAAGTTCCACATATGTTGAATACCTGTAAATATATGCCTCCTACTCAGCCAATAGAAATTTTGCAAATTCTTGAATTGTGACACACAGTTATCCGACCATATGATATGCTGACTAAACGATATGTCCCTTCTAGCCAAATCATTGTAGAACACCTGAAAGAAACCTTGCACGAACTTTGTAGAATGTGTGCGATCATCACTAATATAGAAATTATACTCCCTTATGATCTTTCTGTCATCCTCTGTACTATCATTCACATGAATGAATGCGATGTGTACAAATATAGAAACCTGTGTGGAGTTGTAATATTGTGATTGCACCTCACACTGTGGCTGTAGACTGTAGTTCTCTGCAAAGTTGATAACTAAAACAATGCTACCAACTAGAAATGTGTCCTTACATAACTTGAATTGCAAGTCCAACCATCGAGCTCTATGGGCATGTCTTGCATACTCATACACTATGCTGTCACGAAATATAGGCATAAACTGATACACTAGAATCTTTTAAATAACCAATTCACACCTTTTTGCTTCTTTACCATCTTTTGTATTGTATGCCACTGTTTTATACTTGCCAAACTCTACTAGTTCGTTTCCAACCGCATGTGTTCTTTCCATATGTTCACATATTGACAAATGTTGCAAGCCACCGCAACGATGACATGTGCCATCCAAGCATAATTTCTTGTAGAATATTTGACCTTCCTCTCTTTCACATAAAATTCTTGATATGAAGTATCTTGAAGATGTTGGTGGGGCACATATGGCACAACCCTGCAAATCATTGTTAGTATGCATATCTAAACATATAGACCTATAAGCATCAAAATGGTTAGAAAATTCAATATGTAATCTACAACAACAAGTAGTAAGTGTGTGATTTATCTTAACATAGAAAGGTTTTAGCATTTCAAAATATCTTTGACAAATTTTAATTTGAGGATACTTCTCTAGAAATTTACCATAAAACTGTGTCTGAGTCTCATCCAAAAAATGCTTTGGATGTGGCTTGCGGTTCTAACTACCGATTCTCCTTCTTACCACATCCCTTTGATTCAGAGATACCCTTGTGTAATTCTTCCGAAAGTCTTCAATTAGTGATCTCAATGCTTCAACAATTAGTTTATCTTTTCGTGGTAGTCTCCCTGAGAATGCCCATAATTCATTGGCATTAGTGTCCTCAATTTTTTGGCATCTTCCAATGGCTCTTGATAAAGTTTTCCTATTAATTCTCAATTCTTGACTTGTCTTTCTAATGAGATGAGCTTTCCTCGTTTGACTACTTACTATAGTCGATGTAATCACACGCCGTGTTGCATTACTATCTTTTGTGCGTGAGGTGTTACCCACACTCTCATATGCACTCATTAGATTCTTGACAATAGATTTTTCACTTGAAGCCTCTAATGTTCTCAACCCAAGAATCTTCATGATAGACCTATACTTTATACTTTGCATCATTTCAATGAATAGTTGACATCTTGCAGTCTCATTTAACTTTTCAAAGAACAATCTCCAAATCTTATTAGCATATCTTCTACAAGTGTGTTTTGGAATCTTCCCTTCCATTGGCTGCAAAATATTCTCATCAATATCAATCAAATACTTTGGCTTTCTATGCAAAACTCTAGGTGGTGTTAAGTTAGGTAAATTCATCTCAACATTAGAAATTTCATCAATATTTAAATGAGATGGGTTAGATGGCATACCTTCGATCAAAGATGGAATAGATGACATACCTTGAGGTTGAGGTGGGAACGATGGCATACCTCCTTCATCACATGTGAGTGATGATGTACTCTCAACTTGAGATGTGGTAGATGGTGTCCCTACATGTTGACTTGCGGTAGAGGACGTGTCTCCAACTATGGTATTCAAATCTCTCGTACCACGAAGTTTTTGCATTCGTTCTCTTTGTGCCTCCAATACCATATCTCTTTGTGATGGTTGTGGTTCCTCTTCAATTGGTATGTCTTCATTTATCGTGTCCAATTTCCTCTTCTCACGAAGTTCCCTCATAGCCACTACTTTCTTTGCATTCTTAGCTTCTATCTCTTCCTGTGTTGGTTTAATTCTTGGTCGTTTCCTTGGCATGACAGAGAACTTGTCTGTAGCATGATAAAGAGACCAATATTACTTCCTAAGAAATGAATACAAGGTAATAGTGGGATTGTATTTTTTTTATGTTGTAAGGATTTATTCTTGTATAGTTTGACATCATGGTATGTTAAGGTTTGTTTATTACACATAATTATTAAAGAGCCCAAGTGTAGAAAATATACATGGCATCATATGAGATTGTAGGTTGCTTTCTTGATTGGGAATGTGTCTATTTTAAACATGTATGATAAAGCATGATAAAGTAATTCAATCCAAAATAAGGAAAATGTAAAGAACATGCATGTAAAGACTTGACATACCTAAAAAATGAAGATTCAAATGAAGAGAGTACCCAATTATGTAGTGTTTTTTTTTCTTGCATCAAACTCCTCAACAATTTGAGTTTTTCACCACTTGCTTCCTTTTCAATGTTAAATTGAATAACACTCAAATATAATTACTAACAACAATACTATTAACCAATCTATAATGTTAAATTCCTAAAATTGAATCACAATTAACATTGCAACACTACAAAAATTGAAACTTGAATAGATATATATCAAACTTGGTGTGAAAACTATGTTATTTCCTCCTTCTCAAGTTGGCAAAGCAGAAAAGGTGGTGGAAAGATCATGCAAAGGTGGTACAATTTGTCAAATGTGCATGTGAACTTCCCAACAGCATGAAAGCACTTTTTTTTTGTCAGAGCACGCGCAGAATTAGTAAGAAAATAGAGCATGTGGGCCTAGATCACGGAGGTCAACACTTTTTTATTGTTTCAATAGCAAGACAAAATGCGAGCGCATTATAATGCGCTCACGTTTTGTCCTGCTATAGATTGATCACATCCTTTGCATTGATCACATTGTTGGCAAGAGACACTATATGGATTCATGATTGTTGTCATTGATGGCAACAAAGTTCATCCCACACATCTACAGGACATGGTGTGTCTCTACCGGAAGTCAGAGTGAAGAATGTTGTGGTCCGGTAAGCAAGAATAGAGCATGTGGCGAGGTCCGACAGTCAGGTCCAGATCTCTCAGAGGAAATATCTTGGTGAAGTGTGGATTTGGGAAAGTCAAGAGGACTACCTTGAGTGATATATTCCAAGGATTTAGCCTCTGATGATAGATGAAGAAAAAGATATGAATACTTGAGTATCGGGTTCCTAATTGGCAGTGTGGACAGAGGAAGAACTGACTGGCAGAACATCAGACATTATTCCTGATGTGTTACTGATGATGGTAAAGGTTATTAAGGCATAAGTTATGATTGGCTGACATGATTGATGACTTCTAAAAGTATATCCTTGATCCGCATTACTTGGTAAGCAACGATTCTGCCGACAGGTCAGAGTTTGTGAAAAGATTGACTATTCCAAATGCCGACTAGAAAGGTGATGAAATCACTTGTGCGGATATATATACAAGATGGATTTAGTTGTGAGAGGTGTCATGGTTTTTGGAGATGTGTGAAGAAAAGCAGTAGAGTCGAATAAAAGTAGAAAGGAAGGTCCAGTATGTGAAAGGAGAGCAGCACAAAAGAAGAGGAAAGATGAAGTGCAGCAGATCAGTATACAGAGCCTAACCGGAACTGAACTCCAGCATATGTTGATGCTCCTTATTAGTTCAAGTATTGTATTACACTCTTTATAAATTGTAGATAGTATGTCTCTTGTAGGTAGTGTGCTCAGGCAGTGAGCCCTAATTGGCAAGTGCCATTTTGTATTTCCATTCTTCTAACAAAGAATACAATCTTGGGTTAGTCACCCCGTGGTTTTTTCCCTTAACAGGATTTCCATGTCAAAATATTGTGTCATGTGTATTTCCATTTCATGGTTATGTTTTCTTATTTGAATTAATGTTGCATTGATTATTAAGAAAGTTTAGAAAGCAGAAATAATTAGGATAACTGATTCACCCCCCTCTCAGTTATCAACAATTGGTATCAGAGCCAAATTCCTCCTAACAAAGTCTAATAGCTTAAGGAAGATCTGGGAATTCAAATGGATGTATATGGTTTAAGGGAGCAACTCAAGACTACCCTTGATGATCTTGAGCAGTCAAACTCTGAAGTCAATGAATTAAAGGAAAGACTCAAACAGGCTGATGATTTCATGAGAGAACTAAAAGACAAATTAAGTCTCTCTATGAAAAAGAGAAAGGAGCTACTTCAGCAATTGGCAAGTCAAGGTGAAGCCAATGACACAATTGAAGATCTAAAGGAGAAAACCAAGTTATGTGAAAAGTTATCAAAAGAAATCATTATGGTAAGACATGAAATGGAATCAGGAGTTATGAAGTTTACCCAAGAGGTTGAAGAGAAAAGAAAAATTGAAGATAATCTAAGACAATCTCTCAAGGAGAAATCAGAAGATTGCCCCAAGATGGATAGAATTATCAGACATCTTGAATCTGATCTTGAAGATGCTAAAGATAATGAAGAAAAACTTGAGGATCAAATTGTCTCTCTCAAAAGGGATCTTCAAACAGCAAATGAAAATAAAGAGAAATTCTAGATAAGTTATGCTCAACATGAAGTTCTTCTTGAAAGTCAAAAGAGGGTAGATGACAAGTGTAGTTTGGGATATGAGAAAGGAGAAAGCTTTGGATCTGGTCAAAAGAATTTTGGATCAGAAAATCTAAGGAACAGGTCTAGAAGACCTCCGGTAAGGCAGCCTAATGCTCAAAGATATCCATCCTTCAATGGATACTGCCACAACTACAATAAATTTGGTCATAAATCTAATCAGTGCAGAAAGAGAATGAATTAGACTAATACATCCTTCTCTGGACAGTGTTTCAATTGCAAAAGGTATGGTCACAAATCTCATGAATGTAGAAATTTGCAAATGAACAAATCATTCAATGGTAAATGCTTTGCATGCAATAGAATAGGTCATATGGCTAATCAATGTAGATCAAGAGGATATCAATCAAATATGCATAGATATGTTGTTTGCCAAATTTGCAATAGATCCAGTCATATTGCAAAATTCTGTAGAAACAAGAATCAGGACAAAAGAGGTCCGGTATATCATAATCAGAATCAAGACAAAGGAAAAACACAGGTGAATGCAGATGAAGTTAAAAGTGAAATGAACAAGATTTGGGTAAAGAGAAGTACAGAGAATGTTGGAAATGGATCCACACCAGACTCTAGTGCTGATATTCCTTCCGGAAACTAAAAGGTGAGCTCTGGCTTAGGGGGAGCAACAAAAGATAAGCCAATTCCCCTAGCCAGTCAATTTGTGCCTGAAATTGGCACATAGGAAGCTACGGATCAAAGGGTTCCTAGAGAAACATCTAAATAAGGTATGGTGAATATTTGAGACATCTGCAAAAGATTTAAAGAGTCTAATCTTTCCAAAATTGATCCAATAAAATAGTTTTCCGGTAAAAACAAGTTCTTCACAAGTTTGGTTTGGTATGATTCTAAAGTTGAGACATCTTGATCTACGAATAAATCAAATGATTGAGGAAGGTAAGAAATCTTGTAGGAAATCACTGAGGACAACTCTAAGTATAACACTGTGATCTGGAAAGATACATATTTCAGAGTAAAGAAAATAGAGCAACCGGAACAACTTAGGTCGAGCATTTATTGCAACTTAACATTAGGGTTTACGAAGCAATATAAGGGTTTTCTCACTAAGCATTTGCTCATTCTACATTCGAGAAGAAACAAAAAAAAAGAGGCTCTGCAACAAAATCCCTCAAGCTCATCCAAGATCATTTGCAGAAGTCAATTCATCCAGAAATTGATCTGGCTAACTCCGTGAAACTGAAAGGCACAAAAGGTATTCTCCTTTATCAAATATCTCTCTGTAAATCCTTGAATGATGGGTACTCCAAATATTGTGAAGATTTCTGATAGGCCTCACCCCAAATTCAAGAAACATCCATACAAATCCTTGGAAGTAGATCCCCTAGGTGCTTTTTCTAGTGTTCCACACGGTGTCCTACATATAGAAGATATTAGGGTTTACATTCACATAAACATTGAAGAATTCAGAGAGTCCAAATTAATGGATATCTATCACAAGCAGTTAATAGATGATTCTTTTGAGATCAAACCTCAGTATAAAGCCATCCGAGATAAGTATTTTGCATAGTGCATTCATTTCCCCTATTTTATGGAAGATGAATGGGTCCGGTATATCCTGAGCAGAATACATGATAACTTCATATGGTTGAATAGACCATTCAAGCTCACAAAAGATGCCATTAGGGCAGTTACCGGATTGCACTCATTCAATGGGATACCTGTTCTAAAATCTATCAAAAATCAAATGGTGACTGAGACTACCGGATCAAAGTTTGATAAGAGGGCAATGACAATTGAGGATATCACTGATCTAGATATCAAGTTTGTATCCATGATCATCAGATACAAAATATATCACTCTAGCAAGGAAAACTCTGTACCTGGAACTGCAATATATACTGCCTATGAAATGTTAAGAAAGAATGCTGACTATGATCTCTGTGAGCTCCTTTTGAACCAACTTCTGGAAAATCTACAGAAGATAAAGGAAGACAAGAAGAACTCCTTCAAATACAATGGCTTGATACTATGTCTGTTCTTCTATTATATGAATGAGCTACCCAGATCTAGTGGCTAGATATGGCAAAATGACAGACCAGTTGCCATACAAATTAGGGATTATTTGCATGGACTTGGTGATGTTAAGGAATAGAATACATCACTCTAGGGCTATTTCAAGAACTTTCAGAGTATGATGCAAGCAAGAGAGAGAATCCCCCAAGCTCTAGTTGAAAAGTATAAGGATACTGTTTGCTTCATGGTAGAAACTGATCAGTGCCTTATGGAGGCAGTGGAACCAAGAATAGTATGGATCATGCCGATGGGGTATGAAGTTGATGAGAAAATTGTTGAGCTACATATTGAACACATGTTAAGTCAGCCAAAAGATCCCAAGGTAGAAAGGTTTGGAACCTTTGAGGAGCTAAGTGTAAAGATTCATGTGAAACTCAGACAACCAGAGATCAAGAGGAAAGTAAGAAAAGAAGTTGAAGATGTTGCAAAAGGCTTTGGCATATCAAAGGAGGCAATTGATGCCAACAGGGAAAAGATGGAAAGGGCTGAGGAAGAGAAGAAAAAGGCAGAAAAGAAAAGAAAGGAAAGTGATCTAGTAGAAGTTCCCTCCCAGATCAGATCCTCTAAAAGGGCTGCAACTACGTCTGCTAAAAGCTCTAAGGCATCAAAACCGGAAGTCCATGCATCCGGAAAAGGAGAAAAGAGAACAAGGAAAAAGGCAACAAGGTCCTATGTTAGCCTAAAGGATGATGAAGAAACTAAATTAGATGAGGAGATAAAGAAACTGAAGAAGAAGAAGAAATCATCCGGTGAACACTCTACCAGTCAAGAAGAAGAGAAGGAAGAAGAATTTGTTGAAAAACCCACTCTATCCTTAGATGTTGTAGTGAAAGCAGTCACTGTGGATGGGAACCTACAACCCTTAACAGAATTCTATGATGCATATAATGAAGCAGATAAAAGGATTCTGGAGGAAGACACAGTTAAGTTTTTTAACACTTACAATAAAGCTTTTATTGAAATTATCTCTCTAATTCCCAAAAGCTTAGAGAAAAGGCTTGAAATGAGGAAGAACAATGCTCGAGCAAAAGATCTAGAAATCTGGGAACAGATAGCAATTCAGCTATATCCTTCAATCAATCCCAAGAAAATGAATATGGTATTCAAAGATTGTAAGGATGAGTTCAAGAGTAAAGTAAGGATGAATCAACTTATGCTCGGAGAGACTGACAAAGTTGCAAAAGAGATAGAAGAGATCCTCTGGAATGCATTCAAAAGATTCAACATTCCAATTATAGAGGACTTGGGTACTGACCCCTCGACCACAAGTGTTGCAGAAGAGTCTACTGAGAAAATGACAGAAGAGGTAATGAATACCGGTACAGAAACAGCTAAGGACTTAGAATCCTCTGCTCCAGAAGAGGTGGCCTATGAACAGACTAACATTTCTCCTACGGATTCCCCTGTTGACCCCAGATCTAAAGAAGAAGAAATAATAAAGGAGAAAGAAAAAGAGGTGAAAAGTAAAGAAGGAAGTCAAGCTAAAAAGAACATAAGTGACACTGCAGAAGAGAAAAAGAATATGTCTCTAGCAAGAGACACTGTAGAATCTATCAAGGACTTCTTAACAAAAGAAACTAATGAGATCGATAAACCAGAATTACTAAAAGGGCCATTAGATTTTAACTCTCTATCTCCAGTACAAACAACGAAGACAGCTTCATTTGCAAATGCGAAGGCCAAAGAGAAACTACTGAAATCTCACATGGAAGACTATGAGCTTATAGAGGTAGCATCTAGAGTGTTGGAAAAGATCATGCCATATTTTCTAAAGGATCCCACAGCCTCTTCCAACGGTAATCTCAAAACTCTAGTCAATAGTGTTAGCCAACATTTTAATTCTCTAGAGAAATTAGCTGAGGAGAAGGTCAGGAAAGAATTTTTGGATAAGAGATTCTCAGAGCTGCAAGGGTTAATATCAAATGACAAAAGAGTTATGGGTATTGGGATAAAAAGTTTGGAAAATGCCCTTAAGAATGGAGGTGATGTATACAAATTTTGTATATCCTGGTCTAAAACAACAGTGGAGATTGAGAAGAAAATGAAAGAACAGGAGGATAAACCAACAAAACTTTCTCAAAATTTTGATCCACTTACTACATCCATAATAAATCAAGAATGTCAAACGGTTGCAGTTTTGAATGAAATTAAGAAGCTTGAAAAAGAGAAGAAAAACAGAATCAGTAGGTTGAGTGAGCTCAGAGGAATAATTATCCCTAAGTTAGAGGCCATGCATGAGGCCATAAAAGAAGCTCAAATCACAGCCTGGACCAATGATCCAACAGATCTAAAAAGGGTAGATGCATTTGCATTCCTGTTGAGTAGTCATATATCAATTTTGGACAGAATGAAGCAAAGTTGGGCTACAGAATTCATTCAATTAAAAACAACTTTTGCAGACATACTTCAGTATATGTAAGTATTTCATATGTATATACTTATGCGGACAAGTTTTTTTTTGAAAATTTTGGTGTGCGGTCCCTACCCTTTGCCATTGATGTCAAAGGGGGAGTGAAGCGTAGTGAAAAATGAGGAATCCAAGTAAGGGGGAGCTCCAAAAAATGTATATAAAAATAGAGCATCAACCAAGGGGGAGCATAGTGTAAACACTTAGTCATTTTTCACTAAGTGTTGCCATCAATGCCAAAGGGGGAGATTGTTGGCAAGAGACACTATATGGATTCATGAATGTTGTCATTGATGGCAACAAAGTTCATTCCACACATCCGCAGGACATGGTGTGTCTCTATCGGAAGTCAGAGTGAAGAATGTTGTGGTCTGGTAAGCAAGAACAAAGCATGTGGCGAGGTCTGACAATCAGGTCCGGATCTCTCAGAGGAAGTATCTTGGTGAAGTGTGGATTTGGGAAAGTCAAGAGGACTACCTTGAGTGATAGATTCCGAGGATTTAGCCTCCGGTGATAGATGAAGAAAAAGATATGAATACTTGAGTATCGGGTTCCTGATTGGCAGTGTGGACAGAGGAAGAACTGACTGGCAAAACATCAGACATTATTCCTGATGTGTTACTGATGATGGTAAAGGTTATTAAGGCATAAGTTATGATTGGCTGACATGATTGATGACTTCTAAAAGTATATCCTTGATCCGCATTACTTGGTAAGAAAGGATTCAGCCGACAGGTCAGAGTTTATGAAAAGATTAACTATTCCAGATGCTGACTAGAAAGGTGATGAAATCACTTGTGCGGATATATATACAAGATGGATTTAGTTGTGAGAGGTGTCATGGTTTTTGGAGATGTGCAAAGAAAAGTAGTAGAGTTGAATAAAAGTAGAAAGGAAGGTCCAGTATGTGAAAGGAGAGTAGCACAAAAGAAGAGGAAAGATGAAGTGCAGCAGATCAGTATACAGAGCCTAACCGAAACTGAACTCCAGCATATGTTGATGCTCCTTATCAATTCAAGTATTGCATTACACTCTTTATAAATTGTAGATAGTGTGTCTCTTGTAGACAGTGTGCCTCTTGTGAGCAATGTGCTCGGGTAGTGAGCCCTAATTGGCAAGTGCCATTTTGTATTTCCATTCTTCTAATAGAGAATACAATCTTGGGTTAGTCACACTGTCATTTTTTCCCTTAACAAGGTTTCCACGTCAAAATATTGTGTCATGTGTATTTCCATTTCATGGTTATGTTTGCTTATTTGAATTAATGTTGCATTGATTATTAAGAATGTTCAAAAAGCAGAAATAATTAGGATAACTGATTCACCCCCCCTCTCAGTTATCAACACACATCTCTTTCCAAACCTTCCCCTTCAGACTTGAATGACCACAAGGTTTTTGAGGGAGAACTTTTCTTGTTTCCTGCAAGAGCTTGCTAGATGCTCCACCATATGATAGGCATAACAATGAAGGGGCAAGCCCTAAACCCTAATCCATCAACCCTAAACCCTATCCCTAAACCCTCAACCCTTGACACTATACCTTAAACCCTAATCCCTCAACCCTCAACCCTAAACCTTATCCCTAAACCCTAATCCATCAACCCTAATCCCTCATCCCTCAACCCTAATCTGTCATCCCTAAACCCTAAATGCTATCCCTATTCCTAAACCCTCAACATACTCGATACTATACCTTAAACCCTAATACCTTATCCCTAAACCCTCCAACCCTATCCCTAATCCTTATACCCTCCACACTCTACTTTAACCCTAATCCCTCAACCCTCAACCCTATCCCTAAACCCTTGACCCTCAAACCTCAACCCTCAACCCTCAACATCAAACCCTAATCCCTTAACCCTTAACTCTAATCCCTTGACTCTCAACCCTATCCCTAAACCCTAAAACCTAAACCCTCAACCCTCAATGTCAAATCCTAATCCCTCAACCCTTCACTCTAATCCCTTAACCCTAAACCTGATCCCTAAACCCTCAACACTATACCTTAAACCCTAATCCCTCAACCCTCAACCCTAAACCTTATCCCTAAACCCTAATCCCTCAACCCTCAACCCTAATCCGTCATCACTCAACTCTAATCCCTCATCCCTAAACCCTAATCCGTCATCCCTCAACTCTAATCCCTCATCCCTAAACCCTAAATGCTATCCCTATTCCTAAACCCTCAACAGACTTGATACTATACCTTAAACCCTAATCCCTTATCCCTAAACCCTCCAACCCTATCCCTAATCCTTATACCCTCCACACTCTACTTTAACCCTAATCCCTCAACCCTCAACCCTATCCCTAAACCCTTAACCCTCGAACCTCAACCCTTAACTTTGATCCCTCGACCCTCAACCCTATCCCTAAACCCTAAACCGTAAACACTCAACCCTCAACATCAAATCCTAATCCCTCAACCCTTCACTCTAATCCCTCAACCCTAAACCGAATCCCTAAACCCTCAACACTATTCCTTAAACCCTAATCCCTCAACCCTCAACCCTAAACCCTAATAACTCAACCCTCAACCCTAATCTGTCATCCCTCAACTCTAATCCCTCATCCCTAAACCTTAAATGCTATCCCTATTCCTAAACCCTCAACATACTCGATACTATACCTTAAACCCTGATCCATTATCCCTAAACCCTCCAACCCTATGCCTAATCCTTATACCCTCCACACTCTACTTTAACCCTAATCCCTCGACCCTCAACCCTATCCCTAAACCCTTGACCCTCGAACCTCAACCCTCAACCCTCAACGTCAAACCCTAATCCCTCAACCCTTAACCCTAATCCATCAACCCTCAACCCTATCCCTAAACCCTTGACCCTCGAACCTCAACCCTCAACCCTCAACGTCAAACCCTAATCCCTCAACCCTTAACTCTGATCCCTCAACCCTAAACCCTAAACCCTAAACCCTCAACCCTCAACGTCAAAATTTTAATCCTTCAACCCTTCACTCTAATCCCTCAACCCTAAACCCTATCCCTAAACCCTCAACACTATACCTTAAACCCTAATCCCTTAGCCCTCAACCCTAAACCTTATCCCTAAACCCTAATCCCTCAACCCTCAACCCTAATCCGTCATCCGTCAACTCTATTCCCTCATCCCTAAACCCTAAATGCTATCTCTATTCCTAGACCCTCAACAGGCTTGATACTATACCTTAAACCCTAATCCATCTACCCTTGACACTCTTATTTAACCCTAATCCCTTGACCATTAACCCTATCCCTCAACCTCAACCCTCAACCCTCAACCCTCAACCCTCAACCCTCAAATCTCAACATTAAACCCTAATTCATCAACCCTAAACCCTAATCCCTCAAACCTAAACCCTATCCCTAAACCATTAACCCTCAACACTATACCTTAAACCCTAATCCCTATCCCTCAACCCTTAACCCTTAAAACTTAAACCCTATCCCTACACCCTCAACACTTGACACTATATCTTAAGCCTTAAACCCTCATCCCTAAAGTCTCAACCCTCAATCCTTAAACCTTCAACCCTAAACCCTATCCCGGATCCCTCTACCCTCGACACTCTAACCCTAACCTTGACACTAAATGCTAATCCGTCAACCCTAAACCCTAATCCGTCAACCCTAAACCCTAATCTGTCAACCCTAAACCCTCAACCCTTAACACTATACCTTAAACCCTAATCCCTCAACCCTCAACCCTAAACCTTATCCCTAAACCCTAATCCCTCAACCCTCAACCATAATCCATCATCCCTGAACTCTAATCCCTCATCCCTAAACCCTAAATGCTATCCCTATTCCTAAACCCTCAACAGACTCGATACTATACCTTAAACCCTAATCCCTTAACCACGACACTCTTATTTAACACTAATCCCTTGACCATTAACCCTATCCCTCAACCTCAACCCTCAACCCTCAACTCTCAACATTAAACCCTTAACTCTAATCCCTTGACCCTCAACCCTATCCCTAAACCCTAAGCCCTAAAACCTTAACCCTCAACGTCAAATCCTAATCCCTCAACCCTTCACTCTAATCCCTCAACCCTAAACCCTATCCCTAAACCCTCAACACTATACCTTAAACCCTAATCCCTCAACCCTATACCTTATCCCTAAACCCTAATCTCTCAACCCTCAACCCTAATCCGTCATCCCTCAACTCTAATCCCTCATCTTTAAACCCTATATGCTATCCCTATTCCTAAACCCTCAGCAGACTCGATACTATACCTTAAACCCTAATCCCTCTACCCTCAACACTCTTATTTAACCCTAATCCCTTGACCATAAACCCTATCCCTCAACCTCAACCCTCAAGCCTCAACCCTCAACCCTCAACTCTCAACATTAAACCCTAATTCATCAACCCTAAACCCTAATCCCTCAAACCTAAACCCTATCCCTAAACATTCAACCCTCAACACTATACCTTAAACCCTAATCCCTATCCCTCAACCCTTAACCCTTAAAACTTAAACCCTATCCCTACACCCTCAACACTTGACACTATATCTTAAGCCTTAAACCCTCTTCCCTAAAGCCTCAACCCTCAATCCTTAAACCTTCAACCGTAAACCCTATCCCTAATCCCTCTACCCTCAACACTCTAACCCTAACCTTGACATTAAATGTTAATCTGTCAACCCTAAACCCTAATCTATCAACCCTAAACCCTAATCCGTCAACCCTAAACCCTATCCCTAAACCCTCAACCCTCAACACTATACCTTAAACCCTAATCCCTCAACCCTCAACCCTAAACCTTATCCCTAAACACTAATCCCTCAACCCTTAACCCTAATCCATCATCCCTCAACTCTAATCCCTCATCCCTAAACCCTAAATGCTATCCCTATTCCTAAACCCTCAACAGACTTGATACTATACCTTATACCCTAATCCCTTATCCTCGACACTCTTATTTAACCCTAATCCCTTGACCATTAACCCTATCCCTCAACCTCAACCCTCAACCCTCAACCCTCAACCCTCAACTCTCAACATTAAACCCTTAACTCTGATCCCTCGACCCTCAACCCTATCCCTAAACCCTAAACCCTAAAACCTCAACCCTCAATGTCAAATCCTAATCCCTCAACCCTTCACTCTAATCCCTCAACCCTAAACCCTATCCCTAAACCCTCAAAAATATACCTTAAACCCTAATCCCTCAACCCTAAACCTCATCCCTAAACCCTAATCCCTCAACCCTCAACCCTAATCCGTCATCCCTCAACTCTAATCCCTCATCCCTAAATCCTAAATGCTATCTCTATTCCTAAACCCTCAACAGACTTGATACTATACCTTAAACCCTAATCCCTCTACCCTCGACACTCTTATTTAACCCTAATCCCTTGACCATTAACCCTATCCCTCAACCTCAACCCTCAACCCTCAACTCTCAACATTAAACCCTTAACTTTGATCCCTCGACCCTCAACCCTATCCCTCAACCCTCAACGTCAAATCCTAATCCCTCAACCCTTCACTCTAATCCCTCAACCCTAAACCCTAACCCTAAACCTTATCCCTAAACCCTAATCCATCAACCCTAATCCGTCATCCGTCATCCCTCAACTCTAATCCCTCATCCCTAAACCCTAAACACTATCCCTATTCCTAGACCCTCAATGGGTTCGATACTATACCTTAAACCCTAATCCCTTATCCCTAAACCCTCCAACCCTATCCCTTAACCCTAATCCCTTGACCCTCAACCCTATCCCGAAACCCTTAACCCTCGAACCTCAATGTACTCAACCCTCAACATCAAACACTTATCCCTCAACCCTTAACTCTGATCCCTCGACCTGTTGGTTGCCAAATCTGCAAAGGGTTTGCCAGCTCCAATGCACAGCCAGATTTGGCCAACAAATTACGGGAGGTTGCGTGAGCTGCCTCCCCTTCACTTCTGGTTCTACCACACCAAGGGGGTATCCCTATGACAAAAGATGTAACATTGACTAGCTCAATGACAGAAAGATTTAGCTTGACAGCAATAGGTAGAATACTCTCATGTATGGACCAAGATCTGCATGATAGATCACAAGGTTGGCAACATTCTTGGACATATGTGTCTGGTTGGGTACGAGAGTATGCAGGGGGTTCCTAATCCTACTCCTACAACTAACACGTGGAAGTGATGAGATGGGTGGACATAATGTCCTGGATGCAAGACAAGGGGTTTTGGCTCATAACTACTGACTCAGAAACATACTGTTGCCTATCCATTGGGCAAGGAGTCAACTAGACGTATACAACAGATGGTTTGCAACTTTCACTCAAGTTTTAGGGGGTTGGACTTGATGCTTGCCTTACAAACATCACCCAAGAATGGGTATCTAACTGCCTCTACTAACAGATATCCCTGCAGACATACAACCTTCTCCATACATTGACCTAAAATAGTTTAATCCACTACTTGAATGGAAGTTACAGATCAAGCATGCAGTATAGATATCTATACCCTAGAATCTATGAAACCCTTAGCAACCAGATTCAAAAGAAGGAAGACATGTAGCAAATGGAGACAAGCAGATAGACACATGCAATGAGCATTTTTCATATAAATCAACACTGAAACTAAAAATATGTGCAAAATACATGCATGTTGCAACACATAAACTCCAAAATGGGATAAAAACAACCAAGATCATGCCTTGTTCTTCATTATTTACACAAAAATGCCCCAGACCTTCAACAACCTAAAATGAGTGACACAGTCTGCCTTTTATAGCAAAACTCTGTACTCAGCAAATTAATTACAAGGTACATAAAAAATTTGCCAGATACAATGCATCAGAAAAATGGCGCTCAAAATCATCAATGCAGCAGAGGGACAAAGAGAAAGGAGCAGGTGGGAATCAGGATCTGGGCTACCACTCAAAGATATGCATCATAAAAATGGTGGTTGAGCTATCAACTCGACCCATGCCTTCCTACACAATGTGCCATTACAGTTTCACCAACCCGCAACCTCTGAACACGCAACAGCAGTGAACCTCAGAGTTTTCCTGCCAAAAATGGTCACAGATATTCGGGAAAAAACCCTCACTGTGACTTTAAAACCTGGCCGTCAATCAAAAACCTAGTTGCGGAGATCTACGGACCCAAAAACTACTGAAAAGTCACTAGATAACCAAAACGTGCCACGTAGGCACTTAAAGTTTCTATCGCTGGGTCCTTTTCTTTTATCTTCCCCGCCGAGAGCCTACTGCCGGAACCTCACGCGGAAGCCACCACATGGCAAGCTCCACGGCACCCTTGAAACATTAGAGACTCTCGCAGAGATCGACACCTAGCAAGTTCTGTGGCTACCAAAGGAACAAAGAAACCATCAAGAAACTTATGCGGATGCCGACACTTGGCATCACCCACAACTCTTAGAAACATATTGTGTCTTAATACCAAAGTGTCCACTGCAATTGACATCTGTCGCAATCCGCAGCACCAGAAACTTGAGACACCATAGAGAAATGACCTTTCCTCCCGCGGAAGCCGCCACACTTAGAAACAATGAAAGGGTCCCGCAAAACTCAAGCGGAGGTTGACACCTGTCACCACCCGCAGTAGGGACTCACCAACCGAGACCCACCCCGCCATTGCAAGAAACTTTTAGAAACTATTACGGAGGCCGACACGTGTTGGCTTCCGCGGCAACCTCAAGGGGCACATGGCATCTTTTGCCCCTACTTAGAAACCTTTTTGAAACTTCAGCGGAGGTTGACACATGGCAGGATCCACGTAGCCTAGAAACTTTAAGGTCCTGGTTTGAAACTTATGCGGAAGCTGACGCATGTCATCATCTGCGGCACTCGAGACACTTTACTAGGACCCACCCTGTCTACGCCAAACATTGAAACATGTAGAAACTTTTACAGAGGCTGACACTTGTCGGCTTCCGCAGCAACCTCAAGGGGCACGTGGCATCTTCCGCTGCGACTAAGAAACTTAAAAGAAACTTTTTGAAACATGGGCGGAGTCCAACACGCGATGCTTTCTGCACCTCTCCTGAGAAACACTAAGGGTCCTTTGGAAGCCTCGCGGAGATTGACACTTGGCACCATCCACGGGGCTTTCGAGTTGCTTTCTTTGTGTCCCCCGGGTGCCTCCACGTGGTGCCTTCCATGCCACTCTCAGAAACTTAAAGGAAACTCTATTAAAACTTCGGCGGAAGCTGACACGTGGTGCCTTCCGTGCATAGTTGGAACTTTAAGGGGCTGCTTCCGCTGCTGACACATGGCACGCTCCGCGGGGAGAAAAAACAAAGGCGCAGATTCTAAACTGGGGCTTAACACTTGGCAGATCCCGCGGCACTGGCAACAAGAGACCCACCCAGCCACTGATAGAAACATTCAGACACTGAAGCTGTGACCCAATATGCATTTTTTATGCATCTAACCCATTTCTTAACATTTTTCAGGGACCGATGGAGAAATCTAACCCGCCGATGCATATTTTTCCTACAGAGGTCAAAAGCATTGGAACTTTTTGGATTTTTCGGGAAGGGGCCTACATATTTAAATTTTTGAAACTTGAATGTTTATGCAGGCACCACCAGTGGCTCTATCTGGGGACGCATGCCTCTTGCAGGCATGGCAAGAACCTCAGAATCTCTGGTTTCACAGATTGGGCCTTGTCCATTGGGCAACAGAGTCAAACATTGCACCAACCTGCACATAAATTATATTTTCAAACATTATTTTGGCGGCCCCGGGCAGCCAAAAAGGAAAAACCACAACTTTATCCTGTCAAATGCCTGATTCCAAACTGAATAACCCCAACCACAGCTGAAAACATTAAAATAATCTACCCACAAGGTCATATACTTAATTAGTTATTCCACCACTTTTGAAAGCTTGCCACTATCATTTTTATCTCTGTCACTCTGTATTTCAAAGTCAAACATCCAGCCATGCATACTATAAAATTCTCCAGCACTGGGTGACATATGCATGTTATATTCCTCAGACAGTACATCATGTTGCTCTTGGCATTCTTCATCATTTATCTAGCTGCTGCACACCATCAGGCACACATCCAGCTAATCCAAAAACTCAAAATACTCAGAAAATATGAGACCCCCAATATCTATTGATATTGAAAACAAATCCTGATCCACACACCCAATGTTGCACATGTCTGAATCAGGTGATGATGAACATTCATTATTCACAGTTTGTAGATTAGCATCATCAACTTCAAACAAAGGGTTAACCCTGCACCAATGAATGTCATGACTCACAACAATAAATGCATCCAGAGGCTCATCATAAAGGGGATTCACACTCACTGTAAAGGCTTTTGCTTCTTCTTCATGACAATCCAATTCTTCTTCATTATTATCAGATCCAGAGTCATAAGAAGAACAAACCTGATCCATGCACTGGTCATGGATATCATTTCTATCATCTGATTGCCCCACATACAAGATTGCTGCCATTTCAATGCACTCTGAAGTTGAACACTCTGCATCACTTTCCAGCCCTCTGATACTTTCTGATGAAACTGATATTGATTGTTGATCCATATGATCACAACTTTGCACAACTGGATCATTTGAACATGAAGGCTCTTTGTTTAGAACTGGTATGCAAATATTACTTGAAAAATCATTATTTTCAACTTCATTTGTTGGGAAAATTAGGACATCCTCCTCTACAATAGAAACATCATCAACTTGGGATGATGCAAAAACTGGGACAACAGGGGTGTGAGCACTTTGACATTCATTGCCAACTCCTGAATTAAATCTTTCATCAACATTAGGGGCTACAGGACAACAAAAAATTTAGAAAAATAACCCCTTTGTATACCATATCTCCAATTATTTTCAATATCAATTGCAAACGGTTGTGCCTGATGCAATGTGGTGGGCTCTTTATCTCTCAATCTATAACTCATTTTCCTGTCAAATGCTCCCAAATAGACAACTAAGCACAATGCATCATTAGGTCTCATGCATTCTGGTATTCTATTCAATGCCCTCATAAATTTGAGGTTAAAGGCTGGGATCAGCTCATCTTCTTTAATATGGATGTACATAAAGTCACTAATGACTGCATATTCAGAAATTCTTTCACCATATTGTTCTAGAAATGCAGATTTAAAATCCTGCCAAGAGCTAATAGAGTAAGCTGGAAGATAGGAGAACTAGTCCCTTGCATCTTTATCCAGAGATTGAACAAATAATCTCATAACTACATCTTCATGGTCAATCTCAAAATCATCTACAACATTTATAAACTACTGCAAGTGTCTCTTAGCTGATTCATCCTTTGCACCACTAAATTTGGGCAAATATCTTCTGATTTTAGGTGGAAAAGTATTTGGGTAGCCACAAATGCCACTAAAATCTATGGGCTTATATCTATCTATGTTGAAACTTCTTTTATTACATGGTTGGGACTGACTACTATACATTTTTGCACTTGACACTTCACAAGGGTGCATGGGCTGACAATACATCTTTTTATGCTTTTGCAACCCTCTTCTCTACTCAGATTTTCAATCACAATATGACCTTAGGCCCTTAAAATACAAAACTGCTATTTCAACCTGCCTAAAGTCCTCTATATGAGTCTTTTGAACAACATTGCATGCCCTTTTGAAATACAGAGTAGGTTCTAACAAAAGCATGCAAGCTCTACTTTCACCAATGTTTCCCTTTTAACCAGTGCTATTTCACCAAATGGGGAACTTTTCAAAAACTTGTACAAATACCTAGATATGTTGCAGCTGCTGATAGGTTCATTCAACAGAGTCGCCACCTCCTTGGCAGAGGAATGAGCTTCAAACTGGCTGAAGCTAAAAATGCATTTGTTTCTTTCCGGGTCATCCACCAGCAGAGCACCACATGGTTCCTTCTTTGGTTATGCTACAACAACTTCACTGGAAACTAGATTTTCTAGCCTTCAGGTTACTTGACTCTTTTATTGCGATGTTCCCCAGCAGAGTCGCCAAAATCTGGTGGTGACTCGGATGGGCCACAAATACATTCCTTTTTTTTAATCAATCCATCCCCAGCAGAGTCACCAAAATCTGTTGGTTGCCAAATCTGCAGAGGGTTTGCCATCTCCAATGCATAGGCGGATTTGGCCAATAGATTACGGGAGGTTGCGTGAGCTGCCTCCCCTTCACTTCTAGTTCTGCCACACCAAGGGGGGTATCCCTATGACAAAAGATGTAACATTGACTAGCTCAATGATAGAAAGATTTAGCTTGACAGCAATAGGCAAAATACTCTCATGTATGGACCAAGATCTGCATGATAGATCACAAGGTTGGCAACATTCTTGGACATATGTGTCTGGTTGGGTACGAGAGTATGCAGGGGGTTCCTAATCCTACTCCTACAACTAACAGGTGGAAGTGATGAGATGGGTGGACATAATGTCTTGGATGCAAGACAAGGGGTTTTAGCTCATAACTACTGACTCAGAAACAGACTGGTGCCTATCCATTGGGCAAGGAGTCAACTAGACATATACAGTAGATGGTTTGCAACTTACACTCAAGTTTCAGGGGGTTGGACTTGATGCTTGCCTTACAAACATCACCCAAGAATGGGTATCTAACTGCCTCTACTTACAGATATCCCTGCAGACATATAACCTTCTCCATACATTGACCTAAAATAGTTTAATCCACTCCTTGAATGGAAGTTACAGATCAAGCATGCAGTATAGAGATCTATACCCTAGAATCTATGAAACCCTTAGCAACCAGATTCAAAAGAAGGATGACATGCAGCAAATGGAGACAAGCAGATAGACACATGCAATGAGCATTTTTCATATAAATCAACACTGAAACTAAAAATATGTGCAAAATACATGCATGCTGCAACACATAAACTCCAAAATGGGATAAAAACAACCAAGATCATGCCCTGTTCTTCATTATTTACACAAAAATGCCCCAGACCTTCAACAACCTAAAATGAGTGACACAGTCTGCCTTTTATAGCAAAACTGTGTACTCAACAAATTAATTACAAGGTACATCAAAAATTTTCCAGATACAATGCATCAGAAAAATGGCGCTCAAAATCATCAATGCAGCAGAGGGACAAAGAGGAAGGAGTAGGTGGGAATCAAGATCTGGGCCGCCGCTCAAAGATATGCATCATAAAAATGGTGGTTGAGCTATCAACTCGATCCATGCCTTCCTGCACAATGTGCCATTACAGTTTCACCAACCCGCAGCCTCTAAACACGCAACAGCAGTGAACCTCAGAGTTTTCCTGCCAAAAATGGTCGCAGATATTCAGGAAAAAACCCTTGCTGTGACTTTAAAACTTGGCCGTCAATCAAAAACCTAGTCGCGGAGATCTACGGCCCCAAAAACTACTGAAAAGTTGCCAGATAACCAAAACGTGCCACGTAGGCACTTAAAGTTTCTATCGCTGGGTCCTTTTTCTTTTATCTTCCCCGCCGAGAGCCTACTACCGGAACCTCATGCGGAAGCCACCACGTGGCAAGCTCCGCAGCACCCTTGAAACATTAGAGACTCTCGCGGAGATCGACACCTGGCAGGTTCCGCGGCTACCAAAGGAACAAAGAAACCATCAAGAAACTCCTGTGGATGCCGACACTTGGCATCGCCCACAACACTTAGAAACATATTGTGTCTTAATACCAAAGTGTCCACCGCAACTAACATCTGTCGCAATCCACGGCACCAGAAACTTGAGACACAATAGAGAAACGGCCTTTCCTCCCACAGAAGCTGCCACGTGGCACCTTCCACCACACTTAGAAACAATGAAAGGGTCCCGCAAAACTCAAGCAGAGGCCGACACCTGTCACCACCCGTAGCAAGGACTCACCAAACCAGGACCCACCCCGCCATTGCAAGAAACTTTTAGAAACTATTACGGAGGCCGACATGTGTCGGCTTCCGCGGCAACCTCAAGGGGCACGTGGCATCTTCTGCCCCTGCTTAGAAACCTTTTTGAAACTTTAGTGGAGGCTGACACATGGCAGGATCCTTGAAGCCTAGAAACTTTAAGGCCCCGGTTTGAAACTTATGCAGAAGCTGACACATGTCATCATCCGCGGCACTCGAGACACTTTACTGGGACCCACCCTGTCTGCGCCAAACATTGAAACATGTAGAAACTTTTACAAAGGTCAACACTTGTCGGCTTCCGCGGCAACCTCAAGGGGCACATGGTATCTTCCGCTGCGACTAAGAAACTTAAAAGAAACTTTTTGAAACATGGGCAGAGTCTGACACACGGTGCTTTCCGCACCTCTCCTGAGAAACACTAAGGATCCTTCGGAAGCCTCACGGAGATTGACACTTGGCACCATCCGCGGGGCTTTTGAGTTGCTTTCTTTGTGTCCCCCGGGTGCCTCCACGTGGTGCCTTCCGCGCCACTCTCAAAAACTTAAAGGAAACTCTATTGAAACTTCGGTGGAAGCTGACACGTGGCACCTTCTGTGCATAGTTGGAACTTTAAGGGGCTACTTCCACTGCTGACACATGGCATGCTCCGCGGGGAGCAAAAACAAAGGCGCAGATTCTAAACTGGGGCTTAACACTTGGCAGATCCCGAGACACTGGCAACAAGAGACCCACCCAGCCACTGATAGAAACATTCAAACACTGAAGTTGTGACCCAATATGCATTTTTTATGCATCTGACCCATTTCTTAACATTTTTCAGGGGCCGATGGAGAAATTTGACCCGCCGATGCATATTTTTCCTACAGAGGCCGAAAGCATTGGAACTTTTTGGATTTTTCGGGAAGGGGCCTGCATATTTAAATTTTTGAAACTTGAATGTTTATGTAGGCACCACCACGATCCTTAACCCTTAAAACTTGAACCCTAAAACCTATCCCTACACGCTAGACACTCGACACTATGTCTTAAACCCTAATCCCTTAACCCTCATCCCTAAAGCCTCAACCCTAAATCATTAAACCTTCAACCCTAAACCCTATCCCTAATCCCTCTACCCTCGACACTCTACCTTAAACCTAATCCTTCGACCCTTAACCCTAAACGCTATCCCTAAAGTCTCAACCCTAAACCCTAATCCCTAATCCCTCTACCCTCAACACTCTACCTTAAACCTAATCCCTCGACCCTTAACCCTAAACGCTATCCCTAAAGCCTCAACCCTAAACCCTAATCCCTCAAGGTCCTAAACTCTAATCCCTTATCCCTAAACTCTAAATCCTATCCCTAAACGCTCAACCCTCAACCTTAAACCTTAATCACTCAATCCTTATCCACCCCTCTCCTCCCCTATCTGGCTCACTCCCATCTCTACCCTCCTCTGCCCTCGACACTATACATACATACATATAGGCATACATAGATACATACATACATACATACATATAGGCATACATACATATTGGCATACATAGATACATATAGGCATACATACATACATACATGATTAATAGCCTTGAACATAAAAAAATTTAAGGGGGACATAACGCAAGCGCATTATAATGCACTCGCGTTATGTCAAACATGACAAACAACAGACTTGCGAAGAGGAAAAATGCAAAGCAAACCATAACGCGAGCGCGTTATAATGTGCTCATGTTATGTCTTGCTTTGGGAATCCCAAGCCTTGGGCTTGGGATTTGCTTTGGAATTCCAACCCAAAGGCTTGGAGTGCCTTTTGAACAGTCACAGATGTGTTTTTTCAGATTCTTCAAGATTTCACATAATTTCATTCATGCTAACCCTCAGATTTGTACGTGTTTCAATGTCAAACAAATCAAACACCTGGGTAATGTTAGGCTTTCTCTTAACTATTTGACGATGTGATTTTTTTCACATTTTAACAATGTTAAGCCTTTCATGTTTAATTTCATTTGTTTGTGTGTCCGTTTTGGGCAAAAACCACTGTTTGATCTTTTTTTCATTGTAAATTAACTATTCATTGAAATTTCAAAAAAAATACATATTTAGAAACTAGACTCCATTCTACAAATATTAAAAAAAGAAAAAAATAATTTTCAATTAGTTTTCAAAATTTATAGGGGTAGCACGGCCAAAATTATGTTTTTTAGGACGTGTCCACTTTGAAAATTACTAAAAAATCAAATATTCATCAAAAAAATATCAAAAAAATCAGGCATAAACTACATGCTATTAGCTAATTTCTCACTAAAGCGATTTTAAAAATACCAAAAAAAAGTTGACCTTTTGAGGGAGCCACAAAACATGCTATGTTATGTTTTTTTGACAGAAACAACACCAATTTCTGTGGCTCCCTCTTTTGAACCCCTTAATCTATGTCATTTTCAAAAAAAATAGTAGTTTAGAAAGTAGACTCGGAGCACTACGAACATTGTTTTGGTTGCATCTCCAAATTTTGAGTGTAACTATGCTCAAATTCTCATCCAAGGCCAGTATTTCCTGATTTCAGAAAAAAAAGTGGCCACTTAAGACCCCTTTTTGGCCCCCCATCTTCTTGCACTTACCCGGATATCTTTTTCTTACTTGTACAAATGAGGAATCAAATCCTAAGAGGATATTCCAAGGATTATTATGGTTGTTTACAAGGCATAAAGGGTTTTAAATGAAGTTATGGCACATTGGCTTCAAATGCACATAGAATATTCCTTTTAAAATCTCAAGTATGGATTATATTGTATGGACTAACACACTTGTTTTAGAATAAGTATGTTTTTTAAAAAATATTAAATTTCATTTGATCATTTATATGCATCTCAAATGTAAATTGTACATGGTTTGACAACCTATACTAGGATTTGCATAATGATGGATTTTGACTAACCTATTTTATAAACTACTCTCCATTTTGAAAATATCAAATGGTTTGAAGAGATTTATTATGAATGTATACTTTCACATGTAGATTTTGTCATTAAGTACGAAAATATCCTTTAGGGTTAAAGTAGCTTAAAGCCACAAATGTTGAGTTAAATAAACTAAAGGTGTATGATGGTTTTGAAAAGCCAAGGAAAAATTTATTGTAAAAAATGATAGAGAAAAAAGAAACAAAATACCAAGCAAGCTACAAAAAGAGAAAATTCTCCACGAGACTCTAGGAAAGAAAGAGTCTAAACAAAGAATGGTCCACAAGGGGAAAATTATTTCAAACAAGTACAATCTTGACCAACCTATTTTATTAACTACTTTCCATTTTAAAAATATCAAATGGTTTGAAGAGATTTATTACGAATGTATACTTTCACATGTAGATTTTATTATGTGTAAAAATATCCTTTAGGGTTAAAATATCTTAAAGCTAAGAACATTGAATTAAATAAACTAAAGGTGTATGAGGGTATTGCAAAGCCAAGGAAAAAATTTATTGTTAAAAAAGTGATAGAGCAAAAATTTTAAAAAAGCCAAGCAAGCTACAAAAAGAGAAAATTCCCCATGATACTCTAGGGAAGAAAGCATCTAAAGAAAAAATAGTCCACAAGGGGAAAATTATTTCAAACAAGTGCAATCTATTATAAAGACATTGTATAGAAAGGAAAAAGAGAAATCCAAGGTGGTTTTAAGAGAACCCAATGAGGAGAAAAATGACAATATAGAACACAAGGATGAGGCACAAAAAGATGAAAATGTTCTATATTTACTTGAATATTAGCCCTTGTTAGACAAACCAAGAATCAAGTTGAAATTTCAAGAGTAGTTTAAGAGGCAAGAACCAAAGAAAGGAAAAATATGTATAAAGAAGTATAAAAGGGTAAAAATTAACATGCATACTAAAATCAATATGAAACCATGACAGATTTATTATTAGGTTCTCAACCCCAACTTAAAGTAGTGTTTGAAATGGTACAAAAAGTCTTGATCGAACACGCAACATCATGCCTCACCTCTCTTCTTGATAGTATGGTAGAAAACCTTAGACGTGCTAAAGGATCAATCGATTACATGAACAAGGTTGAAAAAATTGCATGAAAATTGAATAACAATGGTAGAGCATGCATGGGGAGGTTAAAGAAATGGTTGGGTTAGTTTTTATTTATTTCCTACTTTATTAGAATTTTTGTTTTCTAAAGCAAAAAATAAATGCATAGTAAATGGAAATATTGTGCATGTAAAAATAAAATTATGAATGTATGCAAACATGTGGAAAAAGTAAAGAAAATTTTACATTTTGAATAAATAGCATGCACATAAAAGCATAATAATGTGTCCTATAATTTGCATTATATGGGATTGTGGACTCCAAAATGACACGATTAAAAAATCTTAGGCCCCAAAAATGCAACAATTAATGCATGTGCATAGTTTATTGCTTTAAATATTTTATTTTAACTAGCATACAATTCAAATGTTGGAGATGGTAGTGATTAGTTAGTTAGTAGGTGTTGTAATTGTCCAATCTACTAATTTCTAGATGTAATCATAGGATTTATCTATTTTTACTATATTTTTATTTTAATCAATAAAATTATAATATGTTCTAATTTAAATTCTACACTCTCATCCAACACAAAGCCTAATCTCATTCTCTTATGCACAAAATCTCCTTGAACAGTGAGTTCCTCAACAAAGAGACTTCAATTTGGTATTTTTTTTGTGTGCTCAAATTCACGTTATTTTCTAAAGTTATAATGCCATGGTCTAGAGTGCATGATTTTTATATATCTTACTCCAACCAACTTGGGTGTAACATAATTTCTTCATTCAAAAATGAGTTCCTTTTAATGACCTCAATTTGATCTTTTGGTGTGGGCTCAAACTTGAAGAATTTCGTTGTGTTCTAGACCATTTACCATTTTAAAAATTGCCTCTTACATGTGTCATTTCCACTAGGGTGTGACATAATGTTCTCATTGACAAAGACTACCTTGCTAAATCTCATAGTTTAGTCTTTTGGTGGACTCAAATTCACAAGTACTTGATTTTAAATTTTGTTTTTTATCAATAAAATATTAGAGAAAGAACAATATTTCTTAAAAGTTCACTGGCACATGTTAGAATGAATAATCATTCTAGAAAACATCTTGCACTTTCCCTCAATGCTTGGTGAGCAAACAAGTATCTTAGAAAAGCCTTCAAAATGAGGTTTTTTTGGATTTTTTTACTTTTCAATAGCATTGACATTCTCACTAATAATACTTTTAACTTTTGAGCATTGACTTATCAAAAATTTAGATTCATAAAAAGAATAATGAATAAAATAAGAAGGAAGTCAAAACAACACAATAATCCATTCATCTAAGGTTACACCAATGTAACTATTAGATAGTAAAAATGCTTGATAATACATTTTATACTTGTTAGTTGTACAATTTTAAGTAATTAAAAAAGTTAAGTAAACAACTTAGCAACCCATTAGCATAAACTCGTATTCTATATTTTAAATATTATATGTACATCTATAATTCACTTGAAGGTGTTTAACATGGATTGTGTGTATATGCATATATGTATGTGTGTATACACACATATACATACAAATATATATACATATATACATGCACATACATATGTGTCTGTGTTTGTATGCAAATGCATGCATATGTGTCTATATATAATATTAAACAATAAAACTTATCTCATACAAAAGTTGAAAGCCTACTATGAGGAAAAAAATTGTCAATCTTAAATGATATGGATTATTTTTCTTTCATATGTAACTTTCAAAAAAGATTTCATTTTAGTATGTATCCTCATTAAAAATATAATAATACTTGTATAGTCACGTATATTTACATTTCTATTCAAATCATCAAGCATCTACTTGAAAACAAGTCTAGAAATATTCGTAATATTTGAAGTTATTAAGAATTTTTTAATACACAAATTGTGGATAAACTCAAAACTATGTAAAAAAATAGTTAATTAGCTAAGGACCTTAAAACAATTCATTTCTTTTAAATTTATCTTTTATAAATTGTTTTTGTCTTCAAATTATTATATGAAAATATCTACATGCATGAACACCGACAATACCATAACCATAAGTTATGGTGTAAACACAACAGTTAATAGTTATTCTAAAGAAATAAGATGTCTTCTCTTAGCCAACCCTAAATTTGTCATTTAGTTTGATAAACATATCAATTTATTATTAGTGTATAAATTTGCATTCATGTAATCTTTCCTTAATCATGTTCTAGATGTTCTTGAAACACTCAAGGTTTAAATATTATCTTCATGAGGCACCATCTAGGGTGTTCCTTAGGTTGTATCATATACAAAAAAGCTCAAGGTACCTTAACATCAATTAATTGTAAACCCCACATTATGAAGTGGTATACGATCATACAAGACTACCTTTGCATAATAAGAGATTGACACCAAATAACCATCAAAGTTTTGATATTTCCAAAGATACTATTTTTACACATCTAAAATCAAATATGTTTTATCTATCCAAGGTTTAGGGAATCATTTATATAAATAAATGAGATACATGCATTAACTATCATTTATGATTTAAATGTTGAAGTTAAAATGATGTGTATTATGAGCATCATACCTATTCTACCAACCCCACTAAGTATTTCAAAGTTGAATATTTATTTGGAGTAAGAATATTGAGTATAAGATTACATCTTCTAACTTAGTATTGAATCTAAAGAGTTAACTCCAAAATTGATTCAATTGCTTCTTAGGTTGTGAAAGTGTTGAAGAACTCAAAGCATGGAGAAGTTAAGGCTTCATTGTTGCTTTCTATAAATTAGATTCAAAGCAGGTCTTTTTCTCTCTTAATATATGACTTTTATGACATTGAACTTAGAGAGTACATGGAAAGGTTTGAAGTTGTAAATTGAATTTAAATTCTTAACTTCTCACAATTACTTAAGAATTATGGTTTTACATAACCTTGATATCAAGATTCATAAGTGAAATTTTGTGAGACATATATATTTCTAGAATCTACTCAATAAGTCATCATGAAGATGTAATTTTATTTCATTAGATACATAAATCCTAACAAGGTCATTGTAGTGTTTCCAAATACTCATAGTTTAATTTTATCAATTCGGGTTGGTGTCTGAAGGTGATCTCTAATAGGTTTCCTAAATCTTAAGGGTAGCAAGTCCTTTCTAGTTAATTCTATATTATCTTAAGGTTGTTAAAATGGAATTGAAATCTAATTTAATTCTACTAAAAGTAAACACACTTTACTGAAATTAAACTCACTTTCTAAAAACAAACACAATTGCTAAAATAAATAAACACAAGTTCTAAAATGGAAATGTTGGAATATAAGTACTCGAATATAAATGTTGAAAAAGAAATGCTTTTGTTATATTTTTTGATTATATGGAAATGCTTATAAGTCTTTTTATGAAGCATGCAATGATGAAGACAAATAAACAAATAAACAAAATAGATTTATCTAACAAACAATAAAACATCTATTTAAACAAAAAAATACAAGATCTTCTCTTTCTAGTAGAGTGGGCCCTAATCCCCTTCCAGATTGATCTTCTACACTTTGCAATAATGTCAAAACTACTTTATTCTCATTTGCAACTGATAAAAATGTATCACAATCCATAATGCTCATAATTTAACATAAGTATTCATCTTAACTAAGAGTTAGAATACATCATGATTATCCAAATCATAGTTAAACAAAAGTGAATTATCATCATTACAATAATTAAGCATGTTATGCTTTCTAGAATATAATAAAACTTAGAATTACAATATCTAATGATGTCTCATTAGTGAATAACCTTCACTATGCATGTATAAAGCTATGCTCAAGGCATCAAATATCAAATTATACATAATAACTGACTATCTAGTCATATAAAGAAAAGCACTGCATTTGAAACTTTTGACATCTGTCTTCATCCTACAGTATGCTTAATTCGACCTCTCTAGGTCTAGGAAAAGTAAGTTTAGTTCGATTCTTAGTCCAACTCTAGGATAGTCAAATCCTATCTTAGGAGTACATTCAATTATATTACGTTACTTTCGCAATAGGGAACCTATGACTCCACGTTACCCTATTCCCATCTTTTCAAAATGACAACAACCAAATCAAGTTTTCCCAACAAATGACTCCTATCTTGGGAGTATATTCAATTATCCTACGTTATTTTTGCAATGGGAACCTGTGACTCCACGTCACCCTATTCCCATCTTTTCAAAATGTCAATAGCCAAAACAACTTTTCCAACTTATGACCTTCCTAGGTTCACAATTCATGTTGACCTATCACAAGGTTTACATTCAAATTCATGACATTTAAGACTTATATCATAATAGTCTAATAAGACAGTCTTACTAAAAAGACTCTATCTAAAGTATTCTCATGGGTTTTAATATCTTATAACTCATTCGTGAAGTATGGTCATTTGAAAAGAGATGGCTTTCATCTACGTTGAATTACAAGAGTTTCATACTAACCATAGGATTCATTCTCATAAGTATATAATTATCTAGGATAAATAGTTCCTCCAATATACTTAGCATGCACTTAATGCCACCTACAAGGCAATACAACTTACCTCTTATCCAGTTTCTCCTTCTTCAACAAGGAGTCAGCATATCTTTTAAATACATAAGATGCATCATAGTTATCATAATAACTATCATTAATAGTCAAGCACTGTTATAGGGAATCTATGACTCCATGTCACCCTATTCCCATACTTTCATAATGACAAAATTTTAATCATGTTTTCGACTCGTGACCTTACCCTATTGATGAACACATTATAGCCTTATCCCAAGGTTTGCTTTCAGTTCAAGTCATCTATAAGGGTATTTTCAAAGGTCCAAAAGGTCTATTCTATCTCAAGGACTCTACATGAGTTCATAGCATTATAGAATCCCTTCATGGAGTTTGGCTACTAGAAAGAAAATGGCTTTCATTTACAATACAATGTAAGAGATTTAGACTAAACTTAGTTCTCAAAGTTGTAATGTTATAAGCATCAAGAGGAGAATCCTCACTATTAATCTAACATGCATGCAAAGCTACCTTTGAGTAATTATACTAACTTTCATATTTCTAACCTCCTTTATTGAGAGGTCGATATATAATGCATTATGGTTATCCTAATAACCCTTCAATAGTAGTCAAGTTCTATGCATGAAGTTCTTATGAATGTATTCAAGTTCTCTTAGCACGTTCAAAGGTTAAAGTTGTCAAAAAGATTATCATTATAGTTCAAGGATGGTGCATCGACCACATGCAGGTCGAATCCTCCAAAAATATATCTAAACAAAATAGTTTTAAACACTATATTTCATGAGCACAATCAGTGTGAATACATCATGGAAGCTTTTGTGTTGTCATTAACTATTTCTCATACTATTCCATATCGGCACTAAAACATGGTGATAGCTACAGTGAGTATTGGCTCAGCCTCGAAGGCCTCGAGTGACAATTAAACTACAGTCAATACAAAATTTGAAATATATTTCATTGATAGCCTTAAGGGCTTGGAGTTTATCTCCAAGAATATGCATTATCCAAATTAAATAACTAAAGCATCGACCTCAAGGATCTGTTAATAAGATTATCATATCAATTGATGCATCCCAAGGGCTTCAAAAACAATAACCACAGCAAATAATACTCTTGACTGTCGACACAGTCGACCCTATTCAACAGAGTATTATTACTGTTAACATTCAAAGCAATGTGAGTCTTTACAGACTTTGAATCTTACCTGAGAGAGTCCGTTGAAATGTTTATGATGCAGTCTATCATTGGATCTTAGCAAAGCACAATCGTGCCAACTTCCTGTGGCCTTTTTACAAAGACTTCCATCTATCCAGGTATATTATCTTGTTCTTTCTCTTACTCTCAAGCATTGTGAACAACAATGAATGAATGCAAAAGACTTACAAACTAAGTTTTGATCTTTTTTGCATTCCAAGCATGTGATGAAACCACCACATGAGCCCACAAAGTGGAGGCTATTTACTCCACTCCGCCACCTTGTGGCTTCCTTGGATTCACTCTATCCATTACTTTCTATATGCAAGTGGACAGCGAGGATAAATCTCCTGGTGGTCTGATAAGGTATCTCATCACTCCACTAATCGTGGATGATGTCAGCCAACACACAAAACACATATACATAATAATAATAACATGGGGTTTGATACAAATTTTAAATAGTTATATCTTAATAAACTTTCCATACATCTTCATGATGTATGAAGGTACTCATAACAACCAAGATGTCATCATACGACATCATCACCAATATGGTGACACAATCAAAATGTGATTTAGGGGTCTAGCACTACTCCCCCTTCTTTGCTATAAACCCAAAGAATAATAGATTCAAAATCCCAATTTGAGAATAAATAGAGAAACAAGAAAGTACTTTGCCACTTGGTGAGACTATCTCTCAACTCACATTAACATTCTAAGAACATCATTTTGGTTAAGTCAAAGTCTAGTAGAGGCCAATGATAGGGATCAGTTAAAGACTCCACAAAAATTCTTATGGAGACATCTTCATATTATACAGCATGAATGGAAGAAGCAGCAAAAAAGGCTTGAATGTGTTCTTCAAGAGTGACTTTCCCATCCCCTTTAAATTTAGGTATAATTTTCCCTGAACCTTTTGGCAAGTCATGCAACTGAGCTCCTAGGTTGAGAGGACCTATAATAGCTCCGCATGGGATAGGTGGAGGCTGATCCATGAAACAGGAAAATTAACTTGCAAGGGAAGGATAGTTCCGTGCAAAAGGAGAGCTTGGCAAGATACACTGGAAGCACTAGCAGAACTTTGTTTAGGAAGGGGGGATGATGGTATACTAAAAGACTTGACCTTGCGGCTAGGTGGAAAAGAGGAGAAATTAACATCTTCTAACAACTCAAAATCTTTATCCCAAATCCCTTTCTTTCTATCTCCCCTAGTATATCTCTTAGAAGCCAGTTTTGAACAACAACAATAATAAGTTACAGAGTCACCAACTTCACTTACTGATTATTTCATGGAAGATTTTGTCAATTGTTTAACTAGCTCCTTTAATTGACAACCTAGTTTCTTGGCTGAGTATTGGGAAGAGCTTGCACAGGGAAGACTCTCTCTTCGAGGAATAGGTACCACATTTCTATGAAAACAATTTGTTGAGCTTCACCAAAATGCCTGGTGTTATCTCTTATGATTTCACCAAGTTCTTCTTCTTCTTGCAATACTTCATTAACTTGGTTATACTACAAATTGGTTCTTCTTTGTTGCCAAGAAAGTAACCGAAGACCAGGAACAATATCCTCTTGATCACCAATAAGTCAATCTATGTTAGGCTGGAGGATTGGAGTATTACTTCATTGAAGGATCATGTAAATTAATTGCAAAGCAACTCACAATACATGTATAATCAATAGATTCCCCATTAGAGTCACCAAAAAATTGTTGGTATACAGATTTGTCACCTAACTCTATATTCTCTCACCCAGGAAGTGACAAATTTATCAACAATTGAACCAATTATAATATTTTATAATAGATTCTCTACTTCTTCTACAAGGTATAGCTACCTTCAAATGATATACAATGAATCTAAATTTATGTTGCTTTTAACCAAAAAGCAAGAAAAGGTGATGCTTTTAACTAGAAAGCTTAGAAAGGCAATTATATACTTCTACAATAACTGAATTCTACGAGAAGTTCAAAGACTTCAAATAACACTTCAATGAAATAGTAAAGAATTTCCCAGATATAATATAATGATCGCCATAAAACATTCACCAAAAGATAAACATCTCATAGCAATGAAACAAATCAGACATCCAATACTCCAATATAGATAGCAGAATAACCACTGGCAATATATTCAACATAAGAAGAATAATACCCAAACATTCATAACACAAAGTTTATATTTGTTTGAACTTCACCACATATATCTTATATATTAAAGTAATCTTTGTCTTAATGAGAAATCAAAGTTTCCCAAAAAGATCCCTACTTCGTGCCTAAGCACCCATATATATAGTTTTTACATGAAATAATTGTTTTCAAGAGAATAGTTTCTTGGAGACAACCACTTTTAAAATATAATAATAAGTCATGAAAATAAGTTTCTAGAGCCAAATTTAAAGAAATAACATAAAACAAAGAAAGTGATCATGTAATTGCACTTTTGCCATCCTTGGGGTCTTTAATGCTTCTGCCATCTTGTTCTCCTACATCGGTTGAGCTTTCCCGTGCTTTTATCCTCGCCTTATATTCTCAGTACCTGGTAATAATGGAAGTGATATTCTTATGGCTAGGTGTAGTGGTGATCTGCATTCTAGTTCTCCATCTAGTCAGCATTTTCTCTACATCATCCATCTTTTGATAATCATCATCACTCTTAGTTTTGAATGAACTGAGATAGACTTGCATGTGACCCAGTTTTCCCAAAGACTCCCCAGTGACAGTTTTAGGATTAGCTATCTCTTCATTGAAGACTTCTTTGAACTTCAGAGATATATCCTTAATATCCAATAGATTCTCCCTGAACTCGTCAATAATATCAACTTCCAGGAGGTTACAATTCTTTTTAATCTCGATTAAGATCTCAAGATGTTGATTCGGTACCTTATTGATTTCTCCAATAAATCCATCATACATTGACAATTTCCATTCTAGCATACCAAACCAAGATGGATCTATATCCTTTGGATCATTGATTACCCTTTCATTAATTAGCAATAGAGAATCCATGGCTACCAATTCTGAGACTTCCTTTGAAAGCACATACATGTTTCCTTGTTCTTTCCTTACCTGGTGGAGCTCGATAACTAACTCTTTCCTCTTCTTAGATACTTGAGCAGAAAATTGTACAGATTTTCCAAGGTAAAATAGAGTTTCACAAGAAAGTTTCTCCATCCATTAATTGACAGCCTTAGCAAAATTTAAATTCATCTTTATCTATTGCATTGTACTAGAATCAATCCCTTCGACATTAGAACTAGGAGCTTCATGATATGTAGGGGTCACAATGGATTGTATAAAGTCACTCAAAGAGAGAACTTGAGACTACAACTTCAAATTTTCTTTTCTTTCTTCTTTCACTCTCTTAATCAAAGCACTAAAAAAATAATTTGCATGATACACATCTCCTTCAAGAGTAGAGGGGCCCATGTCTATATGACTTATCTTATAATCAGCCTCATTTATTTCATTTTCATTTAAATCCTTAACCGAATTTGTAATCTCTAACATTTGATGGCCAGAGGTAGTATCAGTCACCATTCTTGACATTCTTTTAGCCTTTGTGGGCTTCGAGGTAGTCTGCAACGGTTTGGCTACTGCATCAATTTCCATTGCCATCGATGGAACATTTTTCCTTTTCTTTTCAACTATCTTTTTCAACCATCTAAGAGAGGATGTTGCCATACCAGTATCTTTATTGCTCAAAACTATTTTATCTTGGTTAACAAAAGCAACAGAAACAGAAACTTCTTTGTCCATGGGAGAAGAGGGAACTTCAAACAATGAAGGAAAAGAGCCATCATCTACAATTTGTTGGAAGATAGAATCTGAATCTGTTAGCATTGGTTTTACCTGATTAGATCTCCTTTTTGGAGAAGACAAAGGCAAATTGTCTTGTTCACAAGTTGATTTCAACTTTGCAACTTCATCTAGTTTTTCACCATCTCCTCTAGACTATGAACTAGTTTTAGATTGTATTGCTTCATGCCTCCCAGGAGTAGCATGAGCACTAGAACTTTGTACAAACCCTTGTTCTTTGGTTCTAGATCCTCTTTGCTTATAAGGAGGTCCTACATGTATGCACCATTTCCCTAGTAACCAATTCTTTGTTATTTTCAACACCATGGCAAAACAAGATTTTAAATCCACAACCTCCTTCTCTAACCAGTTTATTCAAGGAAGGGGTTTTGAAACCAAAATCTAGTATTCAGCATTGATAATTTATGAATTATCTTCAACACCATCCGGGATTTGGAATGGGAGACTAAAGGCCTAAATTTGACTCAATGTGAGTCTCATGCCATCTGTTGGGACAGGAAAATTTTGAAATTTTTCTATACTCTTATCCACCCCATGTCCAACCAAATCAGAACATTATACGCCCAAAATCGTAATAACAGTCGATAAATCCCATAAACATAACATGAGTTTTACCACAAATATTTGTCTCACCTTTCAATCTGTAATCTGAAAAAACCCTCAGTTCTTTGTTTTCAACAAGACCTCAGTTTTTCATACCAATCCATGATCCATTTGAAGCGAGCTAGATGTTTATCGGCATGAGGAGTATGGTAAGAATGAAAGTTTTAAAAATCTCTGATGAAAGAAGTAATGTCGATGACCCCTCATCGGAGGGAGAGTCCCCAGTCACGCCAAATTTATCAAATATGAGAGCCATCTGGATGAGAAAATAGTATCGAAGAATACTCCAAACATTCCCCCAACAGCATAGATCACACCGACAAGAGAATTCGATAAGAGTCATGCTGAACAACCCATCGAGCAGGTGGAACTAGTGAATCATCAGGAAGAAATGCACAACGGAGCAAGAGAGTAATGTGTCTCTGATCTTATGATGTATAGGGAGGATATGACTCATCGACAAAAGGGAACAGATCGGAGTAGAATTTATAAGTCCTACCGAATCTATAGTCACAATGACGAAGGATTTTAGTGACATGTGATTGTGATTATTCTGATGAAGAATAGCAAATAAGGCAATAGGGAAAGAACCAGGATCAGATAATTCAAATGAAGTCATCCCGATATCATATGTTGTTCCGATGAAGATAGTGACCACACACATCGATGAGACTCTTTCTGACAGGTTATAAAGAAAAGCGATATCGGTATTAATTTCCTCGGTCTTACCAATTTCACTAACCTACCCTGTAAAGAGAAGCTGATAAACATTTCGACAAGACTCATGCCAATATTTATATCAGAGATATTTGAAATATTAGAGTACGAAGTTGTTCTCACAACGATAATATAAGTCAGGCCGACAACAGCTCATGTGCTTATTATTATATCGGATAAACCTTGAAATGTCTTGCCGATATAGACATATATATGTTTTCACAAAAAGTGACATCGAGGAGACAGAACGAAGGGTCACAGCGATTGAATCATCTACAAATGTTCGTGCCATAAGAAGAATTTAGATCACCCTAACATTACAAAACTCCTACCGATGAAGGACTTTATAACAATGTGACATCTCACAATGATTATGGACATTAATGCACTAGAAGTATTAATTGCAGGCTGAGAAGAAATCACCTGAAGAGTCATTCTAAATAATTACAATTGGGTTCAAGAGAATTGTCTGAGAAGAGCACGTAAACGAAAACATGGAGGAGAGAAGAAAGCAATTCAGTCATCATCTCAGACAAACAGGTACACATATAAAACCTCTATGTGGTGGATTACAATTTGAATTTGATATTTAGAACTATAACAAATGGAGACACCAGTAAAGGGCAAGGGTAGAAAACAACAAGGTGAAACTAGTAAGCCTAAGAAATAGAAAATTGACAAAAGCCTTGATGAAAAAATGAAAGAGAGAAAACTAAATTAGGATTTGATAGACCAATTGCCTGGGTCTACCCCTAAATCCTGAAGGTCTACACAACTCAGGGTAGAGGTAGAGAAGTTAGAAGACAAATGCAAATACCTGGGAAATGTATGGACACCAATCAAAGGCTATGAGTTGTTCAAATTCCATTATGATAGAAGATTTAGAAATGTCCCAATGTCTAACCCATGGAATTTGAATTTGGGAAAATTGGTCATCCCAGACATGTTTGTGAATGTAGAACTCCTAAAATTTTTGGCTAAACATTACAATCCTAGCCTCAAAGCCATATACAATCCACAAGAACCTGTTATACACTTATCCAAAAATGCCATTTGTGAAGTATTTGATTTGGATGATTTGTGTACTCTTCCCATAGTATATGAGGATTTAGATAAAGAATATTGGAGGATGGACACCACATACAATGGATTGAGATTGCTTCTCCATAGGCCTAGGGCAGAGGGAAAAATAGTACCTTTTGATGACAATGATGGACCTCCAATCCATGTGTCTTTATTTGAACCATATATGCAATACACATATTATTCCATTGGCTAGGTCCTAGGGTCAGAGGTTCCTGATTTCATGACAATTCCATTAATGGTGATAGCAACAGATATCTAGTGTCATAATGCTAGGCAGTTTGACTATGTTGCTTATATTTTCAAAAAGATTGATTCTAGTTTAATTGTAATTAAGAACAACGCCCCAACAGTCTCTTTTGAGAATTAGTCACTCCTCATGCATATGGTATTATACTATGGCCAGGGAATGGGAATATGGCCAAGTGAACTTAGAATTGCTCAACTAGACAAAACGGGACAAAAGTCGCCTATGCAAATGTGGACAAGGATATGGGACGGTAGGTTTGCCCACTCCAGTTACATTCATTTTGAAGAGTATTTTGTAAAAGTGTTTATAGATACTTTAACCATCCTTGTGAATATTCACTATCAGATGAAATAAAACAGTTTCTCAGACCAAAAGATTTTGGTGGTCCCCCAACTATCACCCACAACTGGGGAGATTGGTATTGCTTTGAGGATTCAACCATGGTAAGAATTTATGGTTTTGAAGATACCCCATTTATATTGCCCAAGACAGTTCCTAATAGGATTGCCTACTTAGAGATAGTCATGCAAATGAACTGTTCTAGTGTGATGAACTTGAGTGCCTATGACAAACAATCCTTCATGCCTAGTACATTGTGCTTCGGGGATTTTACTGTGGTGTCTAAAGAAGGTTATGGTCTCATCAGGGACAAATTAATGCATTACAAAATGAGGTGTGCAGAGGCAAGAAAAGGATTTGATCCTGAGGGTTTCATTGATTTTTCTAGAAGAAAAAAAAATCTCAATGGATATACACATATTCTGTATCCACACGATGATATTATTAGGAACATGGAAGAAGTTGAAGTTGAATTCGTAATTGAAAAATATAATAGAGAACTAGATGAGAAGAGAAAATAGCTTGCAGAAATAGAGTTGTTGTCTTCTGGTGATGAGGAATCTGCAGGGGAAGAGGAGCTACATGAACAGATAACTAGAATCTCTAAACGAAAAATGGAATATTATCAATTTCCTAATAGAGAGAAGGATGAAGAGGGACCTAGTGATGAGGATCCTAGACAGTTAGTATATGATTCTTTCATTGTAGATGATCAATTTATTCATTCTCAAGAATTTAAATCATTTTTGTATAAATGCAAGGGAAAAGAACTCAGGGAATCAGTTGAAGATGTCACAGCTGATAATGAAAAACAATTAATGGATATGTTAAAGACAACAGTAGACAATGAGTTGAGAGCTATGACTCCTAACAGAGGTAGATAGTTCCTTAGAGAAGCGGGTGTCATGATATTTCCTGGACTTGACATAAATTCTGTCTTGGTGTTTGATAGTTTCTTGCACAATACTGATGACAAGTACAAGCTCACTCCTGAGAGTGTCACAGAGGTGTACATGGGTACCAAGTATAACAATGATGAAAACTCACTCATGATATGGGCCTTATACCCTCCTCATAAGAAGATTTCCATTATAGATACTAAAAACACCTTTGTGCATGTTATGACTTTGAAAGCAGGAGAAACTGATCTGTTGATTACTGCAGACATTGGTATAAATGTTGCAAAACTAAATAAAGCACAAGCTCAAATGTTGATCAAGGAATGAGATGCATATAAGTTGAGTTGTGAAAGATTGACAAAAGAAAATGATTTCCTAAAAGATATTGTCAAGAATGTTTTTAGAGGATTGGTTAAAAGATTAACCCAAGGAGAGAGTTCACAAAGTGCCTAGTCACCATCTGTTGATCAAATAGCCCAAGTTCAAATTGACACACTTGCAGCAGTACTACAGAATAGGCATATCAATATGATGCATTGGATGAATAAATTTTGGGATGTCTATTCTGAGAACCATAAGGTAATCCAAGAACATGAAAGGTTAAATAACAGGCTTCAAGAGAAACTCCATGAGATACAGAGTAGGGAGATTCCTAACACTACAGGTACCTCCAATGCCAAAAACTTGATTGAACAACACCAAAAATATCATGACCAACCTCAAAATGATGCCAGGGAATGTGTTGAGGCTTCAAAGGTAGGTATACCCATGTTGTTTAGAAATGATAAGGAGTTGCAAAGCAAAGATGAATGGATTAAGGAATTCCAAGTGATATTACATGAGGCTTTAGAAGCTCTCAAGGATAAAGACTCAGCATCTGGGGAGTCCTGCAAGCATTTGGAGAAGATGGTGACAATGGATGTGATTGCAATAAATGCTATTGAATTTGCTGATACACATCGAAGCCAAGAGTACCTGGATCATGTTGCTCAGATATACCTGTGGCTTAGCAGGGATTAGGGTCTTTATCTTTGTTGTTGTTATGTTAATCCTTTTAATTCTCAAAAGACATTTTGAAGAGTTATGTCTTCATAAATATTTCTATATAAGTTGGACATATGATGATCAATCATCATTAGCAATAGGAGATAATAGAGGAAGTTCATAATATTTAAAAAGACCATGTTGCGAGTATTAAATTAAAGAAGTTAATAGAAGATCTTTCATTATGTGGTTTTATATTGGCATCAATTGTTTGTTGAAATTATTCAGTTATTTGGTTGTCTCCAGTTCAGTATTTCCTTATTATTCAAATTGATATATCAAGTATATATTTAATTTGTCAATGCACATTTGTTGTATTTGTGTGATGTGATTAATTGGTTTCCTTAAAAGGAATTAAAATCCTTCTGGTCAATCACAGTAATCTGGAAGTGTTGATTTGGATCACTAAGAAGAACCATATAATTAGGATTGTCATTTTGTCTCCAAGTTGATATTATATGGTGTTCTTGTATAGTTCATTCAATTGGTTCCTTCAAGAAAGGATTAAAATCCTTTTGGTGAATAACAAGAAACTTGATTGTGTCAGTTGGATATTAAGAAGAGTCTGTCAATCATTCCCTTGCACATTTATACAAGTTATAAACCAAAGTATTGTGCCAAACAGTTAGAGTTGTTACCCAATATAAGCCACTAGTCTTAAATTTTCATTTGACTCTATTTACCCAACAAGGCACTGGTCTTATCTCAATCCATCATTTAGTTTTATCCAAAACCCATCCATTAGTTAAGCATAGTTATAAAATTTACCTTGATATTGCGTATACAATTTATACCAATCATTTTTTAGATATTAGAAATAGAACGAATTAGCAAGCTTTCATCTATTCCACACCATTTGCCACTGTGGGTAGATCCCCCATCTAATCTGCTTCAACTTTCAAGGTCCACCCACCTAGGTATAATAGTACCTAAAGTGCAGGGAGTCATTAACCTTATAAGTTAACTCCATCGAGTTAGTTCAAAAAACATTGCCGATCTAATCATAGAGTCCGACATCCTCTTAGGATTTGCAACTTGCATTTTTGAGACCTAACAAATTGTCGACTCTACTGGGGACCAAATACAAAGAGCCTTGGTAAGAGACCATTCTTCTATAGAGTCAGAAATTTCAAGAATACAAATTGGTAACTCTGCTGGCAAGAAGAATCCAGAAAGATAAATTATAACCTTTTCTTATTTACAAAAATAGGTGGCGACTCTAGAACCTGTTATAACGGAAAGATAGTACCAAATGGATGGTAGAAGATCCAAGATGGAAGGGAAGAAGTGACAATCATCCCCACCAATTAGAGCTATTCCCTAGAAAAATGGAGCATCAAATTATTTTCATCAGAATAATAATCAAGAGGCTCAAGAGGATAATACAGAACAAACTATCATAACTCACAATAGTTTTACCCCTTTGCCTGAATCAAATGAGAATTTGTCTCAAATCAATGGAGTAACTGACGATATATTGGCAAAATACAAACCTGATCCTCAAGAACAGCTTGAGTATGAAGCACAGGCCATGAAGGAAATTGATCATAGGCAAGTTGAATATGATTATAAATTGTCATTATAGTAGGAAGAGGGAGTAAAATATGGATTCACTAATCAAGAGGTGAATAAAAGTCCAAAGAATACAAGAAATATAAATGAAGTGTAGCAGAATGTGCTTAAGCTCTAGGAAGAACTTGAAATGGTCAAGATAGAGGAAACTAAGATGCTGTTAAAATAGGAAATTCAACAGATAAGGAATAAGACTAAAATAGCTGCCCCAAAATATATACCTCCACATAGAGGGAATACTTTGAGGAACCCACATCAAAACCTGCACCAAAATACAAGTGATGTTTCCAATCTACAAGTATCTGGAAGTCATGTTCATCAAAATACCCTCCTGAATAATCCTAGACCACCTCTCATACATAACACCTCTCAACATATGGCTAATCCATACCCACTCCCTAGCCAACAATATTTTAGATGACAAAATCCTCATATGAACCCCCACATAAACCCACAACAGCAACATGCTTATCATCAGCCTCTAGACAGATATAATTACTATCCTAATCCACCACCCATGAATATTCCACCCTAAAACCTCACAAACATATGTGGGTAGTTTGATCTGACTAGATATCAATTGTATCCATACCCTATTGACAGTAGTTGGAGGAATATAGTTCCCAAGTTCATTGGAAACAGTGCAGTATCAGCTGAGGATCATATCAGAAGCTTCAATGCCTTCATACAAGATATTAGTATGGATTATAAGGATGTTAAAATGAGGTTATTCATGATGTCTCTGACTGAAGATGTGAGAGACTGGTTCAACAGCTTACCAGATGCCTCAATCAGTTCCCTAATAGATTTCTATAGTCAACTTAAGGAGCAGTATGGCAATTAGTATGCCCCTGAGTTTGCATTGCATGAATTGATAAGTATCCAAAAGTACCAAAATGAGTCAGTATATGATTTCAATATGAGATTCTCCAAATTGCACAACAAAATACCACATGGATCTAAATTGATCGATCCAGCCGCATTAAGTATTTATTTGAAAGCATTTGATCCTAAGACAGGGTACGAACTTAGAAACCAGTGCCCTATGACCCTAGCTGAAGCACAGAAAGTGGCGTTGACTATTGAAAACAATAGAAAAGCCGCAAGCATGGTCAACAAAAGAGATAATCCCAGAATTCCTCAAATCCCAAATCTTCAATAGAATAAACAAGAAAGTCAACATAGAAATGAAAGACCTAGGTTGCATGATATGCCATATAATACAAATTGGAAGGATGGGCGACCTATTGAAAGTAGCAGAAAGTAACATTATGGCAAAGATACTCCTAACCCTCTAAGGAGAAACGTGGCACACATGGTAGAAGATAATCCCTGGTGTTTGGTGTGCAATTTACCACACTCACCTGAGTATTGTGTAGTGGCTAAAATAGTACAATAGGAAGAAGCATTGTATGACTATAACAGAGACAACCACACAATAAACATGATGCAAGATACACCCTACTTGCTAAATGAAGACTATTCTTCTACAAAAGAAGAGGGATATGAATATGATGTGGGGAACCAGAAACATCATATCAACATGGGAAAACAAGAAGTATTCTCAGATCAAGAGGACAGCTACAAGGGACCTACTTGTTATCATAACAAATCATCATATGACCAGTGGAGAAAGCCCACTAAAAAGGAAAGGGAAGTTCTTACAATAGCTGCAGTTGCCCAAGCTAAAAATGCCTATAATCTAAGAAATAGGACAGTAAATTCAGAACAAGGAACACCTAGGAGTGTCTTTAGAAAAGATCAAAATTACAAAAGGAATAATGTAAAGTCCTCATTTAGAGAACCAGAAAAAATTGTGCAGAATAAAACAAAATATAAATCACCAATTCAAGAAAAAGAACATATAAAGACAAAAAAGAATGATCAGACTATAGCCCATTCATTTGACATTGCTCATGTAATATCCCAGGTGAAGATATCAATACCACTTTTGGAAATGATGAAGATAGATAAATACAAAAATATAGTGGTTAAACTGATTTCAGATATTCCAAATCAAAAATATAAAGAATCAGAGAATAGAACAAACAATGTTCACCAAGAAACATTCCAAATTCCTTAAGTATATCTAGGTGATACCCTAACAAAGAACCCCTCACAAGTGGACCCTTTCTACACCACTGTATTAATCAGAAACAGGTTAGTGAGGAACTGCATGATTGATTCAGGTGCAGCCATGAATATCATGCCAATAGCAGTCATGAAAGAACTGGGAATGTGGGTTGACACTACATTTGGTAAGTGTTATGCGATGGACAATAGGTCTATCCCAGTTGTGGGCATTATGAGGGATGTGGAAATAAAACTAGCTTCATACCCTGAAGCAACCAATAATATTGATATCATCGTGGTTGATATTCCACCATATTACGGAATGCTATTATCAAGACAATGGACTGCAATGGTAGGAGGGAATGTCCAATTAGATTTACCATATGCCACAATACCAGTGGGAAGCAAAGAGATCAAGTTGTGTAGGGAGCTAAGATATGAGAACATCATAGAACGCTTAGATCAAAATCAAATAAATCTATTATGTGATACGGATTTGGGAGCCTTCAAGGTTGAAACAAGTCAGCTAGAATTGCAAAATACTGATCCAATGCATATAGAATCTAAGAAAGAGGAGAATGATGTGTGGAAAATGTATTTTGATGGTGCATGTAGCAAAATGGGAAATGGGGCAGGAGTATTATTTATTTCACCAACAGGTAAAACTTTCAAATACTCATTCTTATTAACATTTGAATGCACAAACAATGTAGCGGAATATGAGTCTTTGCTCATTGGTTTAAATATTTCCATCAAGCATAAGATAAGAAAGCTGGCTGTATACGAGGATTCAGAATTAGTTACTTCTCAAGTAAGAGAGAAATACTTATCCAAAAACAAGAGCTTGAAGCAATATAGAAATGTTGTCTGGGATGATGTTGAGTTGTTTGATGCCTTCTCAATCAACTGGATTGATAGATCAAAAAATATTAAGGCAGATTTTCTAACAAATAGTGCATTAAAAAGGGATGATATCACATTGGGGGGTATTACAAAAATTGAATTCAAAACCAGACCCACTATCCCGAATAATTTCCATAACTAGCAAGTGTTTAATAATGATACCGATATAATCAAATTCTTACATTGTGTCAATCACTATGAAAACCAAGAGATTGATTTTAATGTGTTTGTGGAAGAACATGATGGAAAAGAAACTCTCTTTGGTCAAGAGATAGTTCAGCTGAAAACAAACAAAATACCTAAGGGGTTCATAGCATTAGAGAAAGTGTTTGATGGATGTGACAGATTTAAAATGAAAGACACACCCATAGTACAGAATGATCTTGAAGAAATTAATTTGGGGACACAGGTGGCCCCAAAGAATGTATACATTGCAAAGAAGCTAAATCCCAAAATCAAGAGCATGCTCATCAACTTACTCAGGAAGTATAGACATGTATTTGCATGGTCATATGATGACTTGAAAGCATATAGGGAAGATCTTTTTCAGCATGAAATACCATTAAAGTCGGATGCTAAACCATTCAAGAAAAAGTAGAGGCCTATTAATCCCACACTAGCCCCTAAAATGCTTGAAGAATTCACAAAACTAAGAGATGGAGCTATTATCAAACCCATTAGACATTCTTCTTGGGTTTCTAATTTGGTGCCTGTCAAAAAGAAAAATGGTGATATTAGATTATGTGTGGACTTCAAGAATCTAAATAAATCCTCTTTTAAGGACAACTATCCCCTTCCTAACATGGAAGCAGTACTGCAAAAGGTAACAAGGTGTGAACTATTGTCAATGATGGATGGTTTCTCAGGATATAATCAAGTGAAAGTCAAAGAATCAAAACAATATAAGAATGCATTCACCACACCATGGGGAACGTATGTGTATTTAAAAATTCCATTTGGACTCACAAATGCTGGAGCAACATTCCAAAGAGCGATGGATGTGGCCTTTGCAGAATTGATTAACAAAATCATGGTAGTATATCAGGATGACATGACAACATATTCTAAAAAGGCTGAAGATCATTGTACACATTTAGAACAAATTTTTATTAAAGCCTTAGAATATGGAATTTTGTTGAATCCTAATAAATGCCATTTTGCAGTAACAGAGGGCAAGCTGCTTGGTCACATAGTCTCAAAAGATGGAGTAAGAATAGATCTAGAAAGAGGAAGAGCCATTGATCAAGTTCCCATTCCTAAGAATGTAAAAGCTATACAATCATTCCTTGGCCAAATCAACTTTGTCAGGAGATTCATATCAAATTTTCTAGAGATTCTTAGTCCCATATCAAGAATGTTAAAAAAGAATTCAGAAGTGAACTAGATAGTAGAAACATTAGAGGCATTTGCCACCATTAAGCAGGCAATCAAGGAAGCCCCAGTTCTGATATCTCTTGATTTTAGTAAGCCATTTCAGTTGTTCTCATTTGCCTCATATCATACAGTTGCAGCAGTAATGTTGCAAAAAAATGATGAGGGACATGAACAACCCATTTCATTTTTTAACAAGTCTCTTCAAAATGCAGAGTTAAAATATGACATAGTTGAGAAACAGGCATATGCATTGGTGAAAGCAGTCAAATCTTTTAGGCCATACTTGGTGGGAGCTGAAATAATAGCATATGTGCCTAATGTTGCAGTGAAAGATGTATTAGTCCAAACTGAGGTCACGGGTAGAAGATGCAGATGGATTAATAAAATTCAAGAGTTTAATATTAAAATCCAAATTACCAAAATATGCCTAGATGAACATCAGTCAAAACATGTCATGAAAGAGCTACATGAAGGAGTATGTGGAGGGCACTTCTTAGCAAAAACTATAGCTCACAAAATCCTGAGGACTGGATACTGTTGGCCTAGAGTTTTCAATGATTCATATCATTATACAAGAAAATGTGAGGCATGCCAAAAATTTTTAGGAAAATTAAAATATCAGGGAGCACTACCCTTGAAACCTATGCACATGGAAGCTCCATTCTATCAATGGGGTGTTGACTTCATAGGAGAAATTGCAGAAAAGTCAAGCGGAGGACACAGATGGATTTTAGTGGCAATGGATTGCTTCACAAAATGGGTGGAAGCAATCCCAACTAAATAAGCAACAAGCAAAGTGGTGATCAATTTTTTAATGGAAAGCATTATATTTAGATTTGGCACACCAATAAGGTTGATTACAAACAACGGAATGTGCTTTAGGTCTAATGAATTCAAAAATTTATGTAATATGTATGGCATCATTGTGTCTTATGCTGCCCCTTATCACCCACAAGCAAATGGCCAGGCAGAATCTAGTAATAAAAATCTCTTGAAAATTATAAAAAGAATGTTGGAGGGAAACAAAAAGGCATGGGATTCAAAGTTGAGAATGGCTATGTGGGCTGATAGGATTACTATGAAGAGAGCAATTGGAAGATCCCCTTTTGAATTAGTGTATGGAGTACAAGCAAGGATGCCATTAGAAAATTTTCTACCAGTTTACAAGTTTGTTCTCCAAGAGGATTTAAATATTCCTGAACCAATGGAGGAAAGAATAGAACATCTTGCAGAACTTGATGAGACAAGGAGAATGGCTCAAAAGAAGAACATCAAATTGCAATCACAAGTAAAATACCTTTTTGACAAAAAGACCAAGGATAGAAAATTTGAGATAGATGACTTGGTATAGATGTGGGATGCCAGATGCCAAGAGAAAGGAAAGCATGGAAAGTTTGAAGCCTTGTGGTTGGGTCCTTTTGTTGTCATTGGCAAAGGAGGAGATGATTCCTACTATCTGTAAAATATGTCTGGAGAAGAGCGGGAACTACCAGTGCATGGACAGTTTCTAAAACCTTTCTTTTCATGAGAGCATAAAAATCATGCACAAAGAGAAATAAGTGTTGCCAGTGCATGGATAACTCTTAAATAATTCTCAAAGTACTCTTACTCCATGCATAGTAGTTTAGGGTAATCAAGAGAGATTAGGATCTGCAGGTACATGGACAATCCTATGAATCTCTCAACAATAACAAAAAATATTTTCCATGTATAGTAGTATAGGATCATCCCCATTCTACATCATTATCACTTCCAGCTCCTGTTCTCATTTCATCCATATATATATTCCTAAAATTATGTCATCCCCAATAAATAAAATACATGGTCTACTCTCCCAAGAGATCTGAATTCTTGTTATACCTGCAAGGGGTATACATCTATATTTAGAGCCACTGTTGGAACAGGAAAATTTCAAAAAAAATCTATACTCTTACCCACCCCATGTCCAACCAAATCAGAACATTATACACCCGAAATTGTAATAACAGCTGATAAATCCCATAAACGAAACATGAGTTTTACCAAAAATATTTGTCTCACCTCTCAATCTGTAGTCTGAAAAAACCCTCAGTTCTTTGTTTTTGAAAAGACCTTAGTTTTTCATACCGATCCATGTTCCATTTGAAGCGGGCTAGATGTGTATCGACATGAGGAGTATGGTCGGAATGAAAGTTTTAAAAATCTCCAATGAAAGAAGTAACACCGATGACCCCTCATCGGAGGGAGAGTCCCTAGTCACTCTGTCAAATATGAGGACCATCGGGATGAGAAAACATTATCAGAGAATACTCTAAACATTCCCCCAACAACATAGATCACACCGACGAGAGAATTCGATAAGATTCATGCCGAACAACCCATCGAGCGGGTGGAACTAGTGAATCATCGGGAAGAAATGCACATTGGAGTAAGAGAGTAATGTCTCTCTAAAATTATGATGTCTCAGCGACCATAAGGCATTTTCAGCCTAAGTCACATTGATGTATAGGGAGGATATGACTCATCGGCAAAAGGGAATAGATTGGAGTAGAATTTACAAGTCCTGCCGAATCTATAGTCACAACGACGAAGGATTTCAGTGACATGTGATTGTGATTATTTTGATGAAGAATAGAAAAGAAGGCATTGGGGAAACAACCAGGATCAGATAATTCGAATGAAGTCATCCTGATATTATATGTAGTTTCGATGAAGATAGTGACCACACACATCGATGAGACTCTTTCCGATAGGTTATAAAGACAAGCGATATCGGTATTAATTTCTTGGATCTTACCGATTTCACTAACCTGCCCTATAAAGAGAAGCCGATAAACATTTTGACAAGACTCATGCCGATATTTATATTGGATATATTTGAAATATCAGAGTACGATGCTGTTCTCACAACGATAATATAAGTCAGGCTGACAACAGCTCATGTGCTCATTATTATATCAGATAAACCTTGAAATGTCTTGCCGATATAGACATATATATGTTTTCATAAAAAGTGACATCGAGGAGATAGAACGAAGGGTCACATTGATTGAATCATCTGCAAATGTTCGCACCATAAGAAGCGTTTAGATCGCCCTAACATTACAAAACTCCTACCAATGAAGGACGTTATGACGATGTGACATCTCACAATGATTATGGACATTAATGCACTAGAAGTATTAATTGTAGGCTGAGAAGAAATCACCTGAAGAGTCATTCTAAATCATTGCAATTGGGTTTAAGAGAATTGTCTGAGAAGAGCACGTAAATGAGAACTTGGAGGAGAGAACAAAAGAATTCAGTGATAGTCTTAGTCAAATAGGTACACATATAAAACCTCTATGTGGTGGAATACAATTTGAATTTGATATTCAGAACTATAATGAATGGAGACACCAGTTAAGGGCAAGGGTACAAAATAGCAAGGTGAAACTAGTAAGCCTAAGAAATAGAAAATTGACAAAAGCCCTGATGAAAAAATGAAAGAGAGAAAACTAAATTAGGATTTGATAGACCAATTGCCTGGGTCTACCCCTAAATGCCAAAGGTCTACACAACTCAGGGTAGAGGTAGAGAAGTTAGAAGACAAATGCAAATACCTAGGAAATGTATGGACACCAATCAGAGGCTATGATTTGTTCAAATTCCATTATGATAGAAGATTTAGAAATGTCCCAGTGTCTAACCCATGGAATTTAAATTTGGGAAAATTGGTCATCCCAGACGTGTTTGTGAATGTAGAACTCTAAAACTTTTGGCTAAACATTACAATCCCAGCCTCAAAGCCATATGCAATCCACAAGGAGAACCTGTTATACACTTATCCAAAAATGACATTTGTGAAGTATTTGATTTGGATGATTTGTGTACTCTTCCCATAGTATATGAGGATTTAGATAAAGAATACTGGAGGATGGACACCACATACAATGGATGGAGATTGCTTCTCCACAAGCCTAGGGCAGAGGGAAAAATAGTACCTTTTGATGACAATGATGGACCTCCATTCTATGTGTCTTTGTTTGAACTGTATATGCAATACACATATTATTCCATTGGCCAAGTCCTAGGGTCAGATGTTCTTGATTTCATGACAATTCCATTAATGGTGATAGCAACAGATATCCAGTGTCATAATGCTAGGCAGTTTGACTATGTTGCTTATATTTTTAGAAAGATTGATTCTGGTTTAATTGCAATTAAGAATAATGCCCCAACAGTCTCTTTTGACCATTATTCGCTCCTCATGCATATGGTATTATACTATGGCCAAGAAATGGGAATATGGCCAAGTGAACTTAGAATTGCTCAACTAGACAAAAGGGGACAAAAGTTGCCTGTGCAAATGTGGACAAGGATATCAAACAGTAGGTTTGCCCACTCCAGTTACATTCATTTTGAAGAGTATTTTGTAAAAGTGTTTATAGATACTTTAACCATCCTTGTGAATATTCACTATCAGATGAAATAAAAAGGTTTCTCAAACCAAAAAATTTTGGTGGTCCCCCAACTGTCACCCACAACTGGGGAGATTGGTATTGCTTTGAGGATTCAACCATGGTCAGAATTTATAGTTTTGAAGATACCCCATTTATATTGCCCAAGACAGTTCCTGATAGGATTGCCTACTTAGAGATAGTCAGGCAAATGAACTATTCTAATGTGATGAACTTGAGTGCCTATGACAAACAATCCTTCCTGCCTAGTACTCTATGCTTCGGGGATTTTATTGTGGTGTCTAAAGAAGGTTATGGTCTCATCAGGGACAAATTAATGCATTACAACATGAGGTGTGCAGAGGCAAGAAAAGGATTTAATCCTGAGGGTTTCATTGATTTTGCTAAAAGAAAACAAAATCTTAGTGGATATACACATATTTCGTATCCACATGATGATATTATTAGGAACATGGAAGAAGCTAAAGTTGAATTGGTAATTGAAAAATATAATAGAGAACTAGATGAGAAGAGAAAACAGCTTGCAGAAATAGAGTTGTTGTCTTCTGGTAATGAGGAATTTGCAGGGGAAGATGTGCTACATGAACAGACAACCAGAATCTCTAAATGAAAAATGGAATATTATCAATTTCCTGATAGAGAGCAGGATGAAGAGGGGCCTGGTGATGAGGATCCTAGACAGTTAGCATATAATTCTTTCATTGCAGATGATCAATTTTTTCATTCTCAAGAATTTAAATCATTTTTGTATAAATGCAAGGGAAAAGAACTCAAGGAATTAGTTGAAGATGTCACAGCTGATAATGAAAAATAATTGATGGATATGTTAAAGACAACAGTAGATAATGAGTTGAGAGCTATGACTCCTAACAGAGGTAGACAATTGCTCAGAGAAGCGGGTGTCATGATATTTCCTGGACTTGACATAAATTTTGCCTTGGTGTTTGATAGTTTCTTGCACAATACTGATGACAAGTACAAGCTCACTCCTGAGGGTGTCAAAGAGGTATACATGGGTACCAAGTATAACAATGATGAAAACTCACTCATGATAAGGGTCTTAGACCCTCCTCATAAGAAGTCTGCCATTATAGATACTAAAAACACCTTTGGGCATGTTATGACTTTGAAAGCAAGAGAAACTGATCCTTTGATTACTGCAAACATTGGTATAAATGATGCAAAACTAAATAAAGCACAGGCTCAAATGTTGATCAAGGAACGAGATGCATATAAGTTGAGTTGTGAAAGATTGACAAAAGAAAATGATTTCCTAAAAGATACTGTCAAGAATGCTTTCAGAGGATCAGTTAAAAGATTAACCCAAGGAGAGAGTTCACAAAGTGCCCAGTCACCATCTGTTGATCAAATAGCCCAGGTTTAAATTGACACACTTGCAGCAATACTACAAAATAGGCATATCAATATGATGCATTGGATAAATAAATTTTGGGATGTCTATTCTGAGAACCATAAGGTAATCCAAGAACATGAAAGGTTAAATAATAGGCTTCAAGAGAAACTCCATGAGATACAGAGTAGGGAGATTCCTGACACTACAGGTACCTCCAGTGCCAAAGACATGATCGAACAACACCAAAAATATAATGACTAGCTTCAAAATGATGCCAGGGAATGTGTTGAGGTTTCAAAGGCAGGTATACCCATGTTGTTCAGAAATGATAAGGAGTTGAAAAGAAAAGATGAATGGATTAAAGAATGCCAGGTGATATTACATGAGGCTTTAGGAGCTCTTAAGGATAAAGACTCGTCATCTGGGGAGGCCTGCAAGCATCTGGAGAAGATGGTGACAATGGATGTGATTACAAGAAATGCTTTTGAATTTGCTAATACACATCAAATCCAAGAGTACCTAGATCATGTTGCTCAGATATACCTATGGCTTAGCAGGGCTTAGGGTCTTTATCTTTGTTGTTGTTATGTTAATCTTTTTAATTCTCAAAGGACATTTTGAAGAGTTATGTCTCTTCAAAAACATTTCTATATAAGTTGGACATATGATGATCAATCATCATCAACAGTAGGAGATAATAGAGGAAGTTCATAATATTTAAAAAGACCATGTTGCAAGTATTAAATTAAAGAAGTTAATAGAAGATATTTGATTCTATAATTTTATATTGGCATCAATTATTTGTTGAAATTATTCAGTTATTTGGTTGTCTCCAGTTCAGTATTTCCTTATTATTCAAATTGATATATCAAGTATATATTTAATTTGTCAATGCACATTTGTTGTATTTGTGTGATGTGATTAATTGGTTTCCTTAAAAGGAATTAAAATCCTTCTGGTCAATCACAGTAATCTGGAAGTGTTGATTTGGATCACTAAGAAGAACCATATAATTAGGATTGTCATTATGTCTCCAAGTTGATATTATTTGTTGTTCTTGTATAGTTCATTCAATTGGTTCCTTCAAGAAAGGATTAAAATCCTTCTGGTGAATAACAAGAAACTTGATTGTGTTAGTTGGATATTTAGAAGAGTCTGTCAATCATTCTCTTGCACGTTTATACAAGTTATAAACCAAAGTATTGTGCCAAACAGTTAGAGTTGTTACCCAATATAAGCCACTGGTCTTAAATTTTCATTTGACTCTGTTTACCCAACAAGGCACTGGTCTTATCTCGATCCATCATTCAGTTTTATCCAAAACCCATCCATTAGTTGAGCATAGTTATAAAATTTACCTTGATATTGCTTATACAATTTATACCAATCATTTTTCAGATATTAGAAATAGAACTAATTAGCAAGCTTTCATCTATTCCACACCATTTGCCACTGTGGGTAGATCCCTTAACTTAGTCAAAACACTTACATTCATCTAATCTGCTTCAACTTTCAAGGTCCACCCACCTAGGTATAGCAGTGCCTAAAGTGCAGGGAGTCATTAACCTTATAAGTTAACTCCGTCGAGTTAGTTCAAAAAATGTTGCCAATCTGATCATAGAGTCCGGCATCCTCTTAGGATTTGCAACTTGCATTTTTGAGACCTAACACAGTCTCTTCTTTGAACTTCTCTGTTGTTAGCACAATCCTCCCAGAAATCTTCCAAATGAGAGTGATGTTCATAAGAACCAAACCCATGGAGATTCTGTTGCACATAATTCTTACTATCAAAATTTGTTCTCAAAGATAAGGAATGGAAATTAAATTCACTCAGGGTCTACTCCGCCCCTTTTGCAACATCATTATTTTTGCAAGTGTAAGAGGATAGCGTCAATGGGAAAGCATATCCTTTCTTCCTTGTGCTTTGATACTTGACATTAACAACAGACATTTGTCTACAAATTTTTAGAAAAATGAGGGGTCATCCCACAATAATGGGTTACACTTTTTGGCCAAACTTGACATTGAAATCAACATTTTGAACTAAATCTTCACTTTCTGACACCTATAGCCGCTAAGTGATTTGTGAGATTTTGTTTGTAGATTCTAAATATATATATATATATATTTTAAATTTAGAGTTAAATTGTAAAAAAAATTGTGTCTCCTTTGATAACTATTTTTTAATAGTAAACATGTTTTTAAAGTGATGTGTATTCCGTAGCACATAACTTTTTTTCTAAAAAGGATAAAATTCTAATTCTTTTGAATTTAGATTGGTAACACCGATATATAGGGCATGCATTTGGTTTTATAATGTTTTGGTGAATATTTTTTTTTTAATTAAGTTTTGAAGTCAAACCAATTATAATCTAGACATAGGTGTATTCCGTAAAACATAACTTTTTCTATATGTATCAAAAATCAATTTTTCTTTTTTTCTTGAAACATGGACATCAATACCTAGGGCATAGATATTTTTCAAAAAAAAAATTCACTAATTTACTAATTTTCCATGTGTGTAGAACAGAGAACTTGATGTTTGGTGAAAAACCTACATTCACAAGTAATAAAAAATAAATATAATAATCAAATTAAATATATTTAAAATTATAATTTTTGGGAAGCTTATAATAAGGACTACATACTTACAAAACATTAATTTTAAATGAATTCATTTGATCCCCCAAAAGGTAAATCAAAAGTAGTTTTTTATCAGCATTTTGATAGGTGTAGAGGAGACTCCATTATAGGTATTGGTTAAAACTAGCGGGGTTCTATCCAAGGGAGTTTGAATCTAAGGAGGTTTGATCCAACCCTCTTCAATTAAAATCCTTTAAATGGAACATTTCAAGGCTCAAATCATTATATTTTCTAAAAATATGTGATTTCAGCAAAAATTAGGATGCCCTAGAAAGTGTAACCCATTATTGTCGTAGCACCCCGAGATAATCACTTGCATAATGAGGCAATTTTGTTGGGGCATTTCATAACCCCCTATCTACAGATAGGTGAATCTATCAATTTGTATGTAAAAACTTCCAAACTCCATAATCAAGGCAGCAACTTCAGGAGAAATCCTAAGCTCTAGGTTTCCTTCCAGCCTCCTCACAGTAAACATTAGAAAAGCATCATTTATGTGGCGGAAATATTTCATACCCACTTCTCTAGTAAGTTGAGGGAAATAACTGTACACAAGTGTGTTTGGTGTTAACAACCCTTGAGGTTTCAACCCTGCCCAAACAACCTCTTGACTGGCTAGAATGTACACCAAGCATGAACACATATGAAAGGAGGCAGTTTGCTAAAATTTAGCCAATTATTCATTCAAATGAAAACTAGTAATCTCATCCCAGTCAATAAATTAATTCTCACTACATATCAATAAGATGAACTGACACATCCAATATTTGAAAGAATCTGTAGTTGCACTCCCAACCACACGATGCAATAAAGTAATAATGTTAGAAATTTCATCTTTGAAATGAGACCTTTTCAATTTAGGAGGCAATTGGGACTTACCTTTCTTCTTAGACTTTAGCCAGCTCCTCACAATTGAATTCATGCACCAATCCTCATTTGCTTTGAAGAATCTTAATCCTTCTACAACAGACATCTCCTCAAAGTTATCTTTTCCAGGAATCCTCAATGCACAAGAGATAACTCCAAAATTAACCTTCACTATCATTGAACCGTCCTTGGCTTTAATTTCTTGAGTCTCTGTGATGTACCTTTGTGCACTTGCAATCACCAAATCAATACTTTGCATGGAAGTCAGGAAACCTCCAGTGTGTGCCAAACCACTCAACTAAATCTTCTCTGCGAAAGGTGATTTATTAGCTTGTTGCAGGCGAGCCCAGAAATCTCCTAAGTCAATATGCCTAAGCTCAATGCCCTTCAAACCAACCCAACTGCTCTCGATGCCTAAAGAATGAGGGGCTACCTGGTATTTGTATTTCATCCCCAACCACAAGAACATAAGCACAGAGAAGAATTCAATATGCTTTCAAGGAATTACGGTGGGGAGGAGAAGATAGTGTAGTAGAATGACTTAGAGAAAATATTGCCATCCCAGATAAATATACCAATGTCATTATTCAGACATGACATGCCTTAATGTTTAATAATCATGGCATTAAATTCCTGCTTTGAGAGAATGACACCCTGACTTCACACGTCGTTTAAAATTTTTGAAAAGACATCCACCAGACATGTTGTGCACCTCATTAAATGAGAAGAGAATGCCTTGAAAAGTGAGAAAAGCTTCAATGTTACAGAGTCGCTGAAAACCTGAACTTTAGAACCACAAGTTAGAGGTTATGAAGTTTTGAGAACTCCTGACTGACCGACAACATAGAGACTAAAAGTGAGCGGGATGACTTAATAAAAGAAAGGCTAAGTCGGGAGGTCAGGAAGCTGGGGAACTTTAGAACTTTGTGACTTAGGTTATGACAACTCATAAATCTGCGACTTTAGTTACAAAAACTTAGAAACCCGTGACTTGACAAGGATAATCCAAAGACGACTAAAGCAATTCAAATTTTTATGGCTAAACCATGAACTTAAGACTCAAAAGAATGCTAAAATTTTACATGACACTAAATTTGAATTTAGGGTAAAACTTCCATATAATGCTTCAAATGGAGCCATTTTAATAACTAAGTAATAGGAATTATTATAGGCAAATTCCACCAGAGGGAGATAATCTTCCCATTTGTAGTGCTGATCCATGCAATACATTCTCAATAAATCCTCCAACACTTGGTTTACCCTCTTAGTTTGGCCATCCATTTCGGGATGATAAGCAGAGCTTATATTCAACTGGCTTCCAAGTGAAGAGAACAAGGTTTGCCAAAACCTTGATGTGATTCGTGCATCCCTATCTGAGATAATCTTCTTAGGAATGCCATGCAATCTGAAAATCTCTTGAACAAATTTACGGGCTATGATGAGTGCCCCATCCGTCAAGTTCCCAATTATAAAATGAGCAGCTTTGGTGAGTCTATCCACCACAACCAAAATAGCATTGTGCATGTTCCTTAACATAGGAAGCCCTTGCACAAAGTCCATGCTTATAATTTACCATTTCCACTTAGGGATTTCATGAGGGTATAAGAGTCATGCCGAGTGATGGTGTTCTACCTTCACCCTCTAGCATTCTATACATGTAGCTACAAAATTTGCAGCATCCCTCTTCATTCCTTTCCAGAAATATAGGGTTTTTACATCATCAAGTAACTTTGTTACTCCAGGATGTCCAGAATACAGTGTAGAATGAACCTCCTTCCACACCATATTCCTTAACTATACAGAGCTAGGTACAGACATCATTCCTTTAAACCTTAGTAACCCATCTAGTTCAAGGTAAAATCCTTCGTATCTTGGATTCTGGGGATTTTCTAAAAGGGCATTTTTTACTTGCTTGTAAAACTCATCTCCTTAGTTTTCTATAGTACCTGATTCCTAAAATCAGAATGTATGGAGATCATTGAGGAGATGTGTCTTCTCCTACTCAAGCCATCTGCCACCTAGTTTTCTTTTCCTTGGATACATTTAATCTCAAAATCATAATCTGAGATGAATTCCAACCATATTCTTTGACAAGAATTTAGATGTGGTTGAGTGAACAAATATTTGAGCCCTTGATGATATGTTTTCAGCTCACAAGGTTTTCCAAGCAAGTAGTGTCTCCACATTTACAATGCATGAATGACTGCTACCAGTTCCAAATCATCTGGGGCATAGTTTTGTTCATAAGTTTTCAGTTTTTAGGATTCATACGCAATGACTTGTCAATCCTATACTAGTACACCACCTAAGCCTTCCCCTGAGGCATCAATAATGACTACAAATTGATCTTCTAGGTCAGGTCTTTTCAAAATTGGTGTTGAAGTCAATTTTTTTTCTTCAGTAGGTCAAAGGCCTCTTGGCACTTTTATGACTACTCAAATCTCTTGCCTTTTTTCTACAAGGAAGTTATAGGGTATGTAATTTTTGAAAAAAATTTCACACAAAATGACTGATGCTCCCTAGGGTGACACACTAGGTCTAATCAGCCCTTTATCCAACAATTCGTGTAATTGAGCCTTAGCTCCATTAACTCTATAGTGGTTATTCTAAAGGGAGATTTTGATATAGGTTCTAACCCTGGAAATATATCAATAGAGAAGTCAAAGGCTCTTTTAGGAGGTAATCTCGGTAGCTCATCCAAAAATATGTCCTGAAAATCTCTAAGAAAAGGATACCTATCGATATTTGATCTCTTATGATCTATGGACTCCCTCTTCCCAACTCAAAAAAAAATGTTGGTATACTTAACGGTACACCATGGGTTCCATCATTTTTCCTGATTTGTAGCCAACTATTATGACAAACAAGCATCCCATAGTACTTGTTGTCAACACTGGCTAAGGACTAGGGTAACAACGTACACATTCACAACCAACCATGATGACAAGAAAGCATCCTATACTACTTGTTTTCATCACTAGTTAAGGAGTAGGTATAACAACATACATCACCTATGGTTATTAAGAAGATTTCCACAGTCTGCTAAACCATCGAGTCAGTGGATCCTGACATCTATTGCCTCCATGCCACTGGTGAAAGTTAGTCCAACTTGGTATGGCATAGCTCCTGGCATCTATCACCTGTATAATACTAGTGAAAGCAGGCTAAGCCCTATCATACCAAAGGGTAGCTCTAGGCATCTATCACCTCTATGATATTGATGATAGTCGACTAACCCTAAGATGCAATGGATAGCACCTAGTATCTATCACCTCCACGGTACGGGTGATAACCAGCTAAACCGCACCTATAACATAACTTATCCCAAGTTAGACTTATAGACATCAATCCTAAATCCATTTTCTATATTCATCCACCATGTGGATGCTTCACCCACCGACTGGTCTTCTCCCCATACCACTTTGGTGATCTCATTATAGTTTCCTATTTCAAAATATATTTCCATTTCTGTAAGCCATGCCTCCGTGGCATCTCCACTTACAGAACCATTGAACTTGAGGGGCATAACCTTTTCATGTCCTGGGATAATTCCAAAGCTAAGTGGCTTCTTCTATCCTCTTCCTCTTTAGCCCCAGAGTTATTCTCTCTGTGCTCACTTTGGGTGGTGTTATTATGATGTACCGCGTCATCACCCCCATCACAGGCATCATGTCTAGATCCTTGCTAACCTCTGACCTCCTACTCTCACTCTTGTCTCTTGTAAAAAAGCAAGGATCTAGTTGATTTTAGATTTGGAGTGCCCTAAACGTTGCCCTTCCTCTTAGCTATCTCACATCCTGGTTCTTAGTTGAACCTTGCTGTAATTTACTTCTTCCTGAAGTTTGGAGATTAATCATGGATTAGTTTTTCTATATCAATGAATCCATTCATAACGTAAATCTATTCTCATTCATGTAATCTTTAACAAGAAAGGAAAGATTTGTTAGAATTTTGTTTTCAATTGCATTATAATTTTCCATGGATTACATATAATCCATCTCAAAATTACAAAATTTTGTTTACATCTTGCTACTGCAAGTCATTATCAGTTTGGGATAACTTCCCATGTTTATTTCTCAACTTTGAGGTTTATCACCTCAGTTTTAGGAGGTGGACATACACACCGGTACTCATCCATGACCTCCTTATTTACATCAAAATCCTTAGGATTGGTTTCTAGAGCTGGTTCTTTAGGTGCAGAGGGTTCTGTTGATGCATCATTAGAGTTAGGAGTAGCAATCCTTGACAAGGGTCGTTGTACCTCATCATTTAATCATATTTCAAGTGTCAAATCTAGGGCTGTGTCCTTGGCTATCTGCAATTAGGAATCCTATAGTTGCCAATTTTATCTAACTCTAATGATCTTTATTGATTAAAGAAACTAATACTACTGATCTATCTGTTGTGAAATGAATTCCAAGAATATTGAAAACAAAACTAAACAATGAATTGCTTAAAGTAAATCTATATTATTCCTTTCAACTGAAACATGCATTTATCTATGAAAACAGTAACTATCTCCTTAAATGGAATTTGAAATAACAAAAACAACAGTACTAGCCTTCTGCCTTGGTGGTGAGAGTGGGCCCTTGCCCCACACCCTTAGGGCTGAAGACTAAAGTAAAGAATCAGCACAAGAAGATAATATCATGATTCAATTCCAGTCCAATTCCATCAGCTTTGTATTCAGAAAAATGTTTATGTAAAAATAAGATTACAGAAATCAAAAATCAATCGCTACTCCCTTCTGCTGCTGCTTCTATAAGTTTATATCTAAATCGGTGATGAGATATCACTTACCCTAACTACTAGTTCATCTATGAGATAACATCAATCTCTTTATTCTACTAATTGTCTAACTACAGAATAATTATCCATGCAATTAAAATAGATTTATTGGAACAGAAGTCCACACTAAATCTGAGTCTTAGTTTTAAATACACTTGGGCAGCAAGGCCCTAAAATATAGGTATTTAAATTAGTTTATCAATAACTTGTACAAAATCAAAAAGAGATAAAACCTCCAACAATTAACTATGGTCTACCCTCAATTACTCAGGTGATGATTTGAGTAACATCAGGAGCATCCCGATCACTACTGGAAGTGTTTGACCGATAGCTGTGCTAGAAATCTACACTGTTCTAAAGAGGCACCGGAGATGTATGTTTCTGTCTGTAGCTCTGGAGATATGATTGTGACCTTCTTGTTCAACTCTGGAGATGCTTGACTTCAATCCAACTCTGGAGATGATTCACCTCCTTTTCCAAAATCTCTCCAATCAAATTGGAAAACATTGGAGACTAGTCATGGCATTTTGATGTCAGCTCCAGAGATCATTAGGACTACCTCCGGAGATGCACAAAATTGTCTACCCGAACACCTACACCTGTTGATTCAAAAAGAGAAGATTTATGCATATTTCCATTAATTTAGTGCACATTAGTCCCTCAATCATAAATCATGATTCTAAGTAATTCATCTCTTATTAATCATCATTAGAACAATCTTGTTAACCTATTTTGGTGCAGTCATCAGGAGAAGGGAATAAGAAGGAAGAAAAAGAGGGGTAAAAAGGTGTATTTCATGGTTGCTACCTGGCACTCATCAATCCTATCTACTTTCCTCAACTCCTACTTGATGCATTTAACAGCATCGGCAAAGGTCTTCTCATTAGTCAACCATGCGCCCATTAAGCAACCAGTTTGTTCAAGTCATTTCATTCTTCAAGACCTTTTGATAACATAGGTAACATCCATTTTTTGTTACCTTATTTATGGGTGTTCTTATTCTTACCATTTAGGCATAAGAACATCCAAGCATTAACAACCATTAATGTTGGATAAAGAAAATCATTGTGTAGTGAGCTCATAGGTCCATGTATTGAACCCAGTAGCTCTGATACCATATGTAACATCACAATCCATAATGCTCATTATTTAACATAAGTATTCATCTTAACTAAGAGTTAGAATACATCATGATTATCCAAATCATAGTTAAACAAAAGTGAATTATCATCATTACAATAATTAAGCATGTTATTCATTCCAGAATAAAACAAAACTTAGAATTACAATATCCAATAATATGTCACTAGTGAATAACCTTCACTATGCATGTACAAATCTATGCTCAAGGCATCAAATATCAAATTATACATAATAACTAACTATCAAGTCATATAAAGAAAAGCACTGCATCTAGAAATTTTGACATTTGTCTTCATCCTACAGTATGCTTAATTGGACCTCTCTAGGTCTAGCAAAAGGAAGTTCAGTTTGATTCTTAGTCCAATTCTAGGACAGTCAACTCCTATCTTAGGAGTACATTCAATTATGTTACGTTACTTTCGCAACAGGGAACCTGTGACTCCACATCACCATATTCCCATCTTTTCAAAATGACATCCAAATCAAGTTTTCCCAACAAACAACTCCTATCTTGGTGGTACATTCAATTATGTTACGTTATTTTTGCAAAAGGGAACCTATGACTCCACGTCACCCTATTCCCATCTTTTCAAAATGTCAATAGCCAAAACAAGTTTTCAAACTTATGACATTCCTAGGTTCATAGTTCATGTTGACCTATCACAAGGTTTACATTCAAATTCATGACATGTAAGACTTATATCATAATAGTCTAATGAGATGGTCTTACTAAACAGACTTTGTCTCAAGTATTCTCATGTGTTTTAATATCTTATACCTCATTTGTGAAGTATGGCCATTCGAAAAGAGATGGCTTTCATCTACATTGCAATACAAGAGTTTCATACTAACCATAGTATTCATTCTCATAAGTATATAATTATCTAGGAGAAACAGTTCCTCCAATAAACCTGACATGCACTAATGTCACCTACAAGGCAATACAACTTACCTATTATCCAGTTTCTCCTTCTTCAAAAAGGAGTCAACATGTCTTTTAAATACATAAGATGCATCATAGTTATCATAATAACTATCATTAATAGTCAAGCACTGTTATAGGGAATCTATGACTCCACATCACCCTATTCCCATACTTTCATAATGACATAAGTTTAATCATGTTTTCAACTCGTGACCTTACCCAGTTGATGAACACATTATATCCTTATCCCAAGGTTTGCTTTCAGTTCAAGTCATCTAGAAGGGTATTTTCAAAGGTCCAAAAGGTCGATTCTTTTAAAAAGATTCTATCTCAAGGACTCTACATGAGTTCATAGCATTATAAACTCCCTTCATGGAGTTCAGCTACTAGAAAGAAAATGGCTTTCATTTACAATACAATGTAAGAGATTTAGACTAAACATAGTTCTCAATATCGTAATGTTATAAGCATCAAGAGGACAATCCTCACTATTAATTTGGCATGCATGCAAAGCTGCATTTGAGTAATTCCACTAACTTTCATATTTCTAACCTCCTTCTTTATCGAGAGGTCGATATATATTGCATTATGGTTATCCTAATAACCCTTCAATAGAAGTCAAGTTCTATGCATGAAGTTCTTATGAATGTATTCAAGTGCTCTTAGCATGTTCAAAGGTTAAAGTTGTCAAAAAGATTATCATTATAGTTCAAGGATGGTGCATCAACCACATGCAGGTCGAATCCTCCAAACATATATATAAACAAAATAGTTTTAAATGTTATATTTCATGAGAACAATTGACTTGAATACATCATGGAAGCTTTTGTATTGTCATTAACTATTTCTCATACTATGTCATATTGGCACTCAAACATGGTGATAGCTATAGTGAGTATTGGCACGGCCTCAAAGGCCTCGAGAGACAATTAAACTACAGTCAATACAAAATTTGAAATATATTTCATTGATGACCTCAAGGGCTTGGATTTTATCTCCAAGAATATGCATTATCAAGATTAAACAACTGAAGCATCGACCTTGAGGGTCTTGATGAGTGCTAGGTAGCACCCATGAAATACACCTTTATACCCCTCTTTTTCCTTCCTTCTTATTCCTTTGTCCTGATGACTGCACCAAAGTAGATTAACAAGATTGTTCTAATTATGATTAATAAGAGATGAATTACTTAAAATTATGATTTCTGATTGAGGGACTAATGTGCACTGAATTAATCGAAATATGCAGAAATTATCTCTTTTTGAATCTACAGGTGCAGATGTTCATGCAAAGACAATTTTGGTCATCTCCGGAAGTGGTCCTAATAATCTCTGGAGCTGACATATGGATACCGTACCAGTCTCTAATATTTTCCAATATGATTGGAGAGATTTTGAGATAAAGGGGATGAATCATCTCTAGAGCTAGACTGAAGTCAAAAGCATATCTCTGGAGCTGAACAGAACATCATAAAGCATATCTCTGGAGTTGTAGAAAGAAGCACACACCTCCGGAGTCTCCTCAACACAAATGCAGATTTCTAGCATGCTACCAGTCAACACTTCCAGTGGTAATTGGGGTGCTCCAGATATTACTCAATAAGCACCTGAGTAATTGGATGAAGACCATACTTAACTGCTGGAAGTTTTATCTTTCTTTTTGATTTTGCATGAGTTCTTTATAAACTGATTAAGTAGGGTAAGTGCAAAAAGATGAGGGGCCAAAAAGTGGCCAAATTATTTTAAAAAAATAATAATACAAAACACGAGCGCGTTATAATGCGAGCGCGTTATCACCTATTATAAATTAAAAAAAACTCATCTCATTTCTTTTTTCTCCATTATTCCCGCAGTCTGCAAACCCTAGGAAGCACGCTCGCATTTTGGATTCCTCAATTCAACACAAAAATCTTATTGATTCGTCACCAAAATGCCGCCACGACGTCGACCATGCCAAAGGAGTGAGTTTATTTGTCTTTTTGTTTGAATTTGCTTCTAAATAGGTAGGTTTGAGTTGTTTTTTGATGTATATTTTGTTAATTGTCAGGAAATGTTAATACACCTCCTCCTCCTCCTCCTCAAAATCCACAAAATCCTGCAGAACAACAACCTCCTCCATCCATTCCTTGACATGCCCCTGGAACACAAGAAAATATAAGGGGCAAATTAAAAACAACAAAAAAGAAATTGAAGATATAATAGCAAGGTTGAAAGATCCTCCCACTTCAACCTTGCATAGGTCCACGCTTGTTAAATCTCTTGAATCTATGTTATCAAATGTAGATTCAATTAGCAAGCAAATAACTAGTCGGACGGATAAGAGGAGAGAGTTTAGAGATTATTATGCAGACAAGCTATCATACCAAGATGTGAAAAAATTACAAATTACAAAATTAGACTTATGTTTGATTTTCACAAACCCACAAACAAATCAAGCTCCACCCATTACATGCAAGAGGTTCCCTATCCATTGGTGCAACAACCAAGTGATAAGGGACAATTTTGGGTAGAGGTGGTGGATGGTTTTTGACCATCCTCCATGCAATAATAATGAGGTCTCGCAATACTTTTTGAGGAAACTCTACTGCTAGTTTGTCCTCAATAAAGTGCCAAACTATTTTGATATGCGGGACTTCTAGGGTAGAGGTGGGGGGTCAGCACAAGATAGACCAGGGGCACATCTTGACCCACAGTGGGTAGTGAGATGAGTAATCAGCAGACCAGCCCATGAGCATGTTTCTATCCCTTCCATTGTGAAGGAGAGTGTTGAGGTCGATACACTTCAGTCCATTAGTGCCTTGACCCAGAGCATCATAGAGCATGCTAGTCCTGCAGCACAGAGTGGGTTGGGAGATAGTGCGAGGAGTAGGGTCCCACCCCATGCTTGTTAGACTTGCGGATCAGCCTGTGGTTATGACCCCATGGATAGTCAGGATGTAGGTGTACAGGCTACATCTGCAGCTGAGCAGATGGTGATGACAGATACCCTCCTAAGTGAGACTTTCGGCCTTGATACTCAGGTAAATATTAGCAAGATTATTGAATTTAATTTATTAAATTTCATTTTTGAAATGCAAGATTAACTAATTTAGTTTGATTATTTTAATGAAATTTCAGGGTCATAGCGTTGATGCAGTTTTCAATGGTTCTCCACCTGCATATTAAACTAGATCATCTACTGTCGGGGTATGTAACTAGTAAACAATTATAAATATCATTATATGAATGGTATTCTAATATCTGATTTTGGATGTTGAATAGGTTAAAATTGGAGATTTCACGGCAACACCTGCCAGCGTTGGTGGACTTCAAAGCTTCACAGATGTAATAAAATAAATAGTTTGATGAATGAATTGTACCTACTAGATTTTTGTATGTGACTTGTGTGCTTTATTGTGTGTACCTCCATGTTTAGATGAACGTGTGTGTATGTTAGGAGCCATGATTTGCATCACTATTATAGTTTTTGTAATTGAATAATGTTGTTTTATTTCCAGATGATGCAGGCTGTGGAGACACCTCCCGATGTTCATAGGGCAATGGAGCATGGTGTGACCTCTGTGATTCATAGCTCCATGGCATTGACAGGGGTATGAGGCAGATTAGTAAATTTCAATTTACATTCATTGTTATAGTTGTCTATTTTTGAAAAATCAAAAGATTATTGATTTGAAGTTTAATTTCTATCTAGATGGTTTCTATAGGACATGACATCACCACGGCCTATTCCTTCTACTGAGGCAAGTGAGGAGACAGATTATATGGTAGCGGTAAGTGATTATTTTGTTAAATGTTTCATTTTTTATAACATGTAATTTCTATATATTAATGTCTATACTTTTTATTGTAACAGCTAAAGATGCAGGAAGAACTAAATAGGAGGAGCAACCCTCGGGTTCGTAGTAGACCACCCACATGCACATCTCCATCCCCTAGAAGATCAAAGGCTGCCCGTGATCTATTCTCTTCACCAGCCAGAGGGGAATGACTTTTTATTGTGTTCCTTTGTTGTATACCTATATGGCATTTGTGGACATATATTTTGTATTGTATATAGTTGACATTGTATGCCTATATGGCATTCTTGTAAGCCTATATGGCTATTTTGTATATATGTTATACTTATATCGACAGATATTGATGTATGCCTATATGGATATTTGGTTAATACAAATCTTTTTTATTGATGGCATCCATACTTGCATTATAAATCCACATTTGAATGGATATTTGTAGATGGCTACTTCAAATATTTAAAGTCCAACTGTATTATATAGGATGTTTGTTGATCCAATAAGCTAGCTATTGTTATTCAAATATCACCTAAACCTCATTTTGGAACTAAAAGGTAAAAGTTGTATTTAAAAAAAAATGAATCATCATGTTGAATAGAAAATATTAATATTATTTATGAGTAGCATACAATGTCAACTATATGCAATACAAAAAAATGAATCATCATGTTATTCTTTATGTTTGAGATCTTGAAAATGACTAAGTCTGGTAGCCTGATATCCTGAAACACTAGGATGAATATCCAAGTCATTAGGATGATTGCGCCTTGAGAAAAAGTCATTAAGATGAGCACCTAAAGGAGACTTTCTTAAACATTCAAATATTGAGCAACAAACATGAAGGGTTAAAGTGCAATTTGCAACTCATAAAACCTCAAAAGGGTGCCCAACTTGGAGAGAGCATTCATTTAATACAAGGCACCCATTGACACATGTTCCACCATAAAAGTGTGCCTAAGGTGGAAGGAGAACAAGCCTCTAGTAAGTGAAGCGAACCTATTGTCTAAACCACTTCATTATGGCACCCTAGCATGAGGAGGAGTATATAAGTCAATAGGAAATGGCGCCTAGAATGCAAATGAAGGACTAAGTGGCATTTTCAATAAGCATCAATTCACCTTGAGCTTTCAATAAATACATCAAATTGAGCCCCATAAGCCTAGGCACCCTTTGCCTTCAAAAGAACCTTGTATTGGTGCTTTGGAGGAAATCAACTTACAATGACAAGTCTTGGAGGTTTCTCATTTTGGATGATGTCTTTTGAGATTAACTACAATGATTGAAAGTTAAGATGAGTGGAAAGAACCTATCTTGAACCTTAGGTGCCCTTCATGTAATTTCCTACCATCATGAGTGCCTAGATCTAAGAAGGAGTGAATGAAGGATGTTAATATCAAGAAGCATGTTATCAATCAACTTGGAGAAGTCTTTGACAATAATTATGATGAATTGAGTACATGGAAGTAAAGGAAGTACATATCAACTCCAAAGTGTGCCTAATGATTAATAACAAATTCTTCCAAAGCAAAGGTGCTCATTGTGAATTTTCCTACTAGTTTTGGTGCCTTGAAGTCTAAGTACATGAAAATCATGAGGATGAGCGCTTAGGGATGAGATAGTCTTCATAAGAGTTTAAATAAGACATCATCAAAATGCGCTTTGGTAGAGAGACTTGAGACCATCATCAAATAAGCCAAAATATCTATCTCCAATCTAGATGCAAATTCTAGCTCCTCTCAACTCAAATGAGCGCCCAAGTTGAAGTCAACTTTCATCTATACAACCCTCAGATTGTGCCTTGATTGATGAAGGGATTTGAACCTCAAAATCTAATCATCTCAAGACAAAAGCTTCCTTAGACACTTGGCATTTGATTGAAATCATTGAGAATTAGAAAGAACCACCTAAGGATGTAAGGCACACTTTTCACCCATACAAGCCTAAAATTGTGCCTAAGGGAAATAACTTGATTTCATATCAATAGGTGAGTGCCTTGAGAGAAAGGATCACTCTAGGTCATTGTCAATTGTTGAAAGCACAAAAATGATAAAGATAAAGGCAATTGAGTTAGGTGCACTTTAGCCTCTGAGGACACCTCAATGAGTGCCTTGCGTGAAATTGCATGAGATGACCTTTTGGAGTGAGCGCTTGAAAGATAGAATTCATTATAAGACATGTCTCATCATTTAGAATTGCAAAATTGCAAGTATAAAGACATTTAAATTTAGGTGCACTCTCCATCAGTACAAACTCATTCTGGCACCTAAGGGAGAAATTGCATTGAAAGACACCTTTTGAATGAATCTCTTAAGGGAGATTGACCTCTTTAATCCATTACAATTGTTTGAAATCATTTAAAGTTATAAATATGGACCAACTTGTGTTAGGTGCTCTTTGCTCTTCTTTTTACCTATATATGTGCCTAGATTTGTAGTAAGATTATTCCATGTTTAAAGAGGATTCCTTTCTGTTATAAAATGTTTATCATGAGGATTGATGTGTTTCTTGGTTTGTATTGTAGGAAGATTGAAGGAAAAGGTAGGAGCAAGAGCTTGGAGTCACCTAGAGTCATCATGTAGCTACTCCAAAGGAGCCTTTCACATTCATTCATGCCAGAGAGTTAAGATGGAAGTAATCACTACCAAGGAAACACCATTTCAAGAGGTAGCTGCTCCAAGAGGTCACAACAAGATATATTTCAAGTCTTCTTCATCAACGACATCACCAGTTGCATCATGTTCGAAGACTTCCATCTATCACTTCAAGTTCCATTCATCTTCAAGTATCAACTAGATTCTTCATCAATCATCGCTTCACGATCAGCATGTAGCCGCTCCAAAGGAACTTCTCATCATCATCAAGCACTACAAAGACATCCATTCAATTTCAAGTCCCTCTGATACATTCAAGCCTCCTTGAGAAGTCATCTACTTCACATATAAGGGAAAGTGTTATCATCAATATCTACACTTCAAAGGACCTTTCAAGTTTGAACACTTCTTTATCGAACATTCGAAGACATCCATCCAAGCTTCAAGTTCTTTCACAATCTTCAAGTCTAGGAGAAATTGCATCTGGTGAACTCATTAATTGGCACCTAGGAGAAAAAGACCTTAAACTTACATTATTGAGTCAACACTTTAGAAATTGAGCCATTCCTAGTCAATTGGAGTCATAAAATATCAAATACAAAGTTAAATTGGACTTAGGCGCCCCTTCATGTAATTTCCTACCATCATGAGCACCTAGATCTAGGAAGATCATCCAATTGCGCCTAGGAATAAGATACAAGTCCAAGACCTCAAATTTGAGTGCCTAGAAGTGTGATGGATTAAAGAAGCTACATTGGCGCCTAAGGGTAAGTTGTATCTAATGACATCACCTAATTGAGCGCCTAGGAGGTATAAAGCTTAACATTGACATGAGGACAAGCGCTTAGTAAAGGAGAGTTTCTCAAACATTTAAACATGTGAATGAAGTCATAGAAATGCACTAAGTCATCTAGATGCCATTTTCCCCTTGTGTACCCTTACATTTATGCCTAAGAAGAAGTTGCTTCAGTTCATTGGAGTGTTTGAGTATTGAGGATTTCTTAGCAATGCTTTGCAACTTTACACTGCCTCCTTCTAATGATTTTTGGGGCAGCATAAAACCTTTCACCACGGGAAAACACCTCAGAGATATTAAAAACTGAGAGAGGTTATTGTAGAGGCACTCTACATGATCGCGTTACCTCAGACGAAATGTTTCTAAGTGACACAGTTTTCGAGTAACATCTCGTCAAAGATTGCTACCTTTTTGCACTTTGGACTCTTTAGGGATATCATCAATACAATGTAGCTTGGACTGTTTTGACATGTTTGGGTGAAAAAAAAGACCATGCCTAGTGTAAATGTATCCATCCAGACACGTTGGAATAGTCAATTTGGTCGCATCAGGAGCAGGATGAAAGTTACACCCCTTTGCAACTTTACACTACCTCCTTCTGACGATTTTTGGGGCAGCAGAAAACCTTTCACCACAGGCAAATGTCTCAGAGATATAAAAAACTGAGAGACGTTATTGTAGAGACACTCTACATGATCGTGTTGCCTTAGACAGAATGTTTCTAAGTGACATGGTTTTCAAGTAACATCTCGTCAAAGATTGCTGCCTTTTTGCACTTTGGACTCTTCAGGGATATCGTCGGTACAATGTAGCTCGGACTGTTTCGACATGTTTGGGTGAAAAATAGGACCATGCCTAGCATAAATGTACCCATCCAGACGCGTTGGAATAGTTAATTTGGCCGCATCAGGAGCAGGACGAAAGTTACACCCCTTTGCAACTTTACACTGCCTCCTTCTGATGATTTTTGGGGTAGCAGAAAACCTTTCACCATGGGCAAATGTCTCAGAGATATAAAAAATTGAGAGAAGTTATTGTAGAGACACTCTACGTGATCGCGTTGCCTTAGATGGAATTTTTCTAAGTGACACAATTTTCGAGTAACATCTCGTCAAAGATTGCTGCCTTTTTGCACTTTGGACTCTTTAGGGATATCGTCGGTACAATGTAGCTTAGACTATTTTGACATGTTTGAGTGAAAAATAGGACCATGCCTAGCATAAATGTACCCATACGGACACATTGGAATAGTTAGTTTGGTTGCATCAAGAGTAGGATGAAAGTTACACCCCTTTGCAACTTTACACTGCCTCCTTCTGACAATTTTTGGGGCAACAGAAAACCTTTCACCACGGGAAAATGTCTCAGAGATATAAAAAATTGAGAGAGGTTATGTAGAGGCACTCTACATGATCGTGTTTCCTCAGACGAAATATTTCTAAGTGACACAGTTTTCAAGTAACATCTCATCAAAGATTGATGCCTTTTTGCACTTTGGACTCTTCAGGGATATCGTCGGTACAATGTAGCTCGGACTGTTTCGACATGTTTGGGTGAAACACAGGACCATGCCTAGCGTAAATGTACCCATCTAGATGCGTTGGAACAATCAATTTGGTTGCATCAGGAGTAGGACAAAAGTTACACCCCTTTGCAAATTTACACTACCTCCTGATGATTTTTGGGGCAGCAGAAAACCTTTCACCACGGGCAAATGTCTTAGAGATATAAAAAAATTGAGAGAGATTATTGTAGAGGCACTCTACATGATCATGTTTCCTTAGACAGAATATTTCTAAGTGACATGATTTTTGAATAACATCTCGTCAAAGATTGCTACTGTTTTACACTTTAGACTCTTCAGGGATATTGTCGGTACAATGTAGCTCGGATTGTTTCGACATGTTTGGGTGAAAAAAAGGACCATGCCTAGCATAAATGTACCCATCTGGACACGTTGGAATAGTCATTTTGGTCGCATCAGGAGTAGGATGAAAGTTACACCCCTTTGCAACTTTACACTGCCTCCTTTTGACAATTTTTGGGGCAGCAGAAAACCTTTCACCACAGGTAAATGCCTCAGAGATATAAAAAACTGAGAGAGGTTATTGTAGAAGCACTCTACATGATCACGTTGCCTTAGACAGAATGTTTCTAAGTGACACAGTTTTCGACTAACATCTCATCAAAGATTGCTGCCTTTTTGCACTTTGGACTCTTCAGGGATATCGTCAGTACAATGTAGCTCGGACTGTTTCGACATGTTTGGGTGAAAAACAAGAACATGCCTAGCATAAATGTACCCATCCGGACACGTTGGAATAGTCAGTTTGGCTGCATCAGGAGCAGGACACCAAAAATGCATGACATGATGATGTAAAAATGTGTATATGTCTAAAAATGCAGCAGAAAATTAAAAAAAGACAAACCTTACAAATTAATGTGCATACTTACAACTCAATGTAACATGACTTTACAAAATCGATGTGAATACTTACAAATTAATCCAATAAACCATCTGGGTCTGCTCTACTCTTTATTGTGTCAAGTATTGCTTCACGGTCAGACTCACGCACCTTCCACAAGATTTTGTTCAAAGGTCTACCCTGATACTTTATCAAATGAACATTGGATGCCACGACAAGGTTCGAGTAATGAAGAATCTTTTAATGCATGTCAAAGTTCTGAAACAGCCAAACATTAACACTCTTATGTGGGTACCTTCTAGGCCATGTTCCAGTAATAACCACTGAGCCTGTAGGGTATTCGATGTTTTCTCCATTTGTAACAGGGGCCTCCAATTTCTTTTTGGCCTCAACACAACGACATAAGTAATAATCTGTTCCCTCTTCATTATCTTCATCTACAATAACTGCATATACGTGCCCTACATTGATATGTGTAGCAAATTAGATGAAATTAGTCAACATTAAAAAAACACTACAAAGTAACATGACATTACCTAGTTGAACTAGATGAAATTAGATGCATATACGTGCCCTATATTACCTGGTTAAACTAAATCTGATATGTGGTCAAAGTCAACTGATGATTCCATCTGTGTTAGTTCTAGTGCTGTCGGGGGTTGATACGTGTCAAGTGGGCTAAGATAACTTAACTGCCATTCGTCAACCCACTCCTTTGACTCGCACTCATCCCAGACTTGAATTGTACAGGAAGAACAAAATCATGACATCTTTCGCATATGGATACTCCATGAACCTGTAATTGAGCTTCTGAAAGAGTGCATCTCATTTGATCCTGTCAGTGTACAATAGTCCTCATATGGTGCAATGTTAGTATCATGTATCAACCAAAAAAATCTATGAACTGAAGACTTACCTTCATTACTTGGACCCATGCAAGCATTACACCACTCAACAATCAATTTTGCTTCTGTCAACTTTGTATTGTCTTTATACTTTAACTCTTCTCGTGCTATGGCTCTTTTGATACATGCTCCTACACCATCATGCTCCCCCTTTCCATGCCTGGCCTCACAAAAGTTCCACATATGCTGAATACCTATAAAATTATGCCTCCTACTCAGCCAATAGAAATTTTGCGAGTTCTTGAATTGTGATGCACAGTTATCCAACCATATGATATGCTGACTGAACGATATGCCCCTTCTAGCCAAATCATTGTACAACACCTGAAAGCCACCTTGCATGAACTCTGTAGAATGTGTGCGATCATCACTAATATAGAAATTATACTCCCTTATGATCTTTCTGTCATCCTCTGTACTATCATTCGCATGAATGAATGCAATGTGCACAAATATAGAAACCTGTGTGGAGTTGTAATATTGTGATTGCACCTCACGCTGTGGCTATAGACTATAGTTCTCTGCAAAGTCGACGACTGAAACAATGCTACCAACCTGAAATGTGTCCTTGCATAGCTTGAATTGCAAGTCCAACCATCAAGCTCTATGGGCATGTCTTGCATACTCATACACAATGTTGTCACAAAATATAGGCATAAACTGTTACACTAGAATCTTTTCAATAACCAATTCACACCTCTTTGCTTCTTTACCATCTTTTGTATTGTATGCCACTATTTTATACTTCCCAAACTCTACTAGTTCATTTCCAACTGCATGTGTTCTTTCCATATGTTCACATATTGGCAAATGTTGCAAGCCACCGCAACGATGACATGTGCCATCCAAGCATAATTTCTTGTAGAATATTTGACCTTCCTCTCTTTCACATAAAATTCTTGATATGAAGTCTCTTGAAGATGTTGGTGGGGCACATATGGCACAACCCTGCAAAACATTGTTAGTATGCATATCTAAACATATTGACCTATATGCATCAAAATGGTTAGAAAATTCAATATGTAATCTACAACAACAAGTAGTGCGTGTGTGATTTATCTTGACATAGAAAGGTTTTAGTATTTCAAAATATCTTTGACAAATTTTAATTTGAGCATACTTCTCTAGAAATTTACCATAAAACTATGTTTGAGTCTCATCCAAAAAATGCTTTGGATGTGGCTCACAGTTCTGACTACCGATTCTCCTTCTTACCACATCCCTTTGATTCAGAGATACCCTTGTGTAATTCTTCTAGAAGTCTTCAATTAGTGATCTCAATGCTTCAACAATTGGTTTATCTTTTCGTGGTAGTCTCCCCAAAAATGCCCATAATTCATTGGCATTAGTGTCCTCAATTCTTTGGCGTCTTCCAACGGCTCTTGATAAAGTTTTCCTATTAATTCTCAATTCTTGATTCATCTTTCTAATGAGATGAGCTTTCCTCATTTGACTACTTACTATATTCGATATAATCAGACACCCTGTTGCATTACTATCTTTTGTGCTTGAGGTGTTACCCACACTCTCATATGCACTCATTAGATTCTTGACAATAGATTTTTCACTTGAAGCCTCTGATGTTCTCAACCCAAGAATCTTCATGATGGACCTATACTTTATACTTCACATCATTTCAATGAATAATTGACATCTTGTAGTCTCATTTAACTTTTCAAAGAACAATCTCCAAATCTTATGAGCATATCTTCTACAAGTGCGTTTTGGAATCTTACCTTCCATTGGCTACAAAATATTCTCATCAATATCAATCAAATACTTTGGCTTTCTATGCAAAGTTTTAGGTGGTGTTAAGTTAGGTAAATTCATCTCAACATTATCAATCTCATCAATATTTAAATGAGATGGGCTAGATGGCATACCTTCAATCGAAGATGGAATAGATGACATACCTTGAGGTTGAGGTGGGAACGATGGCGTACCTCCTTCATCACATGTGAGTGATGATGTACTCTCAACTTGAGATGTGGTAGATGGCGTCCCTACAGGTTAACATGCGGTAGAGGACGTGTCTCCAACTATGGTATTCAAATCTCTCGTAACACGAAGTTTTTGCATTTGTTCTCTTTGTGCCACAAATACCATATCTCTTTGTGATGGTTGTGGTTCCTCTTCAATTGGTATGTCTTCATTTATCATGTCTAATTTCCTCTTCTCACGAAGTTCCCTCATAGCCACTGCTTTCTTTGCATTCTTAGCTTCTATCTCTTCCTGTTTTGGTTTAATTCTTGATCGTTTCCTCAGCATGACAGAGAATTTGTCTGTAGCATGATAAAGAGACCAATATTACTTCCTAAGAAATGAATACAAGATAATAGTGGGATTGTATTTTTATTATGTTGTAAGGATTTACTCTTGTATAGTTTGACATCATGGTATGTTAAGGTCTGTTTATTACACATAATTATTAAATAGTCCAAGTGTAGAAAATATACATGGCATCATGTGAGATTGTAGGCTACTTTCTTGATTGGGAATGTGTCTATTTTAAACATGTATGATAAAGCATGATAAAGTAATTCAATCCGAATTAAGGAAAATGTAAAGAACATGCATGTAAAGACTTAACATACCTAAAAAATGAAGATTCGAATGGAGAGAGTACCCAATTATGTAGCGTTTTTTTTCTTCTTGCATCAAACTCCTCAACAATTTGAGTTTTTCACCACTTGCTTCTTTTTCAATGTTAAATTAAATAACATTCAAATATAATTACTAACAACAATACTATTAACCAATCTATAATGTTAAATTCCTAAAATTGAATCACAATTAACATTGCAACACTACAAAAATTGAAACTTGAATAGATAAATATCAAACTTTGTGTGAAAACTATGTTATTTCCTCCTTCTCAAGTTGGAAAAGTAGAAAAGGTGGTGGAAAGATCATGCAAAGGTGGTACAATGTGTCAAATGTGCATGTGAACTTCCCAACAACATGAAAGCACTTCTTTTTTTTCAAAGCACGTGTAGAATCAGTATGAAAATAGAGCATGTGGGCCTAGATCACGGGGGTCAACACTTTTTTACCATTTCTATAGTAGGACAAAATGCTAGCGCGTTATAACGCGCTCGCATTTTGTCCTGCTATAGATTGATCACATCCTGTACATTATCTTCCTTAACACAAGTAGGGATGACCACATCCTGTGCTTCATCAATTGACACTTCCAAGCCTTACAATTCTTCTTAAATATGGGAGGATCCATGACTAGAAGAGCCAAGCCACTTGGTCCTGCCTTGCTGAAGGATGACATTCTGGGAGAATTAGGAGATTTTGCTTTGGAGATCATATAATTTTTAAATGCTTTCCATCTTGGTAGGTCCTCTGCATCAGAGAAAAACCACTGATGGTGTCTAAGATACAAGAAATTCTTCATCTCTTTGGTGATCCATTTCTCTTTCCAAACCTTCCCCTTCAGACTTGAATGACCACAAGGTTTTTGAAGGAGAACTTTTCTTGTTTCCTGCAAGAGCTTGCCAAATGCTCCGCCATATGATAGGCATAACGATGAAGGGGCAAGCCCTCATAATCAAGTTCTTGATAGAAAATGCCCATTGAGGGAGAAAGACATATTTTCTTTGGAAGCAGAAGTTCTAGTTTGTGACAAATCCTTATCCAAGCATAAATAGCAAGGGTTCTGTCAAGTGATTGCCAATCCACTTCCACAAAGTCTCCTGAAGACTTCTTGATTGATTCAAAAACATCCAAACACCCCAAAACTGGAGAGGCAATCAATATAATCGAACCCATAAATCTGTATTTGACGATAGAAACTCTCTTCAGGCTAGATTAAGAGTCCAACATTTCAGCTCAAGTCTAAACCCATCAACATCTAAATAACCTGAATACAAAATCTCTATTTGCCTATCTTTAGAACTCAACCCTCAATGTCAAACCCTAATCCCTCAACCCTTAACTCTAATCCCTCGACCCTCAACCCTGTCCCTAAAGCCTAAAACCTAAAGCCTCAACCCTCAACCCTCAACGTCAAATCCTAATCCCTCGACCCTTCACTCTAATCCATCAAACCTAAACCCTATCCCTAAAACCTCGACACTATACCCTAAACCCTAATCCCTCAACCCTCAACCCTAAACCTTATCCCTAAACCCTAATTCCTCAACCCTAAACCCTAATCCATCATCCCTCAACTCTAATCCCTCATCCCTAAACCCTAAACACTATCCCTATTCCTAGACCCTCAACAGGCTCGATACTATACCTTAAACCCCAATCCCTTATCCCTAAACCCTCCAACCCTATCCCTAATCTTTATACCCTTGACACTCTACTTTAACCCTAATCCCTTGACCCTCAATCCTATCCCGAAACCCTTAACCCTCGAACCTCAATGTACTCAACCCTTAATGTCAAACCCTAATCCCTCAACCCTTAACTCTGATCCCTCGACCCTCAACCCTATCCCTAAACCCTAAACCCTAAAGCCTCAACCCTCATCCCTCAAAGTCAAATCCTAATCCCTCGACCCTTCACTCTAATCTATCAACCCTAAACCCTATCCCTAAACCCTCAACACTATACCTTAAACCCTAATCCCTCGACCCTTAACCCTAAACCTTATCCCTAAACCCTAATCCCTCAACCCTCAACCCTAATCCGTCATCCCTCAACTCTAATCCCTCATCCCTAAACCCTAAATGCTATCCCTATTCCTAAACCCTCAACAGACTCGATACTATGCCTTAAACCCTAATCCCTTATCCCTAAACCCTCCAACCCTATCCCTAATCCTTATACCCTCCACACTCTACTTTAACCCTAATCCCTTGACCCTCAACCCTATCCCTAAACCCTTGACCCTCGAACCTCAACCCTCAATGTCAAACCCTAATCCCTCAACCCTTAACTCTGATCCCTCGACCCTCAACCCTATCCCTAAACCCTAAACCCTAAAGCCTCAACCCTCAACATCAAATCCTAATCCTCCGACCCTTCACTCTAATCCATCAACCCTAAACCCTATCCCTAAACCCTCAACACTATACCTTAAACCCTAATCCCTCAACCCTCAACCCTAAACCTTATCCCTAAACCCTAATCCCTCAACCCTCAACCCTAATCCGTCATCCCTCAACTCTAATCCCTCATCCCTAAACCCTAAATGCTATCCCTATTCCTAAACCCTCAACAGAGTTGATACTATACCTTAAACTCTAATCCCTTATCCGTAAACCCTCCAACCCTATCCCTAATCCTTATACCCTCCACACTCTACTTTAACCCTAATCCCTTGACCCTCAACCCTATCCCTAAACCCTTGACCCTCGAACCTCAACCCTTAACCCTCAATGTCAAACCCTAATCCTTCAACCCTTAACTCTAATCCCTCAACCCTCAACCCTATCCCTAAACCCTAAACCCTAAAGCCTCAACCCTCAACGTCAAATCCTAATCCTTCAACCCTTCACTCTAATCCCTCAACCCTAAACCCTCAACACTATACCTTAAACCCTAATCCCTCAACCCTCAACCCTAAACCTTATCCCTAAACCCTAATCCCTCAACCCTAATCCGTCATCCCTCAACGCTAATCCCTCATCCCTAAACCCTAAACACTATCCCTATTCCTAGACCCTCAACAGGCTCGATACTATACCTTAAACCCTAATCCCTTATCCCTAAACCCGCCAACCCTATCCCTAATCCTTATACCCTCGACACTCTACTTTAACCCTAATCCCTCGACCCTCAACCCTATCCCTAAACCCTTGACACTCAAACCTCAACCCTCAACCCTCAACGTCAAACCCTAATCCCTCAACCCTTAACTCTGGTCCCTCGACCCTCAACCCTATCCCTAAACCCTAAACCCTAAAGCCTCAACCCTCAATGTCAAATCCTAATCCCTCAACCCTTCACTCTAATCCCTCAACCCTTAACCCTAATCTATCATCCCTCAACTCTAATCCCTCATCCCTAAACCCTAAATGCTATCCCTATTCTTAGACCCTTAATGGGCTTGATACTATACCTTAAACCCTAATCCCTTATCCCTAAACCCTCCAACCCTATCCCTAATCCTTATACCCTCAACACTCTACTTTAACCCTAATCCCTCGACCCTCAATCCTATCCCGAAACCCTTAACCCTCAAACCTCAATGTACTCAACCCTCAATGTCAAACCCTAATCCCTCAACCCTTAACTCTGATCCCTCGACCCTTAACCCTTAAAACTTGAACCCTAAAACCTATCCCTACACGCTTGACACTTGACATTATATCTTAAACCCTAATCCCTTAACCCTCATCCCTAAAGCCTCAACCCTAAATCCTTAAACCTTCAACCCTAAACCCTATCCCTAATCCCTCTACCCTCGACACTCTTATTTAACCCTAATCCCTTGACCATTAACCCTATCCCTCAACCTCAACCTCAACCCTCAACTCTCAACATTAAACCCTAATTCATCAACCCTAAACCCTAATCCCTCAAACCTAAACCCTATCCTTAAACTATCAACCCTCAACACTATACCTTAAACCCTAATCCCTATCCCTCAACCCTTAACCCTTAAAACTTAAACCCTATCCCTACACCCTCAACACTTGACACTATATCTTAAGCCTTAAACCCTCATCCCTAAAGCCTCAACCCTCAATCCTTAAACCTTCAACTCTAAACCCTATCCCTAATCCCTCTACCCTTGACACTCTAACCCTAACCTCAACATTAAATGCTAATCCATCAACCCTAAACCCTAATCTGTCAACCCTAAACCCTCAACCCTCAACACTATACCTTAAACCCTAATCCATCAACCCTAAAACCTAATCCCTCAACCCTTAACCCTAAACACTATCAACCCTTAACACTATACCTTAAACCCTAATCCCTCAACCCTCAACCCTAATCGCTCATCCCTAAACCCTAAACACTATCCCTATTCCTAAACCCTCAACCCTTGAAACTATACCTTAAACCCTAATCCCTTATCCCTAAACCCTATCCCTCAACCCTTAACCCTTAAAAATTAAACCCTAAAACCTATCCATAAACCCTCGACGCTCAACACTATATTTTAAACCCCAATCCCTTAACCCTCAGCCCTAAAGCCTCAACCCTCAATCGTTAAACCTTCAACCCTAAACCCTATCCCTAATCCCTCTACCCTCAACACTCTACTTTAACCCTAATTCCTTGACCATAAACCCTATCCCTAAACCCTCAACCCTCAACCCTCAACCCTCAACATTAAACCCTAATCCGTCAACCCTAAACCCTAATCCCTCAACCCTAAACCCTAATCCCTCAACCCTCAACACTATACCTTAAACCATAATCTCTCAACCCTAAACCCTAAACCCTATACCTAAACCCAACAAAACTGCTTTGCCTTATGTTACGTTGTTAAACCCATCATTTTTGACACTCTTCTCTTAAAGATATTTGAGTTGCAAGAATATGTCAGAAAAATGGCTATGAACTTTTTTAATGTTAGTAATGTTATATGGCATGTTTTTCTGGCCCATCTGGGGTTCATTATGCCAATAGGTGTACACACTATGAGAAAAGCTTTGCGTATGGTACATCCACAATGAGTAATTAACAGTTGAAATCAGAAGGATGATCATTATGAGAAGATTTGCATTGGGGTACATATATGTTTCTTATCGTCCACCCCACACTTAGGGGAGGTATATTGTTATGAAACAGGCAAATAATCTCCCATTATTTACTGGCTCTATCCACAAGAACTACTAAACTATACCTTAAACCCTAATCCCTCAACCCTAAACTTTCAACCCTAAACCCTATCCCTAATCCCTCTACCCTCAAAACTCTACCTTAACCCTAATCCCTCGACCCTTAACCCTAAACGCTATCCCTAAAGCCTCAACCCTAAACCCTAATCCCTCAAGGTCCTAAACTCTAATCCCTTATCCCTAAACTCTAAATCCTATCCCTAAACGCTCAACCCTCAAACTTAAACCTTAATCACTCAATCCTTATCCACCCCTCTCCTCCCCTATCTGACTCACTCCCATCTCTACCCTCCTCTGCCCTCGACACTATACATACATACATATAGGCATACATAGATAGATACATACATATAGGCATACATAGATACATACATACATATAGGCATACATACATACATACATACATATAGGCATACATAGATACATACATACATATAGGCATACATACATACATACATCATTAATAGCCTTGAACATAAAAAAATTTAAGGGGAACATAACGAGAGCGCATTATAATGTGCTCGCGTTATTTCAAACATGACAAACAACACAAACTTTTGCGGAAAAGGAAAAATGCAAAGCAAAATATAACGCAAGCGCGTTATAACGTGAGTGCGTTATAACACGCTCGCGTTATGTTTTACTTTAGGAATCCCAAGCCTTGGGCTTGGGATTTGCTTTGGATTTCCAACCCAAAGGCTTGGAGTGCCTTTTGAACAGCTACAAACGTGTTTTTCCATATTCTTCAAGATTTCACATAATTTTGTTCGTGCTAACCCTTAGATCTGCACATGTTTCAAGGTCAAACAAATCGAACACCTGGGTAATGTTAGGCTTTCTCTTAGCTATTTGACAATGTGATTTTTTCTTTTGTTTGTGTGTCCGTTTTTGGGCAAAAACCACTGTTTGGTCTTTTTTTATTGTAAATTAACTATTCATTGAAATTTCAAAAAAAATACATATTTAGAAACTAGACTCCATTCTACAAATATTAAAAAAGTAAAAAAATGATTTTTAATTAGTTTTCAAAATTTATAGGGGTAGCACGGACAAAATTCTATTTTTTTGGGTGTGTCCACTTTGAAAATTAGTAAAAAATCAAATATTCATCAAAAAATTATCAGAAAAATCAGGCATAAACTACATGCTATTAGCTAATTTCTCACTAAAGCGATTTTAAAAATACCAAAAAAAGTTGACCTTTTGAGGGAGCCACAAAACATGCTATGTTATGTTTTTTTGACAGAAACAACACCAATTTTTTGTGGCTCCCTCTTTTGAAACCCTTAATCTATGCCATTTTCAAAAAAAAATAGTAGTTTAGAAAGTAGACTCAGAGCACTACAAACATTATTTTGGTTGCATCTCCAAATTTTGAGTGTAACTATGCTCAATTTCTCATCCAAGGCCAGTATTTCTTGATTTTAGAAAAAAAGTGACCACTTAAGACCCCTTTTTGGCCCCCCATCTTCTTGCACTTACCCAGTACCTATATTTTAGGGCCTCATTGCCAGTTGTATTTGAAACTAAGACTCAGGTTTAGTGACACTGTTGTTCCACTAAATCTATTTTAATTGCATGACTTTTTATTCTGTAGTTAAACAGTTAGTAGAATAAAAGATTGGTACTATCTCATAGATGAACTAGTAGTTAGGGTAAGTGATATCTCATCACTGGATTAGATATAAACTTACAAAGTAGCAGCAGAAGAGGACAGCGAATGACTTCTAATTTTTGTAATCTCATTTTGATATAGACATTTTTCTAAATACAAAAGCTGATGGAATTGGATTGAAATTGAATTGTGATATTATCTTCTTGTGTTGATTCATTGCTTTAGTCTTCATCCCTAAGGGTGTAGAGCAAGGGCCCACTCCCCACCACCAAGGTAGAAGGCTAGTATTGTTGTTTATTATTTTGTTTCAGATTCTATTGTTTGTTGTTTTCTTTTAGATTCTGCTTAAGGAAATAGTTATTGTTTTCTCATAGATAAATGTATGTTTCAATTGAATGGAATAGTATAGATCTATATTAGCAATTCATTGTTTCAGCTTTGTTTTCAATATTCCTAGAATTCATTTTCATAGCAGATAGATCAGTAGCAGTAGTTTCTTTAAACAGTAGAGATCATTAGAATTAGTTAAATGAACTGGCAACTATAGGATTCCTAATTGCAGACAGCCAAGGACACAACCCTGGATTTGACACATGAAATATGATTAAATGCTAAGGTACAATGACCCTTGTCATTTTTGGCACCGTTGCTAGGGGAGCTTTGTGTTAATTAGGGAAACTTAGTTAAAAAAATTAGGATAGATTGAATCTGTAGGGTTAGAGCTACGGATTCAAAAGGAAGATACATAAAACATACACCCCATCAACAAACTATAGGAGAAAGCAGTGGGGTGGCACAAGATCTTGTCGAAGAGGGACACCTAGAACCTACCTTGGAAGCTACACCTCAATTCAATAATCCCTTAAATCCTCCAAATCTTCCACTCGCTGACAATATCCAAGAATTACAACAAAAATTCCAAGCAGATCCTTTGATAGAAACTAATTCCTCAGAAACTAATTCTTTAGAACCTCAACCAGTATCAGACATGGATGATAATCATGATAATCATGAAGATGAGGATTATCAAGCTCCAAGAACCTTCTCATATCCCATTGTTCTGGCTACTATAGATAACGCCCCTATGAAAAATATTTCACCTGCCCACTTGCCAAATTTTAGGGGTCTTGCTTCTGAGGATCCAGATCAATTTTTGTTTGAATTCAAAGTGGTATGCCAGACTTATGATTATGGATCAGATAATCAAAAACTCAAACTGTTTCCCTCAACTATGAAGGATTCTGCAATGAGATGGTTCATGGGTTTGCCCCAAAAATGCCATCCATTCCTAGGATCAGATGGAGATAGAATTCTTGGGAAAATACCAGGACTACTATAGAGTCAGTGATAAGAATGAGAAATTATTTAAAATTAAACAGAGAGAGGAAGAGACCTTCGAGGATTATGTGGATAGGTTCAACTTTGCTTTGAGAAGGTATGGCAACCCTGTAAATCACTCTTTGGCCAGAACCCTATTTGTAAAAGGATTAGACAAAGAGTCAAAACAGGCACTAGATCTAATGCGAAAAGGGAATATCAATAAAATGGATATGCTTGCTATAGAAGAACTCTGCAGGAACTATTCTAGAACCCAAGATGAAATGAGAACACCCAAATCTTTCAAAGGGGAGAATGAAATAGGAGAGTTAATGGAGGAAATTGCAAATTTTAAAATAGATATTCTAGTCCAACTGAATACCACATTAGATGGGATTCAAGCAAAAACTAGAACAAATGATCAAGACAGAACAACTGAACCACTCTCCATCTATTGTCCTAGGTGTAGAAACAAACATCTATTGAGAGAATGCCCTTTGGATAAATTAGAGATCTATCAGATCTGTGACAGGGAACATCCTACCAATCGATGTGATCAACTCCTAGCCTTAAAAAGGCTAAGTAAAAAGAATGTCATTATAGAGGAGTTGAACTATGTAGGAAAAAAACAAGCTGGAAATTTTCCTTATAATCAGTATCCAAACCAGGCTTCTTATAGGGGTCCTTCTAATTGGGGAAATAATCAATGGAATCCAACTTGGCATGGGCCTCAGAATAAATCTCCTTGGGGACCACAAGATTAGCCAAACCAACAATGGCAAAATCAGCCCTAGGGGAATCAACAATGGCCACAACAGTTTGGATCACAAAACATGCAGCCCCATTGGGGTCCTCAATAGGGATTATAATCAACAATACCAGGGACAAGCTCGATGTTTCCAACCTCAACAACAAGCATTTCTAACTGGACCCCCCAACACACAAGGACAGTCACAAAAGGAACCAGTTAGCCAACCACCCTTACCAGCTCAACCTATACCAAACCCACGGAATAAGCAGAGAGCAGCTATTTACATGACAAAACAAGAAAACATGACTGGTATTAATGCCATATATTCCAATAATCTCCAGCTGCATTCTAAAAAAGCACTTCCAAGACCATCTCCTCCAACTATAGTTGAAGTAACCAATGATGAGGAACTTGAAAATCCATCCACTCAACTTCTAGAGGAGATTACTATAGAAACAGTGCTAAAAGAATCATCCTTGGATAACTCTGGAGTTCCTCCTAAAAGAATGACTCTGGAGAACACTACTGGAAACATTTCTGCTAAGAACTCCGGAGATGCTCCGGAGATAGAAAAACTAGCATCATAGCCAGAGCAGCTTAAACAACATGTCCCTCAGAAAAAGGTTTTACAAAAACAAGTCCAATCTACCCTGGAATCAAAAATTTTACAAGAAATTAGACAACTGAACATTGAAATTATGCTCCTACAAGCAATCAGAGATGTGCCTGAACTGAACTAATTCATCAAACAACATTGTGTTAAGACCCAAGGAAGAAAGAAAAACTTTCCCTCCACCATCCAGGTGGAAGGAAAAGTAGTAGATCTCCTAATGGGAGAAATGCTCCTTCCAAAATACAGAGATCCTGGAAATCCTGTCATAATTGTTTACATCTCAAGGGTGGAAATATCTAATGTTTTGGTTGATTTGGGAGCAGCAATAAATGTAATGACAGTTCATACAATGGACAAATTAGCCCTAACAAGTATCCAATCCACATCTATGATCCTTCAACTTGCTGACCAGTCAGTAGCTATTCCAAAAGGAGTGATTACTGATGTTCCAATTGTGATAGAATCATGGGAGTTCCCAGTAGACTTCCTGATATTAGAATTGAGAAACCAGAGAAATGCTTATCCATTGATATTAGGAAGACCATGGTTGGCTACAACAGTAGCATCCATTGATTGTCGAACTAGGGATATGGTCATTTCTAATGGAATAGATTTGAATAAAATATCTTTGTACCCACCAGCTAAACCATCAATACATTATTCAGGAAGAGTATGGGTGGATAAGCTAGATAACATGGAAAACAGTGCCTCAGTAGCTATGGTTATCATCTGAGAACATTTGGGTGAGTTAGAGGAAGAAATCCACTATGATACAACAAAAGATATCACCCACATTCTTATTAATGAGGATAAAATAGAGCTACTAGCCCAAGATTCAAGGAGAGAACTTCTCACTTCTGCTCATTGTAGCCTAGCAAATATCATTCCTTGTGGAGAGACCTTTTACAAAGACTTAGCCACATTCCACATGTTGCTTCCACATTCTTACCCCCTCAATACCATGACTCCAAGATATGGATTAAATACATCTATGGATCAGATCACAAAACAAGTCATGATTTTACCTAGGAAAACACTGAATATCAACACCTACTTAGCAGGAAAATAGGAATAAGAACTTATCAAACTCCTAATTTCCCATTCATCAGCTTTTGCTTGGGAATACCAAGATATGAAGGGCATCCCTCCTGAGATATGTACTTATATATACACTGAAGATGTCAAATCTATCTAACAACCCCAAAGAAGATTGAATCCTGCTTTAAAAGACATTGTTAAGACTAAAATAGAAAAATTGCTGCAAGCAGGGTTTATATATCCAATCTCAGATAGTCAATGGGTCTCACCCTTAGTCATAGTGCCTAAAAAGAATGAGAAGTGGAGAGTGTGTTGACTATAGAGAGGTAAACAAAGCCACAAAGAAGGACTAATTTTCTTTACCATTCATTGACGAAGTCCTAGACAACCTTGCAGGGAGGAAGTATTTTTCATTCCTAGATGGGTTCAATGGATATAACCAAATCCAAGTAGCACCTGAAGATCAGGATAAAACCACTTTCACTTGTTCTTGGGGAACTTTTGCCTACAAAGTTCTTCCATTTGGACTATGTAATGCTCCAGCTACATTTCAGAGGCTTGTTTGAGCCATTTTTGTTAAACTAGCTAATGAGTGCATGAAGTCTATATGGATGACTTTACTGTGTATGGGGACAACTTTGAAGAAGCTCTCATAAACTTAGAAAAGGTATTAAAATGTTGTGAAAAATTTGACTATCCCTGAGCCATGAAAAGTGTTTCATGATGGTAGAGGAAGGAATTGTATTGGGACACCACATTTCAGCAAATGGGATCAAAGTGGACCAAAACAAAATAGAAGTGATCAAGTAGTTACCTTCACCTAAAAATTAGACAAATGTTAGAAGTTTTCTGGGTCATGCAGTCTACTATATGAGATTTATAGAAAATTTTAGAAGAATAGCTACTCCTCTATTTACCTTGCTTAACAAAGACACAGAATTCTTATGGACAGAGGATTGTCAATCAGCATTTGAAACCCTTAAGGAGAAACTTACTGTCACACTTGTTTTAAGAGGACCCAATTGGACTCTACCATTTCACATACAAACTGATGCTTCAAATGAGTCTATTGGAGCAGTCTTAGGACAAAAAGAGGAGGGAGAATGTATGCATGCCATTTACTACATTAGTAAAAACTTTACCTCTGCAGAAAGAAATTATACCACAACTGAAAAAGAATTCTTGACGGTCATATATGTTATAAACAAATTTAGGCATTATATCACTGGATACAAAATATTTGTACATACTGATCATGCAGCCATCAAATACTTAATGAATAAGCTAGTAGTGGGTACAAGGATAATTAGGTGGTTATTGCTATTGCAGGAATTTGACATTACCATAGTTGATAATCTAGGCAAATTTAATTTGGTTGCTAACTTTCTGTCAAGATTGCATATAGGTAGAGAGACCCAGCTAGTGGAGGATAGATTTCTAGATGAACATCTTTTTTCTATCTCCTCTACTGTACCTTGGTTTATAGACATAGCTAATCTCTTAGCTGCAGGCTTGTTTCCATCCTATTTTACCTCAAAACAAAAGAAACACTTACTTAAGGAAAGCTTATCTTACAAATGGTTAAATGGTTTACTATTTAAATATGGTCCTGATTTCATTTTACGCAGGTGTCTAAAAGCTGATGAAATTTCTGATGTCTTAAGGGCATGTCATGATGAACCATCTAGTGGGTACTATTCTTCACAGAGAACTATCCATAAGATTCTGGGAGCTGGTTACTACTGGCCCTCTATTCATATGGATACCAAGAAGTATGTGCAGTAGTGTGATCAGTGCCAAAGGATGGGACAGCCAACTTTCACCCAGGAAATGTCACTTCATCCTCAACTAAAGCTGGAACCATTTGAGCAATGGGGTCTAGACTTTGTGGGACCAATTTCTCCACCATCATCAAGCAAAGAGTACATTTTGGTATGCACAGACTATGTGACTAAATGGGCTGAAGTTCAGGCATTGCAATTTGCAAGAGAAGAGAAAGTTGTTGATTTCTTTTATAACAGAATTTTCTTGAGGTTTGGAGCTCCAAGATCAATAGTTTCAGACGGAGGACCTCAATTTACTTCTCAAGGAATCAGAGCATTCACAGACTTATATCAAGTTAAGCATAGGAAATCTTCACCTTACCATCCCCAAGCCAATGGGAAAGTAGAGGTGACTAATAGAGAACTGGAGAATATTCTGACAAGGATAGTAGCCATGAATAGAAAGGATTGAGCTAACAGATTACCTGAAGCAGTTTGGGCTTACAATACCACTTGGAAGTCCACAACCAAATTCTCACCATATGAATTGGTTTATGGAAAGAAACCATCCTGTCTATAGAATTTGAACTGCAAACACTCAAAACTTCATTAGATATTGGTCTACCATTGTCTAAAGCACAACAGAACAGGATTCTTTAGCTCAATGAGTTGGATAAAATCCATACAAAGGCCATATAGCAAATAGATCTTGTTCAATACCAAAGGAAGCAATGGCATGACTAGCACATCAAAAGGAGGACATTTCAGCAAGGTGATTGGGTCCTCCTATATGATTCTAAATTCAAGGAGTTCAAAGGGAAGCTACAAACTCATTGGATGGGTCCTTATCAGATAAAGAAAGTTTTTGAGAACGGAACAGTTTTGCTAGAACCCATTGATGGAAGCACAAATACATTCTTAGTGAATGGCCAAAGAATTCGACTCTATAAAAGGCCATCAACTAAGGAAGAATTCATCAAAGATTTGTGCTTGGTTACAGGGGACACATCCTCTGTCACAAATTTGGACTATTAAAAATAAATAAAGGTTGAAAACCAGCAAATGGAGGCCTTCTTAAAAAAAAGAAAAAAAAAAGAGAAAGATGGAAAACCAGTATATGGTGGTTCCCTTCTTTCCAAATAGGAATAATCAAGCTATGGAGGTAATCAGGTGCCAAGAGTTACTAAAACACATCTTTGTAACAAATTAGGGGCACCTCTGGTGCTTCACAAACTAGGAGCACTCCGGTGCTTCACAAACTGGGAGCACCTCCAGCGCTTCACAAACTTGGAGCACCTCCAATGCTTCACAAACTAGGAGCACCTCTGACGCTCCACCAATAAAGAGCCATTCTTAAATAGAATAAATAAGGAGGGGACCTACCTCTCCAGGTAATAAAGTGGAGATGTCACTTGATGAGGTCAGCATGACGCATCCTCCACTTTATGATAAAAACAAAGATGAAGTCAACATGCATATCATCAGCAGTCAAAAAAGCCATCACTTTCGCATGCGCAAGCCATCACGAATTGTTGCACTAACGTCACTTGACAACATGGCATTCCTAGACCACGCATCAGGAATAATTGCAGAATATGTGACAACAGGGATGTTGACGTCATTTCAAACCCACGCAGGTGTTGCTCACATGCCAAGTCACATCAAGTCGCATCAAAGCCGCGGTCTTGCAGCTAAGTACATCGGGCCATCATCATTAAGATTGATTTAGGTAATTCTCTTTAATTAACTTAATTAGTAACTATCTTATCAATTCTATTTTTGGGTGTCGTTATCATGCCACATCTCCGTGCCATTATTTCTCTTTTCACCTCATGCATGCCACTGTATTTGCCACACTGTCGATCTGCCTACGGAGTGTCCCATCACTCTCCTACAATTATGACTGCATAAACATGCTAAACCACTCTCAAGATCCTTTTCCATAATCTAAGTAGTAAAACAAAATTACATGTCAAATTTCACTCAAGATTGCAGATTTCTCTAAAATTCTTTAAGTGTAAAATTCAAGTCTGCCGACATAGTCCTCTAGAGTGAAAAGAAAAAAAATAGACTACAGAGAGAATTTTAGCTACAGGAGGTGGAATAGGATAGAGAGATGGGTGTCAAGAAGAAATCAGAGCTAGAGAATACATCAATCCTGCTGAAGGTTGAAGTTGTGGCAAACATTCTAAGGAATGCAGGGTGTTTAGAGCTCTTGGAGAAACTTGAAGGGTTTCAAGAGGATATTGTTGATGAATTCCTACGTAACCTGAGAAATAATCAAACCATTGTGAGAGGAGTTTAGGTCGATATCTCTGCCACCATCATCAATCATATCTCCAGGTTACCAGAACAAGGTGAGAGGTTTTACCATTTGAAAACCCTATATGTTGATTTAATTAAAAATTTCTCTGGAGAAGGTGAACCTGCAATACAGTTACATTTAAGCAAAAATGAGGTTAAAGGAATTGTTAGGTCTTCACTTCTAAACCCCTGGCAGTCTGTAGCATTATGGTTGATGAAATACTTTACATGTGATGGCCAATTTTCCATAGTTCTAGGACCAATAATGAAAATGTTTATTTTTCTGAGGCATGAAAATGCACACCCAAAATTTAGCATAAACCTTCCAAACTTTCTGTACTCTGCAATTAAATCATCTATAGACAAATATCAACAAGGGAAAGGTCTTATGAAACACCATGGCCTCATTTTTCTGATTGTGAAATATCACTTTTTGTCTCAAGATGATGGGCAAACATTATGGCAAACATTTTTAGACAATAAACCCCAAGATAGAACACTAGAGAGGGCGTAGAGAATAGATGCGGCTTCTTCTACCCAGCAAGAAGAGGAGGTAGAGCCTTCAACTTCCTCTCCAGCTACTGAGAGAGGTAAAGGTCAAAATCCCTCACTGGAGGCAACTTTATCTACTACCCATGTTTCTGGTAGAAAGAGGAAAGGGAAAGAAGTTGTGGAACCTGTTATAGGACAAACCCCATATTTGAGTCTACTCCAATTAAACAAACAGGGGAAACAATTGTCATAGAGCAAGCCTCCACCCAGACTTCTGACCCCAAGAAGCAAAAGAAGAAGACAATGCAGGGTCAGAAAACAAAAACAGCTTCAAAGAAAACTGATTCCACAATACACTACTGGGCTAAGGAAGCATCTCATGATTCAAATGAAATTCCTCTAGTAAGAAAGAAGAAACAAAGAGAAGTTTCCCCATAGCCATCTGTTCATCCAGATTAGCATAGTCCAACTGCACAACATTCCCCTACTCCGGAGACACAACAGAGAGACACTTTAACTATTTCCTTAGATTCTGAGGATAATATGCCTGCTACAGAGGCACCTACTCCACTTGTGCTATGAAGAAGCAAGAGAATTAAGCAACTTACCCAAACTAAAAAAGATATTGCTCTCCTGGTTGAAGTTCTCTTGGGTTTTAGAACTTCTGTAGATGAGGTTGGGCCTTCATCAGCACCAATAATTGCAAAAAGGAATCAAGAGGAAGCTCAGGACAAGGAGATTGCAAGGGACGTTGAAACAAGGCAAGTGGATGCAGCTGGTAGTGAAGAGCAAAGAGCTATGGAAAACCCTGAGGTGGAACAAACAAAAGAAGAAACAGAGACTTATTCTTACACCTCTGATCAGGAGGATGTTGAGATTTAAAGAGAGCAGTAGATGCTAGAAGAAATAGATAATCTAAAAATATTATTATGGGGGAAGAACCTAGTTATTACTGACCTCAAGAAGGTCATGAAAGAAAAAGAAATGGAACAAAAACAGATGATTGAGGGACTACAAGCAGAGCTCCAGAATAAACAGAAAATAATTCAGGAGAAAGAGGTAGAATTGAGAGATAAAGAAATAGAGGCAGCCCAGAGCATCAAGGAAAAGGAAGCAGAGGCAGCCCAAAGCATCAAGGAAAAGGAGGCAGAGGTAGCACAAAATATTGCTGATCTTATAAAGGCTTGAGACAATAGTCTCACAATAATTGCAGCACTTGTTGAGAAAGTACAAAGTCAAGACAAACAACTAACATGGGCCAACAATAAGATATATGATCAAGAAGAGTATATTCAGGAGTTGATTGGCCCAAGGGCAGCCATGGAACAGGGGGTGCAAATAGATCCATACTTAGGCCCAATTCCAATAGATATTCCTAAATCTCTGTTCCATTGGGAAAGAAGATGTAGGGAATATGAGGCTTCTAAACCCATGCTGCAATTACAAAGGGCAGTAAATGCCATGTCAAAAAGAGTACAAACTTTGGAAGAAAAGATCCTTCAGGAAGCTTCCATTTCATCTGACATCCTATCTTGCAGACCCCCAAGTGGAAGTTATGCTCTGTTTCTACAAGAAAGAATCCTACAGACAAAAATATCTTTGTTTCTGTCTGATTTGACTAAGGATACAGAGACAGGGATGGGGTTCATGGAAGCATACATGAGAAGTTCTAATGAAGACAAAGATTTTTTGTGAGTTATATTTGCATGGTTTTTGCATTGATGATATTACCTTCATTATCAACTATTATGTAGGAGAATGTCAACTCAGGGCATTCATGTCACTGATGAGAAATCATCATATTTGGAATGAAAGGATGGAGGCCTATCTAAAGAAGGATGCAGAAACAAGTCTTTTTATCAGAAAAGAATGCCCAAATCCCAATGTCTTTAAGATCCAGTTCAGGGCATACATTTACCACCCAGACAATAAGACCAGGATTTTTCCTCTATCTCTAAAACATCTACAGCAATGCTCCATTGATTTTGGTCTCCTCATAAATAGTTTATCTAATCAATTGCTTCCAGTGGCAAAGAAAAGATGGAACACCTTGACTACAGAACAAAAGATGAGGGAGGTGGTGTCCCCTACCAACCTCAGGTTGTTTATGAGGAAGGCCAGGATAGTGTCCAAAATGATGGTTAAATACCAACTGGAGTGAATAGGTGGTCATTTCATACCTCCTCTCATCATTGAGCCTCTACCTATCTGGGCTGAACAAATGGAAGATGAAAAATTTTAGGAATGGATGAAGCAGGTTGATCGGTTCAGAGGAAATAGTAATACAGACTGCACCACTTGGTCTACTTATGCAAAAGACTACAACTTGACTGATAGAATATTCCACCTAAATAAGTCCAAATTGTGAGAAATAGGAGGACCTGCTAACCTTTAAGTACAGGGGGATGATGAGTGCCTGGTAGCACCCATGAAATACACCTTTTTACCCCTCTTTTTCCTTCCTTCTTAGTCCTTTGTCCTGATGACTGCACCAAAGTAGATTAACAAGATTGTTCTAATTATGATTAATAAGAGATGAATTACTTAAAATCACAATTTCTGATTGAGGTAATGTGCACTGAATTAATGGAAATATGCAGAAATTATCTCTTTTTGAATCTACAGGTGCAGATGTTTGGGCAAAGACAATTTTGGTCATCTCCGGAGGTGGTCCTAATAATCTCCAGAGCTGACATATGGATACCGCACCAGTCTCCAATATTTTCCAATATGATTGGAGAGATTTTGAGATAAAGGGGTGAATCATCTCCCGAGCTGGACTGAAGTCAAAAGCATATCTTCGGAGCTGAACAGAAGATCATAAAGCATATCTCTGGAGCTGCAGATAGAAGCACACACCTTCGGAGTCTCCTCAACATAGATGTAGATTTCCAGCACGCTGCCAGTCAACACTTCCAGTGGTAATTGGGGTGCTCCAGATATTACTCAATCAACACCTGAGTAATCGGATGAAGACCGTACTTAACTGTTGGGAGTTTTATCTTTCTTTTTTATTTTGCATGAGTTCTTGATAAACTAATTAAATACCTATATTTCAGGGCCTCGTTGCCCAGTTGTATTTGAAACTAAGACTCAGGTTTAGTGAGACTGTTGTTCCACAATCTATTTTAATTGCATGACTTTTTATTTTGTAGTTAAACAGTTAGTAGAATAAGAGATTGGTACTATCTCATAGATGAACTAGTAGTTAGGGTAAGCGATATCTCATCACTGGATTAGATATAAACTTACAAAGTAGCAGCAGAAGAGGACAGGGAATGATTTCTTATTTTTGTAATCTCATTTTAATATAGACATTTTTCTGAATACAAAAGCCGATGGAATTGGACTAAAAGTGAATTGTGATATTATCTTCTTGTGTTGATTCATTGCTTTAGTCTTCAGCCCTAAGGTTGGGGAGCAAGGGCCCACTCCCCACCACCAAGGCAGCCACTCCCCACCACCAAGGCAGAAGGCTAGTATTGTTGTTTATTATTTTGTTTCAGATTCTATTTTTTGTTGTTATGTTTCAGATTCTGCTTAAGGAAATAGTTACTATTTTCTCATAGATAAATGTGTGTTTTAATTGAATGGAACAGTATAGATCTATATTAGCAATTCATTGTTTCAAATTTGTTTTCAGTATTCCTAGAATTCATTTTCATAGCAGATAGATTAGTAGCAGTAGTTTCTTCAAACAATAGAGATCGTTAGAATTAGTTAAATGAACTGGCAACTATAGGATTCGTAATTGCAGACAGCCAAGGACACAACCCTAGATTTGACACATGAAATATGATTAAATGCCAAGGTACAACAACCCTTGTCAGGTCTATTAATAAGGTTATCATATCAATTGATACGGCCTGAGGGCTTCAAAAATGATAACCACAGCAAACAATACACTTGATTGTCGACACAGTCGACCCTATTCAACAGGGTATTAATATTGTTAACATTCAAAGCAATGTGAGTCTTTATAGACTTTGAATCTTACCTGAGAGAGTTTGGTGAAGTGTTTATACCGTTGGCTCTTAGAAAAGCATAGTCGTGCCAACTTCTTGTGACCTTTTTACAAAGTCTTCCAGCTATCTGTATATTATCTTATTCTTGCTCTTACTCTCAAGTGATGTGAACAACAATGAATGAAAGCAAAAGACTTACAAACTAATTTTTGATCTTCTTTGCATGCCAAGCATGCGGTGAAACAACCACATGAGCCCACGAAGTGGAAGGTGGTTACTCCACATCGCCACCCCATGGCTTCCTTGGAGTCACTCTATCCATTACTTGCTATATGCAAGTGGACAACGAGGATAAAGCTCTTAGTGGTCCGATAAGGTATCTCATCACTCCACTAACCGTGGAAGATGTCAGCCAACACACAAAACACATATACATATTAATAATAACATGGGGTTTGATACAAAGTTTAAATAGTTATATCTTAATAAACTTTCCATACATCTTCATGATGTATGAACGTACTCATAATAACCAAGATGTCATCATACGACATCATCACCAATATGGTGACACAATTAAAATGCAATTTAGGGGTCGAGCACCGCTTCTCCTTCTTCGCTATAAACCCAAAGCATATTATACAAAGAATAATAGATTCAAAATCCCAGTTCGGGAATAAATAGAGAAATAAGAAAGTACTCCACCACTTGGCGAGACTATCTCTCGACTCACATTGACATTCTAAGAATGTCATTTTAGTCGAGTCGACATAAACATTGATGAGATAACTAAATCGACATGATGACACAAAATGGAAATTGACTAGCAAGAAAAGACGTAAGTCACACTAACTTACAAGGGTTCATAAGGACGTAAAATCCAATACTCAGATGGAAATTGTACCCATTCCCAACATCTATCTCTTCCTCTCAGATGATAGTCTACTTCCATCTGAGTAAGGAAGATTCATTTCCTATTCACACTCACCATCATAAAATCATGATCAATGCATCATCATCTGATTCTCAATTCATAATAATTAAATATTCATATGAACATGTAATTTCATATCTAACTAGCATTAGTCAGTATTCACATAATCAATGATTAAATCAAATATTTACACAACATCTAATCATTAAACTATGGTTAATCATGTTGATTACCACACAAAAATAGAATTAAGCTAATTCATAAGTTAGGGATGTAACAAAAAAACAAGGCCTTACATGTTCTGCTACCAAGCTACTTTCTACCTAACTTGCCTTTTGAAAAAATATTTACAACTAAACTAGAATCGAAAGAAATTGTTCACTGCCCCTTATAGCTGAGGAGGTTTTATTTATCTAATCTTGACTAAGATTGTTAAAGCATAAAGTTTTACGACTACTTTCGAGACTACTAGTTCATGTGGCAGTCTCTTATTCTGCACAAAGAGATAAACTTCAATTCAAACTAAGAGGTTTTCCTAAATTTTAGATGAGAGAAGATGATGCTTCAGTTGAATTGAAGTGCTTCCTAGATCAAAGGAGAATTGAATGATAGGATACTTCAGTTATCCAAGTAACTGGAGTGGCTAGTTCATGAAAATAGGGGCATGAATGTACTCATCGAGAGTTACCTGACAACTTGGTTAACTAAAGTTACTCAAACCGACTCACACTTTATGAAGCACATGCCAAAATCCTTAAGACTAGTATCACAAGTTGAAATACATCACTCCAATTTGGGTTTGTTTAGACTGTGTTCTTGTTGGAACCTTGTGGCACAACTCTTAAGCTCTTTTGTGCAACTCCAAAGCTCTATTATGTTGATTTGGAGCTAAACGTTCGGCTATGCAAATGGCTCCAGAGAGATCTGGAATGTTCAGATCTTCATTCTTGATTCTATTTTTGGTATAAAAACACATATATAGACATAAAACAAAGAATTTTACAGTCATCTAAGTACATTTAACCATTAAAGAAATAATCCCAAAACATACCATTCATCTAACTTTAAACAATTATAAGTAATTAAGTATGTATTAAGTATGCCATGTCCATTGTTAAAAGAAAGAAATTAAGCAATGTATCATGAAAATATTAATGCAATATTGTGTCTCATCACTTCTCCCCCTATTAAAGTTGGACCATGTCCTCATGGGACAAATTGGACTTTATCTTCCCTAGTAAGTGTCTTATCTTCCAAGATTTTGGTGTAGTTATAGTCTCCATCATATTCAACATAATGTTTGTCATCCTTTGCATATCCTTCAGTGGCTAAAATCTTCTGGTACCATTTATGTACTTTATCTTGGGGCATTTTTCCTATGGTAGTCTAGATTTAAGGGTTGGCATAATGATGAGGGGAGGTCAAAATTGCATACCAATCCACTTGTACTGTCTCAAAGCTAAATATGTGAGATGATGGTTTGTGCTCTAGTTAAACTCCATCTTAGATTGATTGGTGAAATTACTTCCTTTCTTTTTAGATGCTCACAAAAATCCTCCCATCTATTTGTGCATTCTCTCAGTACAGCTGAAGGGAGGTAGCCCTCATGATCTTGTAATGCAACAATGATAGAGAAAAAATTATGGGCATAGAGTTCTTTTATCCTAACTAATATACATGGGCTTTGAAAGTCTTGGAGAATCTAGTAGTTTTGAGATATTCATGTCACATCAATAGTCTTATAGTAGCCTCTGTAGTGGTATATTATGTGGTCCTACTCTCCCATTCTAACTGGTTGCAGAGAAGAGAGATAAAACTTCTTAGCTGAAGTTCCCCCACATATAGGTTAAGTATGGAGGTGTTATGATGTCCCATCAAGAACCCATGCTGATAAAATTCACATAACATGTCTCGTTATTCTAGTGTAATTTCAAATTAATTTTGCACAAACTCTATAATTTTTAAAATGAAAGGGAAGGAAGCAAGATATCTGCAATAGCTTCCATTAAAGGAACTACTCTCGTAAAAAGAGGGCATACACACCTAAGGGTCACTGGAGTGCCAACAGAGCCTCTTCAACTTCATAGGCTTAAATGACCCATGCCTTAGCAGCAGTTTTATCCCTTTCCAGGGTCTCCATATCTCTCTAGAGTTGGGCATTCTCCTCCCTTATTTTGGCCAGTCCTAGTGGAATTGGTTTTGGGGCTACTACAAAGGAGAGTTGTACACCCTTGCCCATTGTGGGAATGGTCTTTGACAGTTGTAGTGAAAGGAGTGAGATTTGAGCACACTCTGCAGTTAGCTTTCTTCTTTCCCACTCCAAAGTTTGTTGGAGATCAAAAATCAATTTGCTTCATATTTATTTTTCTTTTGTGGTTGCTTGTTGAAATTCCTCCAGTTCTTTCTCTGCCTTAATGGAGAAAAGTTGTTGTGACTCTAGTTGTTGCTTGTATTGCTAGAGGGAGTGCTCTGCCCTAGACAAGGCAAGAGTGTGTAAAGTCTTCTCTCCTTCCAATTCCATCTCTTGTTCTACCATGGGTTGTTTACCCTCTCTCCGAAGAACTTCAAAGTGCTTCTCTTCCATTTATGTGTGGTATGTAGACATGCTACCCAAAATTTCAGTGACCCCTACATCCTCTTCTTTCTCAAGCTTATGTTGTTTCCTTCCAAGGGCTAAACCTAAGGTGGTTGCTTTTTCCTCTTTCACGTTGATAACAGGTGGCTCAGGAGATGGTCATGTTGCTACCAGATTCTATTAAGGAATGAGTGAGTGGGCCTTTATGAAATGGCGGGTGTGGGATCCGAGGGTTGTTTAACTTTCTTCTTCTTTTTCTTTAGGTCACTCAAGAAATTTCTCCCATTTCCTCTATCTATCCTCTTGTTGCAAAGAATGATGCCTAATGATGAGATGGATAAGTTCATGGTGACTAATTTGACCACCTTCTCGATTGTAGTTAGTAGCCATGCTTTTAGTTAGTAGCCATGCTTTGAAGATAATTATAGAGGAATGATGGAAAATTAATTAAGCATTCAAGTTTGTTATTGTCATGGCTCAAATGAATAAGGATTTTCACACCAGGTCATAAGACCATACCATACTGACCATCACAAGTAAAGAACTTCATGGCCCACAAAACAACAGCAGCCATGGCTCTAGAATGCTATTCATATCTATTATTTTGGTTGCACCCTTACTAAGAATATACCGCAGAGGGCCTCTAGACCTACATAGAATTTCTAAATTAACTCTTCATAAGAAACTTTGGAATGGGAAATTCCATCTCCTCCCTAAGGCACTCTAGAGAGTTGACTACTGACTCCAGAGCCCACCTTAATATGAACCCCCTTGATAGTGGTAAAGGTCAAATGGAAGATGCAAATCAATTCTTTGACCAATTTGATCTCGTAGCACTTAAATTTTTGGAGGAAGTCCATCCATCTAGCCTAGGAAAAAATCTTAGAACTTTGGGCATCAAATATTGCATTCTCTGGCTCCCATTCTTCTTATTGCCCATTGCTTCCCAAAATACCTATTGATGGTCATAGCTTCTCATTAATTCAACATGTTAAGAGTGCTTTGAGATTGTCTATGTGAATGGTAGCTACAAGAATGGCTCTAGAGTCTACTATGCAATTGTCGATGTCTCTAACAGTTAGCTATAAATTTTGGAATGCTCATTGTGTGGATTGGGGTGGGTTTTAGAGTGTGTATGATGTTACCAAAGTGTCATGATGATATGATGTGCCCATTTATTATCATCTTTTCTCCTCATTATAGCTTGATACTCAAGCTTTCTACTCATTATGACTTGATACGTAGGAAGTATGCATTCCTGATTCATAACATATTTTTTATGCATTTACAATGTACCGCCATGGCCCACATGTACAAGCCATACCTTTCAAAAATATTTGCAGCCACCATTTCCAGATTTGGCATCCGACGGGAGTTATGATCGCCATTATGAGTGTATGCTACCATCATTTCCATTGCTCATCCATCGTAGAGCATATGATGTGACCTCCAACATGATGAGTTATTATCATCTCCCTAAATCACCTCCTATGAAGTATGTGATGAAGCGTATGATTTCTATGGTCATCTCCACTAAGCTTCGTCTATGAACTAGCATGAAGTGGCACTAATTGCCACGTGTTGGGAACTAGGGAAGTCCATCCACGCTTAATTTATTGGTACATTCTCACATGCTTGTGGACTTGGCAATCTTAATTAATTTCTAAATTAATCTAACCATTTTGAAGAAAATATATACAGATGTAGTGGTACTTACTTTCTAATGGCATTAATGTCCATGTCCAACTCTATGAATCTAGAGCCATCTAGGTTCAGCTACGTCGTTTGGAGCCCTGCAAAACTAGCCAATTGTTAGAGCATCATTCTTGCCTAGTTTCTGGTGTAGAGGTAAGAACCGTCTCTCCCCCTTTCTGGCTTTCATTCCTATTTTGTTGAAAGGACCACCATTTTTGGTTTTCAATCCTTCCCCCACTTTTTTCAGGATCACCATTAACACCCATGGAAAAAAGAGCTTCCATAGTATAGTGCTCAATATGAGTTTGTAGTTCTGTTGTGAATTCCTCCCTTAACACTGGTTTATGGTGCACTTTCAATTTGTGGCCATTGACCAAAAGTGTCCTACTCCCATCTATTAGCAACAGTTGAACTGCTCCATTACTGAAAACTTGAGCTATCTCATACCATCCTAACCACCTTGTATGCATCTTACCTTTGAAGTCCTGATACTTAGAATCGTACAAGGCCCAATCTCTTGGCTTGAATTACTTGTTGATGATGTGTTTATCATGCCATCCCTTTCTCTATTGTTGAATGCTAAAGTGCTTCCATCCACATCTCATCCAACCTGTTAAGCTACAATATCCTTTGATGTTGAACTTTTGTCAAGTCAATTCCTAGCTCCAATTTTGTCTTCAAGGTTTCCAACTCATATTTTGTAGGAAGTGTCAAAGCCTTCTTCAAATATACTAGCTCATAGGAGGTAAAATTGGTAGTAGTCCTCCAGGTGGTGTTGTAAGCCCAAACTGTTTCTAATAACATGTCTTCCCAATCTGATTTGTTGATTGATATGATCTTTGTCAACACTTTTTCTAGCTCTTTGTTGATCACCTCTACCTGTCCATTTGTTTGAGGCTGGTAGGGAGATGAGTTCTTGTGGTTGATTTGGTACTGTCATGAATGCTTTGATCATCACTAACTTAAATTGAGGTCCCTAATTAGAAACAAGAGCTCTTGGGGCTCCAAATCTCTGCAAGATGTGCTTATACAAGAAATTTGCTACCTTCTCTCAAGCAACAGGAAAGGCCTTGGCCTCCACCCACTTGGTAGCATAATCTATACAAACCTATATGTAATGATTACCTCTAGACGATGTATCAATAGGCCCAACAAAGTCTATTCCTCACTTCTTGAATGGTTCAAGAGCCACTTGAGGGTGAAGAGGCATCTCATTGGAGAGTGTCAGGCACCCCATCCTCTAGCATTGATTGCAATGTTTGATATGCTAGTGTATATCTTTGCTCATAATGGGCCAATAGTATCCAGCTCCAAGAACTTTGTGGCCAATCCTTAGAGCTGAGAAATGTCCTCCAGAAGGCTCATCATGACATGCATGAATGATGTCAAATACTTCAATTTCTTGCACACATCTATGTAAAACATGATTAGGACAACATTTAAATAGTATACCTTCCAACCATGCAAAACAAGAGCTATTTCTGATTAACTGCTTCACTTCTTTTTTATTGAAATACAAGGGACACTTCCCTATAGCTAGGTAGTTAGCCAAGTCTGCAAACCATGGTGACTGAATGGAGATGAAAACTAGATGCTCATCAAGGAAGGCATCATCTACTAGTTCTTTATTTCCCTGCAAATTCAATCTTGACAAAAAATTAGGAACCACATTATCTTTTCCAGGTTTATTGGTAATGGTTATGTCAAATTCTTGTCACAATAGTAACCAATGAATGATCCTACCACCTATTATGGCTTTGTTCATGAGGTTTATAATGGCTAAATGATTTGTATGGGTAAACACCTTGTACCCGATAATGTAGTGGCATAATTTGTCAATGGCATAAACTACTACAAGAAAAAAAAATTGTGGTTGTGTGCTTTTTCTATGTTGGATTTAGGTTTCTACTGATATAATAAATAACATGCATACCACCTGATTCATTTTTCTTCCCTAGGATTGCCCCTATTGCATGATTAGATGCATCAATGTGAATGTGAAAAGGCTCTCCCCAATTGGGTCCTCTTATGACAGGTGTTGTGATTAAGGACTTCTTGATTAGTTCAAATATTTTTGGCACTGATCAATCCACCTAAATTCATAATATTTTCTTAAAACAAAGTAAACAATGGATCAGCTATCCTGCTAAATTTTTCAATGAACCTCCTATAATAACCAACATGCCTTAAGAAACTTCTTACCTCGGTTTGGGTTTGAAGTGCAGGTATCTGCACAATTACTTCAATCTTCTTAGGGTCTACTTTAATGCCTTCTTGGGAAACATGATGTCCCAATACTATTCCTTCATCTATCATGAGGAGGCACTTTTCATGATTTAGGCATAGCTGATGTTCTTCGCATCTTTTGAGAACTTTGTCAAGACTAGATAGGGATTCTTCAAATATTTTCCCATGGACTGTAAAATCATCTATGTATTGATTAGGTAAGAAAAGATTGCTAGGACAACCCACTGAAAGGTTGTTGGGGCATTACACAATCCAAATGGCAAGACTCTATAAGCATAGGTACCCCAAGGACAAGTAAATGTTGTCTTGTCTTGATCCTCCAAGGCCACTTAGATTTGATTATAGCCACTAAAGCCATCTTGAAGTGATAAATAACAACTGCTAGCTAGGTTATCCAAAACTTGGTCAATTAAAGGAAGAGTAAAATAGTCTTTCTTGGTGGCTTTATTTAGCTCCCTAAAGTCTATACAAATGCGTCATTTCCCATTCGTTTTAGGCATAACCAATGGTGAGACCCATTAACTATCTAAAATAGGATAGATGAATCCTACTTGCAAAAGTTTCTTGATTTCCTCCTTTACTATCTCTCTCAATGTAGGGTCGATCCTTCTTTGGGGCTATCTAACAGGCCTGACATCCTCAATATAGATATGATGGGTGCATATGCTTGGGTGGATCCCTTCCATGTCTTTGCATTCCCAATCAAATGCTTGAGTATGGTTTTCTAACAATTTTGTGACTTGGATCTCCTCATCATCTATCAACCAGTTGCTAGTGGATAACTGTTTGTCTAGTTGGATAGTGACTTGTTTTGTCCTTTCTTGGATGGAGTCAATTTAGAATAGAGTCGTCAATGTATTAAGAGGATAGGCATGGGGAAGCAACGTATGCAGGGTGGTCGTGTGTTGGTAACTTGTCCTTCCTGATATCATTTCACAATTAGATGCTCTCAAAGGCTTCCTGGGAGACTCCTATGTCTATTTCACAATGTCTTGCTCTATTAGGCTTGGGGTATCCTTCCTATGTTCTTGGCTTTTCTCAAGATGCTATGTTATGGTAACCATAGCTCTACTTCATCTGAATCAACGAGATCATCCACCCAAAGCTTGTTCTTTTGTAAGGAAGGTTGGGCAGGTGGATAGATCGATAGCTCTTTTAACTTGAATCCATTGGAGATGGTCATATTCTCAGACCTACAATCAATGAGGGCTACGATTGTAGCTAACCAAGGTTGTCCTAGTATGATTGGATAACCTGATTTTCTCTTTCTTTCTCAAAGAATAAGGAAGTCTTTGGGGTATTCCCAGGTATCTACCATGACAATAATATTCTCTAGTACTCCAAGTTTCATGATGGATTGATCAACCAATTGTAATATCCTAGATGTAGGTTGTATCCCAGTCATGGACAATGTATCTACAGTGTTTGTTGTCATCACATTGATGGCAACTCCTAGATCAACTAACACATTAAATATTGGCACTCATTTTATTGTGACTAAAATGATAGGGCTATCTGGATCTCCATACTTTGAGGAATTAATTTTCCTGACAAAACATCTGAAAGTTCCCCCCCCACTTGTATGGTGTTTGGCAGTTTCATCTCCCTAGGTGTTTTCAAGCATAGATTTTTTATTGTCCAATTTCTCTATGGGATATCCTTGATACCTTGCAGCAAGGGAACTTCAAGATTAATTTTCTAGAGCTCCTTAGCTAATTCAGATTCTTGAAAGGAATTTTGGAGTTTTCTAGAGCTCTATGAAGTTGACTGTAGTTGTTGCAATCACTTTGGAAATGGTATTGTTGATGGATTGGGAATTTTTTCGAATCTTTCCAGATATGGTTGTGATGTTTCTTTTAGAGGATGTTCATTTTTATTATCTTCATGCCACATTTTCTTCCCTCTTGATAAGTCTGAGAGGGTAGGGGAAAGTCCTGCTAATGTTTTTCCAAAACACAGTTGTATCTCATTAATTTCTATTACGCTCAACATTGTGTTCGGGTCTGCATTATAAACTAGTTGTTATGGTCAATTGTTCTTGGGATTAGCTACATGCTAGATAGGTAGATACGACTAATTTACCTGCTCATTTGGATTTTGAGGTGATTGTTGGGATGGTCTAAGCATGTTGTTGGTTCATGTACCGCCTTTGTCCTTGGTTCTATTGAGGCACCCAAGGTTGTTGGTATTGGTTCATATTTTGATTAGGCCATGGGAAGGTAGACCATGATGGATTTACCCATTCAAGTTGGACCCATGGTGACCCCCATTATGGTGGCACTTGTGAAGGTGGGACATTCCATGGTCCTGCCCACTGATTTGGCATCCAATTTGGTGGGACTCTTGGTCCAAATTGTCTAGGGAATTGATTGAAACCAAAATTGGACTGCCTTTGGCCTATGAAGTGTAGCTCCTCAACCTGAGGTGTCTTTCTCAACCTATTATTGATTTTAGGCAGTAAGCTACACTCATTTCTGGGATGGCTTTTCTCACAAATCCCACACAACTCCATTTTGTTTAAGGGGCATTCTCTAAGTGGATGCTTATCTCTACATCTGGGACAATAGATAGCCAAGGGTTCCATGGGTTTTTGCTAGCTTCTAGCCCATCGAAAGTGGTGTTTAGGTGGAGTAAGATATCAATTTTTAGATTGGCTAATTCCTCCATTACCTTGCTGACATCACCACCACTTTTCCCTTGCTTAATCGTCCTACTTCCTGGCCTAGTACAAGAGTAATTTCTATTGAATTCTATGATTGCTCTAAAGTCCAACTTGTTGATGTCTCCTCATCCCATAAGGTTTAAAGCCTCACAAGCTTCTTCATCTATTTCTCTTAGAAAGATGGTCTTACTGAGCTCCTCATCCAGACTACCGCCACGCCTCCTATAAACAAACAAGAAGTGGTCTGGGTAATCTTCTAGGTTCTCATCCTCTAGTTCTTTCATCTTGAAGAGCTCCTCCTCCCTATCTCTGACCCAACAATAGTCTTGATACTTGTCCAAAAAGGTTGTCTCCACCTCCTCCCAAATATATATGGAGTCGACTATTAACCCCATGAGCATAACGTTGATTCCTTCAATGTGGAGGGAAAGAGTTTCAATTTCTGATTGTTAGTCCCATAATCATAAGTTTGACAAAGGACATTCAAATAGACATTGACCAAGATCCTTAGAAACCTTTCCCCTAAAAGTTGGTAAGACGGAAGGAGAAATGTTTTTCATAGGAGGTTCATTTCTTTCTAGGGTCAAAGAGATTAGGTAGGAAAATTTTCGGTTGTTGGGACCTTCTTGTTCATCTCTAATAAATGTCATGATGTTGGTTGTTGTAGGGGTAGTGTGAAATACTTTGTCTAATGGATGTGGTGGGTTGTGTGCAAGAAAGCAAAGACCTTGGCCATATCCATAATAATCTTGAACTCATCGCCACATGAAAGCTACAAGAGATATGTATTATCAAACAAAGCACCATGAAGCCTCATGTTTTGCATATACTTGTAAATGAGGAGGTGACACCCTCTCTTGGTATCACAACATAATCCCCCCATAACCTTGCACACCATATCATTGTCCATTTCATGCCTTCTAACACACAAAAATGCACTGGAAACCACTAGGATAATTGTTGTGAGCCCTTTTTACCTAAAAAGTGTGACATTTTTGGCAATTGAATAATATTTTTCAATGTGAGACAACTTTTTCTTACATCTTTTGGACATGAAAGCCCACAAGAAAAGCATATTAGCTAATTATTCAAATATCCATCCATATTTTGGAAGTATCTCTTTATTTTTAAGTGCATATTGCAAGTAAAGTTGATCTTGAAGATTACATGTTCCAACAAATACTGTGAGCCATCTTGAACATTGCATAGCATAAGGTATACACAATCTTTCTCAAGGTTGATTTTAGAAAAATGGACTTGAAAATATTCTTTTGCATCATAGTGTGTATATTGTTCGACCTTCAATATGCACTATGATTAATGGTTATATTTTATCATTATGATCATCCCCTATCTAAAGGAACCATACTTGGAGAAACTAGGGACACATTCCACTAAACAATGAGGCTCCTATGCATTAATCTTTTCTTAGATTCATGTAAAGTCTCAATAAAATTGGTTCCAAAATGAAAGGACCAACAAGTAACAAGCCCAAAAACTGGTTTTATGAAAGGGCAAATCATGAATATGTGATCCATATCCTCTTTGTACAACCAAAAAAATTGGTGGAACTTGCAATGAAATATGCTTTAAGGGCACCCCTCTAAGATTATATATGTATTGCTACTAGCTTGTGAGATTCTAATATCCCTCAAATCAACCTCCGATTACCTATTTCCCATGAATAATCACTTCTTATGTGAGCTTTCTCTCATCTATACATTTAACATTAACACATACACCTCTTAGCAATGTTAATATTGGAGAAGAGGATGCTAACAAGAGAATTTCACCAAGATATTACTTCTAGATAACAAAAGCTTTTGATACATGTAGTGCCTTACAAACTTATTTTGTCTTACAAGCATTATCAACAAGGAGTAATCCACACAACACTTTGTTCTTTTGGAATTTGAAGTTTTTTCCCATCTAAAAGTCACTTATTACTTGTCAAATGAATCTTCCTATGTATTATTGAATTTTCATACTTTATTTAGTTACCTTCGTATAAGGTTTGCTTGATAAATGTGCATACAAAGATTACACGGATGGTCCTTTTGACCAAGTAGCCACACCTAAGGGGCATCTTTGCTGCTAAAACTTGCCCAATGCTTACAATAGTTCTTGTCCATATTTTTAGCTTGTACGAGAACTGCATTGCAAATGGCAAGACCTAATAGAACTAAAAATCTATCATTGTTTCCACCGTACTAGACCTTTTCTAACCTGGATGCTTTTTCTGTTTTCATGTATCCCGAAACGTAAGTATCCTGTTTTCTATCCTGGATGCTTTTCTAACCTGAAAGCTTTTTCTGTTTTCATGTATCCTCAAAAGTAAGTACAATAAAAATTTGAAGTCCCCAAGATTTGCCATCCAATTTCTATTTGCTGCTACCAAGGATTGAATTCTTGAACATCATGTAGCAGCCCAAATAACCACATGGTTTGTTCCACATTACCGCTAGACCATAGCCAAATAAACCTAATATAGAAAATGCATAAGTAACTCACAAGACGTAATTCATTGTAAAAAATGCATTAGTAAAAAAGTCATCTAAGATATTCAGAAAAATAATGGATATGTGAAACAATCAACTCTAGTGAGTCTTGGTTTGTTTGCAGTCCATAATCTAAGAGCAAGTTCTCGCCTAAAAATATGTGAAGGAGCTTGCGACTTTTGTAATAGACATACTTGGGGGCCATTATTTGTATTGAACAGTGTTTGCATTGTTAACAGTGGTTTCATGATTGTTCAATGCTGAGTAATTGATGTGGATCTGAGCATTCATGATGAATTGATAAATAAATTAACAGTAATCTGGTAGTTGAAAATAGATCAAGGGTTTAGACATTATACCAGGGATATTTCATGCACTGAATGGAAAAACAGCATTTTATGTACTTATGGCTTAAGTTGTAATGGGTACACTGTAGTTGATTGAGAATATGACACGTTTTGAAAGCTTGAGAGTAATTGGTAACATTGAATCTTTATTTATGTCTTACATTTGAAATTTGTATCTATTTCTACACACTATATTTGGCATGAAATACAATAGCAGTTTTTTTACCATATTTTTATTAGTATTTTAGTTAAATTTGCTGGTTTTCTTGTTTTAAACCTGGGTAATTGAGTTCCATTTATGCTTTCAGCTTGTCATGCCAATGCCATGTAAATGGAATGCTACTATGATCTACACAAAACATCCAATCAAATAATGGGAGATTAGAGGATGTGTCTATATCTTAATTGTACATAGGTTTTTTATGAAATAATAACAGAGAGATAACCGGTTTTTTATGAAATAATAACAGAAGAGATAACCGTATAAGAATGTACTTGCGAAGATGCAATGCAAAATTTACCTATCTTTCTTAAAACACGAGTCAACCGAGTTGAGAGCCACAAAAGACTCTCAAGAGGCTCAAGTTATTCCCTCACTTCAAAATATTTGTGTGCAGTGTTTACAATAATATGGTTCACAATGCTTTTATCTCCTCTGTTTATAAGGGTCTTCATACTAATAATCTAATGGAGGCTCAGGGTATTTTAACGGCTGTGGAGCGTGGAAGTCAATTGGGGTGGCGAAGGATCATATGTGAGTCTGATTCCCAGGCTGTGGTGAACTTGTTGAATAGGAGGCATTTAGATGATGTCAGTTGGCATTTGGCTTTGATTGTTGGTCAAATTCTTAACCTCTGTGCTTCTTTGGAGTATGTTATTTTTACTCATATTCCTAGAGAATGGAATAGTGTTGCTGATTGTTTGGCTAAGTGGGCTTCTGAACATATTCATAATTGGAATTTGATGGACCGAGGTCGTTTGCCCCCGGATCTGTCTCAACATTTGGCCCACTTAGTGGAGCTTGATAGGGCTTTGTAATTCTCTTGCTTTGTACTTCTTCTCGTTTTAATAAATTTTTACCCCTCCTTTATGTTTAATATGGTTCACAATGCTACATGCTTGAGCATATTCTAATATTATTGTTATATCATCATAAAAAATCTATTTGCATTTATCCATGATTTGGTCTTGAACTATCATGTTACATTTCTTTTGCTCTTTGATTTTGAATCTCTTACATATTTCCTCTTTTAAGAAAATGCTTAAGTTATTTTCCTGACTTCAACATATTTTTGAGCAGTGTTTACAATAAAACGATTCCCAGTGCTGCATTTCCTAGATTTTAATATTCTTACTTTATCAAATATAAACAAGCAACATATTTCCTCTTTTAAGAAAATGCTTAAGTTATTTTCCTGACTTCAACATATTTTTGAGCAGTGTTTACAATAAAACGATTCCCAGTGCTGCATTTCCTAGATTTTAATATTCTTACTTTATCAAATATAAACAAGCAATTTGTATTTATCAATACTTTGTTCTCCCCATACATATGTCTATACATGTCAATGATATTCTAAGCACGTATAGTTAATCATTACATTACCACTGTACATGGCATTAAACAATGCACTTTTTTCATCGTCTTTAAATAGGCAAGCACAGTTTGTTTAACCGGCAATTTAAGACAAAGGGGGATTTTCAACAAAAATCAGGCATTTTAGTAAATAGCAAATGCTGACACTAACTTGGAAAAACCAATTGATCATAATATCAATCCAATTTTACTCAGTTGATAAGAATCACATTATGTGAAATCTGTGCAGGCCACTCCTGAAAAAGGGAGACTGGCATCATAATATTCAATACGCCCTGTGCCTTTGGCAAGTGTTCAAAGTACATTCACCATATGTGCAATGTGGTTTATAAATAAGAAATCTTTCCTCTCTATCAATTTACCTTAATTTTTTCCTTAAGGTGAAGACAGCTGCTAACCTCTTGGATATACAATCAACTGCTTGATTCTGAGAAGATGCTGTCCAGCTGATTTGATCTTTAAAATGTCTAAATGTCCATAAAATTTAAGGCTGTCATGATCTTCTAGAAAAGCTACCTGCTGCTTGACAGAATTGCAGGATAGCTACATGGTTTTGAAGAAAAGACCACAAAGAACCTTTCTGGCCACCTATTTCATGATCCCAAGTTCTATTAGAGACTGTGGACCAACTAAAAATATTCGTCTTGGTGTTTGCCATCTGAATGCTACTACTCCTTTGTAAGCAGTCCTTGGTACACCATCCTGCAGAAAGGATCCATAAGAAACTGAATGGTCTAAGACACCTACATAAGCTTTTAACAAGACAGACTTTGAAAACACAAAGCAAAATGTGATGTGATTTTTGTTAAGTCCAACTATATTATCGGAATAACATACCTTCCATTCTTCAAAGATCCCAAACTGCCGAGCAATTTCTTCAAAGTGTCCCTGATTTGAATATTCTATCAGCACATCACCATCTATATTGTATGCCTTTTGAACAACATCCTTCCCATATACAGGTGTTGCACTCGAAACAAGTTGGGCAAAGGACTTTTTGTAGTTTTCCTACATTCAGATAAATTACTGAGTGAATCAAAATGTAAAACTATGTTATACTAAATTCTGAAAATGCTAAAAGTCTTTATAACATCTGTATGCATTTCTCACCTCCAATAGGTAGCTCAGATCTTTTGATTTCCAGTTCACCTGAACAAAATGCATATGCCGATTGCAATTAGATCCACAAATACAGATACCAGGATCATACATTTTTTTCTGGACCACACCTATAATACACACGCAAAGGCGACTTCCAAGAATAGAGAAACATAAAAATAAGGTTTCATTTGTGAGCAGGAGCATAAGGTTTCACCATTATCAATCAAGGTGCCTTTTATAATATAACTATATACTCGGATACTACATAAATATTCCCTTTTCATTGAATGTGTCCATAATATAAACAGCATGAAAATAGCTTCACAAAACAAAAGAAAAAATTGAAACATACAAGGACATCATTCAGCTTGATTGTCTCCAGATATTGTCTGAAGAACTGTCCCAAACTAGATCCCTGTCATTGGACAGTTGCATAAAACAATAATAAGCTCAGATAAATTCATGTTAGAACAGGAACAATAGAGATTAGCAATGGCTGTGCACAATCTTCATGAAACTGAAACAAAGATGCACTGAGCTACATATGAAAGTATAAAAGCACAACTAAATTGAAAGCTCGATTACAAAGTACTAAAATATATCATAGAAAATTGCATTTTATGATCTGGGCTTCTACAAGCAACAAATCAGAAACCTGCAATGCATAAGTGCTACATCGAAGAAAGACGAGTTTTCTGAAATCTCAAATATAAATAGCCAAACTTAGGTGCATTTTCTTACTCATTTACCAGTTCATGTCTTCAAACTTTGTGCCTTCAAGGGATCTCCCTTGGAAAAACTAAGCATTCAATACTGCATTTCGTCTTTCAAAGCTGTTATTGAATTTGAACCAATATGCTGGAAGGAAACTCCAGTTTGCTAGTAAGGACCAAGAAATTGATCTCTTGCCTGAAGTACTATTTTATTAGAATGATTAAAAATACTTCAGATATTTTCTTTGTTAGGATTAGTTATGTTTTAAATGGCATAAAAATATTCATTGTGTGTGCATTATTCTGACACCCAACTTCATACTTTATTGATTATGGTTAAATATTATGTTCATAATTTCATTCCCAGTAGTATTATTTATTCTTGTGGAAGATATAACATGGGACAATGATATACTTTATCTTCCATTAAAAAAGAAATTCACTGTGGATCCTCTCTTATTTATTATTGTCCAGGACATTATATGTGTAGGTCTCTATATTTTTGGTTCATCCTAAAAAGATGCAAGTAACCCTGGACCTCTGTTGCTGTCCTCACTTTCTGCAGGGTTGAAGAAGCCCTTAGATCCCCGTTACATTCAGTGTCACTGAAGAGAACAGATGATATAGTGAGTTGGATCAAGCCACTTAAATTACTGAATCAAACTTCCAATACAGGAAAGACAGAACTACAACTGGCACCTACTATGAAGATCCATGGTAGATAGATGTTAGCCATATTTCATGTTCTAACACCAAGGGCTTAATAGGACAGTTGAAGTGCATATCCTATTATTACTGAATATGATTACAATAATGCATGCAAAACTCTCTACCGTATCTCTTGATAATATATGTTTATGCAACATGATCTGTAATAAAACAACTGAACTAATCAACAACTATATATATATATATATATATATATATATATATATATTATTATATATTATTATATACACACACGGCCAAATGCAACCATACTGAACCTGGGAAAAAAAAAAGTTGCCTCCAACCCCGAATGTGAACCGGCAACATAGCAATTACAAAAATGTTTTGATCTGCTCTACAAAATATTGTTCAAACTTGCACCTAAAAGGAACATGTTGATTGAATTTGATGACATTCATTCATCAAAATCCAAAGCTTCCTCGATGCCTCCCACAAAGGTTCAACTATTAGCAAACAAATCATTCAAAATAAAGGCCAGCCTCGCCAAACACTTGGGAAAGTAGAATCCAGTAAGTACTCATCATGTTACATGTAAATTCTAGTTGAAAGACAGATGGAATTCATCTCTGTAGAAGGAATTAGAACCACACTTACATGCTCACCGAAATTATATGTCCTGCACACTTCTGGACGAATAAATTGTCGACCCTTACGTACTTCCTTTAGTCTTATCCAATCATCCCAATAAGTTTAATTACGTCAAGTATACAATAGAGTACTCAATCAAACAGAAATATTTCAGTAACATACACGATAGCGATAAAATAAACAAACAGAAAAGAAAAGGATATGCTTTTGGCCATTTTGGAGCCAGCTCATCCCACAACTGCTTGGTCAGCATCCATCCCAATCCAGGGAAGAAGTCCGAACGATAAAGTGTTTCTACAACCCAGTTTCAAGTGATCACTATATGATCTTCTATGCATATTAACGTTTAATATTGAAATGAAAGAAACATGAATATCCCAGGGCTCTAACCAGAATCTTGAACAAACTGCTTTTGCCCATTGTCATTCCAAGATGAAACCGCCATGAGGGTGCTTTTACAAGAAACAAATAAGGTCAAATCTAGCACAAAAACATATATATCAAGGAAAGAAAACATAGATTTTCAATGCTGAAAACTGAGAAAATAAAATGCATCCTAGTCATCTCCACTTTTCATTTGAGAACGTACTTGTCTTTTTCAAGTAAAGATGTCGCTACTTCAAAATATTCAAAGAAGTCAGGAGAAATCTCCATGTCATCTGCCTTACAAAAAGCACAGTAACTCAGTTTAATAAATTAGAGCCACATACAGACAAATGTAAGTTTAAACTTTAAACTTACATGAGCAACATAGTTCAGATGAAAGCTCACCTTCTAAGATAATCACCCGTCCGAAATTATGTTCACTAAAAAGTTTACTAAGCGCCCATTTATAATGACCTGAAGAAAATATCAATGATAAAATATCAGTAAGGATCCAAGAAATGCTAGCCAATTCTAGAGATAAAGGAACTGAACAAAATTCATACTTGCTATTTTGTAGTAAGCAATCAACTCTCCAGGTCTTTCTGTTTTTATTGGTTCAAAATCCAAGTGCTGCAACCAGAGAGCCGAAATAAGAGTTGAAAAAAAAAATTAACACCAACTTGATCCAAACACTGAATTTGATATATAAAATATGTGGTTTGTATGGGCAGATAATTCAAGAAAAAATTCAATTATGAACAGCTTACAAAGAAGCCTCTATAGGAAAACATGGACCATTCTACAACTAATCCACACATCCCAAGAAAATAATATAACAAGAAGACTAGGAATACCCCAATCTATATTGTCCTAACATCACACCATCAATAATTTGGCAAATGGTACGATGACACCTATAACTATTTCACACCAATACAAATGCTATTCTACCATACACAAACACCAGGAAAAAAAAACCTTCCCAAAATTATAAAAAATTGAAGCAAAAAATATAGGTACAGAAAATTGATACCGTCATCAATACAAAATAATAAATACCAACTCAAACAAGAAAAGTATAGCCAACAAATCTTTTATTTATAAACACTCTCATCTTATCATTCTTCTAATAAAGAATGCTCAATTGACAGTTTTGACCACATTGATATACAAAAAAGAAATTGAGGCCTATCATTGTGCACAACTAAATCAAACACAAATTTTTTTTATAAAGTAGAAATGTTTACATTAAAAAGTGTTCAGTACAAAAGATCAAGGCCTAGCGTTGTAAACCTGAAGAACAAGAGAGCTAGAAATACCAAAAAAAACAGCAACAAAAATAGAAAACAGGGAGTGCCCTAGAACTAAAAACACCCTTTATTAACCATGCTGTAAGAAAACCCTGAGACTGATAATTCTGATATCCAGCAAACTATAAAAGGTTAAGACAAGGATGAAAGCAGGGAAAACTAGGCGATGGAATGAGGAAGAAATGCAAAAACCCATTCCTGTTCAAGTCAGCCTTGAGAAGAGGAGTTAGTCTACACTTGGAGCAGGAGCAAGGAATCCCTAGCACGTCTTAGTCCACTGTGGCACCTAAAGTCACCATGGGAGGAGTAGTAGCCAAGAGCACACATAAGCCACAAATCATTCGATTAAGTGCTTCAAAATGCACAATTGTATTCATCCTCAAAGGCTAAAAATTCATTACAAAATAAAAGTACTAAGGCTAAGTACTAAATTGCTACAGAGTAATGCTAAACCCAAAGTACTCAAAAGATATCAACCTAAGTCACAAGGTTCGAGTTCGTGTTCGTGTTCATGTTCGTGTTCGGCAACTATAAAATTCGGATGAAGTTCGGCAAGGGTAAAAAAAAATCGTCATTAAATTTGCCTATATAAATTTTGACAAGTTAATATATCCACAAGTGACAAAATTATAAAAAGATAGTTTAAACTTTAACATTGTTAAATAGATTTATGAAACAATAGATAACATTGTTAAATTCAGTTTTAAAAAACATAAAAAATAAAAATATATTAAAAAAAAAAATTTAACTTCAAAAAACAAAATAAAATAAACACTAAATTCTAAATTTTGTTTCCAGAAAAAATAAAAATAAAAAATATATTGACTTTTTACTTAAAAAAATAAAATAAAAAAATACTAGGTTTTATTTTAAAAATTAAAACTATAAAAATAAAAATGTATTAATTTTTATTTTTTAAATCAAAAAACAAAATAGAAAATACTAAATTAAATTCTATTTAAAAAAACTCATAACTATTTTAAAAACTTAAACAAAAATATATATTGTATTTTTTTAATTTAAAAATAAAATTGAAAATCTTATTAATAAATTTTATTTGAGTAATAATTTTTATTTAAAATAGTGACGGTGTGTATAGTTTTTTTATAAATATAAAAAATGCATTAAGTTTTATTTAAAAAACAAAACATAAAACAAAAACCCTAAATCTAATGGAGACTCAAACCAAACGCAAGACGCCTGCCTGTGAAAAAAGCGCCTGCGCCCGTAGTTGAAAACCCTTAATCTCTTGTGCTGCCAGAAAAAATTGTCACCCGCCCCAAAAGAATTTTTGCCACCCACGCCAGAAGAATTTTTGCCGCCCAGACGTCGCGATTCTTCCCTTAACGCCGCGATTTCCTGCTCAGCCTTCGATCTGTGAGTGTAAAAGTCAAATGGCGAAAATAGGTTGCGCATGGAAGCTCACCTGGTGAAAATAGGTTGTGGATTTCATTTAAAAGTGACAAAGGCGAAAATAAAACCCCAAAGTCACTTTAACAAAATAATATTTTATTAAAAAGCGGGCTTTTTGTCAGGCCAAACTTAAAGGCGAATTTAGACGAATTTTTAGGAGAGTTTAAATGTTCGCTGAATTTCGAACTCCATGCTAGAAATTCGGAGAACCTTGTGACTTAGATATCAACCATTGAGCTTAAGGCTTAATTTAAATTTACAATTTGCAAGTGCACCTTGTGTGCTGCAATTCTGCCAATTGTACTAAAAAATTTCAATCCATCCTACAAGTGGCAATGTATCAAGAGGCTATGCTATGTAGTGGTAGATGATCCACCACAATTTTGACTGCTGAATAATCTCACTATGTTCTATGATTACCTCTAGATGATCCAGGAGACATTATTTATTGCTTGCTTCACAAGCAATTTGTTAAAATCACCATTTATAGACATCTTTGGGAGCATGTCATATTATGATTGCTTGCTACGGCCTGCCATAGGATCTCATTCCTCCATCACTCTCTTTCTTGATTATCCATGCAAGCCACTAACTATTGGCAACCATTTTTTGTCTTATTTCACAAGCCATTTGCTTGTAATCATTTTATTTCATCCTACATAGTGTGATATCATGCAAAATTTACTTATTTGAAAACCAATGGCAATGATTTCATTGTGTCATCCAGCAGTGATTGCTCCTTTAGAGATACTCTCCTCCTCACATCCCTCTGTTTTATGCTTACATGCCATGCGAAGGAGAACTTCTGGGTGCGGCCCCTTTGCTACTTTTACATTTAAATCTTGTATGCTCCACAAGCCCTCTGATGCAGATTTGTTTGTTGAGATCAACTATAGAGACTAACTTTGATTTATGTCAATGCCTAATTTCACCAAAGCCTCTGCAATTGTGACAAATTGACCAAAGTCAATCAATCAACAAACAACCTTCGATCCTTTGGGGATGACTCCCTCATTCCTTCTACTAAAAAGCCTGGCAATTGTTAGACACGACTTGCGATTGATGGTGAGTGCCGCTTCAAACAAGCCTTCAATTCTTTCTAGGCAAAATTATTATTTTAGAGCTAAAGCTCCACCCAAAGCTAAAGGTCTTACAACATGGTATTCTATGCCACACTAGATATGGGGTTGCCAAGGTATGTATCACTTAACCAGCATGGTTTCTTATATGAAGACACATCATAGATACTCTGGATCTCATATAGTAACTGTTCTTGGATTCCCTTAATTCAGATGCTTAGAGATGGGCATCTTTACTGGGTTGAGCATTTGATAATTTATTGGGTTACTATGGTTTAGAGTTCCAAAATATTTGTAGCTAATATGAAGGTGCATCGCACCTCTTGTTTCTTTTATATGAAGTTATCTATATAAGGAGCTCCAAGTTCTACAATCCATCATCTTTCCTTCTTGGGACTTAACTATTCTCAGATTCCATTAATTCAAACAATAGTAGCATTACATTTACACAGCATTGACACAGCAAACTAAAAGTGTAAATGAAATTCAATTACAAGGGTTTAAAACAGGAAAAAAATAGTAAAAACTTGGCAAACTATTAAACACTCAAAATATTCATAAAAATAAGGAAAATTTAGAACAGCAAGATTGAGGTGTGCCCTAATTGTCTAGTGACAACAATCCTTCAAATCCCTGATCTGCAGTTTTTTTTTCATACCTATGCTCTAAAAAATTTAGATTTTAGAGTTATAAACTATAAAAATGGACAAATGAAAAACCCAGTATTACATGTGAGAACAAGTAGTTTTTTGAAAAACCTGCCAACAAATCTCCAGTTAATAATCATGAATTTTTCAACCAAAAGACCAGTTGCCGGAAATAACCATCCCGGTGGTTTGAACTGGAATGGTTTAGGAGCCAGGCCACAATTAACCATGCCACGATTAACCATGGTTTATTCCCAATTTTTGCTTATATGATTCAAACTGTTAGAGATGAGCACCTCTACTAGGTTAAGCATTTAATATTTTATTGGGTCCCTATGATTTAGAGTTCAAAGATATTTCTAGCCAATAAGAAAGTACACATTGCATCTTGTATGAAGTTATCTATATAAGGAGATCCGTGTATTAAAATCCATCATGTTTCTTTTCCTGAAAAGGACGTTGAAATATCGTTCAAAACAACAATTTTTTCAATTGTCATTTTTTCATAGAAAAAAACTTACAATGTTTATGGACTGAAGAAACCTAAGATCAAGTATATGGTTGTTTATTGTCATTTGCAACTGTAATGTCCCCTTTCTAAGGAAACACTTAAACCTAAATCTGCATTCAAAGTAATTCTCAAGGAGACATTAGAAACATTATAGATTAATAATTTTCGATGATAAGATCAAATAAGATCAATGATAATATAATTATATCATTCCTTGTTGACGGATTATTCATTTCACAATTGTTACTTATTATTGATAACTATTCTATAATACATTCCATAATTCAATCATGCATATTTTCCTTATTACTCTTCCTCATGGAACTAGGCTTGACATGTATAGGGCTCGCTGAAACCATCTCTTGACCCAGCGTACGGGAAACTATGTCCCAGCCTACGGGCCTTAATACGGATGGAATTACTCCGCCTCTCCCCACAATACCTAACATTCCTTTAAAGATGAAGTAATAGAGAAATATAGAAGTAATAATCTAAGTTCATCTTCCCATATCATCTCCCTTCTATTCCTTAACCATGGATGGGGAATTATTTGTCTAGGGCTAGGGCGCGTTGAACCCTCTCCAATGCGATTGGGAATGGAATTACTCCGCCTCTCCCTAGCATCCTTGTCTAGGGCGCGTTAAGCCCTCTCCAATCCATCGTGATGGAATTACTGTTGTGACCAAATCACACATCACCCCATTGAAGATGGGGACCCCCTTCTTTTTGAGCTCTGATGCTTTGCATTAGGTTTTCAATAATGTCCTGGGTTCATTTCCTCTGCCAATCAAACAATGAGTCTCTCCTAGAAGATTTTGCTTTATAACTGGAGGTCTCATCTGGAAATGGAGAGTTTTAATCAAATTCCATCCAAATAATGAACATTGAGATCAATCCTGATGTATGTTTGAGACCCTGAAAATGACTAAGTCTGGTAGCCTGAAATCCTGAAAATTTGACTAAGTCTGAAATCTGGTGGATCCTCCAAATTCTAGATTTTGCATGTTAAATCTGGTGGATTCGAGACCTATCTCAAACATCCTGAAAGGTATATTGAAAAATATTTAAAATATAAGTTGTCAACTTATACTTAAATATATTTTTCAATATACCTTTACCCTGAGAGACCCTGAAAAACGGCTAAGTACCCCAGAGGATCCAAAAACTTGATCCAGTGTGACGGGATATTAGAGTGGCACAAAATCTTGATGAAGTGCGCTTTCAATCAGAGAACAAGATGATGATCTAGTGTGCCAGAACCAATGCGCCTTAGCATTGCGCCAATTTTGGAAGGCAAAGGTAAGTGAGTTTTGAAGAAATGTTGAGGAAAGATCAAAAACTTGATCTCATGCGCCCAATCTAATGCGCCAGCTATATAGAGGATTCCAAAGTGTTGATCTCATGCACCAGTACTAAGAAGGAATTCGAATCTCTATCTGCTGCGCCCTTAGGAGAAAAGGTGAACTTGATGTTGCGAAACATTCAAGAGAAGACTAAATTTGTTCATCTAGAGTACCAAAATTAAGAGGATCTCAAAGTCATGAAGTGATGCGCTCATTTGGGAAGGGAAAGGAAGGCAACATAACTCAAAGTAAGGAGAAATCAAAATTCAGATCTACTGCACTTTTAAGGAGAAATCCAAAATCTGATCTGCTGCGCCACATTTGAAGGAGGATGAATCCCAGTTTTATAAGAGTATCCAACCCAAGTCAAAGCAAACCTTATTCAAAAAGGGAAGAAGATCCAAATTATTGTGCTCAAGTCATAGATAGCTTGAAGGTCTGATCTAGTGCTCCATCATTTGATAAGTTTTGGTTTAGAACGATCCAAACTCTCTAATCACAGCACCCTTTGTAAAAGCCATATAGGAGACATCAAGAAGAACTCAAAGTTCTTAACTGATGCGCCTTCAAGAGGAAGTAAAGATTATAAATTTTAGAACATATCAAAGAAGATCCTAAGCTCCTTATCTACTGCGCTTTAAGTTTTTAATGAGATGGAGATCCTAAACCCCTATCTGCTGCGCTAATGCATGAAGTCGTCAAAACCTCTATCTAGTGCACCAAGAGTGAAGAAAAGATTGAGCAAGAGATGAAGGTTCAACAAACTTGATCTAGTGCGCTGATGCCTTGAAGAATTTGAACTTTCAATCTGCTGCGCCGGGGATTAATAGAAGTTTAAAATCAGTCTAATACATCATCTTCCAAGAAGTCATAACAAGAAGAAATTAGATTGTTTATCCAATGCGCTGCCATAATGAAGAGTGGAAAGGTACAGTTTCAAAAGGTTTTCACAAGAATTTAAACTTCTTATCTAAGTTGCTTTAAGTTTTAATGAGATAAAGATCTAAAAATCATCATCCAATGCGCCAGGGGGGGGAATAAGGTAGAAGTATCAAGGCTCCGGTTCATGGAATTGCAAGGGGATCTCAAACTTAGGATCCAATGCGCCAGCTTTTATAAGACTCCAAGACATAAGAAATGCACCAACCTTTGACATCATCAAGACATCTTTCAAGAAGATCTTGGAAATCCAATCTGATGCGCCTTTACAAGAAGAAATCAGGGAGCAAGTGTAGCATAAGATCAGGTTTTAAAGTTCTCAAGACTCCCATCTAGTGCGCCAAAAGGATAAGTTAGGCGAATTTTAATGCAAGTATCAAGGAGTTTGATTGGAGTTTAGAGAGGATCTCAAATACCTCATCTAATGCACTTGGATTATAAAAGGAACTCAAAGTCATCAGCAAATGCGCCCAATGAGGAGAATTTCAGTTTTTTAAGTTTTTTTTTGTGACAAGGATCTAGATCTCCCATTTGCTGCGCCACTTTGAGTTGGGGGACAGTTTAAGCTAGAAGAAGATTCTAAATCTTGGATCTAATGCGCCCATTCAGTGTGTAGTATCTTTTAAAGGAGAGATTGAAATTTTCATCTAATGCGTTTAGCTTGAAGATGCATGTAATGATTCTTATGTGTTTATGTTATAAAGCTGAAGGGTTGATGATGTTTCTTTCTCTATGTTGCAGGAGTGTGAATGATGCTAAGAAATCATCAAAGAAGAAGACGCTTGAACCACTTTCATGCTAGGAGTGAAGTCAACAAGATGCCGTATGGAGAAAACATCATAAGCTGCTTTAAGAAGTCACTTCAAGAATATCCTATTGGATCACTTTAAGTATCAGCTAGTTTCTTCATCATTCAACTTCAAGTTCTTTCAAGATTCAAGATCATCATCAAGGAACCATCACCATCATGATCATAAGACTTTCAAAGGCATCCACTCTACTTCAAGCTCTTTCAACCTTCAAGGAAGAGTAATCATGTGGCTGCTCTAAGGAACATTTTCAAGGAAGCATTTCATCAACTACATCATGATCATCAAGAGCAAGTGCTTGAATCACCTTCAAGTTGCAGAGGAAGCATCATTCCAAGAGGCTCACATCCAGTTTCATATGCTCCATCATCAAATGTTCCAAGGCATTCATCCATCCAAGCTTCAAGACTCTACAATCTTCAAGTCCAAGAGAGATCCTACTTCTAATCATGAATCAAGTATCATCATCATCTACTCTTACATGATGAAGGAGGCAGCATCATCATATACATTACCCTTCGTGAAGGATCATCCAGAGAAGATCATTATGTATCCTACAAGAAGAAGAAACATCACAAAGTTAAAACCAAATGAAGCAACACATGTATTCATCCAGTTTACAAAAAGATGCACAAGGCAAGATCAACAAGTTACATCCCAAACTCAAGTTCATTCAAAGATATCACAAGAGGATATAATTTGGGAGCATGCTGAAGTGGCACCTAGGTGGCGAGTACACTTCATCATCCAGTCACAAGTCGCCACATCATTTCAACTACATTCAGTGTATCATTTAATAAAAGAAGCCAAAGGGACGCCTATGTGGAAGATGTTTTAAATGATTTCATCTTATCCTTATCACATTGGAAAACGTGCCTTCATTGCCTCTCTTTTGTACTAAAAATAGAAAGTTGTTGTAACTACCTACTGAGGTGGCATGATCTGAGCCCTTGGCTGTCGAATTGATTTAAGCCATTCATTGTAATCTAGAACCACTATATAAGGGCCTTGTTGCGTCATTTGTAATTTAGTAGTTCAGTTGATAGTTTTGTAGGAGTAGAATAGAAGAGACTCAAAATTCTCTGAGAGTACTTGAAGTTGTTGTACATATTTCTCAAGATTAATGCAAAGACATTGGAGTTCGCTTGGTGTTTAAGTCTTGTCTTGTGAAATGACATGGTTTCTTGTATCTTGAATTGAATGAAGAGATGTTTCAATTAGATTAGAAATAGATTAGAAGCTCTTTGATGTAATGTATGTTTGTATAAAATATTTGATCAACTCTTAGCTCATGCTTTTTACATTCATTGCTGGTGAAGTGTTGTGCAAAGCTAGTCTGAGCCTTATTTGCATAAGTTCGATTGTGGATGCTTGTTTGAGCTGCGCCGTTCAAAGGGTGCTTGTATGAGCCTTCATGATTTGAAAACCATTCGCGTAACCTTAGGAGATTGCACCAACTCCATGTAGTTGTAGGCATCCTTGGCGAAGTGGAGTTAGGTTTACTTAGGAGTTTGTCTGTTTATACATCATCATTACTTCATTGACCTTAGATTAGTTTTCCTCAAACCCTATCTTTTTTACTTTTCTTTATCATTGAAGTCTTGTATATAAATCATCCACACTGAAAGGAGAAATAAGCTAAACAAGTATGAAGAAGTCTAATGTAAGTCCCTTTGTGATTATCAGCAAAATCACATGTAATCACTGAGTTAACCCATCATAAATCATAAAAAGGAACCTTGGAGTTACTTCACTGGATCACGTAGTTCAGCCTGTGGAGAGCTTTATTCAAGAGAGAGTGGGATACTCTAGTGTTTTACTCTATTGTTGACTTGTCGAAAAACAATCATCAACAATTACCTCGTCTTTCCCTAACAAGACCGCCTCTCCTATAGTTATAGGAAATGGAAGTGATGAGATGGTTATGTTTTTCTCCTCAAGTTTCATAATGTATATATATGTTCATATATGTCTCAATCATGTTTCTTTATTTAAGAATGTACTTTCAATCAACTATTTGTTCACATAGTATAGTTCTATTTTGATATAGGGATCGCATATATATATATATATATATATATATATATATATATATATATATATATATATATTCTTTTATATATAATAATCTTGCCATTTATTTTTACCAATTATAGATTGAACAAATTAAATATAAATACTTACTTGCCTGTTGTAGCTTTACCTAGAATTCTACCTATGCTGCCGTAATATAATTTTTATTGTTTTGTTGTTGCCGTTTATATATTTTATAATATATATTTCACTCCCTTTAATTGCTGATGTACATATCTCTATCTATTAATTTATGACATCTTTCCTACTTATGACTCACACAGATATATAATGCAGATCTAAATATATGCATTTATCCGAGACTCTTTTTATATTTTCTTCCAATGATCTTTTCCTTCTATCTCACGACCTTTATTTATTTCCCTTTCAAGGGATATGTTCGAAGAGGCACATCTCTTATTATGCTTGGTGGTAAAAGACATGCCCTCTTATAATTTTTATTACTTTATATTAATTCCCTTTTGTGGTAAAACTAGTTCTAACCATACGTAACTCCCTTATCATAAGAGGATAGGTTAAAAGATGTTTATTATATTATTATTTATTTATATTATTTGTATTTATATTATATCATTATAATAAATGATATATTATTTATTTTATATTATTTATATTATATCATTTATATCATAATAAATAATATATGCTTTATATTGTATTATTTATATTTATATTACAATATAAGATAATAATAATAATATTTGTATTTATATTATTAGATATATTTATAATATATTATTTATTTATGTGATCGCTGGTGTCAACCAACTTAATTGTTGCACTTATAAATATCCTACTTCGGCCTCCCCTTAATCTTTTTAAAGTACATTATTTATATAATATATATAGTATAACATTTAAATAAATACATTTGTTATTAAGTATGGGAGCTCTTTTATATTATTTTATTCACAAGCATTACTTTGCCTTATTCCAAATTACTTTACTTTCTAGCTGTAATGGGTAAGACTCTTCGTAATATTTATTTTTATATATAATAATATATCTTATTAATTATTCACATAAATATTATATTTATAATATATCTAGTTAATTAAATATATATATTTCATATATTTTATATTATTTATATTATATTAAATTAATAATACATATTAATAATATATTTATAAATAAATATATTATATATTTAGTTTATATAAGGCTAACTTATTATTTAAATAAACGATTCAGTTATAAATCATTATAGGGACATGACAACAACTTGGGATTTTCAAGATAGAGAAGGAAATCAAATGTGTGAAACTGTTCCAGTTATCTCCCCATATTAAGCCAAAGTCCCATTATATAAGGAAGCGGTCCCATGGGTGGGGGCTTCCTAAATTATCTCAGTGGTGCTGCTGAGATATTTTAGGAGCATTTTACAGCAGGTGGTCCCATGAATTTTGTAGTTGCCAGTATGCTTAAAATTTTAAGCTCCGAATTTTATGGAAGCTGCTGGTCTCATGAAGTTTTTTTTAACAATAGTTTATGCTAAATAATTTAGTAGAGATTTTTTAGGACGCTGGGGTCCCATGATAAATTTGTAAACTGTCGCAATAAAGAAATGTTATAAATCAAGGATCTACTATAATAAACTCATAATTTACTATTATTTGTTTGGCCTTCACGAAAATAAAAACATAAACTGGAAAAATTCCCTCCAAAATTTCCCCTACATAAAGTGGTGGGAATGAAAAAACTGGTAGTTAACTCCCTAAGCTAGTGAGGGAAAGTTTCAGCCCCACCCCATCTGCACCCGCTCAAAAACAACCAGCTAAACAATAGCTGCTCCTATTTTGCAGGAAAAGATTTTGATTTAAGCATAAGCAAACTTTTTTGGGTTCCATGGGACCCTTTGCTCCACAAAAAATAGATCCTCTAGCAGCTCCATGGGACCCCTTCCTAATTGCCTATGGATAGAGGACTGTATGAGGTTGAGGACGAACCACTCAATGAGTTTATAGAGTGTATGGGTGTGTTGACATCAATGTCATTCAGGTAGTTTCCTTTACAATTTCCCCCCATGAAAGTTATTTGTCCTGGCATAACTTCCATGCAATCTACTTTTCCAGAACCTTGTTAAAAGTGTCCAGTTGTTCGATATTGAGCCACTGCTTCAGGTATAGTTGTGTTGCTCCAAGAGACAAAGTCGAACTTAAATTTGGCCTCCATTCAACTCCATCAGAAGCATTTCTTAATTCATTTTCGTACCTCCTTGAATTTCTTGGGAAGCGGCAAGACGATTTAAAGCTAACCTGACATGGCTTGCAAGATAGCCACTTGCAGTCTGGTCCTATAGTTTCTTGAGGACACAAGCAATCAACTGCCCCCACAGAGAAGAGGCTAGGGATTTGCTAAGGGAAACCAACAGGCGTGTTGTTGCTAGAATTGCCTCCTTGAATCCAAACATTCAGTATGTCTATTTTCCTTTGGGATGGTGAATTGAAGAGCACAGGTGATGCAGTCAAGGATAGGAGGTTAAATTAATAACAGCCTTGTCCTTGCACCCAAGTCCCAAATTTGCTCAGGATGCACACCATCCAATTAGGAAGACATTTGAGGTTACTATTTTCATACAGAGACAACACCGACTTCAGATTTTACTAACTATTGTAAATTTGTAAACAAAAATAATAATAAAGCCCTTGGTTTATCATTGAAAACCCATTTTAGAGATTGATTTTCCAAAGTTTAGTCTCCTAAGTAGCATTGTCTCTTTGCATTCAAGCTAACTCTTCATATGTGGGCTGACTCTTTGCAGTCCTCCACTTCTTGGATTGAAAGCTATGTACCCCGGAGAAGTGTCTCTTGCATTTTCATATCCTGTCCCCTATAGGGGACATTTCAGGGATGCAGAGACAGATCAGAAATGTCCCCAAGCTGTCCTCAATTTGTAGAAATTTTAGAAAACAATAATGTCACCTTACTAGGAGCTCATGATATAGATGACACTTCGTTATAGCACTCAAAATTTTGCCCAAATTTTCAGAAACTTTGCTATTGACATGTCCAATACCCGGTATTTGGAAACCACAAGACACACCAACAATTTCTATGTTAAAGTTTTTTAAAAAATAATGATTGTCAATCAACCTGCCACAATTCTCGACTCAAGTAAATCTTGGTTTCAATGAGAACACCAGTTGCTTCAGCCAAAGAGAGTTATCAGCAATGTACAAGAAACTGCTATTTCAGTGGACCATTGATTATCAAATCATTAGATGTGCACCTTGCAACTAGGAAATTTCGGTGCTATATTAAAATACAATCCATATGCTTGCACCTATGCATTGCTTATGATAGTGTGTAAATCATTTTTAAGTGCCACCTATATAAACTTGAAATTCGAGGTCAGTATGGTGTACAAAGCATTTTCCAGTTCCAATATATTTTCGAATTAAATTTGCCCCAAGTCCAGCTGAAGTCAGATACGATGATTGCAAATGCAGAAGGCATTAAATCAAACTGTCATGTCAGTTGTACAAACATTTAAACAACAAGAGCACTGCAAAACCTTGAGGTATTTATATAATATTATAAAGCTACTACTTGAATATGAACAAACGAATATTTGACCATACCAAGCGATCAACACATTCAACTTTATATATATATATATATATATAAAGTTGAATGTGAAGGAACGAACATTTGACTGTTCCAAGTGGTGAGCACGTTCAATTTAATTTATAGATGCCAGTTACTAATATGGGTTAATATTAATGCACATTGACAATGAAAGTAAAAAAAAATTGTTAATTTGTGTGTCATCTCATGTGAAATCTCAATTCAGCTCTAAACTTATGTACTAAGGTCAGCCTAGGAATTCTCAGGCATGGTAGCGAATTTGGTGGCACATTTCCCTCTTATGTGTTTGGCTAGATTACAAATACTCTAGATGACCCATGTTTTTTCTCAGTAATGGTTAATCTGAAGTCCCAGAATTTCAGGTAGTCTCTTTCTATATTTCATATTTAACAACTAACATAATATACTTTTTTCTTGATGTGTTTAGAATCTCCTTATTGAGGATTGCTTTGTTATTGTAATGTTCCCTATCAGTTTTGCAATGTCCCCTTCTAGATTTGCCCTAGATTAACCCCCTACAATCACAATTACAATAAATTAGGGTTAGGGAGATGACTTACAGGTAGTTATTTCTTTGTTATGCTCTTGAATATAAATCCTGCAATCATCATATAGAAAACACAAGTGCCTATATATACATATAAACTAATGCCATTGTTAGGGTTAGCTAAGCATATATTAAACATCAAAATACAACTCCTATATTATTGTTACTATCAAACACATTTAGAGCATAGGGATAGAGACATGATAGGTTTGACCAAGCCAACCCATACTAAGCCGAAGAGCGGAACTTTGGCCCTCCTGGGTTTGGTTGTAGGACTTAGACATCCACCAAAGTGGGCTACTTAGTAGAGTGCTTGTCTTGCTTCCCTATCCATGCCTTATCCCTTACAGTTAATAAGTCATCATAGTAGGAATGGTATGGGGATCGTAGTGGGGTTCTCAGCTTATCCAATCTAAGCCCAAGAATGGGACTTTGACCCTCTTAGCCTTGGTGGCAGGGCTTTGGCATCCATCCAAGGTGGGGTACTTAGATGGAAACCTTATACCCTCTTATCTACGTCTCCTTCCTTTCCTCCGTGATGATTTTCAATATTTATTTACATCTAAAATACATTAAAGATGATTATTCGTTAATACATAATAAGTACTGACATTATCATATATGTTGTATTAGTACTAGCATTCCATATTCTATTTGTTCATATTTGTCCACTCTACATAAGTAATGCAATTGAAAGAAATATCGGTTCTTTGACTGCATCTATATTATCATGATTAAATGGCTATTTATATACCTGTTGTCTTCCCTTTTGTCGATCTACTGTAGACATATGCCTTCCTTGCCGATTTATTGTAGACTTGTTCTTTCCCGATTGCCTTAATACATAATCACTGATAATAAAAACGATTCACTTCACCTTTGAAAGATGTGCTTGAGGCATATGGTGGGAACCTCTAGGAATTGCCCGTGGCTATGTATGAAATTGGTGATAAGGATTTAGATCCTTAATTCGCACAGGCCTGCCCAATCATAATGTTGGCGCCAATCCCATCAGATCCAAAGTTTGGAGTTTCCCAGTGTAGAGAAAGCATTCAGATTTGCATTGCAAATGGGAATTCAAATGACATGATCAGCACTTGAACTCAAAAGATGTAATGTCCCCTTTTTCGTGAGCATCAAAGTTCGAAGCGTTAGCCTATCATTTGACCCTCGTAGGCTAGCGTGGTGGATTAGAGGGTCCAGTTTGGGCGTTATGGAGCTCTTCAGGTGGCAGTTGTCAGTGTTTACCTCTCCAGATCCTTCATACGTTCTGAGGCATTGATATTCAAAGGTTTCTGGTTCCATTTTGAGGGACTTACTATTTATAGTAAGTCAGTGGATGTTAGAGAGGGACCCTTACTATTTTTAGTAAGGCAGTTGGATGCACAGTGGATACAATGGTTAACTCCCAGGTTCAGACGGAATGGAAAAATAATAAGTATTTATGGAGTTATGTAATTTTAATTATTAATAAAGTAATACTTTATTAAAAATTAATTATAAAGTGTATTATAAAGTTATATTTTAACTTTATGTTAATGGGGCCACTTTATGACTTAAAGTCAATTAATAAATGTACTTTATGTGTGCGCCTAATTAATGCTTTATATTAAAGTCAACATCAAAAAGCATCTAATATCATTTAAATGATTATAAAAGCCTCATAAGGAAATCGACTTATTTTGGAAAGAGTATATAAGTCACCAAAGGCATTTGGAAAAGCATCATTTGATCATTTTACAAATTGAAGTTTGATGTATTGGAGAGCTCTTCTCTTGGAGAAGAAGAAACTAGGGTTTCAGCATAATTGGCATTGGAGAACGAAGGTTTCTTCATTGTTTCAACATTTTAAGGTTGTGAAATACCAGCTGAAGATTGCCTGTGAGATTGGCTTCATCCAGAAGTCATATTTGTGCTTCATTGGAGGATTTACATCAGATTTTAAAAGGGTTTTAATTTGCAGATCAGAAGTTTATTAAAGATAAATAATATAGAATATCTTTGTTACTAGTTGTGCCTTCCCTTCAGTGGCACGTGGGAATTACTTGTGCATATCTTTAGTGATTACCTTTAGAAATTCAAAAGGGTTTGAAGAGCGATTTTCAGATTGTTGGAGGCACAATCTTTAGAAGCCGATTAATTGCTGTTAGCAACCTCTATTGGCAGCCACGTGGGTATTTGTGGAAGACATAGAACATGAGTTTAGGCAATATATATTGTAGTCTTCATCCATTGTTCCTGTCTCAAATCAATTAGCAACAAAATATCAGAGATTTCTCCTCATATTCATGTAATGATTTCCAATTGTATGCTGATCAAAGTTGTAGCAGCATTATTTTACCAGGACAGCAAAATGGGTATGTGGAATACTTCATATTTTGGCAATATATTTTTCTGGGTATTGTTTGCTTAGATAATAGAAGATATTTTCTCAACTGGGTACTTGATATTTTGTCAAAATACTGAGTAATTTGGGAGATATAGAAATCTGGAATTTTCAGCCATGAATGGCTTATGTGATGTTCAGTTTTGAGTTAAATATTATTATTGCAATCTTTTCTTTTTGGAATGATATTGTTGCAAGTGTCAGGGGAAACCAGAGACAAACTAAACAGACAGGCAAAAAAACTAGAGAGTTAAATATCCTACCAGGGGTGGGATATTACAATGGTATCAGAGTGGTTCCCTGCCATCCTATTGGGGTTTTATTTAAAAATTCATTGAGCTCACATCAGAATCATCTGAGTGACCAGCACTCATTCATATTTTCAACTACATTATTTTCCAGTCTAGTTTGAAATATGGGTACAAATAGTGACAAACAAATTGTATCTGGTGATTGGAAATGGTTAGCAAGAACGATACATGAACAGTGTAGTAAACTTGGTAAAACTCCACAATCTAGATATGATACATTATGCATTTTATAAGACTGGAAGAAAGCTTAAGTATGGTAGACCAATCACCTTCTGCAATACTTCAGATATCTATGGGTCATGCAATGACAGTGTTGGGTGAGCATAGGTACTTGAGGCACAGTGATAGTGAGATTAGGCTCACTATTGCCCTATGCTACAGTCAGTTTATGAGGATCACAGTTCCTCGAGTTCCTTATACTAGGGTCACCATGAGAGCGGTTTTCCAGCTGATCGTAGACAGTATGGTTGGGATTGGAGACATCGGTAGTCCTACCTATGCACGGAAGGTTAAGATCTTAGAGCTAATGGCACAGCTTAGATCATGTGTTACCATGCTTGATTTTGATCAGCATGATCTTGTGTTGCAGTTATTCAAACTCTTCTTGGAGTCCATTAGTGCGGGGCATGATAGATGTATTCAGGACTACATGAGAGATATCATGACTTCCATTGTTGATAACATTGATAGTATATCTCAGCCCATCATGACACTTCTTCTAGCAGTTCGCAAGCGAGAGAAATTGACATCTCCGGCTGCTTATGTGTTGGTATGCAGTGTCTTTGATCGGTGTAAAGACAAGTTGGGACCTTATTTGGTTAAGGAGGAGCCAATGCAGGAAAAGAAGATGAGATTTGAAGAGAAAGTTGATGTTGTTAGCGCTCAAGAAGTTGTTATTAGTCATGATAACAAGTCTGATTTTTATGACAGCAGTCTTTCCCTTGAACGTAATGATGATTTAAAATTCATTGCAAGTTCAAAAAGTGTTGTGGGAGAGACCTTGAGTATTGGCACACAAGATACAAGTGTCAAGAATGAGGATTGCATGGTGAATTTGACCCATAACAGTTCTGATTTTCATGACAGCAGTGATGAAACTTTGCATCAACATGATACAATAGTGACTTCACATGTGCAAGATGCTTCTATTGAGTTGTCACATTAAGGTACTCAAGAATTGGGTACTAATGATGCATTGTGTGATGTGGATTCAGGTCATGATGAGTATGATTTTTCAAATCAGACCTTAGGAAACAAGTTGGAAAATTCAATTAGTGGCATTGTATCCCAGGATCGTGAGTTGGATGGACATGCAGTTACATTGGAAGCAGAAGTGTGTGAAAATAATGTTATAACAGTAGCTTCTACATTACCAGATGAGCCATCCTTTGAGGTACATAGCAGTAGTACCTTATTTGTTGATGTGTGCACTGATGATAGCACACATGATGCTACTTATCATGAGGTGAGTGATGTTGATACAGCCTCATATCACAGTGCAGATTTCGAATCAACAAACTTGTATGGGAGTCCTATGTTGCAGAGTCCTCATCATTTGGTTGGGCAACTAAAGGTGAATGACAGTATGATTGCCACAGCCATTGAGCATTTTGATGTTGCTCGTCAAATGTTGGCTACTTATGGTTGGAGTACTCCCGTGTCAAATGGGCACTGTGATAGTGGCTTTTCCCTTGCAGAGATTCATGCACTCCAAGAAGCAATTGGAATAATGAAACAAAATTACCTACAGCTACTTACTGACGGAGATTATCTTCTTGAGTGGGATTGCATTTGTTATGATGCATTGAAGGGAAAAGGAAGGAGAGGTTGATGAGCTCACTCATGAGCTTGAGGTGACCATGGACTCGTTGAAGAGCAGTTAGTTGGCCCTTCAAGAGTCAAAGTCACGGATAGATGAGCTTATCGTGGAGTTGAGATTGGCAGTCTTCACCATTTCCAGATGCAGTTCAGATCCCTATGGCAGCAGTTGGTGATGACCATACATCCACAGAATATAGTAATGGATATGTTGAGGATGTGGCTACATCCATCACAGATATAGGTGCAGTTGATTCAGATGGGATGAGTGCGTTGGTTGAGGGTTGCAGAGAACCACATGTTGCACCAGGTTCTCCCGAAGTTAGTCCCATGACAGGTGATGCAGGACAGATAATTGACAGCTCTTGTGATGTAGTAGTGGATTCTCCAAAGAGTTGTGTGACAGAACATGATGCTACTCCATCTTCACAAGAGATATGCAGGGTATCATCTAGTTGGGAGCTTGGTTCTTATATTGATTTGTTTTCCCCTCCTGGAAGTAAATCAATCATTTCATCCCATGCAGCTGATTACGATCAACAGTTTGTTGAGTTACAAAGTTGGAGGGATCAGCTTAAGGTTACAGGAGAGAAGGTTGATTCAACCTTATCTTGCTTTGACTACACGGATAAGTATGTGGAGTACCTCCTTTGCTGCGCAAAATTTCAAGAGAGACAGGATGGGGTCTCTACGGGTACTCCTATTCACAGTTTACATTTTATCAGGAGCATATTGGAGGCAATAAAATCAAAATACCTCCATTTGCTTCATGACAGGGATTTTGCTATTGAGTATGCAGAGAGGGTTATTAGAGCATCTACCACATTAGCTACTCGGGATCAGAGACCGGAGCCATCTTCTGATTCTAGTGATGAGAGTGATGAGTCAGTTGAAGAGAGTGTTCCCCACGACTATGTCGGTCAACCATTGACAGAGGCTGGAACATTTTACCTTGACTGCATAATGAGGAGTGCTCATCACTTCTCTTTTAATCCACACAGAGGATATGTTGTTGTGTCGGTGTGGATTGGCTCAGGGTTTGTACCGTCTATTGAGGGATGGAGAGTTGCCATCTTCAGAAGGTGGGACTAGAGGCTGCAAGTACTCGACTCAGTTGTTTGCGGGAGATTACTTGCAGGATCAGAGGTTGGATTACCATCATGCGAATGAGTACCTGACAGAGTTTGCTACTTCTGGGTTGCGGGGAGGTTGTAGTGGCAGTGGGCATGATGGCTTAGTTAGTTCTCACATCCATGAGGGTTTAGTAGAGGATAGAGAGATTTGGTGTAGCAGATGCTTCCAGATGTTCTTATCTCCGCATGACAGATGGATGTGAGTACAGATTGTATTGGGATCCAGGTGGTGACAGGTTGGCACTGCAGTTTGGATGGGTCCCGACGGGTTGCTTCACCATTTTCAGTATGGTGAAGTTGAGGTCAAATTTGCGCAGAGGAAGTTGAAGGATATAAGACATGGCAGACTTCCATTTTGGATTTGCGATCCAGGAATATATTATTGGACACTCTACAGTGTGTTGTGGGATCCTTCTTGTGCATCGGGGTACCAGTCAGAGTTCACTGATGAGTTTTGCAGTGTGTACATGGTGTGGGTTACTTGCAGTTTCACTTTCGATCCTCATGTACATGATTTGTTTCAGTGTGTAGGGATTGGACAGTTGGTTTGTTCATTTTTGCGCAGTTGTGGTTATGCTAGTGCTGCAGCAGTTGTGTTTATGTGTGGGACATTTCACAGTCTTCCTTTGGACCTCCGGTGGAGTGGAGTTTCTTTGCAGTAGAGATTGCTTAGGGACAAGCAATTTCAAGGAGGGCAGACTGTAATGTCCCTTTTTTCATGAGCATCAGAGTTCGAAGGGTTAGCCTATCATTTGACCCTCGTAGGCTAGTGTGGTGGATTAGAGGGTCCAGTTTGGGCGTTATGGAGCTGCTCTTCAGGTGGCAGTTGTTAGTGTTTATCTCTCCAGATCCTTCATACATTCTGAGGCATTGATATTCAAAGGTTTCTAGTTCCCTATAGTCAGTGGATGTTAGAGATGGACCCTTACTATTTTTAGTAAGGCAGTTGGATGCACAGCGGATACAATACTCCCAGGTTCAGACAGAATGGAAAAATAATAAGTATTTATGGAGTTATGTAATTTTAATTATTAATAAAGTAATACTTTATTAATAATTAATTATAAAGTGTATTATAAAGTTATATTTTAACTTTATGTTAATGGAGCCACTTTATGACTTAAAGTCAATTAATACATGTACTTTATGTGTGCGCCTAATTAATGTTTTATATTAAAGTCAACATCAAAAAGCATCTAATATCATTTAAATGATTATAAAATCCTCATAAGGAAATCGACTTATTTTGGAGAGAGTATATAAGTCACCAAAGGCATTTGGAAAAGCATCATTTGATCATTTTACAAATTGAAGTTTAATGTTTTGGAGAGCTCTTCTATTGGAGAAGAAGAAACTAGGGTTTCAGCATAATTGGCATTGGAGAACGAAGTTTTCTTCATTGTTTCGGCATTCTGAGGTTGTGAAATACTAGCTGAAGATTGCCTGTGAGATTGGCTTCATCCAGAAGTCATATTTGTGCTTCACTGGAGGATTTACATCAGATTTTAGAAGGGTTTTAATTTGCAGATCAGAAGTTTATTAAAGATAAATAATATAGAATATCTTTGTTACTAGCTGTGCCTTCCCTTCATTGGCACGTGGGAATTACTTGTGCATATCTTTAGTGATTACCTTTAGAAATTCAAAGGGGTTTGAAGAGCGATTTTCAGATTGTTGGAGGCACAATCTTTAGAAGCCGATTAATTGCTGTTAGCAACCTCTATTGGCAGCCACGTGGGTATTTGTGGAAGACATAGAACATGAGTTTAGGCAATATATATTGTAGTCTTCATCCATTGTTCCTGTCTCAAATCAATTAGCAACAAAATATTAGAGATTTCTCCTCATATTCATGTAATGATTTCCAGTTGTATGCTGATCAACGCTGTAGCAGCATTATTTTACCAGGACAGCAAAATGGGTATGTGGAATACTTCATATTTTGGCAATATATTTTTTTGGATATTGTTTGCTTAGATAATAGAGGATATTTTCTCAACTAGGTACTTGATATTTTGTCAAAATACTAAGTAATTTGGGAGATATAGAAATCTGGAATTTTCAGATATGAATGCCTTATGTGATGTTCAGTTTTGAGTTAAATATTATTATTGCAATATTTTATTTTTGACATTATATTGTTGCAAGTGTCAGAGGAAACCAGAGACAAACTAAACAGATAGGCAAAAAAACTAGAGACTTAAATACCCTACCAGGGGTGGGATATTACAAAAGATATATCCCTTCTGTGGTTGTGACCTAGTCGTCAAGCGACTGGATAAGATATAGGCTGCGTATCAATGTGTAGCTTTGTCACCCAACAAGTAGCAGCGAATTGTTATGATATGGGTTCCTTAATATCTACGTTTCCTTGCCTTTCTAAGAATCGCTGCCTTTAATATTTGCTGACTTCCACATTCAATGGTTTCTACATTTTCTAACTTATATTCCTTTTCCTCCCTCGATTCACTTGTCTTATATTCTATTCCCCATTCACATTATCAATGGTCGCCTCTTTTATGAATCGGTCCTTTTAGCTTAGTCTTAATCCCTTCTATATATATTTATAATAATATTTAATTATATTTATATTTATATAATTATATTCAAAGTGTCAATGTGTGTATATATATACATAAATATACATATATATTATATTTTGATTAGATTAAAATAATAATATTGTTTAATATTATTTATTAAACAATTATTCAATTTGACTATGGAGTCATTTTAAATCTTTAATTTAAACAATGCCTTAATATCGGGACATCACAGTTATGCATGTGGAAACATCTTTTCTTATTGTAGGTTTGTTATCTCAGACTATAAGACTAATTAGTTTTTGAATTGTGCTATGCATTCCAAGATGTCCATGTCTTTCAGCTTCTTCGATGTAAAATCAAATCTAGCAATAAAATAGACCTAATGCAGACTGAGAACATTGCATAAATAAAAACAGCAATATCAACAAAATTAAACTATATGCATGCTCCAATCTAGATGAGGGCATGAGGGAGTTCACTGATATTGAGCTTGATGAGTGGGCCATAGACTCACTGTTTTTAAGAAACCGATCTAGATATATACTGCATATCAGAGGAAGGAACCCAAATCCCATGTATATCAAAGAGTGATGCAAACCCAGATTTGGGAACTTGGAGAATTAAGATAGAGTGGGTGGTTGAACCGTGCTGGAGCAGATGTTGCTTTATCCTCTCCTATGGGAGAAAAATCTTTGTACTCGTATAGGCTGCAATCCAATTGTACCCAGCCCCTACCCCTGGGGTAGGGGACACAGCATAATAAGAAGCATTAGCACTTGGGCTGCCCCAACTATTAATAATAGGGTCCCTATTGATTGATCATATTTAGCTTCAGTAATGTTAATACTCAAGCTTATACTGATCATATTTAATGTTCATTAAAAAACCTTTATTCCTTCTGCCAGGAAGCCGTAATATTTGTGATTCTATGAAGCTAATTATTGACTAATGGAGAAAAGTGTTCCATGTCTTCTTTAAAACATGTTTCTCAACATCCAGAAAATGTAGGGTAGATCTTTGAACAAAAGCTTTTAGGACAGAAGATCAGATTTTATCATTTATGTCACTATGCATAATGTCAAATTTGTGAATCTCTGGAGTATACCTGCATATATTTAAACTCGGTAAAACTCATAGCTTTGCTTCTCACTGAAAGATCTGGGCCATCCTGAATTAAAATCAGCAACAAGAAATAGCAAAGTACATTTCTTAGCAGTGAATTAAATATCAATCATAAGACAACCACTTTTTTATTAACAAAAGAAAATTGTGAAAAGAATGGAAAAAGAAAAAAGATAAACAGATAACTGATAAGCACAAAGCCTAATATTACTAGTGTAGATACAGCTAAATACCTGTGATATGAAAAGTGGAAACTTTTTAGCCACAGGTCCATGATACCTGAAAACATGAAGCCCTAGTTTCAGTGATCTGAAAGAGCATGCATAGTGGCTTTCATAGATCGCAAAGAAATGAAATCTTAACAGCCATGATACTATGAACAAAAGCTTCTTCATGAAAAGTGTGTTGTTTAATCATTCCTACCTTAGGACAGACTTTACCGTTCTTTCTAAATAGTCAGGACGGTTGCAAGCCATAATGACAACAGCTGCTATAGGATCCTGTTCAAGTTAGAATTCCTGACTGAGTTGCCACAATAATCTTGCTTAGCACAAATTGGACAGCATGCATATCTTAGAAAATTAATAAAACAATACAGATTATATTGCCAAACCTTTCAATATAATCCAGTTTCCAAACAGCTAAATGACTTATTTTATCTAGAACTCTCACCTCAACACCTTCATTCTTTAGTCCTTTTACTCCTCTTCCTGCCAGCAATGTGATACATGAGTGTGAAAAATGAGGACAAAACATAAATTTATTCAGTGGAATGGAACAGTTTTTACTTTTACCATAAAGCTATTTGATAAATGATATCCAATACATCAAAGCAGATGGAAATCAAACTCATGCCATAAATATGGTATCATTTTGAAAAACATGCTAGTTAGGTAACAGCACAGACGTTCTTAAAGGATTAAAAGGTTTATAACAAATGTTCAAGAGCAATGCAGGAGCTGAGATGGGACAATAGATAATTGCAATTAGTTATCAATTAATTGTGCGGGCCCAACAATAAAATTGTGTTAACAAGAAGTCTATTTGCAATGAATAGAACCAAATAATGGCTCTATAAACTTATAATTTTTATCGAAATTATTGATCACAATTCTTGCCTAAATTATTAAACATTTTTGCTGACTAAATAGGCAATCACAATCAGAATTTGAGTCTTAAAATACACGATATTGCTGTAAGCAGGAAGGAAATACTAGTGCTGACAGAATTAATACCCTGTGCCTCAAGTGGTTGATCTTGTCGATGGCAAAAATAAGCCTAAGTTGGGTAAGGAGGTGTATGGCAACTCTCATTCGCAAAAGATTTCAAATGATGAGGATTGTAGGCAACACAAAACAGACAAAAGGAGCTTGAATTTTCATCTCAATAATCCTTTAAAAAGTAAGAGCCCACCAATGCATAAGAAGTTGAAAGACACAGAATGTGACAATATTTATGGGATTGCCTGCACATAAGCAACAATCTCCTAATGTCTGGGACAAAAGAATTGAGGAATATTGGCAGGCAAAAGGGACAAGAGCAAAGCCATTCAGAAGAAGATCAATCTCGATGATGCAGTGGTCTCAATGATGTAGTTCAAGCAATCAACGATGAGGATTTAGTACTTTCTCTCTAATCAGGATTTAGAAGAGAAGAGTGAGGAAATGGTCCCCAAAAACCAAACATTCCATGAAATGGTTGAGGACTTTATGATGGAAACCTTTAAGCTCATAAACTCTGGCCACAGGCTAACTCAATAAGTGAAAACTGCCCAGGAAATTGCTAACAATATGTAATGTCCCTGTATACAGATTGTGTATTATCTGATTTTTTTTCTTTCTTTGCAATCAGATATTTAAAACAGTTGTTACACAATAACAGCACTCAGCAGCAGATTCATATCATGTTATTCATAACAGCTAATTTCCTGAGATTAAGATTCAGTCTCAAAGTAATTACCGAAGACTACACCAAAATAAACAGCCAACACAGGAAATTCCACTTATAATATTCACTGAAACTAGGAGATTACATAGACTCAAAGTTCAATCTGCTGATTTGCATTTGACATCACTTAACAACATACAGCAATAATTGGTGAGTAACTACTGTGTAAATAAGTCTGACCCGTAAATGGATTATTGAATTCATCAGTGGACTGTTCTCATATCCTGACACCGATGAATTGATATCCTTTGATTGGATGGTGCTGTGATGGGAAACTAGCCGCAACATCCTGGATGAATGGTGTATGAGCCAGGGATTGCTGTCATTGTGGGTGGCTCCTAGCGTGATCTCCCTACAACCCACGGGTCTGTTGATTTAGTATTGATTGGTAATTAAGTATTTGCTCCGTAAATGGTCGCCTTTGGGTAGATCATGCTTTTGGTTATACTTTGTAGGGTCTTCAGGCTGCTACTGTTGGGTTCACACAGCCAGCTAGGATTCAGACAACCTCAAAAAAAAGTCACGACCTCCTAGTCAAACCCATGGGGGGATTCCAAAGCCTCGATATGTATTTGCTCTACAAAGGCTCTGATGTAAGTAGCCGGCAGTGTTACTCCTGGGAAGATGCGGTATGGGATGATGCGATATGCCAAACGCAGTCATGACCTTCTAATATAGAAGCGATTTCTTTTCCAATGGCTAATACTCTAATGTAAATCGTGATTAGTGCTTCCTTCAATCAAGTATGATAAACCTCTCAATTCGATTAAGCGTAAGGAATTCTCCTTGCATGAAAGTGCCCAAAAGCAAATCGCCCTGAGCATCCAATAAAGGTGAGGGAGTTTTAGTGATCCCTAAAAATGATGTGGAATTCCTTTCCAAGGTGGCGGACAACTCTGACAAGTATGATTTGCTTGGCAATGTTCCAACACCCAACCTGAAAGTTTCAATCAAATCTCTAATAAACGTAAACTGCAATTCTTGCATAGAATTTCCAAGCGACGTAGGATTTTCGTCCTAACCTCTGAAGTGTTGTCAAGAGGTTTCGTCCTTGCAGGCGTGATCACTTGAAATCAAAGAGCAATGAAAATATCAAAATTCAGATGATCAAAATGAACAATTGGAGTTTGTAGATATACCATCCATGAATAGGACTCATGGGCCCTATTTTAGGCACCAAAATTCGAAATTGTTTTTTTTATATTTTATATTTTTATATATTTTATTTTTATTTTTATTTTTTATTATTTATTTTAATACTAAGATAATACTAGTATAAGTTAGTTTGGGAAAGTGAGATGACAATCCTCCCATCCCAAAATTGCTTGCCCACAAGCAATGATAAATCAAGGGGCTCCACCATTGAATCACCAAGAGGAATGATGCCACATTGCTCATAACATTCAAACCTTGCATCTATTGAGTGGAACAAACCCCGCCAAGAATCATCATGGAGTCTACTCCATCCAACTCTCACTCTTACAAACTCCCCCTCGATGACGCCTCCTATCCAAACCATGCACATTTCCTTCATGCACTCCTTTAAGGCCAAGGACTGCCCTACAAACTCACCACCTTGTTCCTGTTGTATCCATGTTATCATCTCATATGATGATGTAATATCCCTAATAGGATCTGCCCTAGAATTCTAATTTTCTGCCCTCATTTTCTGCCCCAATTTTCTGATTTCTTTTTCTGCTCAGACCCTAATCTGAATTCTGATTTTTATTTCTTTAGTATATATAATCATGGGCAGCGAATATACATGTGTCAAACACTCAAATAAACATGCCAAACATGTGTGCTTATGAAGACAACATCAAACATGAATCCAACCACGGAATACAACCATTCAAATGTCAAACACGTGACAACTAAATCTGATTTCTGAATGTAGAAGTCTGCTGCTACAAATCTGAATATTCTGAATTGAATTTACCATAAATTCATGGGCTCAAACATGCCAAACATAGCCCAGATTTCTGCTATGACAAATCAGACTTTTAAATTGACAAATAATTGCTCATACATACTAAAATAATGAGGGATGAGGTCTATGCTTCAAACCCTAGGAGGGTGAACTGATTTGGCACTTAGTCTTGATACCACGAACTCCAAAATGATCCTCAAATCCTCCAAAATAGGCAGCGCATGCAAGGATGAAAGATGGTGGCTAGGATTTGGGGCTTCAAAGCCCTCCAAGTATGAAATCGCTCCACAAAACGCAAATCGCCTTTCTTGGGAAGTGGCACTCCAATCTAGGGTAAACCCAAGTTCAACCTCCACACAAAACCCTCCAAAAGGTGGCACTCCAATCTGATCTAAAAGCTGAATATGATCTTCCTTCTTCAAATTGTATTTGGCCACAAATCTCACAATTTGGCCTTAGGGTTTCTCCTCACCAAAGTGCAAAAATAGATATGTCGTTGTAGCTCAATATCCTTCTCCAAAATGCCAATGAAGTGCAATTGTGGACTCCGTGATGAATCCACCTCATGATGAGTTAGGTTTTCGTCCAACCCACCAATATTCCTAAGGGTTTTTGTCCTTGGAATATGCTGAACCAAAGTTGCAGCCAAAGAGATAAATCTCCAAAAGAAAATGATATGAATGAATGATGAAAATGACCTCCAAATTACTTTCTTTTATAGGCATCCAAATAGACTTCCTCATGGCCGACCTCCCTTGGAAAAATATATTTTATTTCATTTTCTATTTTCTTCCAACTTGGCCGACCACCCTTGGCATTTTATTTTATATTTTTTAATCCTCAAATCGGTCGCCCACCTTCTTGGCAATTTTCTTTTATTTATTTTATTTCACCAAGAGGCTCACAAAAATAGTAGAAGTCATTTCACATCTCAAATTTGCCCAATAAAATTAGTTAAACATAAATAATCTGAAATAATTAGGATTACTTAGTATTTAACCAATTAGGTTATTCCCTTACCCTTTCGGCTTAGCCTACGAGAATAGAATAGGCTAACCGACTCCGTTAGGTGATCACTCAGAAAAAGGGGACATTACAGATGAAGTATCCCAAATACTTGCTTCATGACTATATCTTCGGGCTCTAGTGAGTCCCATAATGTCACTATGGGCTGGTCCCTCCAAGGTGTGATGCAAATCAGTTTGCATGTACACTGGAAATAAGTCGTAACAGCCACAATTCACTAGGGATTTCTTCCAAATCAATACTAGAACGACTGGAATGTTTGTCTTCAATAATGGGAATCCTCCACTATCCTTATCAAGGATTGGAAACTCTTCATTAGTTAGCACCAACTGAAGAATACTCTCTCCCATGGTTGGGAATCCCTACCAAACTATTTGTGTGAGTGCCATTGAAGTAATAGAGTGGCTAATAATAATGACAACAATGTTAGGGCTCGATTTTAAGTCCACATCTGTCTTGGGAATGCTTCCACTGTCATATGAGGATAGCATCTCATCATCACTCAACCTCCTCAACTCATGATGATACTTTCTACTCAATGGTAGCTTTGGAAGTGAAGAATCAAATACCATGCAATGCTGGTCCAAAGATGTCTCACCCATGGATGAAGTCATGGTTGCTACCAATTGAAGTTCCATTCTCCTTGCCATGACAAATCTTGGAGTTTCCTCTTAGATGCCCGTGATACCTGTTGTGACCAAATCACACATCGCCCCATTGCAAATGGGGACCCCCTTTTTTTTTGAATTCCAATGTTTTGCATTAAGATTTTGATGATGTCCTTCGTTTGTTTCATAATGAAGTCAGTGGTGTTTGCGTCTTAGAGCCCCTTGATGACCTGATCCTGATGTTTGAGACCCTGAAAATGACTAAGTCTGGTATCCTGATCCTGAAGACCCTGAAAATTGGCTAAGTCTGAAATCTGGTGGATCCTCAAAAATCTAGAATCTGCATGTCAAATCTAGTGGATCTGAGACCTATCTCAAACATCCTGAAAGGTATATTGAAAAATATTTAAAGTATAAGAAATTCAATCTCTCAACTTATACTTAAATATATTTTTCAATATACCTTACGTTGGGTACTGTCAATTCTGGGTGCGAAATTGCTCCAGGTTCACCTCAAAACTCCGCCTACAATTTAGGGCGCCTTCCATCATCTAGACAACCTCAAGATTGCGCCTAGAGTTCAAGCAGAAGACTTAGGCGCCATTCCTTGTTGCTCCTGCCAGAGATGAGCGCCTTGTTGTGAGGAGAGGTTTGAAATCCTATGTTTAAGCGCCTATGATGAGGAGTTTAGAACTTTAGCGCCCTAAGTCAAGAGGATCACATTGAGCGCCTAGAGCTAGATTCCTTGGCGGGGTGAATTTGGCACCCTAGATCAAAGAGCGCCCACATATAGAAGAGATGAATGTGCGCCAAGGTAGAGATGTGCGCCTAAGGGGTTCTTGAGATGAAATTATCAAAACATTCAAATTTGCGCCTAGCATCAAGGAGTTTAGAACTTTGGCACCATTTCTTTAAACTTAGGCGCCCTTTTGATCCCACATTAGCATTCAAAGGCGCCTGAGGTTGAGATCCATGAGCTTGAGGCGCATTTTCTTGTTATTGGCGTCTAGAAGAAGATATACTCCAAAACATTCTAACTTAAGCACCGGGATGTCAAAGGAGGTAGATCAATCACCTAGGCAGCATAAAACCATGTAAGTTAATGTTGTTGGAGTCTATAATGATCAGGGCGCCTTGAAGATAAGTGAGCGCCCTGTAGTGAATTGAGTGCCTTGAACTTAATTGGCGCCTTGATGAGGTCTATAGCGCCTTAGGAGAGGTTTTAGCACTGGTCAAACATGAAAAGATCTTCTAGGCGCCAATTCCCTCCTGAGTGACTTCACATTGGCGCCTAGGTTGAAGAGAATTTTTATCCATGTCTAAGCGCTAGTAAAGGCTTGTATAACCTCCAGTCTGTGCTTATCAATTATGAATTGCTAATGACTTCTCAATGAGCGCCTTAGGAAGAAAGAGTATGAAATCCTTGATCCTGATGTTTGAGAAGATCCTGAAAATGACTAAGTCTGATAGCCTGATATCCTGAAACACTGAAAAATTGACTAAGTCTGAAATCTGGTGGATCCTCCAAATTCTATAATCTACATGTTAAATCCAGTGGATCTGAGACCTATCTCAAACATCCTGAAAGGTATATTGAAAAATATTTAAAGTATAAGAAATTTCTTATACTTAAATATATTTTTCAATATACCTTATGCCCTGAGACTGCCAAATCTAGGCGCGAATTTGTTCAGTGAGGTTAGGCGCATTTTCTCACTTGTAGACACCCACAATTGCGCCTTAGGTTGAGCTTCAAAGTGCGCCTAGAGGAAAATCAACTTCCAAACGCTCCAAGATAGGGCGCCTTGATTGAAATTGGCATAAGAGACCTTAAACATCCAAATTTGGGACAAAGGAATGATTGAAGAGTTTAGGCGCCCATTGCATGTTCAGAAGATCATAACAATTGCGCCTTAGGTTGAAGGACATGAGTTTAGGCGCCTTGATGTGAGAATGGAGTTTAAGACAGTAATAGATTGCGCCTAAGGGTAGAATAATCTCACAAGGGTATATCAAGTGTTGGAGAGCCTTAAGGATGTCAAGATTGAGCTACATGAGTTTAGGCGCCTAGATTTAGGAGGAAAGCACCACTCAATGAGCGCCTAGTGTTAGAAGTTTTCTAAATAACTAAAATCTTGTATGAAGAGTTTAGGCGCCCTATCTTACCTTCCCAAATCACTTTAGCGCCTTAAGATCAAAATGTTGGTATATCTTTAAATCAGCGCCTCGCCTTGTAGAGGTGAAAATCAAGTTTAAATTGGCGCCTTGAGGGGAGTCTCTCAGTTCACACCTAGAAGTAGGCGCCTTGATAAGGGAGATCATTTTTAAAACTTTACAATTGCTAGAAATCATTTGAAATAATGAATGTTGGACTAATTTGTGTTAGGCGCATTTTGTTCCTATTTTTACCTATATTTGCGCCTAAGCTCGAAAAGGATTATTACATGTTTAAAGTTATTCCTATCTTATGAAGTGATTGATATATTGTTTATCTTGTCTTGTAGGAGCATCAATAAATCTCAAGGAGTCACCTTTGAGCAAGCGCCTAGAGTCACCTTTAGTCGAGGAGTAAAGCTAAGAAGTTGTCAATGCAAGAAAGAAGCATCATCATCATGTACTCTTCAAGATCATCATTTAGTTGCATCCTTGAGAGAAGGGAGTGTTGGTGAAGCCAAGGAGTCATCAAAAGCAAGTACTTGAGTCACCTTCAAGTTGCAAAGGGAACACCACTCTAAAAGGTCACACCTCAAGTCTCCTACATCAATACATCATGTTGGATCATATCAAGTTCAAGTGTACTTCATCAAGAGCAACATGATTTGAAGCATTCATTTATCCAAGCTTCAAGTTAAGATCTCTCAATCTTCAAGTCAAGATTCATCAAGTTTCAAGTTCTTCTAATGCCTTCAAGTCTCCTTGAGAGGTCATCTACTACACTCCGAAGGGTCACTTCAAAGATCATCATGAAGGATTACTTCATCAAGTCTTCTACATCAAGCAAAGATATTCATCCATCATACTTCAAGCTCCATTCAACCTTCAAGTCCAAGAGATTCTCCTACTCTTCATGAATGAAGATTATCATACATTCTACTTCAAGTCATCATCATCTACTCTATTACTCACTTTTCAAGAAGGAGCATCATCAAAGAAGATCATCATATCAACTTACCTACAAGAAGAAGAAAGAATTATGAAGTTAATCAAGTGAAGCAACAAGTTTCATACATCCAGTGTACAAGAAGAATGAACAAGGCAAGATCTACAAGATGTATTCCTAAACATACAAGTTCAAGCAATCACATTGAGTACATCACACAAAGATGATACAATTTTCAAAGTATGCTGAGTTGGCATCCATGTGGCGAGTACACGTCATTCAATTTTGATTAGCCACATTATTTAATGCATTCAATGTATCATTTAATAAAAGAAGTCAAAGGGATTCCTATGTGGAAGATATTTTAAATGATTTTGCCTTACCTTATCACATTGGAAAATGTGCCTTCATTGCCTCTCTCTTTTATGTTAAAAATAGCAAATTGTTGTAACTACCTCTGAGGTGGCACGATCTAGACCCTTGGCTATTGAATTAATCTTAGCCATTCATTGTAATACTGGACACTATATAAAGGCCTTGTTGCCTCATTTGTAATTCAGTAGTAGATCATTAGTAATAGTAGAGAGTAGATTTTAGGAATAGAATAGGAGACTCTCAAAATTTTCTAAGAGGACTTGTAATTGTTGTAAATATTTCTCAAGAGTAATGCAAAACATTGGAAGTTTATTTGGTGTTAAGTGTTATCTTGTGGAGTAACATGGTTTCCTGAATCTCGATGGAATTAAGAGATGTTTCAAGTAGATTAGAAATAGATTAAAAGTTCATTGTTGTAATGTTTGTTGTATTGGATATTTGATCAACTCCTAGCTCATGCTTTTAACATTCATCGCTGATGAAGTGTTGTGTAAAGCTAGTCTGAGCTTATTTGCTTAAGTTCGATTGTGGATGCTTGTTTGAGCTGCGCCATTTGATGGGTGCTTGTATAAGTCTTCATGATTTGAAAACCATTCGCGTAACCTTAGGAGATTGCACCAGCTTCATGTAGTTGTAGGCACCCTTGGCGAAGTGAAATTAGGTTAAATCAGGAGTTTGTCTGTTCGATACCTCATCATTACTTCATTGACCTTAGATTAGTTTTCTTAAACCCTCACCTTTTTGCTTTTCTTCATTATTGAAACCTTGTATATACATCATCCACATTGAAAGGAGGAATAAGCTGAATGAAAGGAGAAGATCTAATGTAAGTCCCTTTGTGTTTACCAGCAAAATCATACTTAGTCACTGAGCTATCTCTTACAAATCATCAGAAAGGAACCTTGGAGTCATCTTGTTTGATCACATAGTTCAACATTCGAGAGGCTTTGCTCAAGAGGGAGTCAGATACTTAGTATTTCACTCTAATTGTTGACTTGTCTAAAAACAATCATCAACAATACCATCAGCTGTACTCTTCAAAAATTGGTATGGATCAGATTGTGTGTAGGCTGGACAGTGGCTGCAACAGTTATATATCACTTGAAACTTCCTCCAAAACAGCAATATGCAAGAGGGAATAATGTTAGTTAGTAACCCCAACAGCTCAGACCTCCTACATGCAACATTAAGCAAAGAGATCTTTCCAAAATCTGAAGGTCTATAGTTGCTCATGAGAGATAACATCAGCCCTACACATGAAATCATCAAAATAAACCATTTGAACATAGTACAATAGCTGCAACATTGAATTTCTTTGGCCAAAATCAAGAGTGTAGATGCTGCAATCCATCCTGTAATGACTGAGAATACTCTAACAGCAGTAATAAATTGAGAATTCCTCCACCATGTGACTGAAAACTTGCTCATGGCTTTCAGTGATGTAGGGTAGAGGCCAAAAATAGTGTGAGCAGCAGTACCAAGGTTAGGATTCATACCCCTTAGTTCGTTTCTCTTGCCATCCCATTCTAAAGATATCCCCTTTGGCAACAACCTTAGAGGTGTAATATTGAGTACCTTACTATGCTTGTTAAAAATAGACCAAACATTATCATATCAAGGTATCTTACCTAGAGGAGTGGATCCTTGACTATCTCCATACATTGAGTGGTTTGGTTTCCTTGAACACTCACCTCGATTCTATTCACTTCAGTCATGCTTAAAGCTCCATTCAATATGCCTTGGAGTACCACCTCCTTCCCATCCACCTTGAATTTGAACTCCATTGTTTGGTAGTTTTGAGTAAATTCCTTAAGTGAGTGCAACCATTGCACACCCAAAACAATATTTGTTTCTCCTATCCTCACAACATAGAAATCATCCTTAACTTGATGCCTTCCCAAAGATAAGCCAAGTTGTTGTATTCGCTTCCTACAAGGAATAATGTGGCCATCCGCCAACATGACATTAAACCCATCAAACTCTTCAATATCTAAACCTTTCCTGGAAATCAATTGTGCATCTATGAAGTTATGAGTGGCCCCACTATCGATCAACACTATCACTTTGTGACCCTGCAAAACTCCCTGAACCTGAAAAGAATGGTACTTGGGTGCTCCAGAAAGAGTAGCAAGGGTGCCTTCTGAGGACTCTCCTTTCTTGCCCTCATGCACCATCTCATCAACCACAATCTCCGGCGCAAGTTCTTCTATCTCTAAGTCGGAAATAACCTTTATGTAGTGCATTTGCCCTTTCCCCAAACATCTATGTTCTGGTTCCCATGGTTCTCTACAAGAAAAACATAATTTATTCTTTCGGAGTTCATTTTTGGATTCTTCGACCTTGCTTGGTTTTGGAGGTAGTGCCTTGGGTTGACAGGACTCCTTTTGAAAAAGTTTCTTTTGCTGCTCCGTTGGAGAAATCCTGGAGCCATAATTTGTTTTTGGCCATTGAATCCTCTAAATTCAAGGCTCTTTTGATGGTGTCTTGTAGAGACACTAAATCAAATGCCTTAACCAAAACCCTGAGGGGTTCAGCTAGTCCCTCAACAAAGAAAACTATAAGTCTCCTCTCTGTCACATCCAGCACCATGATTGAAACTCATTGAAATTTCGCTACATAATCATCCACTAAACCCTGCTATCTCAATTGTGCCAACTCCCTAAAATGAATCTCGAGATCCCTCCTATCAAACCTATCTATGAGCCTCTGTGAAATCAGCATATCACAATATGGCTATGCCCTTATGTGATTAACTCGTGATGCCAACACTCATCATCTATGCCCTCCAAATGAAGAATTACAAATTTGATGGCTTCCTCTTCCATCATAGGGCTGAGTGAAAGATATGTATCCAACTTCTAGACCCAAGCCTGTGCAATGCTCTTTCTCGAACCATCAAAAGTAGAAAGAGTCAACTTACTCAACCTCTGCTGCAAATCTCAATGGGGATGTTATGTAGGGAGTCTTCTCTCTGTCCTTGGCCCCTTCCTTGATTTGAAATTACAATAGTTTGCAACTGAGATCTGAGTTCTGATGTCTAGGTCAAGACTCATGTACTCATCCATGCAAGCATTAATATCATATGCTACTAGATTTTGCTCATCTTCAGGCAGTGCCTCCATTCTAGGTAGAAAGGTAGGCTAAAAAGGCCTAGTTGTTGATCCAATTGGAATCCAGTTATTATTTGTATGATTTACAAGATCATTTCAATTTGAATTGCTCCCTTCACCTTTGAAATATTGTATGGCCCTGGTGGAGTCTGAAGTGGTATTGATATTCTGCATATGTTGCATCATCTGGATGAGCAGTTGGTTCCTTTGTTCTTGCTTCTGGATGAGGGCATCAAGCTTATCTCGCTGATCTACCATTTTTTCCTTAACTCTACCTCCTATTTCAACACTATTCTCTTGTTGGGCTGCCTCCAACTTCCTTCTCTCGCTCTCAGAAGCCCTCAAATCTTGTTGACTAGGCTACATACAACCATTAAATGAACCTACAAGCTGGCAGGATCAGATGCTCTGGTACCACTATAATGTCCCTATATACAAATTGTGTATTGTCTGACATTTTTTTTCTTTTCTTGCAATCAAATATTTAAAATAGTTGTTAAACAATAATAGCACTCAGCAGCAAATTCATATCATGTTATTCATAACAGCTAATTGCCTGAGATTAAGATTCAGTTGCAAAATAATTACTAAAGACTACACCAAATGAACAACCAACACAAGAAATTCCACTTATAATAGTCATTGGAACTAGGAGATTACATAGACTCAAAGTTCAATCTGCTCATTTGCATTTGACATCACTTAATAACATACAACAATAATTGGTGAGTAATTATTGTCTAAATAAATCTGACCTGTAAATGGATTATTGAATTCATTGGTGGATTGTTCTCATATCTCGACACCGATGAATTAATATCCTTTGATTGGATGGTATTGTGATGGGAAACTAGCCGCGACTTCCTAGACGAATGGTGTATGAGCTAGGGATTGTTGCCATTGTGGGTGGCTCCTAGCATGATCTCCCTACAACCCACAAGCCTATTGATTCAATATTGATTGGCAATTAAGTATTTGCTCCACAAATGGTCACCTTTGGGCAGATCGTGCTTTTGGTAATACTTTGTAGGGTCTTCAGGCCACTAGTGTTGGGCTTGCACAACCAACTAGGATTCAAACAAGCTCAAAAAGAAGTTGCGACCTCCTGGTCAAACCCGTGGGGGAATTCAAAAGCCTCGATATGTATTTGCTCTGCAAATGCTCTGATGTAAGTACTCAGCAGTGTTACTCCTGGGAAGATGCGATATGGGATGATGCGATATGCCAGACCCAGCCATGACCTTCTAATATAGAACCGATTTCTTTTCCAACAACTAATACTCTAATGTAAATCGTGATTAGTGCTTCCTTCAATCGAGTATGCTAAACCTCTCAATTTGCTGAAGTGTAATGTAATGTCCCTTCTGAGCTTCACCAGCTTGGTGAACCGTTAGCCTATTCCTTGGGATTTTCGTAGGCTAATGATGGTGTGGTTAGGGAATTCCATGGTTTGTAGGGTGTTGGTTGTCTTCTTGTGGACGCTCCCAGGTGTTATTTGAGCTTAGTTTTTTAGGAGGTTCGCGGACACACTTTCTGGGCATGTTTTGGACACATGGTCCTCATTTACTATTTTTAGCAATGTCTGTTTTCCGGCACCGACTTCAGCATTTGCCATTGGTTTCATACCGAAAAAGTCATATTCTTCATTGGTTGCTCTGTCGGTGTATTTTTCCAGTGTGTGTGACAATACTAAAATAATTGCTCGTACTATAATGAATCAATGATTATTAATAAAATGATTATTTAAAAATAATTAAAAGGGACCCCATTGAGTTAGACGCCCAGGGAGACAAAAGGAAAAGGTTTTTTTTAAGTTGTAATGTAACATACAACTTAAGTTGGGTGACCAAAAGGGGAGACATAAGGGAAATTTAAAATAAAGTTAAAAAGTTTATTTTCCCAAGAGGGGCGTGAGACTTGGAGGAGTTTATAAAAAGCAAATTTGAGCTCCTTTGCATGTTATGAAGAAAATATATTTTGGAGAGAGTTTATAGGTTAGAGTTGGGGTTTGTACCAAGGAGCTTTGTGAGGATGAAAATCTTCACAGAGAACATCAGTTGCAGAAGTGAAAGACCTTCCAAGGCTGACTGCTGACAGGTTCATTCAGAATCTGTGCTAGAGCATCATTGTTACTGATTTTACTCAGTTTCAGGCAAGGGTTTCTTTGGTATATGTTGAATAAGGACTTGGGGGTGGTTTAGAAGACTTTCATTGTTGTACCTTCTCCATTGCTGGCCACTCCAAGTGTTGTAGCTGAACATTGGGATTTTGGGAGCTATTTTGTAAAATACCCTTCTAGAAATGACTAAATTTTTTTGCCAATTTAGATAAGATTTATTGCACACTTCAATTAAATAACATCACCAAATGAACAAAGAATTGTAGCATATCAAACCCACATCAACTTTGCATATATGAAACCAACAAATAAATGAAACATGAAATGTCAAGTGGCTGGAATTTATTTCAGTCCATATCTGATTTTATATCAGACTTAATTACAACTCAATATGAAGCCCAAATACATCAAACTTTGCATACAAATATAGCCCAAAGCCTCTAGAATGATGATGGCTATCAAATGGACATAAAACAGTCTTGAAAAAGCTTCAATAAATTTTTGATATAAACTTTCTGTATGCTAATATGACTGCTGAAAATGAACTTTTAACCCAGCCAAGGGTTTACAATGAAATATCATGAAATATCTCCTCCAAATGCATTCTATGGGTGCATAGGAAGGTCTTCTATTAAGCACAACTCTTCAACCTTCAAACCCTTGATCAAATCCATCTAAAAGCCCTGAAATTCCAATGTAAAGTCGCTGTTATAAAAATCAGACCCTGCTGTTGCAAAATCAGACCCTGCAAAACATGAAAATACCATCCAAAATATACTCCAAATTCACTAAACTACCTTGGTAGTCAATCCTCTACACCAAGAGCTTCAAATAGATATCAATATCGCTTCCAAACTCTTCAAATAACTTGCAAATTTAATCCAATGATGAAATCTGTATGACAACATCTCACAAATTGTTATGGGATCATCACCACAACATTCAAGGGATCATCTCCTTGAAGAAAATAATTAGAAAATGCAAAAGCTTACCATAACATGTCGGTTCCATACATTTTTCTTCACATGCATCATGTACATCTTCATGAAATAGATCATGATCTATAGCAATCATAGATTTTGCTGTCATTTGATGAGGTAAAGTGTACTTGAGAGCTTTCAAAACAATTTGTTTCCCATCATGTAGGAAACTCAACTCCATAGATTGTAAATCTTGAGTGATCCTTTGTAGTGAGTGTAGCCATTGCATACCAAGTACAATCTCATTGTCCTTCAAATCAAGTACATAAAAATCATCACAAAGAGTATACTCACCAAATTTAACACTAAGTTTGCCCACCTTCTTCTTACAATGAATAGTGAGTCCTCCCACTATAGACACATCAAAGCCCTCAAAGCTATCACAAAGAAATCCTCTTTTGTTGACCAAACCCTCATCAATGAAGTTATGTGAAGCTCCACTATCAAAAAGTGCCAATACTTTGCAACCAAACAAAGTACCTTCAAAAATGAATGGGTTGTACCTTGAAGCTCCTGAAAGATATGCAATTCTAGAACTTTTGTTATCATCACTTGTAAGTTCTAGTGTTGGCTGTCCATCATCATCATCATCCTCATCATATACCTCTATGTAGTGTACCTTGCCTTTACCAAGGCACCTATGACCAATCTCCCAAGGTTGCTTGCAATCAAAACATAGCTTCTTCATTCTCAACTCATCTCTTTCTTCATAACTCAACTTTGATGTAGTACCTTTGTCATTTCTTTTGGGAGTGGGCTGCTCTTGGAATTTCTGATTTGCAACTTCATCTTTGAAGCTCTTCTTTTGTGGTGTGTATGTAGGAATGATATCCAAATCAAGTGCAAGATCAATGGCTTCATCGAGTGTGCTTGGCCTATGAACCTTGACCAATCCTTTGATCCTATCATTCAACCCTTCAACAAACAGCATAGTGATCCTTCTATCAGACATGTCAGGTACCATGACTGCAATCTTTTGAAATTCATTCACATAGGCATCCACTCTTCCACTTTGCTTCAGCTGTGCAAGCTCACAGTAGTAGACCTCTATGTCCTTGCGATCAAACCTGTTAATGAGTTTTTGAACAAACTCATCATATGAAGTAATCCTGTTGTGATGTTGTGAAACCAAACCATGATGCCACCACTCATATGCAAGACCCTCCAAATGCATAGTAGCAAAATGTATAGCCTTTTTTTCACTCATGGGTTTGAGTCTGAGAAAGGTATCTAACTTATTCACCCATGCCCTAACACTTAGCTTGCCACTACCATCAAAACTAGGAAGAGGAATTTTGTTCAATGCATCCTTATACTCCTTTGGTTGTGCAAGTTGAGCTCTCCTTTGTCTAGGCCGATTCACTCTACCCTTTTGATTTTCTCTTTTTTGGCTCATGTAGTTATTGAAATTGATTCTATTCCTTACATGCTCAGGAAGTGAATCATACTCATCAACCAAAGATATAACATTCTCCTCAAATGGAACTTCTTCTCCTTCATCTTGTGGTTGTTCCTCTTCTTCTACATCTTCCCTAGGAAAGAAAATAGGTTGCATAGGTCTCTCAACTGTTGGTGTTGTTGCCCTTCTAGCATGTGTTGGTGATCTTCCAGCTATACTAACTACATCTTGATTGTTTTCATTACCTGCATTGCCATTTCTATTACCCATCATAGCTTGAAACATTCTTTCAATATTTGCATTTGTTTGTCGCTGTTGTTCAGTTGCCTCACGCTGTTGAGCTGCCATCTCACGCTGATTATTGACCATATCTCTTAACATGTTATCAATTTCATCTTGTGGAATACCTTGCCTTCGATCACGCATTGTATCTGTTCTTCTTCTCCTATAATGATGAGGCAAAGGATCAATGTTGAAGCTCATAACCCATAGGCTGGCAGGATTCAAGCTCTAATACCACTGTAAAATACCCTTCTAGAAATGACTGAAATTTTTTTGCCAATTTAGATAAGATTTCTTGCACACTTCAATTAAATAACATCACCAAATGAACAAGGAATTGTAGCATATCAAACCCACATCAACTTTGCATATATGAAACCAACAATTAAATGAAACATGAAATGTCAAGTGGCTGGAATTTATTTCAGTCCATGTCTGATTTTATATCAGACTTAATTACAACTCAATATGAAGCCCAAATACATCAAACTTTGCATACAAATATAGCCCAAAGCCTCTAGAATGATGATGGCTATCAAATGGACATAAAACAGTCTTGAAAAAGCTTCAATAAATTTCTGATATAAACTTTCTGTATGCTGATATGACTGCTGAAAATGAACTTTTAACCCAGCCAAGGGTTTACAATGAAATATCATGAAATATCTCCTCCAAATGCATTCTATGGGTGCATAGGAAGGTCTTCTATTAAGCACAACTCTTCAACCTTCAAACCCTTGATCAAATCCACCTAAAAGCCCTGAAATTCCAATGTAAAGTCGATGTTATAAAAATCAGACCCTGTTGTTGCAAAATCGGACCCTGCAAAACATGAAAATACCATCCAAAATATACTTCAAATTCACTAAACTACCTTGGTAGTCAATCCCCTACACCAAGAGCTTCAAATAGATACCAATATCACTTCCAAATTCTTCAAATAACCTGCAAATTTAATCCAATGATGAAATATGTATGACAACATCTCACAAATTGTTATGGGATCATCACCACAACATTCAAGGGATCATCTCCTTGAAGAAAATAACTAGAAAATGCAATTTCTAGCTAAAATTGATAAAATGCAAAAGCTTACCATAAGATCAAAAGTTGCAAAATGAAGCTCAAGTCATCTATTTAAACTCCTCAAGCTTGGGCGTCCATCCTCTTGGCAATTTTGGAATGCATTTTGAAGTCCATCAATGAAAATCAAGGAATTGGAACAATATTGAATGATCTTCACCAAATATGCTTTCATTTAAAACAATTTTCAATTATTTTAAATGAAATTTACTCCTCTATGGATCGATCCTCTTGGGCTAGGTGTTTGGACTCTTGCATTGAATTTTTGATTTGCAATCATTTAAAATCTTCTTCATTGTTTGGGTGATCAGCTAAGTGCATTTAATTTTGTATTTGAAATGCATTTAATTTCCTTCAAACTCCCCATCGATCCTCTCCTTGCTTATGCGAATGCATTAAATGAAGCAATTTGCATTTAAAAACCTTCTAACCACCCAACCGATCCTTTCCATGCTTGGGCGATTGCATTTAATATTGACATTTGCATTTAAAAACTTCCTTTCCTAGCCACCGCTGCTCCAACCTCATAGCCGCCGCCGCTCTATACATGAGGGATTTGCATTTAAAATATCAACAAAACAAATTTAAATGTCTTTACCTCATAACCGCCTCCCTCTAAGCCATCGGTGCTTCATACAATGAACAATTTGCAATTGTAATTGACTTCAATCTTGGGCGAATGGAATTTAGCATTCCTCTATGCAAATCGAACCCCTCAAACATAGCCGTTGGCTCCAATAGCAATGCTCAAAACAAATAATATTAAATATATCTCTTGCATCAATCCATATACCTTGGTCTTTGAACTTGAATTGGGCCCATCTTTGACTTGTCAATATTCCTTCACCAATAGGTCCTACATGGAGCTATCCATATTTACATCATCTCCATACAAATAGATTAGAGAAAATGTAATTAAAGATTTCATTTTCCCTCCTTATTTATCAAATTCAAATTCAAATTCAAACGAATGAAAATACAATCTTAATATTGCATTTTCCATATAGCTCAAAATATACTAGTTAAGCTAACTTTCCAAATCTCCATGTGTAGAAGCCAACTCAACTAGCCAATTATTCCCTTACCAATGCATTAGCCTATGAGAATAGATGATAGGCTAACCAAATATCTCCATGTAACATTACTCCGGAATTGGGGACATGACATGTTTTCAGACGATTTCAGTGCTATTTCACCTGGAATGGGGACACCTAGGGCTGGAGATGTAATAGCCACTGTCCTGGTAGGGTTTTATGCCAATGTTTTTTCCATTTTTCACTGTTGTTTGTATTTAGGGTGTTGTGTATGTTTTTTGCATATGATATTTGCAGTTTAACAATGAAATATAAAGCATGCAATGAAACCCAGAAAAACTATAATAGATTTGCACAAAATAACAAAGACCCAAATCGTATTATTGCTCAAAATGAATTACAGTGAAATACCCATTTGCATTTCTTCAACTTTGTATGTCCATTGTACATGGACCAGCAACGCATGAACTATGAATCACCTCCGAATTGCATACAAATGAAAGTTATCACTCAAACAATTACAGAGAAGTGTTTTGCAGCTCTAGGTGCTAAGAATGCATGAAGTAGAAGCCATAAAGGAAGGTCGAACCAGCTCCAATGAAACCTATTGTGATGTAATCACACATCGCCCCATTGCAAATGGGGACCCCTCTTTTTCTCGCTTTCTGTCATAGGTATGCCTTAGTGGTTTGAGTTTTCTCTGAGTTTGTATGTCTGGGAGTGTTGTTTTATCCAAGTCTCGCCAAATTCTTGCTAAGGAGTCCATATGCCCTCATCCGGATGCATGTCCCCGGAATCCTGAAATTGACTAAGTCTGATGTCCTGAAAATTGACTAAGTCGGAAATCTGGTGGATCCTCAAAAATATAGAATCTGCATGTTAAATCTCATGGATCCGAGACCTATCTCAAACATCCTGAAAGTATATTTCAAAATATTTAAAGTATAGCGATACTTAAATATATTTTGAAATATACGTGACTCCAAGTACTGAAAAATGACTAAGTATTGAAAGGTCGGAAATTCCAGGCTCATGAGGAAAATGCAAAATTCCAAGAGGTCATAAAAAATGCGACAGAGATGTTCAAAATCGCAAATTCCTTGATAGCTTGGAAATTGCGCAAATTCCACACTCAAGTGGAAAATGTGCTAAATCCAATCTCACTTATGAGCTCATGAAAACCAAAGTTTGACTTGAAGATGTTGGAATCATTCTTGAAGAACATTGAAATGCATTAGAAAATCCTTGGATTCATTTGAGCAACTCAAAGTGGAAAGTCGCACATTTTGACAACTAGTAGAAAGTCGCAAATTCCACTCACCCATGGAAATTGCGCCCAAAATCGGGATTTCCACTCACATGTGGAAATTGCGCTTTTTCTTGGAGGCTAAAAATGATTGAAAATTTCACTATTTCTCCTCCGAAAATTGGTTGGTGATCGAAAGTTTTGGCATTTTTGGGTTACCATGACGATTGAGATTTTCATTGAAAAGCTTGGAAAATCATCTTTTTGCCAAAATCACATTTTCCATGCACCTATGGAATTTGCGCCTAGGATGAGTGGGTATTCAAACCTTGAAGTTTCTCCAATGACTTAGTGAAAATATGTTCAAATCTTATGAAGGAGGCTTAAAATCATTTGACAAGTCCTTAGTAAGCAACACCATCTTGGAATGAAATGTCGCAAATTTGCACAAGACATGGAAAAATCACAAATTCCATGGTCATAAGGAAAATGCGCCTAGCATGGAATTTCAATGTTTCCTTATGAAAAATGAAAAGATCAAAATTGACTTGAAAGCATCCTTCAAGTCCATCAAAAAGTCCTTTGAAAAGTAAAAGTCACAAATTTTAGCTCATCATGGAAAGTTCGCAAATTCCACCTTCACAAGGAAATTGTGCCACTTGCATTCATTTACCTTGTATAAAACTTCGCCAACTCCATAAGAAAAAATCACAATTTCAAGGGGCAAGTGGAAGTTGCATTCAAATCACTAAGGAAACCTTGAAGTTTTGTAAAGGAATAATAAAATCAATGCAAAAAGAAAACGAACAACATCATGAAAAAGTCGCAAGTTCCAAGTGCATATGGAAAATGCGTCAAAGTTTATCCAAGTCCATGGTAAATATGAGAAATTCCTGGGAGAGCTTGCAACTTGAATTTGCTCAAGACCTTATGGCGATGAAGAACTATCCTTGCTCATTCAAAATTTGTGAAATCTAAAGGCAAGTGAAATAGGTGGTAGAGGATTTTGTCCAAGAAGGGGTGAAATTTGTGACTTGCATTCTCCTTGATCCTTCTAAATTTGCGCCAAGATCTATCCTTGACATCACAAAAAATGTGAAATTCCTTGGCTCAATGAAAATGGCGCCTAAGATGAAATCCTTAAGACACCTAAAAATGCGAAATTCCACCTCAATCTTTTGACAATCATCAAGGCAAACATCAAAATCTTGTGAAAGAATCAACGAAAATGAATAAGTAGCTAATGAGAAAATTCGCAAAATCCAAGCTAATGAGGAAAATGCGCCAAATTTCGGGAATTCCATGCTCATATGGAATGTGCCACACATCCTAATTCACCTTATCTTCAACAAAATTCGCCAATCATAAAATCAAATCGGCCTTAGGAAGAGACGTTGGATTTAGACAAAAGCAAAAAGTCATTATTTTAGTAAGGCCGACCTACAACAAGGAGAAGCATCTGTGAGTGCTATAAATAGGAGTTAGAACTTTCGTTCCTCACACAATTCCAAAACCAAAAAGGGCAGATCTGCAGAGCAGAGCAGAGCAGCAAATAAGAGCAGAAATTTTTAATAAGAGAAGCTGAATTTGCCATTAGCAAATCATAGCAGATCTATCATTCAAATCCAAAAGCAGAAATGTCCAAGATTAAGTGCAGATCAGACAGCGAGTAAGGGCAGTATAAAGGGATTTAGTGTTTTGACAACTTTTGTCTTTCCTTCATTCTTTTGTGCAATTTGTGAAGCGAGCTTAGGATGGCAAGATGGTAATAAGTTAATGAAGTTACATGAGTATTCTTTCTCTCTCACATAAGGTTGGAAGGAATTGAACACGATGATATCCTTTTATCAAACACTATGATGTGAGCATAACTTGTGGTATCTCCTTTTGTAGGTGAAAGACAAGTGCTCGAGCGAGGCAAGCCTAAGCGAGGATGGATTTCCAAGCAATGTAGCCCGAGTTCAAGTTCGTTTCAAGATGGAGGAGAACCCGTTCAAGATGATCAAGTTCCAACGCCAAAAGTCATACATCAAGGTCATCGCCTGAATGGAGGAGGTCTACTGCTCATCAAGGAGTTATCACATTCATCAGTGTTTGGCATTTATCCATGAGAGGAAGTCATTCAGAAGTCTGATCCCAAAAGTACCCTACACAAGAGCTAGCATCTAGAACGTCATAAGAAGAGGAATTGAGCATGTACATCAAAGCAATCCATAAATTACATCCAAATTTATAAGGCATGAAAGACAACAAGAGGAAATTTGACAAAATCCCAAATTACTAGTTTGAGAAGCCAAGTTCTATAGGTGAAAATCCAGCAATTTGGGAAAGGATTCCAAGCAGTGTGAACACATAGAAAATCAAACCAGTTTGCTTAAGAAGTTGCTGAGGTGGCATGTGCACATCATCAAGCCTATCATGTCCTACCACATCATCTGTCCACATTCAATATATTTACTACAAGAAGAAACCAAGGAGGGCACCCATGTTGGAGATTCTCAAAGATTCCACTTCAAGCTTATCACATTGGGAAACGTGCCTTCATTGCCTTTGTCATGTTCTAAAAATAGTAACTTTTGTAATAAATTGTCTTGTTGTCAAAATCTGGGCCATTGATTCATAAATCAATCCTAGCCGTTCATGTAATTTTGGAGCCTATATAAGTCCCATTTCTCTCATTCGTATCATATAGATCAATATAGGAGTAGATGCTGTCAAAGTAGGAGTAGAGCAGAGGAGGCTCATCGAAATCAATTGAAGAGATACTATGAAATTGTTGTAATCATACATTTCCAAAATCAATACAAGCTCATTGTTGCTCTCATGGTGATTTTGTGTGGTTATGGGATGTTCGCATGGTTTCTAATTTCTTGGATGTGATGGAGAGATGTTTCCAAGTAGAGTAGAATTAGATTAGAAGTTCATTGATGTAATGTATATATGTGGAGATACTTGATGAATTCCTTAAATGGTTCATACTTTTCATGATTTGTCGATGATAAGTCATTTTGCAAAGTTAGCCTGAACCACGTTTGCTTTAGTTCGATTGTGAATACTAGTTCAAGTTGCGCCAGCTGTGGGTGTTTGGATGAAGATTTGCAATATGAAAATCCTTGAGTTTCCTTGGAAAGAAGATTACACCGACTTCGTGTAGTTGTTGGTTCTCATGGCAAAGCGGAGTTAGGTTTCATGAGGAATTTGTCTATCTTAGCATGATTCATTATCTCATTGTCCTTAGATTAGAATCCTCTCAACCCTTGTCCTTTTTGCATTTTCTTTTCGTAGCCGATTAGAAGAAGTTCCATTTCACAAGGAGAATAACATATTTAGAGTGGAGTAAGGAGTTAATTCAGCGTAAGTCCCTTTGTGATTACCAGCAAAATCACATCAACTAATGAGTCTATCTATTGCAAAACACGAATTAGGAACCTTGGAGTTGTCTCATTGGATCACATTGTTTAGCCTTTGAGAGGCTTTGTTCAAGAGAGGATAGAATACTTAGTATTTTATTGAGTTTGCATGTGCATAAAAAACACATCAACAAAACCCACGACCCTCAAGGAGATGTATGGCCCTGCTAGTACAAGATGTCAGGTAATAGCAAATGCAAACCACTTCAAAATATCTCTGTTATGACCTATGTATTGCTGTTTGATGTGGGCAACCAAGAAGGGATGGAAAAGATGCCACAAACCACACAAAATTCACAATAAATGGTACTGCCCTGTCAAGAAAAGGTACGGCCAGCCTCATAAGAAAGTGCAGTCCTAAATATCACCACCAAACTGCTCAAATCTGCCACTATTTTGTTTGTTCTCATCTGCTCATAAATCAGAATAATATTATGGTGAAATCTTCTTCAAAACTCCGTCAAAATGCATCAAACTAAGCTCATTGCAAAGCCCCTGGATGAGACTTCCGGCAACCCTCCAGATGTTGTCTCTCAAACACGAATACAGTGATCTTACAGAGGTTCTCGTCCCTACAAAACCATTGTTTCAAACCCCAAAGCAAAATGCTCCAATTTCACGACAATGTAATTTTTTGCAAAGTGAATGGATGCCAATGAATTCTCATTCCTTGTTTTTATTCCTTCACCCTCAAAGCCCAAAAGAAAAATATTTTATTAATTTGTTTTATTAACTTGAGTCCCATGTCTCCTCATGGATGAGCGTCCAACTCCTAGCACACAACTTTAAGTCATGACTTATAACTCCATAAAGTTAAGTCACTTTTATAACATAAATGACTTAAGCTATTTAACTAGTGTAAATTAAATATTTAATTTAATTTACATTTCAACCATTCATTCCTTAGCCATCTCGAAACCAAATGTAATGTGCTAGATGCTCCAACTGGCAATGGCTAAAAATAGAAATTCAGGTCAACACCACCTGTGATCCTCCTACCTGACTTATTATAAATAGTAAGTCCTAGAAAATGACCCCAATAGGCTCCCTAACCAACTCCATTAGGCTACGGGAACCCTGGAATAAGCTAATCACCTCAACTGTCTATCTGGGCTAAGAAGGGGACATTACAGTCCGCCCTCCCCAAAATTGCTTGTCCTCAAGCAATCTCAACTCAGGACGCTACAGTATCTGCTCACTCTCCCACATTGCATCCTCAACTGGCAAGTTCTTCCACTTCACTAGGTACTCCTTGATGATCCAACTCCTGAGATTCCTCTCTCCTGTGTCAATGATTGCTTCTGGAACCAGGATTAGCTTTCCCTCCTCATCCAATGGTGGAAGCTCAGCTAAAGGAACAACATTATGTCCAAGTGCTTTCTTAAGCCTGGAAACAAGAAACACATTGTGCACTCGACTATCTGTTGGTAGCTCTGGCTCATAAGCTACTTCCCTCACTCTCATGGCTACTCTAAACGGACCATAAAACCTGGGTTTAAGTTTTTTTGCTCCACTCCTTTTGAGAGTGGACTGCCTGTATGGTTGGAGTCTCAAGTAGACCATATCTCCAACCTCAAAACTCCTCTCTACTAGGTGTTGCTCTGCATAGAGCTTTTGTTGATTTTGTGCTTGTTGCATGTTCTCCTTGAGCTCTATCATGATATCCTGACTATCTTGCAACAAATCCTTAGCTCTCGGCACTCTGCTGTCACCAAGTAGCAAATTTGTGAAGTTAGGGGCATCATATCCGTATAGGGCCCTGAATGGAGTCATCCTAAGAGACATCTGATATGTTCTGTTGTAGCAGTACTCTCCCAGGTGCAACCACTTAATCCATGCTTTCTGCTGCCCCGACACATAATTCCTGAGATACCCTTCCACCCATTTATTCACTATCTCTGTCTGATCGTCAGTCTGCGAGTGGTAACTGGTACTGGGAGTAAGTTCAGTGCCACACAATCTGAACAACTCCTGCCAAAACAAGCTTAGGAACTTGTTGTCCCTATCGCTCACAATGCCTCTGGGTATCCCATGTAATTTGAAAATCTCCCTGAAGAAAAGTTCAACTACCTGTACTGTTGTATGGGTCACTGATATGGCAAAAAAATGCGCAAACTTAGTCAACCTGTCGACCACTATAAAGATGCAATCCTTCCCCTGTACTTTTGGTAGCCCAATGATAAAGTCCATGGAGATATATTCCCACTTCTGATTGGGAATCGGCAAAGGTTGTAGTAACCCTGCTAGATAAGTATGTTCATTTTTATTTTGCTGACAAATAGGGCACTCCCGAACATACTTAAGGACTTCATTCTTAAGTCCTTCCCATGTAAAACGTTCCCGTACTTGCCTGTAAGTCTTGAAAAACCCAAGATGACCAGCCATAGGTGTATCATGGAAAGCCCTTAGAATTTTGCCTTTGAACTGAGAGTTAGGCACCAAAAATATTCTATCCTTGTAAATAATCAAAGCATTCACCACAGAATACCTGTCATCATCTATGATTCCTGCTGCCCAAGAATCTTTAGCATATTTTGCTGAAATTGTCTCTCTCCAATCAGCAGATATCTCCCCTAATAGACACAAGTGGGGTCTCTTGGATAGTGCATTTGCAACTATATTCTTCTTACCTTTGACAGACTCGATGTCAAAGTCATATGCCTGAAGTCGACTAACCCACTTCTGCTATCGATCATTCAAATCATTTTGGTTCATAAAATATTTAATGCTGTTATGATCAGTTTTTATTATGAATTTGCCACCAACCAGATAGGGTCTGAATTTGGCCAATGCATGCATTATGGCCAACATCTCTCAGTCATACACCGAGTAACTCTTCTCCGCACCCCTTAGCTTCCTACTCTCAAATGCAATGAGGTGTTTCTCTTGCATTAGTACTACCCCTAGCCCCTCTCCAGATGCATCACACTCCAACTCGAATGGTTTGGAGAAATCTGGGATTGCTAACACTGGGCAAGTAGACATCACATGTTTGAAGTGTTCAAAACACTACTGTGCTGAATCTGACCACACAAATGCTCCCTTTTTGGTTAAATCTGTAAGTGGAGCCGTTGTCTGAGAGAAGCACTTCACAAACCTCTTGTAAAATCCGCATAGTGCAAAGAACCCCTTGAGCTGAGTAAGGTTCGTCGATGTAGGCCATTCCATAATAGCTCTGATCTTCTCTGGATCCACCCTCACACCATCTGCACTGATTATGTCACCCAGATAGAGCAACTCAGTCATGCCGAAGTCACACTTGGACTCCTTGGCATACAAGGACTCACTCTCAAGGATACTCAAGACCTCCTCTAGATGTCTCATATGCTCTTCCCATGTCCTGCTAAATATTAGGATGTCATCGAAGAAGATCAAAACAAACTTCCTCAACTGTTTCCTGAAGAGCTGGTTCATGCAGCTCTGAAAAGTAGCTAGTGCATTTGTCAACCCAAACAGCATCACCAGAAACTCTAAGTGGCCGTAATGACATCTGAAAGTCGTTTTCTCTATATCCTCCTCTCTCATCCAAATTTGATGGTACCCTGATCTTAGATCTATCTTCGAGAAGTAACATGCCCCGTGCAAATCATCAATCAACTCATCAATGGGGGGAATAGGATACTTGTTTTTTATGGTTTTCTTATTCAAGGCTCTATAGTCTATGCACATCTAAATGGTCCCATCTTTCTTCTTGACCAGAACTACTACAGAAGCAAATGGGTTCTTGCTAGAACTGATGTGCCCCATCTCCGACAGCTCCTTGATAGTCTTCTCTATCTTATCCTTGAGCCTCTTAGGATGACGATAGGAAGTATTAATTACGGGCTTGGACCCATCCTCAAGCTCTATGATATGCTCGATGCCTCTATCAAGTGGTACTCCTGGTGGTATACTCCCAAACACCTTGCTGTGCTTGGTCAACAACTTCTGTATGTCTGGATGATAGTTGTTGGGGAACCTCTGGCATGATTAAGCATTCAGCTGCCCACTCTATCTGGTCATGTCTCAACATTCTCTCCATCCTCTTGAGAGAAACTACTTGAGTCCCTCCATCTGATAAAGCTCTAAGGACTATCTTCTTCCCATTGGATTCAAATTTCATTTCCATATTCCTTAAGTTCATGGTGAACTCTCCAATGGTCATCATCCAATGCATGCCCAATACCACATTTGTATCACCTATGCCCACAACATAGAAGTCATCTTTGAGCTTATACTCTCCAAGCCGTATGCTCAACCCAGAAATCTTTCTGGTGCAAGTGAGTTTGAAGCCATCTGCTACCATTACTTTGAAGCCTTCAAACTCCACTGTTTTGAGTCCTCTTTTGGCCACTAACCCCTCATCAATAAAATTATGTGTCGCACCTATATCAATAAGGATGATGATGCATTGTCCTCCTAGGACTCCTCTAACTCTGAAGGAGCCAACTTTCTAGAAGTTAGAAAGTTGTGCCATCACTCCCTCACTGTCACTATTGCCCTGAGATGCATTCTCATCATCGCTATCCTTTCTGTCTGATGGCTGGTCCGATTTTTCTGAATTTGATCCTCAACTGAAAAGTACTCTATCTGCTTTGCTTTGGCCTTGTTAAGGTACCTGTGTGAAGGATCCCATGGCTCTCTACAGTGGAAGCAAAGCTTCTTCCTTCTGTACTCATTAAGCTGATCATTGTTCAGACAATTTGACTTCTCTCTTGGCTGATTGGTTTCTTTCTGAAAAGGCTTCTTATCCTTGTCCTTTCCGTATGGATATCCCTTCGATTGGAATTTGCTTCTAGATGACGAAGACTCCATATCTCTAGCCTTCTTCATAGCCTCATGTAGAGAAGGTGGGTTGAGGCCCTTAATCCAGCCTTGTAATGGATCAATGAGTCCATCAATGAAAAGAACCAGTAACCTGCATTCTAAAATGTCTGTAACCATCACCAACAGCTTCTGGTACTCTGAGATATAGCTCTCTATTGAACCCCACTGTCTGAGCTATGTCAACTCCTTAAACTGCAATTCGGGGTCCTCCTTGTTGAACCTATCTATGAGACGTCCAGTGATGTTATGTCCCGATATTAAGGGATTGTGATATACGATTGCTTTTTTGAAATTTGGTAAATTCAAATGATAATAATGTATATATAAAATAAATAATATTGTTATACAAATATTTTGTGTTTATAAATAATAAATATAATAATCAATTTTAATTATAATATAATATATTTTAAATATAATATATATTATATAAATATAAATATTATTATAATTATTAATGCTATAAGTATATATAAATAAATATATTTATAATATTATATAAAGTAAATATAAATATTAAATATTATTATTATTATTATATAATAATATAAATTATAATTATAAATATTAAATATTATATAATAAGATAAATATATAATGCAGCGATCAATAGATGAAGAGCTGCATAAAGGTTAAGGCTGTGATTATAAACAAGGGAATATTAATCAAAAGGCAGCAGCAAATATAGTATTCCGATTGGCATATGAAAGATGGCAGCAATAATAATTAAAGACAAGTTTATGAATGGTAAGCGATTAACTAATATGAAGAATCACCAATATAAAAACAAAACAATAAAGAGATCCATTGGTATAGAGCAGCGCATATATTCTATTTAGGCTCCAATTAGTTAACAAGATATTAAGGACAGCGAATACTTGATTAATACGATGGCAGCGGTATATATGAATTAAGGAAAAGGAGCCATTTAAGAAAGGCTGTGACTGTTGGAAAGGGTATACCCCTTACCAACAATCATACAATTTGAAAGATATAAAAGGGCCATAGGGAAATCGAATAGGGCGAAAAAAAAAGTAAAAAGCTATATATTTATATATAGAGAATTATATATATATTATATATATTTTTTCTGAGTCAGAATATAATTATATTCTGAAATCAAAGACAATTCTGGTTGTATATGAGAGGAGAATATATACAAATCTACAATCAAGATATGGGAAAGGCATTCAATCAAGGAAGGATCCATTAATCCTATTTGGTACGATACTCGCATGGAAGTATAATGTACAATTTAAAAAGTTTATGCTTGTTATTATCGTTTGGCAAATTCTTAAGTTATTATTGATGTGATTTTGATTACTTCATTCTGCACATACCTTCGCCATGATGGAGAAGGAGAATTACAAAGGGGAACGGCGCGAGGGCTCTCTTATAGGTACGCCACCTGGGGGGGACGCAATAAGCCCACATGGGCCAGAGGGGTACTGCCTTCGGGAGTAAGGATACTACCTCTAGGCTTAGAGAGTAGCTACCAGGACACCTTCGTAACCTCACTCTCCTATCATGGTATGACAATATAAGAAGAGCAATAATGGGAAATGGAAAGAGGACAAGATGAGGATAACGGACTTCATATGAATGGCATGTGCCACATGAGTTCGGGACGACCTCATATGAATGGCATGCACTACATGAGGCCGAGGCGATCTATTATGAATGGCATGTGCCACATTAGATCAAGGGTACCTTAGATGAATGGCATGCGCCACATAAGGACAATGGCACTCCATATGAATGGCATGCGCCACATGGGGACTAGGGAGGGATGGTATAGCCACCTTGAGACCTAGGAAGATTAATTACACCCATCGAGTCACTCTAGTCCATGCTCCTCATGGTTGAGCTTCCCAAGGTAAGATTTGATTAAGCTAACTAATTTGCTTGCTAATGTAGGAATTAAGTCAGGCCCGAGTACTCTCTAAACCCATTGCTTGGAAAGTTGATAGTTTAGGATAAAATTAATATAATTATTATTAGAAGCATTACACTAACCAAGATTTATCTTGCTTACAGCATTTGATTGGTAAGTTGTAACCCTAACTTGTGATTTTAGGGCAAGATTTAGGGTGATCCCAAAAGGGGACATTACAAGTGGTATCAGAGCAGTCTTCCTGCCATCCCATGAATGATAGTTGTTACATAAGCTTATGCTAAGTTATATTGTGGGCCCATAAACCACAAATCCCAGGATCATTCTCCACGTTATCTTATCATCGTTCATTGATTATTCTACAACTTGCTCAGCAATCAAAGTATTACTTGAATTTGTCTTCTCTACAACATCATTAGATTCATCTTTCAGATTTTTCATCAATATTGTTCATTTCAAATCTCCAATCTTGGATTCTCAATACTCCCAAATTTCTTCTTTAACATTGAAAAGATTTTGTCTTTCCTGCATTCACTTGATTAACTACATATTCATCTATAACACTTATATTACCTCAAACACATTGCTATTCAAATCAAATAAAAGCTTACCGAATATTCTTTGATCATGACATCATATAATCAATTACTCCTCAAGAACATGACTCTTCTCAATTCTGAGATCAATAACATATCAAAAGGTAAGACTACAAGATGACAAGTACAAGACCAAATCTCGTAATCAAGATCAAGATTGTCTTCATCATTCATTGGAATCTCAATACTCTCAAAATCTTCTTTAACATTGAAAATATTTTCATTGTCTAAAACCACATCTTCATCCGTGATACTTGCATCACGTCATTGTTATTCAAAACATCAAACAAATGCTTACCTATACATTAGACTTTTCAAGTATTCTTTGATCACAAATTCTCTTTCATGGAAACACAATCATTTTCTCTTCACTAAAACATGTTTATTCTAAATCAAAACCACGATTTCGTCTCAACACATCGGAGGGTAGAAGTTCAAAGTGTAAGGTAATGAAAGAACTCATTGTGATTGCTTGAGGACAAGCAATCTTGAGTGGGGAGGGCTGTCATTTCCCGATATTAAGGGATTGTGATATACGATTGCTTTCTTGAAATTTGGTAAATTCAAATGATAATTATGTATATATAAAATAAATAATATTGTTATACAAATATTTTGTGTTTATAAATAATAAATATAAATACAAATATAATAATCAATTTTAATTATAATATAATATATTACTAAATATAATACATATTATATAAATATAAATATTATTATAATTATTAATGCTATAAGTATATATAAATAAATATATTTGTAATATTATATGAAGTAAATATAAATATTAAATATTATATAATAACATAAATATATAATGCAGTGATCAATAGATGAAGAGCTACATAAAGGTTAAAGCTGCGATTATAAACAAGGGAATATTAATCAAAAGGCAGCAGCAAATATAGTATTCCAATTGGCATATGAAAGATGGCAGCAATAATAATTACAGACAAGTTTATGAATGGTCAGCAATTAACTAGTATGAAGAATCACCAATATAAAAACAAAACAATAAAGAGATCCGTTGGTATAGAGCAGTGCATATATTCTATTTAGGCTCCGATTAGTTAACAAGATATTAAGGACAGCGAATACTTGATTAATATGATGGCAGCGGTATATATGAATTAAGGGAAAGGAGAAATTTAAGAGAGGCTATGACTGTTGGAAAGGGTATACCCCTTACCAACAGTCATACAATTTGAAAGATATAAAAGGGCCTTAGGGAAATCGAATAGGGGGAAAAAAAGGAAAGAGATATATATTTATATATAGAGAATTATATATATATATATATATATATATATATATATATATATTCTGACTCAGAATATAATTATATTCTGAAATCAAAGACAATTCTGGTTGTATATGAGAGGAGAATACATACAAATCTGCAATCAAGAAATCAGAAAGGCATTCAATCAAGGAAGGATCCATTAATCCAATTTGGTAGGATACTCGCATGGAAGTATAATGTACAATTTAAATAGTTTATGCTTGTTATTATCGTTTGGCAAATTCTTAAGTTATTATTGATGTGATTTTGATTCCTTCATTCTGCACACACCTTCGCCATGATGGAGAAGGAGAATTACAAAGGGGAACGGCGCGAGGGCTCTCTTATAGGTACACCACCTGGGGGGGGGACGCAATGAGCCCACATGGGCCAGAGGGGTACTGCCTTCGGGAGTAAGGATACTGCCTCTGGGCTTAGAAAGTAGCTACTAGGACACCTTCGTAACCTCACTCTCCTATCATGGTATGACAATATAAGGAGAGCAATAATAGGAAATGGAAAGATAACAAGATGAGGATAATGGACTTCATATGAATGACATGCGCCACATGAGTTCGGGGCGACCTTATATGAATGGCATGCACCACATGAGTCCGGGGCGACCTTATATGAATGGCATGCGCCACATGAGATCGAGGGTACTCCATATGAATGGCATGCGCCACATGAGGACAATGACACTCCATATGAATGGCATGCGCCACATAAGGACAATGACACTCCATATGAATGGCATGCGCCACATGGGGATTAGGGAGGGATGTATAGCCACCCTGAGACCTAGGAAGATTAATTACACCCATCGAGTCACTCTAGTCCATGCTCCTCATGGTTGAGCTTCCCAAGGTAAGATTTGATTAAGCTAACTAATTTGCTTGCTGATGTAGGAATTAAGTTAGGCCCGAGTACTCTCTAAACCCATTGCTTGGAAAGTTGATAGTTTAGGATAAAATTAATATAATTATTATTAGAAGCATTACACTAACCAAGATTTATCTTGCTTACAGCATTTGATTGGTAAGTTGTAACCCTAACTTGTGATTTTAGGGCAAGATTTAGGGTGATACCAAAAGGGGACATTACAAGTGAACTCTGCATAGGATGTGATCTGGTCATGACCCAAAGTTACCTTCCCATGGGGCCACAACTCATGGGCAATGCCGTCAAGATGTAGGGCAGCGTATGTAATGGCCTCCTCCTTTGGCTATCAAACTTTTGGACCCATGCTCTGGCTGTGGTCTTCCCTGACCCATCAAAGTAAGGTATGTTGAGCTTATTAAGCTTCTTTTGAAGCTCTATGTTCTGTTGTCTACCACTACCCTTAGGTCTATGTTTCATTTTCAGGTCTGAGTAATCTCGGAAGGACATCTCTGCTCTAAACTCCTCACTGGAAGCTCGCCAATCCTTGACGATAACATCTTGAAACTCCAACTATGTAGGCTCAGGCTCTGGTGCATTGTTTCTGGGGGTAAAGGTAGGTATGCCTGGTCTATCATATGCTGTATGCTGGCTGCCTCCCCTGTTATTTACCGATGCTCCCCCCTCATTTCTCCTATCATCTTCATCTCTATACCTGTTCCTGTCACCACCATTGTTCCTGTCACCATTATTGTGCTGGTTCCTGTCATTGTTGTTGTTATTGTTTCCAAGATTCCCGAAAACATGATTGGCCATCATTTCCATCATAGCAAATGGGCATGTTTATTTTGTTGTTTTGATTTGATTTGAATTGTAACACATAAACTAATCAACTAGATCTACCATATAGTTGTAGACAACGAAACAAGTAAAAAATGCCACGAACTTCATGCTTAAACTCTAATACAGAAGAAAAATTGTTTTGATATACTTAAAATTGTTGTCTTGTACACAAACAATAGATTTAGAAATTCATGTACATGGTATTAGCAAAAAAATAAATAGAAAGGTCAAACTAAGGTTGAGAGGAGCCACTCCTCCCAACATTAGCCCCATGCTATTGGACCCTACAACTCTGAGTATGTCAAAGGAGCAATTGCAGCCATTCTATTTGTAGAATATGTAGCATCATTCTCTTGGACAACTTCTCTGTCTCTGGTTGCATGAGCTCAAAACTCCTCCTTTTTCATTGCTACGAGCTCTATCTCACAATCAGCCTAATCAACCCATGCATGATCATATAAAAACATGGGGCCATCCTCAATGATCCACTCAAATGTGGGATCATACTCCTCCAACTCCATGAGGGTTAATTCTTCATTTGTTGTTAAAACTCTTCTGGTGGATGTGCAAGTTGTAGTGCACAAATACAAGTTCATTCAACCTTTGCATTGACAAGTTGTGTTTTTGGAGTGTATGTGCTCAAACATACTCCAATTGCGCTCACAACCCAAAATATTACATGCTTGGCTCAAAACTCAAATGAAAACTCTTTGAAGATTAGACAGATTAGCACCAAAATTGTGACGTGTCCCCATTTCCGGCATGATCACCCAACAGGAATCTGGGTTAGCTTATCCTCATTCCCGTTGGCTAATTCCTCAATCAAGGGAATATTTTGGTTGAGCTGTGGCTTGGAGAAGATAACATTATTCACTAGCTTGGAAAATGGAAAGTTGATTTTCAAGGGTCAGCTAATTTTCATTGCATTGGCGAAGTGGGAAAAATGAATTAATGTATTTTTTTTACATTAATTATCAAGTGACAAAAATAATAAAATATTTGCTCCGAGTTTTTGGCATGTGGAAAATAATAAAATATTATTTTTATTTCTAGCGCCAAGAGAGAGGAAAGGAGAAAACAAATTAAATAATATTATTTTAATATTATTTAATTTGAGCGCTCACATTGGAGAAGAGGAAAGAAAATAAAAAAAATATATTATCTCTTGGATTTTGGTGCTCACTTTGGAAGAAGGAAAATTAAATATAAAATAATATTATATTTGATTTTGGGCACTCAACCTTGGAGGAAGAAATTCAAAAATAATAAAATAATATTTGTTTATTTGGGCGGCCATATTGGAGAAACAAAAATAAATAAATTATTGGCTGACTTGGAGGGAAAACTAATTCAAATCTTTAATTTGAATTTGTCGGCCTATCTCGAAGAAGAAAGAAGAAACCAAATAAAAAAAGGTTGAAGGAGCTCATTCCGGCATCACGAACATTTTGACAACTTTGGCATTTTGCTTGGCAATTGTATTGCAGGTACTTCCAAGGATGAAAACCCTTGTGGAGGTGGTGTGTTGGACGAAAACCCAATCACATCTTGGAGGTGGATTCCTACGGAGTTCACATTTGCACTTCATTGGAGATTTGAAGATTTGTTGAGCATCATTGATACATCATTTGTTGTGATTGCATCGAAGATTTGGTCAGAGACCATTGTTGGAGATTTGAAGCTTGATGATCATTTTGCATATCATTGAAAACTTTGAAATTCATTTGCACTAGAGCGCCAATTTGAAGAAGATCAAATAGTGTGTGTGGAGCGCCATAATTGAAGGTGATCGCTGGTTGTTTGAGGATATACCTCCTGCAGATTTTCAGTACAGCAGGCGTCACCCTACCCTAGCTGCCCTTGTTGCTTGTTCCTTCAATTCGCATCACCCAAAGGAAGGTGAATAGCTTTGGAAGACAGCGATTTTGCAGAGAGGAGGATTGCCGCCTAGGAGTTATTGTTCCCAGCTCATCCTCCACATAAAGAAAGGAACGAATTGTTCCAGATCTGCATAGATAGCATCTTGGACAGCACACAACATCATTGCACTCATCAGCGATCAGTATTTTGTCATAGTTTGAAGACCTTTATATCAGATCTGAGTGGCAGAGGTTTGGTTGTTTTGCATCATCACTTGGCATCTCTTGGTATGTTGTGTTCATCTAATCTTTGAATTGTAACAGCAGTTCATGCTTGATGTATTGGCTGTCATAGAGCCATGGAAATGATGTAATTGAAGATTTGTAAGGACTGATTTGTAACCAGCAAGATCTGATTTTGTTCATCATTTATTGTCATCATTGTAGTGTGTATTTCATGTTATAATTCACATCAATAAGGTTGCCAATATCTATTTGTTCTATCATCAATTTTGGCATATGTTAGTTCATGTTTCATGCTTGAAGGAGATATAATTGAAGGTGCAAAAATAAAATCAATAAACAGTCCTAGGGTTGCATTTTGAAAAGTGCAAAATTCAGAAATTATCATTCAAAACTTAGTTCGGCACATGTCAAATTGTCACACTAAGCATCTGTAAGGACATAATTAAAACGTTTAGGATTTACAAATATTAAAAATTCAAATTTTACTAACAAATAAGGAAAATCATTAAATTTTAAACAATGTTTCAAATTTCAATGAACGGAAAATTTTACTTGGGGTAGTATTTGTTCTTGTTATCTTACATATGTCTCAAGAAAAGAGATCTAGAGCTTGTTTGCAGATCTCAATCTCAGACATTATATTTGCCCTCATCTGTGGACTTCACTTCATTGCCTCTATGATAGTGTAGAGGCTTCCCATAACCTCCTCATCAACCTTGAAGCCATCAAGAAATTGGAAGGCCTGATTGAGGAAGTATGAAAAGCATGAAGTCAATGAAGTTGTCTTATCTAGCGATGATCAATGATAACCCAAATGGGCACATATTTGCCCTCCACACTGCCATATTATTGTCTAATATGCTTCTTTGCTTGGTCCATTCCCTCATAAATGTACCCCATTGTTGGCTTTTCTCCATCAACAATACAAAGGACAGAAACCAACAACTTAGTCACCTATAAAAAGTGAAAATTCAAATAGTTAAGAAGAGTAACTATTATGTTGCAAATGAGGAAAAAATAAATTTAGCCTCTAAAAAATGGAAAGAACTAAGAATAAACCAAAAAAAAAATTAAAAGATTTTTTAAAAACTTTAAAAACATACATCTACAATCTCCTTTGCAAGAGTCCAAAAAATGGGCCTCATCAAATACCCAACCCATCACATCGATCCCAATGATTGTCTTTACGTAGGAAGACTAGCTCCACTTCTCACTAACAAACATTTGCTTTAAGAAGTTTTTGCTTGTACAAAGACTGCAAGCTAATGAATGAGTTGGAAATCGAGTGACACTAGGTCAGACCAACTCATTATTTTATTTGAACTATGATTAAAGAGAATACCCAACCATGGTTATAAATGTATTTATAGATGCTTCATCCATGCCAATGTCCTCCAGCATTAGATCAATGCAATGCGCTAAGCAAGGAGTCCAAGAAATGGTTGGGTGTCTATCCATTAGTAGTCTACCTACATCAACATAATTTGTTGAATTATCGTTGACTACTTGTACTACATTTTCCAACCCCACTTCCACCAAAACTTCTTCTAAAACACCACACAAATTATCTGCAATTTTTATGTTCCCTAAAACATCAATTAATTTCAAGAAGATTGTGTCACCTGAAGAAAAAACCAGAAAATTCAGCAGCATCCTATTTTTTCTATCAGTTCATCCAATAGGCATGATACTGCAACCCTTCTTCACCCAAAGGGCCTGCTGCTCCTCAATGATAGAATGTACATCAGCCACCTTCTTAATCAAAATAAGGCCTGAAGATCATCGATTCATCAGCATGAGAAGCTTTGAACCCCTGACCAGCTACAGCAATTGCATTATCATTGCTTGCCAATAAGGGGACCTAAAACACCCCAAAAAGATCAGAATTTAAAAAACAAATTGAAAAACATAAACCCTCAACAAAAATATGAAAGTGAGAATTAAAAAATTCTGATAAAAATGAGGCAATTTTAAAACGTTACCTTGTTGCATTGAAAGGAATCTTGCAAAAATACCAAAAATTGTCAATTGTTTTCTTTGCTGCTTTGTGGTTGTCTTTGTTCCAACTCATGCTTTCTAATGAAGGTTAAGAACCAAGAGTAGTGTGTGGCACAACCCAACTCTCCAAATTGCAAACTCTAGGCCCAATGCTAGTAATATGTAGAACCCGATCCACTTCCATTTTCAAGCATTGGAGTAGTGGAAGATGCACCTATTTGTTAGTTTTGTCTTAACCTTTGTTCTTACTTTTCTAAGGAGGACTCCAACTACATTGTCACCTCTCTTACAACCTCAGGCTCAACATTTGGGCACAAGGAAACATCACATCCAGCTCATCCACTACAATAGTCAGTTGCATTCACAAGGATTAGTTGTTCCTTACAATACTCTTGGTGCATAACCTTTGCTCAAAGGTACTACTTGGAACCAAAAGAAACAACATGAAGCAAAGATGGCCATTACAACTTTTTTGTATTATAACATACAATTCCATGTTGTGAGGAGCCCGTATTGGGAGTCATTGGTCAATGCATTGATTATTGCTAAGAAAGGGTTCAAGACACCTAGTCTGCATGATTTGAGTGGGCCCTTGTTGGAGGAGGTTGTGAAAAATTTAGAGGTGATAGATGATCAAAAAAGAATTTGTCTTGAAAAACACTATAGTATTTTGCCTAAAGGGTGGACAGAAGGCAAGAACTGCATATTGATAAACTTTCTAGTGTCTTAAGGTGGCTAATTAGTGTTCTTCAAACCCATTAATGCCTCCTACAAAGTGAAAAATGTTGAGGCTTTGTGCAATATGTTGGAGGAGATCATGGAAATGGGTGTGAAGAATTTCATTCAAGTTGTGATTGACAATGAAACAACATATGTAGCAATGGGGGAGATTTCTTGAACAATTTGTGCTCCACCCATTGCATTGATCTGCTATTTGAGGACATAGGCAAGATTAGATGGGTGAAAACTATGGTTGAGTAAGATGAAAAGATGAGCAAATACATCTACAATCACCCTTGTGTACTTAACTTGTTAAGTAGGCACACCAAAGGAAAGGAGTTTGTGTGATTAGTAGACACAATCCACCACCTTCATCACATTATAGGGCATTGCAGCTTTACTAGCATTATTTAAGCGGATGTTTGTAAACACTTAATGGTTAGAGTTTTCATATTCAAAGAAGGCCAACGGAGAAGGAATTGTAAAAACCACTTTTTATGATGTGTCTGCCAAAAGCATTGATGCAGTCCTCAACCAAGTACCTTTAATAGATAGCCAATTCAGGCAGCCCAATTTCATAAAACAGAATTCATGAAAACAGCAAATTGTGACAACCTTTGATTACTCAGAAAATTTCAAAGGACATAGGCTGAACAGTCTTAATCTTCTATTTGACTAGCTACAGGCACATAATCCTCTTACAATGACAAATGTATTGAAGTTAACGACAAAATTACAGGCCAGCAGACTTAGAGAAAATACATTCTCTGCTACCTACATTCCCTCTGTTTACTTTTTTTTTTATTGTTATATATGTCAATCAACTGCCAACTGAAGGAAGGTAAGACTAGTCACCACCTCTCTGCCATATTTAACCAAAGTGCTAAAATAAGCAAAAGTAATTGCCACTGGCAGTCTTGGTGTAGTCGTGGAGAATAGAAGATTCTGCCTAGAATGGGAGACAGCTGCCGCCGGCTAGAGACAAATGAAACAGCCGCACCCTTAAAATAATTCCTTGTAATTCGAAACTACAGGAATTAGGCGCTGGGAAAGCTAAGTGTAACTACCTACATAATTAGCCGCCATCCAATAAAGGAAAAGAAATATTAGTGTCTGCTGCCAGGTAGGAGGCAGCCACCAGAGTTTGGCAAGCGCTCAGGAACAACAAGTGATTAGATTCACGCAGGCCCCTCCAACAACAGCACCCAAGGGAAAGCACCAAGAAGACAAGGAGTGCAGGCCCGTATTTTGTCTATTAGCACACAGGCCCCACTCAGAAAGGAAGAACCATTGTAACTGCTGCCAAGAGAGAGTATCAACACCTGCTGCCAAGTGTAATTTCTGTGGGCCCCAGCTAAGAGTGACATCAACCAAAAGAGAAATGGTGATCAGTTAATCTAATCGCTGGCCCAACAAGGAATTTAGAAATATCTGATAGAAATGAATTGCTGCCAGCCAACTGTCATGCGATATCAGCAAAAGGATTTGCCATAAGAAACTTACACACCCTCCAACTACCAAACAAAACCACGTACTCATTTTATAAAGCACCTCCAATAGAATTTGCCTTACATGATATAGTGAGTAAGATGAATGCCAACAATGCTAAGTGGTCAGGTATAATGTCAAAAAGAATTGGAGGATGCAATTTTTGATAAAGCACGTGGGCCCCACCAAAGGGCTTATTGAAACCAAAGGAGCAAAGACCAAGAAATGCCTCGAAGCAAAATCCCAAAAGGACACATCAACGAGGAAAAGCTTGAAAACCACAAACCAAAAATTAGAGCAAAAGACCAAAATTGAACTGCCATGTTTTTTTGGGCATGTTAGCATTTAATTCCGCACCTTTCAGTGGGAAAGAAAAACGGACAGATGTGCAATAGAACCGCTCTTCGAATTTGGAGAGGAAGCTCCCTGTAAAAAGAAACTTAACTAAAGACTTTACAATCTTTTTGGGTTTTTCCAACATGCAGAAAGGTAGAGACGCACATTCGACATCGAAGCAAAGGTTTTTATGCTTTTTGACTTAAAACAAAACCTAACCTTCGGCACGAATAATACATTTTAATGGATATTTGGAAGCAAAATAGGCATACTAGAATCCATTAAGGAACAAAACAAGAACACGATCAGGAGAATATTAGACAAATAACAATTTAAGCAAGTAGAGGCATGAGAATTGCTATTGCTTTTATTCTTTGATTGAACACAAGACTGGATAATGAACATTGAATACTTTTGATTCCTTTGACTAAATATAGAGATCGAAGGAAACAAATGAACATAGGCGATTTGATTTAACACAAAAGAACAAAGATCTAAAACAAATGTTTAAGCACAAAGTCATAAACAATTCCTCTCAATCTCAACAACACAAAAAAAAGCTTTCAGAAAGACAACGCATATATTTATTCTCAAAGTAATAAAGACATGCACAATCATTGAACAATAAGATGTGAGCAATAAAAGCCTCAGCATTTACCATTAATAAAATAAGGTGTGTAGAATACACTTATTTATACCCTAAAAAGCAAAGATGCAAGGAAATAAAAGGAAGAGTTAACTAACACCGTCCACCCTAACCCTAATGCTGCATGGGAAGCATGCAAGCTTATTAGCAATTTAAAAATAAAATATCTCTCATGCAATTCAGTTAACTAAACTTTCATGTTATTACACATTGAGTTCCACTTAAAGAAAATTTGCATGATCTCCAAAACAAATCCAAAAATAAATCTCCAAAACAAATCCAAAAATAAATTTATCTTTGAAAAGCAAAGTCAGTTCTCAAAATAGAAACTGCTTTGGAAATCCCTCTAGCCACCAAAAATAGGATTCTCTTGCAGACACTGAGAAATGGCTAAGTCTGAGAATTGAGTTTTTTTTTTAATTCATCAACATTAGCCTCATCTGGTATAATGATGGAATCAAGGTGAACAGTCTTCGTCTGCAGGATGACACCGGCATACTCCACTGTCTTCATGAGATCTAAATACTCCCTGACCTTCGGATACTCATAAATGAGTATCGATTTGGCCTCCATGGTGGTAGAAGAATATTGCATGGTAGCTTTTGTTTTAGACTTCCAAGAAAAGCCTTTCTTCTTCACCGTTCTGCTTCAAAAGGTCAAACTAGGCCTCTGTATGCTCGTTGTTCGAGAAAATCAAGTTTTTACTCACTGTCCAAAATCTGATTTTTGTAAAAAAAGGTATATTTTGCCCTTGGAAAGTGAAAATATGACGCTGAATCCTCAAAAAGTTGTCGGATCTAAGCTATAGACAGTCAAGAATGGTGTAAAACACCTTTTCCCGAGGTGGGTAGGCGACAGAAATGAGAAATTTTGGACATATAGGCCACAAGAACCACTTTTATTTTGGCTGAGGTGGTGATTTTGGGCATGAACAGTCATAACCAATAAAGGAATATCTCAAAAAAATCTTCAAAAATGACCTCCAAGACTTGGGCGTTGCCTTCTATGCATGAAGATGGCCCTGTTGATGATTGTTTTTAGACAAGTCAATGATAGAGTAGAATACCGAGCATCCAACTCTCTTGAACAAAGTTTCTCGAATGCTAAACAAAGTGATCAGTCGAGATAACTCCAAAGTTCCTTATTTATGATTCGCGATGGATTAACTCAATGACTTGATGTGATTTTGCTGATGAACACAAAGGGACTTACACAATTGTTCTAACAACTTGATTTGTTTCACTTACTAGAGGCAGACACTTGGAATATCTAAGTACTACAACCCTTTAGCGTGTGATATAGCAATAAGGCTCTTCAATTCTAATTCCTAATGGTGATGAATAAAAAAAAAGTGCAAAAGGTAAAGGTTTAGGAAACTACTCTAATCCTAGATGCAAGAGATGATTATCAATCAGGTGGAATCAACCAACTTTGTTTTGCCAAGTTGAAACAACTACACAAGGTTGATGCAATCTTCTAAGGGTGATATAAGATATTCAAATCACTTATGTACATGAAAGTTCAACAAACATAAATGATCAAAGTTAAGCTCATTTTGTTCAGACTAACCATACACAGCAACTTGCAAGCCACAAATCACAAATGGTTTGAACATATGGATTCCACCAAGAAACAATAATAAAATCTTCCACCAACTAACATAACACATAAAAAGAAACTTAAATCTATTTTAACATTCGCTTGAAGAAATGAAAACCATGCAACACTTAGAAACATATAGAGAGTCACCAAACAATGAGTCTTATATTATTTCAAAAGAGCTCTTGCAACAATTTTTTCAAAGTCTTCAACCTTCTCAAATGAGAGCAAAAGAGCCTTTATATAGGCTTCAAGAATACATGAGTGGTTAAGATCGATTGGCAAAGCCAATGAACCAGATGATGCCACCTAAACAAGTGGTTACAACAAACTTCTATTTTTAACATACAAAAGAGGGAACAAAGGCACGTTTCCCAAAGAGATAAGGATACCACATCATATCCTATCACCTAGTAGTACTAAGAAGTGCAATGTATCGAGACACAATTTGAGCAACATCTCCCATTGGTACACTTGTCGCAGCATTAATGGATCCTTCTGTAGTTGTCACATCTGACTCATAGATGCCAAGTGTCTTCTCCCAGTCAGCTATCCAGGACTTGTTTGCTCCAAGATTGAATGCAAGTGTGAATATGTTATCCAGTTGTTCCTCATCAATACCATCCTTCTGAAAGTAGAATGCCTTGACCTGTTGCTTCATGTTTTCAATAGTGATTTCTTCATATGGATTGCATATTGTGGTCAATGAAGTATGCACATGATTTTGTATCCTTAGAAGAACACTTCTTATTCTAGACATATCCACCTCAATCTTCTCAACCAGCTGCCCCTTGTTGTGAAAAGAGAAATACCAAGTGGTGAAGTCGTGCGAAGCACCTTGATCAATCACCTTATCTCGAACTAGATCCTCTATCGAAGCTTCCATCAAATTCTTGAGGTGTGGCATGTATTGTTCCTTGATAGGTTTGAACTCGACACATATCTTCAATAAAGATTGAACTCTATCCTCGAGGCTAAGGATTCTATCATAAACTTGTATAATTTCCTCAAGATAGGTGTATGCTTTCTCCTCTGTTTTCTCTATCCAACCTTTCATTAGGTGAGATGAAGCTCTCATATCTTCAACTTGTGATACTGTTTCTTGTGAAAGAATGGATGGAGGTACTGGAGTGGCTTCCTTCTGTCGGATGGGTTGCATGACTTGTTGAATGTATTGCCTTAGTGTATTGAAGTCTTGCTCCACATTTTGCTTAGCTTCTCTTTCTTGTCTTAGCATGATCTTCACACTATTAACTGATTCTTGAAGCTCCTCTTCTACTTGTTCTCCTGTGATTGGACCCATACCAATAGTAGTCACATTGTAATCTTCAGGTGCCATGTCTTCCAGATTCTTCTCAACTCTAGGAACAGCTACATGTACCTCTCTATTCCCAGAAGGATCTTGAGTGATTTTTGAAAAGACAGCTGCTTTCTTCTTTTGATTATTTTTATGTGCACTGATAAGCAATTCTTCTATCGAAGCAGGCTGATAGGTTTCTATGATTGTATTCTCTTCAATTCTCTTCCTCAACCAAGTTGGAAATGAAGAAAGATCTTGTTGTCGTTGTGCTTGATTGTATTGTATACGTGCTGCATCTTCATCAGATTCCGCTTATCCTTCTATTTCTTGATCAGCAACATCATCATCTTCTATTTCAACAGTCGGGTTTGAATGAATCTCTTCGGATGGAACCACCACAGTCTCTTCTACTACTTCAACTTCTTGTACTGGAATATTAGCATTTGAAGTACCTTCTTGTAAACTAGATGAAATAGATTGACTATTCTTCTTCTTCGGCCTCTGACTTGACTCTCCTTGATCTTGATTAGGTCTTTTCCTCTTTCTAGCTTGATTGTCACCTTTATCACTTCCACTATGCTGGAGTCCATGTGCACTATGCTGTCCTGATTCTTCTTCATCCATCTTATCATATGTAAGAACTGCCCTTCCTCATTCATTTCTTGTAGCAACTGATTTGTACACGCTCGTGTCATAGCTAAGACTGGCTCCATCAGTTCCTCTTCAGATACATCCCTCTTTGACCAATCAACTATATAGGGCAAATCCTTTATCTTCTCCAATTCATCTATCAATATAGTATCATCCTCTATAAACTGATCTGGAATTCGGAGTACCTTGGTTGCTCTTACTAGATCCCATGTAAGTCTTGAACACTTGAATGTTCGAAGATCATCTTCATCTTTTGCATTTGCCCAGTGATCTTCTAACTGCATGACATGTTTATATTCTCTGTTGTATTTCCAGCAAACTTTGAAAGGATCAAAATTAAGTCTTTTGGTGCCATGAATTTGTAGATGATATGCTTGAAGCTCCATTTCAGAATATTCAACTGCTGCCAATGATGGACATTCAAGGTTTTGTCCAAGAACTAGTGGAAACTGGATTCCTCCTTTCTTCTTCAACTTTTGCAGCCTGATGAGTTCCAAGAGTTGTCTTGAAACTTCTAACATCACCATCCTATTGGTTGGATATCTTGGTAACCTGTATGGATAAGATGTGAAACCTTGGATCCTTATGTATGTATATCTTTCATGCTGTGTATACCAATGTCCGTATGTTCTGATGAATTCCCTTGCTGCATTTGATAATCTTTTGTGGAGCTCTCCTCTTAATTTCTTCAATATGAACATTGCAAATGCATCGTTGAATCTCATATAGTGATTGATGTTCTTGAGATGCAACTGAGGGTAACATTGATGAGACAAGTACTTATTTGGTCCAATTCCAACTTCTCCTTTTTTAGTCAAACCTGGATAAACTTCATTCCTTGCTAGAAGATATACTATATAAGAACTCATATGGAATGACTTAGTACTTGAAAAGTTAATGAGCTGCTCATGCATGCTTTGACTAATGAGTCCAGCCCAATCAATCATCTTTCCTCTGAGAATTAGCTTGATAAAAGAATACATCCATGACTGAAAGGTTGTTGATTGCAGCATACCAATTACTCTGTTGAGAAACATGATCAAGTATCCAATCTCCGGATGAAAATCTGATTTATGAAATTGTGGAGGATTGTTTGTATTGAACTTCATTGATGGATTCGCCATCCATTCCTTCTTCATTTCTTGCAATCTGTTCCTTGAATCAACATCATACTCTTGTTGACCCTGGTGTATGGAGTTGCCGATCATCCTATCTCTGGTGGGAATGTTGAAAGTGTCTTCTATTGCTTCCTTTTGTAAGTAGGCTAGCACTGTTCCATCTTTAGCCACTATTTGTCTAGTATCTTTGTCATACTTCTTAACACATTCTATAATCATTTCCTGACAAGGTAGAACCGGTGGAAAGCAAGCGGCTTCAATGGCTCCACTCTTTGCGATGACTCTAGCAAGACTACTCCCAATAGGCTCTTGAAGCACGATTTTGATATCTTCTAAATTGATGTTGCCCATGTTCGTATCTCCAATATTCGTCCATCTTGAAACAAGCTTTGATTCTGGGACTTTTCCTTAAGCATCCATGCGAATCCTTGCTTGCCTTTCCTTTGATGTCATCGCCATGATCCTACAAACTAGACACGAATAAGTAACCTTAAATATGAATGATCATACAACTTACTTCAGCCTTCTATATGCATTGGAATTCTGATTTTCAAAGATTCTAAAATGGAGTTTCACAAGAAGATCAAGAGTTCTATGATTATAATTTATTATCCTCTATGCAAAATCCATCAAGATTGAAACAATTTTCTGCTTAAAACCAATAAATTTGCTGAAAGTGAAAGAAAATCAGACTAATATTCTTCAAATTAAACTTACTAATGGACTGATTTTAGATGACTACTTTCAACACTTCATTAAAATCAGACCCAAATTGATGAAAATCAGACTTGTCTTTGCTCAGAAATCACTTTGCTTCTGCTCTTTGAAGCAAACTTGCTGTTTGGTGAGTGATAAAATGACATCCCAAAGGCAGATATATATAATTTGCATTGAAAACATTGAAATTCCTCCTAGGCCGACTTCATTTAATGCAATGAAAATATTTAATTTATTCACTTATGCTAAATGTGGCGCGAATTTCTATGAAAATTGGGTCTTGGCTTAGAAATTTTAAATTTTTTACATGATCATGATAGCTCCATCTTGGGCGCATTGGTTAAAGGTTTTGGATCTTCTTGGTTTGGCGCACTAGATGGTTACTTTATTCTCTCCCTAAAACTGGCGCAGCAGATATGGTGCATTGGATGAGTGTTTTGACCTCATCTTGGTCTTGGCGCATTGGTTGACCATTTTACTTTCTCCTTGATACTCACCAAGGCAGCACAGTAGATCCACATTTTGCTTCCTTCTTGAAAACTCTCAACAGCTTAACCTCGTTTCTTTGTGGATGGCGCATGGGTTAAGGCACAACGGATCAGCATCTTGGATCCTCTGGAAAATGCTCTAAAATCTGCAATCTTCACCCCCCTCAAGAGCATTGGATGAGGCACAATAAATGAGGTTTTTGATCTCTTCTTAAAACTTTTATTTTCACAAGGGAGTGGCACATAAGATGAAGCGCATTGGATCTCTATTTTCATGCTCGGTTGAATGATCATCACCAAGTTGAACTGGACTCCCTCTAGTAATGGCGCAATAGATGAGAGATTTGGATTCTCTTGAAAGATACCCAAAGTTTGGCGCATTAGTTGAGCGTTTTGATCTCTCCTTGGAAGGTCTCTTTAAAGTTGTAAGCAAATCACTCCAACTTAGGCGTGTTTGATCATAACCTTGAATCCTTGTTGGCATATTTATGAACTTTGAGCTTCATCACCATTCAAATGTGGCGCAAGGGATATGGTGCACTAGATGGGGCGCGTGAAATCATCATTTTGAGCTTTGAGTAAACTCTCACTTGATGCTTGAAATTCACCTCCTAATAGTGGCGCATCGGTTAGGGCGCAAGAGACCCTCTTCTTGATCTTTCTGCCATTCATGTCATTAAAAATCCATCTATCTAGCTCTCCATAATGGCGCATTAGACTAGGCGCATTGGTTCCGTGTTTTGGTTGCTTCTTAATTCAAAGTTAAAGCCAAACTATTCCTTCTTCCTTAGGCGCACCAGTTGGGGATTTTGGATCCTCATCTCATCATACTTGTAAACTTGACTTCTTCATCATCATTGGCGCGGCGGTTAAGAGTTTTGATCCCTCTTACTTCACAAGACTTAGTTTAATCTCCCACATAAGTGGCACTCTAATTCAGGCGCTTTAGTTCAAGGTTTTGATTCCTCTGGAAAGGTGTTAGAAACTTGAACTAAAATATCCTTCATAATAGGCACATTTGATCAAGGTTTGGTTGTTCACTTGAATTTTGCCTTGAAACTCCCATGAGATTGGCGCTTTGATTGAAAGTTTTGGATCCTCGGGTGCCATTAAAACTTGAAACACATCACTTCATCCTTGGGCGCACCAATTGAGCATCTTGATGTTTAGATAAAACGCCCCCTAAAGTCATCTTTACCTCCTCTAAGGCGCATTACATAGGGCGCGCTGGTTGAGAGTTTTAAATCTTCTTAAGATAAACAATGTCACACTCAATTAAAACTCCTCTATAAGGCTGGCGCATTGGTTGAGGGAATTGATCTCATCTAAAAACTTCATGAAATCTGCATTTTGATACTTGCATCCAACCTATCCATCTTGATTGTGAGTCTTCTATGAAAAGGATCAAAAAAACTCAAGTTAAACCTTCTCTATGATGGCGCATTGGTTGGACCACTTGAATCCTAATGGAAAAAATCTTATTGGACTTGAGTCTGACTTCCTTCACAAGGTGGCGCAGTGGTTGAACAACTTGAATCCTGATGAAGACTTAGCCACTTTGCCATGTCAATACCCTACAACATCATACTTCTCAAACATCATAAACTGCAGAGCAATCACCTTGGATGTACATGAAAAGTTCAACTCTGTCGCATTTCAACCATGCCATGATCTTATCAAATGAAGCCATAAGATTGGAGCTCAATGCAAATGATGGTCACAAGGAATGCCTCATGTAGTCTCCGTCATGTCTTAAAAAACAAGGTCAAAGCAGAGCTCTGAAAAAACTCAGTCTACCTCAAATCAAAAAAAGGAGGTCCCCATTTGCAATGGGGTGATGGTGTGATTTGGTCACAACAGGACCCTGGGATGATGGATAATGAAGAAAATGATGCTTTGAAGTGACCAATCTGCCTCTTAGAAATATTGCTGGCCCAAACTGCTTCAAATCTGCAAAAAGAAAAGCTTGAAAACCCCCATTAATGGCTGCCAATGTGAAGAAAAGGCATTATCATGTGTCAATGTGCCTTGGGATGCGAGAAAGAGACACGGAATGATGCAACAATGTGTGATCTTGGCCTTCTAGGTGAAGCGCCTCTCCTCCAATCCTTCCATTTGCCTTTAAAAGCTTCAAAACCTTCATCAATGGCTGCCTCCAAGTTGAACCCTACCTCAATATCTTCAAGTTGCCTTTGGAAATGATAGTAACAATGAGAAAGAATCTCCTTTTATAGTTTGCCTTCAACCTCTAGGGTTTCAATGTGCTTTTTTCCACAAATAGAGAGCAATTATTTTTAGCTCCATGCATCAAAGAAGAATGAATGAATGAAGTGAGGGATCAACCTATATTTATAACCTTGAAGATTCTCTCTCTTAGGCGACCCATCTCTCTTCAACTTGAGCGAAAAAAAAGGAGTGCAAATAGGCCTATTTGAGTGCCTTTCTCACCATCAACAAGGCGTGGATTTAGCCCAAAAAGGGCGCTTTTCTTGCATGCCAAAAAGGCGTGGGTTTATGGCATTTTAGGCGCCTTTTTCAAGTGCCTCAAAAGGCGTGAGATTTGGTCATTTTGAGCCTTTTTCAAGGCAAGAAAAGGCGTGCTTTTTGGGTGTTTTGAGCGCCTTTTTCAAGGGGAAAATAGGCATGCATTTTGGGGTTTTTATGCGCCTTTTGCAAATCTCAAGACTTAAACTTTTTCCGCCCGATTTCGAAGTGTCCTGGGTGGAAGTATATTTAAAAATATATTTAAGTATAGGAAATTCAGATATTGAATTTCCTATACTTTAAATATTTTGAAATATACTTCCAGGATGTTTGAGATAGATCCCGGATCCATGGGATTTAACATGCAGATTCTAGATTTTTGAAGATCCACCAGATTTCAGACTTAGACAGTTTTTAGGATCTCAAAACATCAGGCTTCAGGACACCAGACTTAGACAGTTTTTAGGATCTCAGAACATCAGGTTTCAGGACACCAGACTTAGCCAGATTCTTTATGATTCTTGACCTTGGAAAACTTTGAACTTTGCCTTGGCCATTTTGACGAAGGCTGCCTGGATCACTGTCGTTTGCCTCTACATGCGGAGCTTCTTTGTCGTTCCTTTGCATCATTCAACAGTTCTACGTCCTCTGAACAACACTGAAAACTTGAATTTGACCCCTGGAAGATGAACTTCTTCAACTTTCTATTAATGGCCTCGGAGTTTGTGTTTCGCCTTCTAGAGAAAGCAAAATTGACAGAGTAGAGAAAACTCAACCTTTTGCATATTCCGTCTGGACCACCTTAACCGTGAAGCAATATTAACCAATCAGAATCAAGCAGGACTCCTGAATCAGAGTTTCTATTTTTAGAAAATTTTGCCAGCATTCGTATCTCAAGAAACCCAGAAACCTAAAATTGACGTCTATTTTTAGAAACTTTCTATTTTTAGAAATTTTGACTTTTTGACTTTTGACAACCAATCTTTTGGAATCTCACAAAAATGCCTTAACGAAGCAAAAAATTTGATTTGGCATAACATAGCCAGTTTGGCTCCTTTGAATCCTTCTCCATTCAGGTCTTGTATCAATTTCCTTTGATATATCTTGTACCTGCGGGGTTAGCAAATAATGACAAGGCGACATGGTGCTTGGGAGGTGTGTTTAGGCATCTTTTTAGGGTGTTTATATGCATAGACGAAAAATTTTGTATGGATACAACAGGGCAATGCAAGATCCCCTGTGGACCCGGATGCTCCTACTAACCCGGATGCTCCTGCATCAAGCATGGACAAAATCCTCAAGCTAACCTTAAACTTAACAATTATGAACTTACAAAGTAATCAACTCCATTATTTTGTAAGTTTGTAAAATCCATTATTTTGTAAGTTTGTAAAACTTAGAATTTTTTTATTCTTAGATTTATCATTTACTTTTTATTAGTTATTGTTCGATTTTTTTAATTAATTTAAATTTTAAAAATTCATGTTATTTTGTTTTAAGTGACAGAACCTATGTTCTTTTTATATGCTTGGTGGATGGAGAAAATCACATTGGTTATATATATAAGGCCATGGACAAGGACAAGGAGGCTATCTAACATTACCATGGAAAATAAAACAAAATATGAACTCTTTTGACACAATTGATTAGAGGTTTAATAAACATCTCTACCAACACAAATACGCAGTGGCTCATTACTAAAACACCAAACTTTGCTTCTCCAATTCGCTTAAGGCCAATGAGGGGTTTATGGATGGCCTCAACACATGCACATGCATTAAGAGGCTGATGCTAGACAAAACCCTTAGAAACAAAATTGTTGACGAGTTGCACATTTACAAGGGTACAAAGAGGTAGTGATTTTCTTCACCTCTAGAGGTAATGATTTTCTTCACCTCTATGCATTTGAAGGAGAATCACACAACAACTGAATTAAAAAAAATGAGTCCTTTTATCGTAGCCTTGTATATACTATACTTCTTTTATAAGTGCAAGTCTAGTTTATTTACAAAGTTATAAATGTTCTCTTTGAAGATTTATGGTGGGAAGATTATGGTGCAAAAACACCAAATATTTAGAGCCTATCTATCCATATTTATTATTATGTGTCAAACCTAAAGTGCTTTTGGGTGTGAACGCAATCGGAGCATGTTTGAGGCCATTCACACAAAGAATCACAAGCGGTTGACCCAAAAACACTTCAACGACCTCATTTTTGTGTAATAAAATATTTCCCTTTGCATCAACATGGTGGAGGGGAAGAAGACATGATGAGATTTCCTTGGATGACATCGATCCATATTCTAATTGAATTGCTAAGGATATGGAGCCCCTATTTACTAAGGAGATGTTGGTTTTGAGAGGGAAGCAGCAAAAGAAACAACGGAAGCAAAGGCACAGGCACACAAGCAAAAGCGGATGCGAAGGTGTAGGTGCAATCAAAAGTGAAAGCATCAAATGAGTGAGGACAAGATGATAGCATGCTTGAGGATGAATTTGTTCCTAAGGATGAATCTATACCATCCAACTAGAGGGCATTGCCAATGAGGAGTTTTAATCGGAAGAGAAATTTGCAAAATATTTTAAGGATCTTAATTTTCTATGATGATGATCAATCATCATATTACATTATGATATGTACTGTACTTGTTTTTTGTCTAAAACTAATAAAAAAATATAACTGTGCATTCTCTAAATTCATTTTAATGCTTTTTAACATTATTTTGCATATTGTTAGTTTTATTTTATGAATTTTTATATTTTTTAATATGCTAAGATTTTGCCGAGTCCAAATTTTAAACTATAGTCCTAAAAATCTAGTAGAACCGCACAATGATGGCAAGCCTCAAGATTCTCGAGGCTAATGCCTGGACTGGAAACTCAATAGAGTCATTACAGATCTCAATGAAATTCTAACATTATTCTCATGCATTAGGCAGAAGCATATAAGCAGTCAAAGAATTGCTCAAGTCGTTGCCAAAAAGGGCGTTCACCTCATGAATAAAGCAGCCATTCACATCAAAACATCTCAGAAAGAGGGGGATTGGGATCCTAAATTTAAATCTTATGGTAGCCATGCAAATTGAACAACTTTATTTTCATCCCACTACGTCTAGGTGGGGATACAAACACCCCCATCATCTCTGGTGTTGGAGGCCGTAGTCATTACAAAGCATGGGTGGCAGCAGAAACCCCTCCAATGAACATATTAGAGGGCATTTACTGAAAGACTAAACACCACCTCTAATTTTTTCATCTCTCCAATTGTGAATTTGCCTCTGGCAAATGATTTCTGCAAGGAGGCCATGACTAGGAAATGTCTGCCAAGGAAGAAGATCAGAACTAAAACTAAGCAAGTATTTTCTCCTATCCTTGGTGTTTTATATCCGCCCTTGTTTGTTTGGTGATAGGATTAGGCAGGCAATCGGTGCTAAACTGAAAAAAAGAGTTGAGGAGAGAAATGCTGTGAATGAAGGGGCAAGGTTGATTTTACAGGAGGCTACCACATCCTGGCAGCAAGCTCTGAGGGACAGTATTACAGACCTTGTTCTTTTGTACTGGGTTAATAGAAGTATTCTTATTGCCCAAATCTCAGAAGCCAGTGCTGCAGGAGTTGTTATGGAGGCTATGCAGGATCCTAGGCAATCTAGGCCCCATCTCTATATGATGAAAACTGATCATTTCATCAAAGTGCAGTCTGTCCTGATCTACAACAACACTGACCATTCATGAGGATATCAATCAGATGGAGGCTAATGAAATGTTTCTAACAAACACTTACTGTAAGCCTCCAATAAAAATTCCACAACCAAAATATAAATGTTTGATATCTATGATGAATTTTTTTATCAAAACCCAAAAAATATAAAATTTGCAGCTCTGATGCCACAAAAATAAACCAAAAGATAAATCTGGAAATTCTATGAAAAACAGTCTTACACCAAACTTAAATCTTGAAAAGTAAATCAATATAAAACAAACTCTGTTATGCTAGAGCTAATATACAGAACAACCATAAATCGGAGGTGAGCCACTTCCAATTTGTGAACATAACCAATCTTCGAAGTTACACCAGTTTTTATGGATAATCAATCATGTCTTTTTACAACGTGGTCTCATACTTGTATAAAGAATAACATCATCTTCCAAGACACATTCCTAAAGGTAAAGTTCATTTAAATAGAATTTCATTCTAAACCATCTTTTAGCCTTTGCATGGCTGTAAGATACCCAACTAATTCTACCAAAATTTTTCCTTACTTAGACAATTTTACTTGCTACCAACTCATCAACTATTTCAACAACACAAAGATATACATTAAAGATAACTATTTGAATGAATCAACCTTAAGCTGGGTACTTGTTTTATTACTTGATTCAATCAACTCACAATGTCTTATTACATGAGTAATGCTTTCAATGGCATGAAGTTACACTTTATTCAAATGGAATTACAAAGCAGGCCTTGGAGCCTTGATGATTACAATGGGCGCCTATACTTGATCGACTCAATTGAACTCAACGATGTCAACTGAATGTCAACACCTCACAGTACAACAAGGGAGCATCACCTTGTCAGTTGAGGGAGCATCACCCCAACACTTGAAACTCGCAGGCCTCAAGATTACAAGCTCAACAGCTTTGCAGAGAGAATTTTGTCAAAATGCATAGATACCAAATGAATGAGAGAGCTCCTCCTTTTATAGGCCTTCCAAAGGCAATGAAGGCACGTTTTTCAATGCATCAAAAGGAACCAAGGCACGTTTTCCAAGAAGCATATCCAAGGGAATATGCCATCTGATGACTCATTCTGAGTTGGCAAAATTATCCAGAGAGCTTGACACGGATCCCGAAGACATTCTGTCGACCAATGAGAGCTCAAGTTGTGTAACTACCTAGACCACCTCAGCTTAGGCGCACTTTTCAAGTGTTCTTCTGACTGGGCGCCAAGTTGAAGTATCCAATCTGGCCAAGGCGCTTTCTAAAGCTTGATCAAAATGCTACTTGATGTTGGGCGCCAGAATGATGCTTCATGGGCACAGAAGTGCGCCTTGCATGAAGATTGACTTTCCTTGGTGTTCCTTCAAGTCTTGCTGTTCAAGAAGGTGAAATGCTCCATCTGGAAGTGAGCGCCTAGCTTGGGAAGACTTTCAAGTGTTGCTACCTTGATCTAAAGAGGTATCTGGACAATCAATTTATCCAATCTCCTTAAGGCGCTCATTGAGATTGATCTAGGCGCCACTGGGGTTTAGGCGCCACCAAAGAAGTGCGCCACACCTTGACTTTAATCCTGGAAGTCCAACTAGACCCTAGGCACCAAAATGACTTTGCCACTGCTTAGCTTTCAACACCAAATGCCAACTGGAGATGATATTGCGCCTTGCTAGGGTTAGGCGCCAAATTGGGGTTTTGCAAAGAAGCTAGGCGCCAAATTGAGGGTGTAGAGGCAGGAGGATGCGCCTGGCAAGTCTAAATGTTTTCCAATACTTATCAATCATTCAATGAAATCTTTTGGACCTTGATGAACCCTCTGGGGTCTAGGTGTTGATGAGTTCTAGGCGCCAATCGGAGGTTTGTAAAGATGCTAGGCGCCAAAATGGAAGTGCTGCATCAAAAGGTGCATCTCACATATCTTTCTACTTGACCTTCCTGTTTAGGCGCCTATTTGAAGTGATGGAGAAGCAGAAGGCGCCTTCACTTACTTAACATTCCTCTAGACTGAGATAACAACCTCTCTTGAAAGGATGACCTTCTAGTCCACTAGGCGCCATTGCAAGCAGGTTACATTCTGATCTAGCACCCAAGTATCAATGTGCACAACTTCCACTTTGTAGTGACAAATTGTCTTTAATTCCACAATGAGGCGCTAATTCATAGTCATAGAAACTTACCTTAATGTCTTAGGTAAATTAAGCGCCTATTAAGGTTTGCAGGAATAGGAATAGGCGCCTAGGCGCTCATTGAGTGTCTATTGAATGACAAGCCAGCGCCTTGGCTCAATAGTCTCTCTACCTTGTTGTAACCTTACAACACCCTAGGCGCTCCTTGGGGACAGTTTGAATGGAGAAGTGCGCCCCAAGGTTCACTTAGACATGATCTTTGAAAAATTGCAATGTAAGAGTCATTTTGAGGATCAAAACATTCTTTTCTTCCAAAGCGCCCTGGTGGATAGGATAGGAGTGCTCCATGGCTTGATGACTCCATGCTAGGCGCACTTATGATGATGCATTCTAACTCTTCAGACTATTATCTAACATAGGGCGCCATTCATAGTTTGTCCTGTCATGATCTAGCGCCTAGTTGGGTTTAACACTTCTCAAGATGGAAATGATGCCTTTGAGTGATGCAAAAACCTTTTTACTCTTCAATCTACCTTAAGGCGCCATTTCTTGGGTGGAAAGACATGCTAAGGCGCCTCCAATATTAAAGCGCATTTTGAAGTTTGTCTGCTCCAGGGTGAACGCCTAACATCCTTAAACTATCGTACACTTCCACATGTTGACTGAACCAACTCCTCATTAAGGTGCTTTGTCTTAAATGACTAATATCATGATGTTTCTTAGCTAGGCGCCACTTGAGGTTAGAAGTAAGACAAAGTGCGCCCTGACCCAATCTTAACCAAATTTGGGTTTCTGACTTAGATCCTGCAAAACAGTAAAGTTAAGTTAGTCAAAAACCAATTCATTCCCTTATCATTTAGAATTAGCCTCCGGGAATGAGGAATAGGCTAATCCATTCTTCACTTGATGATCAAGCTGGAAACGGGGACATGACAATGGCCTTATTTAATTCACTTATTCTATTTTCCTACATTGTTCCCACATAATTAAACCTTATCTCTTAACATGGATAAGGTTAAGAGTGCACAATCATGCATGAAATCTAACTAATTTAAATAAGTCCCATCTCTCTATCATGTAAAGTAGCTGCATACTAATGTGCATGTAGATATCATAACTAATATCCTTTATTTTGTCTGCATAGATACGAAAAAATCATGCTTTATTCTTGCAATGGTCTCATGTTTTGTTCGCAAGCAATATTTTCATATGAAATGCATAGGGCTGATTACAGGGAACTTGTTAATTTGTTAGTACTTGTATAGCCAACTATTTTGTTAGCTCTGTCAGCTTTGGGTAGTTGTGAATGAATAGTTGTAAGCAGTTACCAACAGTCTTGGTCTAACCAAGAACCGTTGGGCCCTTTAAATAGAATTGTCATAGTCAGGGAAGGTGTTTGATCCTTGAACAGTCCTCCCTGATCTACTTTCATTGTAAGCAAGCACTACCCTTAATAAAGCATTTACTCTCTTATTTCCATACAATCAATCTGGTATGTACTGTTCTTTTCTGTATATTATTTCAATTGGTAGTGTAACTAGATAGGAGTAAACATGTGTAATCTCCTCAAAGGTTTGGAGGCCCATGCACAGATTCAGCACAAACTGGTGACCACTCTATGGGAAGGCTGCAATTGTGATACCTTGTGAACTTATTTCCTCTGATTTCGGTAGCCAGATGAAAAATGAACCTGTCCTGAACCCAAGTGGAAAACTCCTCTAATGAGTAGGACAAGCCCTTCCAAAATATTTTTTTGTTTTAAATATAGTATGCTTTAATACTAGTTATATTTAGAAGATAACCACATACTCAAGGCAATATATGCTAGGTTCCCTCCGCTCCCTCCCTCCCCCCACCCCCCAAATTTGAGCTGATTCTATCAGCAAGGTATCGGAGAGGTGTCATTCATATATCATGTTGGAGTGTTACTGCTGTTTATGCTTGGGCTATTTTATATGTGCTCAAAACGTTGCATAATCCCTTTTATCTCAAAACTTGAAAACACCTGTGTGGAGCTATAGAAGATTTTTGGTAATTGATACCCAAGAGCAGGGCCCTGTTCTGCAGTATCTAGGTTTGAAGAACCAGTTCTTTACACTTCTGGGAGTACAGTTTATCAGTTATTGCAGCTTATAATGGGGGTTGACTGGTTCCATGTAATTTTTTGGTGGTATCATTGATGACTGTCATGATATCAGGGTTTACACACAAACATCTACCTGTTTTTCTGTCATTTTATGCTAATGTAGATAGGGGCTTGAAGCGTGCTACAACACATTAGCCCCACCTGATCCAAGTTACTGTGAGCATACTTGATGATATCTCTGTTATTGCAATAGCAGAATTTTGCTTTCAGATCTACAATACGAGTGAGATGATAAAATTGAATTTATGCAGGAAGTCTGTTTTGAAATCAGAACAAACAGTATTTTAGTTTTTACTACAACCTGCATCACACTCTTAAGACATATACCTCTAATAATGCAGCAACAAAACTTACTGATATTTCAGGCTTCTGATGATGATTTTCAATGCTAATTTGAGGAGCAACAGCATTGCTGTCTTCCCTTATGGTTTTGGCTGTATCATATGCCACCCATGAGGGAACTGCTTCTCTTCTTTCTATCTATAGTTAGGGAGTTGATGTCCATATTTTTTGGTTTACTTTTCAAAAAAACCTAGCAACATTGCAAAAAGAGGAGAACACTCACACAATCATAAAGTGTTATGGCTTAGAAGATATTACCAAAGATAACTCAAAACCCAAAGCCATGTAAAACATATCTCTGCCTTTGGCAAAGCTCGTTAGTCTTTGATGAGTGTTTATGCCTACATAGATATACATACAAAAACAATCAATTGGGGAAAGCATAGGATTTCTAACCAAATATGTGAAGTATGATTAATGTTAAAACCACCCACAGATAGATATCCCTTGACACTAATAGTCATTGGATGCAGACTGTCCCTGTATTATCTTTTAGTTTGCTTTGTTATTTTTCTAGCAATACATTGTGGTTGAGAGAGACAGTCCCATTCTCATTTAGTGGTACACTGATAACTAATCTAAAGGTGGCTCCCAATTTAAAAACTTGTAATATTAAATATGGGAGAACCAAAGCCAATAGAATGGAATGGGGAAAATTAAAAAGTGATGTCTCCAGATGAAACAACATTAGGCTATCTACAAATATGAAGTGACATTCAAACTGTAGCTCATCACTTGGCCACTGATCCATCAAAATCTGGTTGTTAATGGTCCAACTGATAACTTCTCAGCTGAAAGCGGATGCCTGTGTAATTTGCCAGAAGTAAGCAATGAGCATGTATTCCACAATATAAATTCACAAGCATTCTGGAAATGGATTATGTTGAAACATTCTAGCCACTTTATGGGACACCTTCAGGAAATTTTGCATTGTATGGTAACATTTGGATGATTTTACCAAAAGGGAGGGTGTTTTGAACACCATAGTTGCAAAACTCGCCAAAAACTCGGCGAGTTTCGAAAAACTCACGAGTTTTTCTTGGCGCCAAGTTTTCCAAGCAAAAACTCACCAGAAAAACTCTCCGAGTTTTTGGTAAAAACTCACCGATTTTTTGGCGAGTTTTTTGCCAAAATCTTGGCGAGCCTGTAAAAAAACTCGGCAAAAGGGGCATTGGGGCATTTCAATCTCTTAAAAAATCAGGAACACGCTTGGTCAGTATATTTCAACATATATTTAAGTTTGTATATTTTTGAAATATACTGTCAAGATGTTTGAGATAGGTTCCAGATCCATGGGATTTAACATGCAGATTCTAGATTTTGGAGGATCCATCAGATTTTATTAAGATATTCTTTTATTTGTTGATACTTAGAATCTCCTATTTTTAGTTAATGGTCAGTTTCTTGTAACGGTATGTAATTATGACAAGACCGTGTGTCGATCTCTGGCAATCTTTGGCAGTTTCTAAATATAGAAACTTGCTTTCTTTGTAATTACTTGTAACCTATTTAAGAGCCTTTGCTCTATGTGAATATCATCCAGCATTCTGCCATTTACCTGTGTAATATGGTATCAGAGCTTGCTTCGACTTCGAAAACATAATTTCATTCGAAATTATTCAAGTTTTTTTCGAATCTCGAATTTGTTTTGGGCTCTTTGGTTGGTTCTTGTTTTTTTTGGTGAGGCCGGATTTTTTTTTCTGCAGACTTCCTGTTTTTCGAATTTGCTGAGTGCCTAGGGCACAGAAAATTTTTGTCTAGGGTTTTGACCCTCAAAAATTTGACGAAAATTTTTTTCGAAGACATATTCCTGGTGGGTTTTTCGAGCAGATTTCTGGGTCTTCGTCCGAATTTTCTTCTGGTTTTCTAAAATTTCTGAATGCCTAGGGCACGGAATTTTTTCGTCTAAGGTTTTGACCCTCAAAAATTTGACGAAAATTTTTTTCGAAGACATGTTCCTAGTGGGTTTATCGAGCAGATTTCTGGGTCTTCGTCCATTTTTTTGAGTGCATCGTTTTCCGTGCCCCATTTTTCGTGCAGCGTACCTGTTCTGAAATTTGTGCCAGTTCAGTTCTGTTCGGTGTACCTGCAGTGTTCTGTCCGGAATTTCAGTTCGCATCCACTTCTGTTCGTCGTTTTTCGTGCCTCGAAAAGCGTGTGGAATGGCGAGCTTGTCCAATATTATGGTGGAAGGCAGTCAACGGTTCAACAGCCGCAACTACAACACTTGGAAGCAGCGAATGATGACCATCTTTGAATATCACTGCCTCGCTCAGATCATTCTAGGCACTACCACTCGTCCAGCAACGGCGAGTAAAGACCAGGATAAGTTTGACGAACAAACCCGTGAAGCAATCATGCTCATTAAGCTATCAGTCACAGATGATCAGCTACCTCAGATTCCGGCTGGAAAGACAGCAAAGGAGATTTGGGACCATCTAAAGGGTTTGCATGAAACCTCCGACAAGAGCCGTGCGTTCTCCCTGAGAAATATACTGTTTTCTATCATAATGGATGAGAAGACATCTTTGCAGACGCACCTGAACAAGATCCAAGAGATCAGAGATCAGCTGGAGGCTATTGGTCGAAAAATGGAGGAAGAAGACCTGGTTGTGATCACTTTGAAAAGTCTACCTAAGTCCTATGAACATTTCATTGAGACTCTCAACATTACATCAGCTAATGTTGATCTGAAGTTTCCAGAACTCTGTACTATCCTCTTGCAGCAGGATCGCTGGAAACAACAGTTTGGTAGTAGTGCTTCTTCGTCCTCTTCAGAGCAGGCTTTTGCAGCCAAGTTTCAGGTTCAGAATAAAGGCAAAAGTCAGCCTCCACAGCAGAATCAGCCAGCGCCATCTCAGGACAGCGGTAAGAAGAACATTCAGTGTAACTACTGTCACAAGTTTGGACACATCAAGATTGTTGCGCACGTATCGCTTCTGAACAGAAGAAGCAGGGAGGGTCTCAACAGAAGGCCAACAGTGCGGAGCACACTGAGCAGAAGGAGTCCGTGTTTTACGCCTTCATGGCTAAAAGACCTGCAGACCATGCAAAATCCTCTGCCAGGTATATTGATTCAGGTGCTTCGCGTCACTTCACTCATTGTCATGACTGGTTTACAGAACTCTCCCCTTTCAGTGATTCAGTGGTCTTCGGTGGTGGAGAAGTGTACACAGTTGCCGGTAAGGGCACTGTTCAGCTTCAGTCTGGTGGGAGGAAAATCATATTCCTCAACGTATATTATGTTCCTGGTATGGAACTTAACTTACTTTCAATCAGCCAGATCATGAAACACTCTCCACAACTTGATGTGGTGTTCAGCGCTCACAAGTGCTCGATCATCGACCGGGAAACCAAATGCACTGTAGCTGTTGGCATTGAGGACCATGGTCTTTATTGACTTGTGGATTCGGATGGTCCTCCTGTATCAGCCCTAGCAACTCGACACTCTTTGGTTACCAGTCTCTGGCATCAGCGATATGGGCACCTGAATGTGCACTACCTGTCTCAGCTCTCCCGACAGCACCTGGTAGATGGGCTCCCTGAGATTCAGGCTCAGAACTTCGGTGTCTGCGGATCGTGTCAAGCTGGGAAACAACACCGCACGCCATTCCCGACTAGCGACTCCTGGCGCGCATCCAAGGTACTTCAGTTGGTTCATGTTGATGTTTGTGGCCCTATGAATACTCTTTCAGTTACTGGATGCAAATACTTTTTATTGTTTGTTGATGATTTCAGTAGGAAAATGTGGGTTTACTTTCTTAGACAGAAATCAGATATGTTTCCAGTTTTTCAAAAGTTTAAGGCCTTAGTAGAAAAAGAGTCTAGTTGTTCCATTGTAACTCTTAGGTCAGATAATGGGGGGGGATTTTGTTCAAATGCGTTCTCCAGCTTCTGTGATACACATGGCATCAAACGCCAATTGACCACACCCTACACTCCTCAACAGAACAGTGTTGTAGAGCGGCGCAACCGCACTATAACTGAGTTAGCCCGTTCCATGATGGAGCACAGATGTGTTCCTAAGAAATTTTGGGCAGAAGCAATTTTCACTGCAATTTACCTTCTTAACCGGTCTCCGACCTATGCAGTTAAGGATAAAACTCCAGAAGAAGTCTGGACTGGCCGCAAGCCGCGGGTCAGTCATCTGAAAATTTTTGGCTCTCTTGCCTATGTTTGGATTCCCGATGCCAAGCGCTCTAAACTGGACTCCAAGAGTCAAAAATTAATGTTCACAGGATACAGTGATAACCACAAGGCCTATCGGCTCATTGACATTGAGACAAACAGTCTCATCTTCAGTCGTGATGTGGTTTTTGATGAAGAGCGGGGACCCTTCTTCTCTCCCTCTTCTGTGCAGCAATCCGACGAGCAGCCTTTGAAGGCCCCTGACTTGGGTGTCCGTCTTCCATTAGGTCCACCTTCTGGGAGGGATGCTGATAATTCTTCAGATTCCGATGATTCTCAATTAGACATCCCTGAGGATGATCCTGAGTATCCTCCTGATGCACTTGTTCTACCTGATGCACCTGTTCTACCTGTTGCACTTGTTCCAGAACCTCCTGCTGACCCTGACGTTGGCCCATCTACCCGTCGCCCCAAATGGTGGTCTCAGACGATTGCCGATCTTCATGATGATGAACTTGTTGAGGGTAGATCCTCCCGGAATAAGAGCAAACAGCAGCATACAGTAAACTTTGCTCTCATGGCCAACCTGCACAGTGTCTATGAGCCTCAAACTCATTCAGAGGCTAAAGGTATTCCAGAGTGGGATACGGCGATGGAATCAGAACTCCAGAGCCTTCAGAAGAACCACACCTGGGTCCTTTCAGACCTTCCTCCAGGGAAGAAACCCATTAGCTGCAAATGGGTGTATAAAGTTAAGTACAAGGCTGACGGAACCCTGGACGAGTACAAAGCACGGCTTGTTGCTTGGGGTTTCTCACAGAAAGAAGGCATCGACTATGAGGAGACTTTTGCTCCTACAGCCAAGATGAGTACCATACGGCTCATCCTTGCCTTAGCAGCCCAGTTTGGATGGAAAGTCCATCAAATGGATGTCAAAAGTGTCTTTCTCAACGGTGAGTTGCAGGAAGAACTCTATATGACGCAGCCTCCTGGTTTCAAGGTTGCCGGACAAGAACAGAAAGTCTGTAGACTGGTCAAAGCACTTTCTGGCTTGAAGCAGGCTCCAAGAGCATGGTACATCAAAATCGACAAGTACCTCACAGATCATGGCTTTAAGCGGAGTCCATCTGACCCAAATTTGTACATCAAACATACTGGTAATGATATATTGTTGCTCGTTGTCTATGTGGATGACTTGCTCATTACTGGTAGCTCGGCACACCTAATCGATAAGATCAAACAGGACCTGTGCAAATCCTTTGATATGACGGATTTGGGACTTTCACGCTATTGTCTAGGTGTTGAGGTTTGGCAAACTCAGAACAGCATCTTCATCTCTCAGTCAAAGTATGCTCGCAGTCTTTTGGATAAGTTCTGAATGCAGGACTGCAAACCAGCCTCCACCCCGATGGAAAAAGGACTTAAGCTGTCCGCTAAGTCTGACTCACCAGCGGTTGATGAGTCTCTGTTTAGACAGCTCGTAGGCAGTCTTATCTATCTGACTGCTACTAGACCAAACATCAGTTTTGCAGTCAGCTACATTTCACGTTTTTTGATAGCTCCTAAGGCTGTTCATTGGGTAGCGGCTAAGCATGTGCTGCGGTACGTGAAAGGCACTTTTGACTTTGGACTTCTTTACACAAGGAATTCTGATCCCAGCCTTAGAGGCTTCACAGATTCAGATTGGGCAGGTTCAGTTGATGAAAGAAAATCAACTTCTGGGTATGTGTTCAGTTTGGAATCCGATGCCGTCACATGGACCAGTAAGAAGCAGCAGGCTGTAGCACTCTCCACAGAAGTTGAGTATCGAGGTGCAGTGAAGGCAGCTTGTGAGGCAGTTTGGCTTCGCCGGATGCTTGCAGATATGCGACTATCTCAAGCAGGTCCGACTCCCCTATTTTGTGACAATCAGGGAGTTCTCAAACTTGCCAAGAATCCGGTCTTCCATGAAAGAACCAAGCATGTAGAGACGCATTGTCACTTCATCAGATCGTTGGTTGAAGACGGATCAGTTCAGTTGCTGTATGTTCCGACTAAGGATCAGACAGCTGATATTCTCGCCAAGTCCCTTAGTCCTGACAAGTTTGTAAAATTCAGGGGGTCTCTTGGTGTAGTGAATAGGTTGACCATTAAGGGAGGGTATTAAGATATTCTTTTATTTGTTGATACTTAGAATCTCCTATTTTTAGTTAATGGTCAGTTTCTTGTAACGATATGTAATTATGACAAGATCGTGTGTCGATCTCTGGCAATCTTTGGCAGTTTCTAAATATAGAAAGTTGCTTTCTTTGTAATTACTTGTAACCTATTTAAGAGCCTTTGCTCTATGTGAATATCATCCAGCATTCTGCCATTTACCTGTGTAATAGATTTCAGACTTAACCAATTTTTCAGGGTTTCAGACTTAACCAAATTCAGGTTTTCAGGGTTTTAGACTTAGAATCAGCCATCAGGATTCCGCATAAGGATGCGATTTTGTACTCAATTTGCATTCAAATCAATCAAATTTAATAGAAAACACTTTTGTACTCATTTATGGACTCATTGGATACTTCTTGTCATTGAATTTTGCAAAAAAAAAGTGTTTTTAATGAAATTTAAGCAATTTTTTAAGTTGCTAAGTTTTTGCCGAGTCGTATTTTTTGGGCTTGGCGAGTTTTTCAATTTGGCGAGTTTTTCAACTATTTTGAACACCATCAGGCATGCTGGTACTTATTTTCGTTGGACGCATAGATGAAAAGCCACTTGTCATAGAGATCCTTCAAACCTACATCTGGGAAAGTTTGAAGTTTTTAAAGAACATTCAGCTGCTCACACTGTAGCCACAATAGATAAATTTAGGAAATATGTCAATTCATTAGGTGATGACTCCAACATGTTCTCTCTCCTTGCATATGTCAAGACAAATAGATGCTTAAAATACCATTAGTTTTATTCTTCAATGTACTCTTATCGATCTACAAAATAAACGAAGAGGCATTCTGACAGAGAGATTGTGAAATTTGATTTGTGAACTGAAAATATGTGAAAGCAAATAATATCTAATTGTTAAAATAACGAATTGAAAGACAAATTTATCTAAAAAGGGGAGAAAGACATGGCTTACTTTCAAGATCCTGAACAAGACTCCGAAGTTGTCCACACTCTATGTCCAAACGCTGCTTTGCCTCTGCACCAAATGAAGATGGATACATTAAATGGACCAGTATACAGTGCATTCAATATGGTCAATATAAACGCGGATATACCTATATTAACCTAAAAGTGAAATTGTATGCAATATTAATTACATATCCTTAAGCATGTCACAAAGGCTGCCATGTAGCAAAGGAGTTTTTATTTATTTTTTGAAACTACGCTTTCATAACACAGTAACAATTTACTTCTTTTTTAACATGGCTAAGGTTCTTATATTAAAACACAAATGAAAAATAGCATCCTCGCCATAGGGCTTTCACAACCCTTTTCATATTGTAAATTTCAATCCAATGATAAAAAATTATAACATACAGATATACACAAGAAAAAATAAAAAGGCGGAAAAGTTTACAAGCCAAAGTTATGAGACAAGGAATGAGAACATTATTTACACAGGAAATGACAAACATGTAATATCCCCGAAGGAATATTTTATGATTTTAATAATTTTCCCAAAATTCTGAATTTTTATGTAAGCATGCAATTCCCTTGAATTTCTTTTACAATAAACCGATGCTAATTTCCAACTTAAATTGCAACAATATAAATATTGAAATTTATATAAAAAGATGCAGCAATAATTTCATTTAATAAATTTCCAGAAGAATATATTGTTTTGATACAAATCAACCAACAACATAAATGATAAGAAAGAACCTTTTTATTTAATTTCTGCATATGATATGTATTGCTGATCAATCCCACATCATGCAAATTCCCTTTACACTACAATATCCCACTTCCAACTTTAATCACTGCCTTTGACTATAGTTACCAAATCTGTACGGCACATTGAAGACCCCATAAAGTACTCCAAACCTGCCCGCAGCTATTTCAAGACAGGCGCAACTCTTTCAATTATTAAATCGCTGCCTTATGTGGTCGGTACGGCAGGTTTAAAACAAGATTAAACTTGCACCTTCCCTTAGCATATGGCACAGCCACTTTAATGCAGCAACCTTTTGATAATTAAAAATGGTATGGCTGCTTTAGCATTTGTACAGCCAGCTCAATGGCCTCACAAATAATCATTGAATTAAACAGTATGGCCTGCATAAATAGTATAGCCATTTTATTGATTTAAAATCAATAACAAATGAAGGCCTTCCTTACTACAATTTGATTCTGGAATTCATAATGAATATCACAAATTGTCTCTATAAAATAATAAAATCAACACCAATCCACTGAAATACCTAAATCTTTTGGTAACACACAAATCTGAGAAACAAAAACACTGAAAACTGGAAACTCTTCACAATCACACTAAAATTGGCAATGCTATTGAAGCCCTGTACAATTCCTGGATGGAATTACCGATTAGAATCCTAACAGTTTTCGTTCTCGAATTCCCAAAGACCTTGAGGGTTTTCATCCTTCAATCTTCTGTAAAGATGAACATAAAATGCTCAAGCTCAGCAAAAAAAGGGTTTTTGATAATAACATACCAATTATGATACTGACCAAGAGTATGTGGAGACTCTTGAAACCCCGGAGAAAGAGGTTGACAGTGCCAGGGAAGGAGATACCAATAATCAGCTTAAGCAGGAATTAAGTGAAGTTAAAACTAAGCTTCTTGCAGTGGAGACCAAAGTCAAGGGGCTGGCGACCGTGTGCCTGAAGGTGATTCACAGGGCGGCAACAACTTTTACCATTCTTCAGGAAGACCGCCAGGACCAGGTTGTCAAAGATGCAAAGACTGTGAACAAGGAGGAGTTGTTGGAGTTCCTAAAAGAAGATTGGAATGTTCTATTTAATTAGTTCTTGCTTTTGGTTCTGTTACTAGACTTGGTTCTATTTCTATACCGTTATGTATATCAGTTGTTAATTAGTTGTTTTTGTGCTGTTTGTGGCCGCTAGCCAGTTTTGCTACCCGTGGGGCTTTTGTTATAGGGATCTGCACCCTCATTTGCAGCTTGCTAATGTCAAAAACATACCAATTATGAGGAATTTCCTTCCTTTATAAATCTTCAATTCTCTTTTTTTCCTTTTCTTTTTTCCCCAAAAGTTTCCTTCTTGCAAGATCTCTTAAAATCTTATCAAAGATCTTTTAATATCTCATTAATATGATCTTTAATAATAATAATACTTAAGTTATCCATTTTTAATATATAAGGATTAACTTAAAACATTGTTATTAAAATTATTTTAATAAAATAATATTAAGTTGTCACTTTTTAATAAAATAAAAAGTAAATCATTAGACAACTTAAAAATATTAACTTTATCATTTCTTTTCCTTTATTTGAAAAAGGGGGCATGACAAAATATTTCAACATCCAATTTATTGTGATAAGCATTTAAAGAATTCTAACTACATTGTTTTTAACTATCAAGAACCTCAATCAATCTAAACTGAAATTGATAAATTTCTGGAAAAGAAATTTGTCTATAAAATTTTGAAATGTAAATTTCTGAGCTGTGAAAGGAAACAGATTTATGAAGTAAGATTTTTTCTAGGAACAAGCAATATATCTCTGTTAAGATTGCAACCAATAAAAAGAACAGGCCAAGCTCACAGGTGAGCTATTCACAAGTTTGAAGGCAACCAATCGTCAATAGGTGAGAGATCACATATTTCCATTCCAAATAATCATGCCCTTATTACAATATATCTTGCCATATTATAAGCAAGGCAAAAATAAAGCAATCTTTGCTTCATCCTAAAGCAATTGTTGCTTTAGTCTTCTAATACATAAATCCTTGCTTTATTCTACTTAAACAACAAATCTATCTATAGCCTTTCATCTCTTTATTTGCATTGACAAAATGCTTGGCCAAATGAAGGTCATTGTACAAGTGAAAGACCCCACATTGCATTTCTGTCATGAACATATTCGACAAATCATTCAACAGAGGTGGGAGAAACTCAACACTTTCTTGCACATGGTTGCCTATGCATTGAATCCGAAGTGATATGTGCAAAGGCTTGGCAAAGGTACCCCTATACAAGATGTTGAGGTGAAGGCGGGGTTCATGAAGGCTATTTAGAAGATGTGCAATGTAGAGGATGCCTCCATTTGTTCTAAGTGGACAAAATTTGCCACTCATTGGGAATAACCAAAAGAGGCCAAGTTAAATAAGGAGACTATGGCACAAGAGGACCCAATTTTGTGGTGGAATATGCATATGCCTCCTCCTTTGACAACCACACTAGCCATTTGTCTATTGTCTCTAGTTTCTAGTTCTTCTATTGCAGAGGAGCTCGTCTACTTATAGCTTCATCCACTCGATTAAGAGGAATAGGCTTACCTCTAGGTGGGCAAAGAAGCTTGTAGCTATATTTAGCACCTTGCATCTCATTGACCACAACACATGCAAGGAGGGTCCTGCAGCCCAATGGGATGTAGAGCGAGAGGAGCCAACATAGGTTGATGATGATGCGACACAGATAGGATTGGTTGGTATTGGTTTGGAGAAGCTTGACCTTGAGAAGTCCAACATAGGAGTTTGACATGGACTTTGGGGATGATAAGAGGCATTGGGCTGTTGGCCAATTGTATTTGAATTTTGAATATAATCATCATTTTGAATATAATATATTGATATTTGGTATTTTCATTGTTCAATGCAATGTGTTTTAGTATTTCAAAGTTTCATTTATTATTCCTTACGCATTTTTTTATAACTAATTTTTCAAGTACTATATATATTTGCTCTGTCGTCCCTAAACCTAGGCGCTTGGTGTCCCCATCCTCAAGACCCACCCCCCCATAACCCCGTTCCAAGACTCTATGGAACTACGAAAAAAACATTCAAAATGCTTTTTAAAAAATACTTTATTCTTTTTTAAAAACTTGAAAAAAAATCTTTAAAAACTCGAAAAAATCTCAAAATACTTACCTTTGATCATAAATCTCCTTTGTGCAAGCTAGTTCCCTCTTGTAGCACTTAACAAATGCCTTTGCAACCCTTCACCTTTGAAAAAAACCAACAAGTGTCAAAAATGCAAAATGGCAGAATGTTGTTAGAGCTTTGTATGGCTTGTGATTGTGAAATGAAGTCAAAACAAGTGTTTTGTGTCACTTTTAGGGTTTTCAATAAGGTTTTAGGTTACTTTATGATTAGCAAATGCGTATTTTAATGTTAAAATCTGTTTTTTTTTTACGCTTTTTAATGGGTGTCAATTCTCCCAAGTTCGGTTGGGCAAGGCCCTACCACCTTAGGTACCTTCTGGGTATGTCTTCATGCAAATTAGCTCCTCCTAAAGCACTTAGCAAATGTCTTTGCAATCCTTCACCTTCGAAAAAACCAGCAAGTTTCAAAAATGCAAAATGGCAACTTGGAATGATATTGGAGGTTTGTGGGGCTTGTGATTGTGAAATGAAGTCAAAACAAGTGTTATATGTCACTTTTAGGGCTTTCAATCAGGTCTTTTGATTACTTTATGATTAGCATATGCATTTTTTTATGTTCGAAATCATTTTTTTTATTTTGACGCTTTTTAATGTCTGTCGAGGATCAATTCTCCCAGGTTTGGTCAGGCACAACCTTGCACTGTTGGTGTGAACAGGGTATACTACCTAACTGGTTCCACATTAGGTTTTATTCACACTTGCATAGTTAAGTTTACTTAGGGCACACTTGGGATAGTTATATTTTTCTGTCTCATGTCATATGATTATGACACTTGTCATAATCGTATGTAGTCCTAGGTCTCAACCTTGCCTATATAAGCGAGGGCTCTCATTGTACATTATCATACATCTTAGATCTTGTGTATCTTGTACCATTTTTGTATGCATCATTATCATTCTTTGGCAATATAGCATTTGTATTACTTCTCTCTTATGTGGATGGTTATTTTGGTCGCAAGTGATCTTGGCCCCCCTTGAGTTTGTTGTGACTCTTACATGGTATCAAAGCTTCAAATCTACAATTTTCTTCCCTCGATTGGAGAGTTTTTGCTAATAAGTTTCATATAGTGCATCCTAGTACAAAATGGACTTCACCATTGAGACCAAAAGGCCGAAAAACTTATAAATTGATATAAAACTCGATAGATTTTTGTACCAAAAACTTTTTGGCCATTTTTTAGGGTTTGCATAAATTTGTTGACGAAAATTCCATACCATACAATCTATACAGATCCGTACTTGCCAAAAAAAAAAAAGTCTACATCAGCGGTACAATCAACAAGTATTTTCAAAAGATTCTCAAGGGAATGTTTTGTCTGCATCACATCAGGTGTGATCCTACGGTAAGACATCATATCATTTGCTTGCAGTATGTCAGTAGGCATCAGGAGCAAGGTATGGGAGGCAACATCATATTGTGCCAACATTCGGCAAATCTCCTGCACAAAAGCCCGAAGCCCAAGTCATATCAACGAGTAGGGGCTACAAGTTGAAGTGACTAATGTGTGCAAGCTGAAGCCCTTGGTGTTGGGGTGTGTAGAGCCCTCAGTTATACCACACCCATGGGGGCCAAAGAGCAACAGATAGCATAGGGAGCGCCACCACCGCCACTATGTCATTGATTGGCCAGCACTCTGTCCAAGAACCTCCTCTAGCTGCGCTTTGCCCAAATCCAACACCGTCACCTAGCCCAGCGAGCAATGTCGCCCCAACAATGTAGGGGGGACGTTTTTTTGCCCTAAAGAAGTTGATTATTTGGATGAGGCATAACTTTTTCGCCATAGAGTCTATTTTTTGTGTTCTTATAGGCATTAGAATGCTAGTTCCAAGCACTTCATAGTGGTACAAGTATTTTTTCCAAATTTTCCTGCAAGTGCCTATTTTTTCAATTTGAAGCCCATGTTTGCTTGCATTTTTCAACAAGTCATATCTTATGCCCATAGTGTCCAATTTTGGACTTCTTACAGCATGTTCGAAAGGTATTTCTGAACACTACAAATCCATCCATGTCATTTTTCCAAATTCTGCCTTAGATATCAAAATTTCAATTTGAGGTAATTTTGTGTACTTTGGCTCATTTCTTGGAAAATTTGTTGAAATTGGTGGTTGGTTTTGTTTGAGGGCCTTCATTTTTAGTATTGATATGTTGGGCAGGTTTTAATTTCTATTGAGGGTTTTATGTCTATTTAATTTGGAAATATATCTTAGTTCATCACAGGTTTTTCATTTCATCCTTCTATAATCATCTTGCAAAGAGGGAACTATAGGCAATGGAGAGATGATATTTTGAAACACTTGTGTTGGCTTCATCTTTTGCCACATCTATATGGGCTTGTTCCTCAACTAGGTACTTTTTGGAAAACGTTTGTTTGGAATTCCAAAAATGATCATGTCATAGGAGTGATTGGTCTACACGATGATCACACTTAGAATATCACTTCGCACATTGAGTGTCCTCATGTTCTTTGGACCAAGATTTGGGAGATATATGGAGATCTTGATACTCAATCATTCCCAAATGATCTTGTTTTAGGCTGTCTTGTACCTCTTGATGATTCAAACAATCTACCATATGACTAATACAAATAAGGAGTTTGATTCTTTGGAAAGCCTTGCATGTTTGGATGATGAGGATGATGAGGCTTCTTTTGATTCTCCTTCTCCTACTACAGAGACATGTGTTGATCCTTCACCTTCATTGATTCCTAGTGCAGATTTATTGATTGAGACTCCCCTTGTTTCTGCTTCTTCAAAGTTCAATATTGTTTTCATCTTCCAGTAATTCAGTTCAATAGGATCCTTCTTGTCTTTCATATTCAGCTTTGTGGGATGATCTTTTGACAGGTATTGCAGATTTGTTTTGCAAGTCACATCTTACAGATTTGACAGACACACTTAAGGATATCCATTTCCTCTTTGATGACAGTTATGGCATAGTTGTTATCACATCATCTTTGTCTTTGGAGATTGTTGTTCGTGAGTTTCCACGTTGTCTTGGATTGTCACACTCTTTGATTAGGCTTGGAGCTCCTAATTTTGTTGTGGCATCCTTTGGCACTAGCAAAGCAACACTTGAGCAGTTTTTAGAGGCACGCATCATGAGACTTCTTCCCTCATTTCCATAGTTCCACGAGGACACGTCCCCCCCCCCCCCCCCCCCCCCGAATCTCTCCTTGGGTAGACTTCTGGGCGTCCCCCCGAAAAACATTTTTTAATCATTTATTTTAAATTTCAAGGAAAATGCAAACCTAAAAGCGCCTCTAAGTTTAATATGTCTCATTTTTAACCTTTCTTTTCTTTGTTTCATTGTTTTGCACCGCACGTGGAGTTCTGTTGTGCCTGCATCGTCGAGTCTCCAGCAGTTCCAGTGATGAGGAGATCGACATGGAGCTTGGGGATGATTAGATCATTGGAGGCAGCAGGCCATTAACCATTTTGGCATTTACTATTTAGTATTTACTATTTACTATTTCAGTATTTTGAACATTGTTGAAACTTGATTGTAATTATGAACAATGATTATGAAACATCTAGTTCTCGTTCCAATGTCTATTAAATTTAAGTGCATTATTTCAATGTTCACTAGTTCAGCGAAATCATTGCAATGTGTTTAAACTCTAAACTTTACTTATTCCTTACACTTCTACAGTTATACATCTTTTTATAACTAATTTTTCAAGTATTATATGTATTTCAGGGCACCACTCCCTCGCCGCCCCCCGCCATCCCCAAATTTAGGCCCCCCGTCCCCGAAACGCGTCCCCTGCCGTCCCCGTCCCCGTAACTCTGTGGAACTATGCTCATTTCCCTTCTGGGAGTTGGAGTTTCTTCTACATACAACTTTGGATTTGTTTCTTGTAACATACCCTATCGAACCTACTTAGGAAATAGATGATTTTTTCAAAGATGTGCAAGCTGAAATTATAGGCAAATACCGAAAGTGGATGCAAACCCTAATAAAATTAATGCTGCACTTATTCAATGTGCTGCTACTGCTGAAATTATCAAGCCCTAGCACCAATCTGGACATATGCCACCTTGTATGAATATGCAAGTACCAATATTTTGGACTTATACAATGCTGGTATAATGATAACAGCTATTGAGCATCAGAAATTAACCTTTCTATTATTATATTTCTGCTTGTTGCATGATACAGCGATTGGCAACAACACCTTATATTTAAAATATATGTTTCTTTTGGACTTACATAGACATCACCTCAATCATGGGAAATCTGAGTATCAATGAAACCACATAAACACTGCAGAAACCTCTTCAATATTGTAACTAACTGATACCCCAATTAATAATCAGTAGCAACAATTATTACATATATATTTCAGCAGCAACACAATATAACAGCTAAAGCAGCTCAAATTACTGTGATTCATACCTCCAAAGGCAGCTTAGTATTGTCAAATAGCAGACAACTTCTAATCATTTGTTGATGACTCAACTTCTTGTCTCTAGCAAAAAGCATATTATGGGCCCCACAGTAATATTCAACAGATTTCAGTTATCAAATATTTGGCCTTTGTACGGCAGACCCCGCCAAGATACCAAATACACTCAACAGACAATTTTGACAGCCTTAATAAAATATTATACTTCTCCCCAAAATATGTACGGCAAGTAGTTCCTTTAAAGAATTGACTTTGGTATGACTTAACATGGTATGGGCCCCACCAAATGACTTCATTTCCTTCTTGTATGATGTACAGTCAGCCAATAATTAATTAGTTGTTGTGCCTATCATAGGCTGTGATTCATATGTTAAGCCATTTTGCTACCCTACGATTCACAAAATAATAGTACGGAAATGTATGGCAATAACCGTACGGACCAGACGTATGATGAGTAGCAATAACTATAATATGAAATGCAAACACAGAGAGATCCAGAAACCAGCAGCATTCAATTAATTTGGAAATATAAAATATGTGCAATGCCCGGTACAATTTGAGATTTTCAACAACAGATAAATAATATTGAATTCTTCACAACAAATCTGCAAACCATAAATCCTCAAGATCTTCAACAATGAAAGTTTGCTTGCAAATCCAAATCGTTATGGTACAAGCGCAATACCTGAGTGGATCTGCCTCCAATGAGTGAGATGGTTTTTGTTCTCAAGCTCACTATGGAAACCGAAGGGTTTTCGTCCTCTAATCACCTACACCAAGGGTTTTCGTCCTTGATTGCTGAAAACTCCAAATTAGAAGGAATAATCAAAATGACAAATCAGGTAATTTGCTTGATGTCTTTGTCCTTTTATAGTTGTCTTTTTCGGTCCCTCCATTTATTTTATTTTTATTTTTATTTTATTTTCCCTCCAAGTATTTAAAAATACTTTTTGAACTACATTCATAGGTCCCCTTTTAGAAAAACATTTGAATACAGTGTTAAAAACACTTTTTATTACATAGGATCTAAAATAATATAAAGTGATTGAGCCGAATATTATTAATTTTTTAATTCTAAAAAAGGAACATAATATTTCTTCCCAAGGGTAGAAATGTTGTTTGCCGATTTTGGATCATCTTCAGCATTCATCTTCGAGCATTCACCATTGGCACAAGAGCTACTTCTTTGCAGGGGGAATACAAAGTCTCGTTCTTTCCCTCTTATGGGGAGGCTATTGATTGTATATTCGTGATGGATGTAGTCCATGGGGGGTCTTGTTGAGTCGTCCTTCCATCACTTGTGCATGTTTGTTTGCATGTATTCTCTCTTTTGGAGAGGGGTTTTTCCTATGAGTTTTTCTCTTTTACTTCAGTTGTGAGAGATTTCTTGTGCATGGGTACCTCATCAAACCTTGTTACTAAGACTCATCTTTGCATCTTGCATTTGTTTGGTCCTCCCTAAGTTGCACTTAAGGAGGGTGTTGGTGTGAATAGGGTATATTGCCTAACTAGTTCCACATTAGGTCCCATTCACAATTGCACATTTAAGTTTACTTAGGGCACACTTAGGATAGTTATTTTTTTCTCATGTCATATGATTATGACACTTGTCATAATCCTATGCAGGCCTAGGTCTCAACTTTGCCTATATAAGCAAGAGCTCTCATTGTACATTATCATACATCTTAGATCTTGGGTATCTTGTACCATTTTTGTATGCATCACTATCATTCTTTAGCAATATAGCATTTGTGTTGCTTCTCTCTTTTGTGGAAGGTTGTTTAGGTTGCAAGTGATCTTGGGCCCCCTTGAGTTTGTTGTGTGACCCGTATAGCCACCTCAAGTACCCTATGCGTGTGTCTAGGACATACCCACAAGGTACTTGGGGCAGTAGGATCATGCCCAAACCATCTCGAACACACTCCAACACTCACTCCCACTCCCTCTCCCTCTCACATTCGATTCAGCAATGGGACTCAAAACGGGGAACCAGGTAACATAGGTTGAATTTGAGTTAAATGCGTAACTCTTCTTTTCACCTCTATAAAATAGAGGTTCTCCAACCCTTTTCTTTATGATGGTACTTGGTTATCTTGTTATCTTAAAATTCTCTTTGTTTTTTTTGTTTTGTAGTGGAGAGAATGTAAGCATTGTAATATATTGTAAGATTTCAAGTTGTCATCTTCATTAATGCACTTGGGTTTTTTTCGTCAAACAGTTTCCCAACTCCAAAATTCTTGTTTGACCTTTTTTGTGGTATGAGTTTGTTTCATTTTGTTAATTTATTTATTTTTCCTTAGGATTTCATGTTTAGTAGTTGATATTGCCATAAATTTTTTTCTAACAGATTTTGCAATCTATCATATAGTGGACTCCTTAAAAATATTTGTCAATTAACCTTCAATTATGAAGTAAGTTAATCATTTGCAAACATTTCTTAGCAACCTGTTAACATGCACAAAAACAAAATAATAAAAAATAACATCAAAAAAGGAAATTTTTTGGCCTTAAAGCCTTTTGTATGTAACAATGCCTTTGCGATTTTGTTGTTTAGTATACATCAAAAAGGAAATGACTAAGGCTTGAGTCCTGAGGACATATAAGTTAGATTCAAAATTCTAAGACAATGGGCCATGTAATATAATGGGAAGAAGTGATCCTCATGTCATTTCGATAGTTTCTGAACAGTTTCTAAAACGTATAAAGTTCAAATAAACTGAGGAAATGAGTGAATCTTGCCTGATATTCAGATAGCATTATCCATGTACTGATCATTAGTATAAAAATAAATGTATTGCTCTCTTGCTTATGTTTCAGTAGAGGATTTTTGCCTTCTCTTATGCCCTATGGAAAAAAATTAAGACCAGTTGCTTCACTGAAATTAGGCCAGAGTTCAATACGCTTAACGAAAAAATTAAAAATCAAAACAGTAGTATAAAAAGAGATTCTCATGTTTTAGACCATTACGAACAATTTTTATCTTCATAATTTTCTGTACTTACCTTTTCCAGTGCCAAACCAAGTTGTAGACTTGTGCAAATCCAGTAGCACAGATTTTCCCTCATCCATCCATTGAAATGTATTGTTATTGTTTATAAATCCCTGTTAGCCCTGGCAGATCAGCAAGATCTGAGTTTTAGCGTTTACTAAAGTTTCATTTTGATTTATCTAAAGCATCCACGTAATGATTTGGGCAGCTAGCATAGGAGCCAGAAGACAGTTTCTTTTTTTTTTTTGCCCCTATAACACAGTCAAATGATATTCAGATAAATTTACAATGCACTGTCTAACTGAGGTCCATAGGGCTTTGCAATAGTAAAATGTAAGTCAGGGGTCCAAGCCACTCAAATTCTAATTTATAAAACAAAGATAACTAATAAAATTGATTTTAATGGAGCTTTGGGGTCCAGCATTTTAAAGGTGAGAGCACCTGGTCTTATTGAATCTACATGACACCAAAATGAGCCTAATGACACTTTAGATAAGTGTTTTTTTTCCAGTCAAGCAGAGGACAATCTTCCCGAAGAAACAGGAGGATCCCGAGCTACACCTGCATGCCTATTTTGTGAGAAGCCCCAGAATCAGGTAAAGCTAAAACAGGCAGGAAACATCATGGAGAACTTTGTTTTCTTGTTGTTGGCAATTCTTCCTGCTCGAAACAGCAACTGGCCACTTCTCTCTGCCTAGGACATGCCAAGAAACACCTATAGATGGAACAAAGTTGGCCTTAACTTAAAGTTCAATTGATATTTTAACTTTGAAAATATCACAGCAATTTCTGGCATTGTTTCCCGAAGTGTTCAAAATGCCTTCCCTGCTACCAAACTGTTCACACTCCCAAAACATTTTCATGTTTGTGGTTACATTACATTAATGTCCACACATAACCAAGGTAAGTCAAAGGCTCCAAAGTACATCCAGCATAAAATAGGATGAAGTAGCCAAAATAAAACTCCAAAAAGGCTACAAATCAAAAAACTAAGATAAAAACCGACAATAAATTATACTAAATAATAGGCCGAACCCAATGCAGGTAAATCCTAAACATTTCCAAAATGTAATGCATGGTATTACAAAGAATACACTAATAAGAGAGAGACCAACTACCAACAACAAAAGGGTTGATGTAGACCATGGAGACTGATCCTAACCTGAATCACATGAATCAAGATCAGCACCCTCATCAATCACAAGGAAAGAGCATAGTTCCACGGAGTTTCCTGACGAGGGGACAAGGGGCCTAAGTTTGGGGGCGGTGGAGGGGGGACAGCAGCGGGGGGGTGGTGCAAATACATATAGTACTTGAAAAATTAGTTATAAAAAGATGTATAAGGAATAAGTATATTGCATTGAACATCAATAATTTAACATTTAAGTTTTTAACAATGAAGTTTCAAGTTTGATTGTTTGAACCATTGAACTTCTAGGCGTCAAGGGACTTCTTGCTTTTTGTCTCCCTTTCCCTGAGCATTGCTTTTGGAACTAAAGGTGTATCTCTTCTGAAGGGTTAGTTTAGGTGCAGGCATGTCAACGCAAAACTAAAGTTAATGCAGTTGTCTCTTTGCAGCTTGGCACCCACTCTGTCTACATTATCAAAGTAGAAGGCTAGAGCATGTAACAAAATGTAAAAACCCTTTGTGTTTGGATATCTGAATGGGATGATCCTTTAGTGACTCACTTAAGGACTCTGGAGCTCTTCCATTTCCATTGGGTGTGTGTGGCATCTTTTACTTGGTATTTCATGCCCTCCTTATGAGGGTGAAGCTATGCTCTATATCCAATAGCTCAAATCTTCCATCTCAACATATTAACTAAAATTTTCTCTATTGCCCAAGCTCCTCATGCCAATTTAATAGGTATAAGCTTGTAGGAAAGTAAAAAGAGATCTTTTCAAGTCAGAACATACACAGAAGCTATCAGCATGTAGAGATGTTGGGCTGCAAGCACGGTGAAGGTGGTAAATTATGATGTCATTGTAAGATCTTTAATTTCTAAAGTTGGTTCACGTTCAAGTATAAAACTGACAAAGCTTTCCATGCAATAATATTTTGATTTTCGATAGTTTCCTGGGGCGTTGAGGGACTTCTAGGCGTCCCCTGGACGCCCCGGAGATGTCCCAAAGTCCACCAGACGTTCCTTTTTTCAAGGGACGCCCTGGAGATGTCCCCTCTCAGAGGGAAACGTCCCAGGGACGGTGGAGGTTCGGGGCGGCGGTGGAGGAGCGTCTGGGGGACATCCCCTTAACGTCCCCACGTCCTGAGAACGTCCCTATCCCAGAAACAATTAGTTTTGGGGGGAACGCGTCCCCGTGGAACTATGGGAAAGAGACAATATAAGATCTGATGATGTCCGTGAGAGAATGCCCTCAATTAAGTAGGCCTGGGTGAATGATTTTGGGGGACCAGAAAGAGTGTCTGCCATAAGCTCTCCTAACATCCATGATCATCTACTAGTGGAATGGAAGTTGGTAATACACATCTAAGTAGGATCTCTTGGAATGAAGAACAAGGAGTTGCACCCGACCCTCTAGACCAAAAAGCATTGTATCCACCATGTTTAGAACAAGAAAAGTAGGGAAGTGGAGGTACACTGGTAGTTGCACACAAAGGAGGACAAAATCTCACTAACATACCATCATCTAAGTAGATCATTTTAGCATTGAGAGGATGCTTTAACACCTCTGACCACCAGAATAGGTCGGACTGGGAAGGTAATTAATATGGCAGTCCTCAAGTCTCTTGCAAAACCTGATGCCTAATGGTGATCACTTTATAGAGGTAAAGGGCCAAGCACTTGATTGGATAGTGAGAAAAGGTAGCAAGTAACCCTCTTGAATCCTTGTACAAGCAATAATATCTTCCCATAGATATCGTGATAGATGGAACATCATGAAAATAAAGTGTTCCTATGTATCTAACTCCTTGTGAGAGCAAAGGAAACAAATTCTATCACCTTAGTCAATGTGATGATCAGACTAAATTTGTAACTGGTGACAACGTACCCTCAATAGATCACAAGGAATCCACTAAGAGATCGTATGTTTGCAACAGATCACATGTAGGAGCAAGATAATCTTCATCAGAAGGGCCCTAAGCTCAAACTCCACATCTTTATCTCATAAAGCACCGTGGTTTTTATGATGACCTTGACCAGATCACATCTTCAAAGGGATCTTAGAAATGCATCTGAAAACACTAGCATTCCAAGATTGAAAGAGTTATATCCTTTTTAGAGTCGTGATTTAGAGGCACGCTTAAGATTAAGAGGTCGAACTATACCCTGAACTCCCACGTATGTGGAGTTTGTTGTGATTTCTACAAGCCATGCTCAACTTTAGGAGAAAATTGAAACTATGGGAGAGCCCTTTTGGAGGTATTGACGACCATAACCTTAGACTTATTAAGGTTACCGATTAGTTGTCATACCTCACAAAACCAAACTAGAGTGTTCATATGTCTTTGTGTACACTTAGGGGAACTGTTGATGATTGTTTTTCGACAAGTCAACAATTAGAGTGAAATACAAAGTATCTGACTCCCTCTTGAGCAAAGTCTCTCGAATGCTGAACTAGGTGATCAAACAAGATGACTCCAAGGTTCCTTTCTGATGATTTTGCTAAGAGACAGCTCAGTGACTAAGTATGATTTTGCTGTTAACACACAAAGGGACTTACATTAGATCTTTCTTCTTTCATTTGTTTAGCTTATCTCTCCTTCAGTGTGGATGATGTATATACAAGGTCTCAATGATAAAGAAAATGAAAAAGGTTAAGGGTTCAGAAAGTTAATCTAGGTCAATGAAGCAATGATGTTGTATGAATAGACAAACTCCTAAGTAAACCTAACTTCACTTCGCCAAAGATGCCTACAACTACATGAAGTTGGTGCTATCTCCTAAGGTTATGCGAATGGTTTTCAAATCATGAAGGTTCATATGAGCACCCATAAGACGGCGCAGCTCAAACAAGCATTCACAATCGAACTTAAGCAAATTAAGCTCAGACTAGCTTTACACAACACTTCATCAACGATGAATGTTAAAAGCATGAGCTAGGAGTTGATCAAATATTCAGTACAACAAACATTCCAACAAAGAACTTCTAATCTACTTTACTTGAAACATCTCTCCATTCCATTGAAGTACAAGAAACCATGTTATTTCACAAGATAACACTTAAACACCAAGCGAACTCCAATGTTCTTTGCATTAATCTTGAAAATATTTACAACAATCTCCAGCCCTCTCGGAGAATTTTGAGAGTCTCTCCTATTCTACTCTAATTTCTCCTACCACTTAGCTACTGATCTACTCAATTACAAATGAGGCAACAAGGCCTTTATATAGTGCTCCAGAATACAATGAATGGCTAAGATCAATTCGATAGCCAAGGGTCTAGATTGTGCCACCTCACAGGTAGTTACAACAAACTTGCTATTTTTAGCACAAGAGAGGGAGGCAATGAAGGCACGTTTTCCAATGTGATAAGGTAAGGCGAAAGCATTTAAAATATTCCTCCACATAGGAATCCCTTTGACTTCTTTCATTAAATGATACATTGAATGCATTAAATAATGCGGCTAATCAAAATTGAATGATGTGTACTCGCCACATGGATGCCAACTCAGCATACTTTAAAAATTGTATCATGTTTGTGTGATGTATTCAATGTAATTGCTTGAACTTGTATGTTTAGGAATACATCTTGTAGATCTTGCCTTGTTCATTCTTCTTGTACACTGGATGTATGAAACTTGTTGCTTCACTTGATTAACTTCATAATTCTTTCTTCTTCTTGTAGGTAAGTTGATATGATGATCTTCTTTGATGATGCTCCTTCTTGAAAAGTGAGTAATAGAGTAGATGATGATGACTTGAAGTAGAATGTATGATAATCTTCATTCATGAAGAGTAGGAGAATCTCTTGGACTTGAAGGTTGAATGGAGCTTGAAGTATGATGGATGAATATCTTTGCTTGATGTAGAAGACTTGATGAAGTAATCCTTCATGATGATCTTTGAAGTGACCCTTCGGAGTGTAGTAGATGACCTCTCAAGGAGACTTGAAGGCATTAGAAGAACTTGAAACTTGATGAATCTTGACTTGAAGATTGAGAGATCTTAACTTGAAGCTTGGATAAATGAATGCTTCAAATCATGTTGCTCTTGATGAAGTACACTTGAACTTGATATGATCCAACATGATGTATTGATGTAGGAGACTTGAGGTGTGACCTTTTAGAGTGGTGTTCCCTTTGCAACTTGAAGGTGACTCAAGTACTTGCTTTTGATGACTCCTTGGCTTCACCAACACTCCCTTCTCTCAAGGATGCAACTAAATGATGATCTTGAAGAGTACATGATGATGATGCTTCTTTCTTGCATTGACAACTTCTTAGCTTTACTCCTCGACTAAAGGTGACTCTAGGCGCTTGCTCAAAGGTGACTCCTTGAGATTTATTGATGCTCCTACAAGACAAGATAAACAATATATCAATCACTTCATAAGATAGGAATAACTTTAAACATGTAATAATCCTTTTCGAGCTTAGGCGCAAATATAGGTAAAAATAGGAACAAAATGCGCCTAACACAAATTAGTCCCACATTCATTATTTCAAATGATTTCTAGCAATTGTAAAGTTTTAAAAATGATCTCCCTTATCAAGGCGCCTACTTCTAGGTGTGAACTGAGAGACTCCCCTCAAGGCGCCAATTTAAACTTGATTTTCACCTCTACAAGGCTAGGCGCTGATTTAAAGATATACCAACATTTTGATCTTAAGGCGCTAAAGTGATTTGGGAAGGTAAGATAGGGCGCCTAAACTCTTCATACAAGATTTTAGTTATTTAGAAAACTTCTAACACTAGGCGCTCATTGAATGGTGCTTTCCTCCTCCTAAATCTAGGCGCCTAAACTCATGTAGCTCAATCTTGACATCCTTAAGGCTCTCCAACACTTGATATACCCTTGTGAGATTATTCTACCCTTAGGCGCAATCTATTACTGTCTTAAACTCCATTCTCACATCAAGGCGCCTAAACTCATGTCCTTCAACCTAAGGCGCAATTGTTATGATCTTCTGAACATGCAATGGGCGCCTAAACTCTTCAATCATTCCTTTGTCCCAAATTTGGATGTTTAAGGTCTCTTATGCCAATTTCAATCAAGGCGCCCTATCTTGGAGCGTTTGGAAGTTGATCTTCCTCTAGGCGCACTTTGAAGCTCAACCTAAGGCGCTCATGTGGGTGTCTGCAAGTGAGAAAATGCGCCTAACCTCACTGAACAAATTCACACCTAGCTTTGGCAGTCTCAGGGCATAAGGTATATTGAAAAATATATTTAAGTATAAGTTTAGAGATGTTTGAGATATTTCTTATACTTTAAATATTTTTCAATATACCTTTCAGGATGTTTGAGATAGGTCTCAGATCCACCAGATTTAACATGCAGATTATAGAATTTGAGGATCCACCAGATTTCAGACTTAGCCAATTTTCAGTGTTTCAGGATTTCAGGCTACCAGACTTAGTCATTTTCAGGATCTTCTCAAACATCAGGATCAAGGATTTCATACTCTTTCTTCCTAAGGCGCTCATTGAGGAGTCATAAGCACAGACTGGAGGTTATACAAGCCTTTACTAGCGATTAGACATGGATAAAAATTCTCTTCAACCTAGGCGCCAATGTGAAGTCACTCAGGAGGGAATTGGCGCCTAGAAGATCTTTTCATGTTTGACCAGTGCTAAAACCTCTCCTAAGGCGCTATAGACCTCATCAAGGCGCCAATTAAGTTCAAGGCACTCAATTCACTACAGGGCGCTCACTTATCTTCAAGGCGCCCTGATCATTATAGACTCCAACAACATTAACTTACATGGTTTTATGCTCCCTAGGTGATTGATCTACCTCCTTTGACATCCAGGCACTCAAGTTAGAATGTTTTGGAGTATATCTTCTTCTAGACGCCAATAACAAGAAAATGCGCCTCAAGCTCATGGATCTCAACCTCAGGCGCCTTTGAATGCTAATGTGGGATCAAAAGGGCGCCTAAGTTTAAAGAAATGGTGCCAAAGTTCTAAACTCCTTGATGCTAGGCGCAAATTTGAATGTTTTGATAATTTCATCTCAAGAACCCCTTAGGCGCACATCTCTACCTTGGCGCAAATTCATCTCTTCTATATGTGGGCGCTCTTTGATCTAGGGCGCCAAATTCACCCCGCCAAGGAATCTAGCTCTAGGCGCTCAATGTGATCCTCTTGACTTAGGGCGCTAAAGTTCTAAACTCCTCATCGTAGGCGACATAGGATTTCAAACCTCTCCTCACAACAAGGCACTCATCTCTGGCAGGAGCAACAAAGAATGGCGCCTAAGTCTTCTGCTTCAACTCTAGGCGCAATCTTGAGGTTGTCTAGATGATGGAAGGCGCCCTAAATTCTAGGCGGAGTTTTGAGGTGAACCTGGAGCAATTTCGCGCCCAGAATTGACAGTGCCCGAGGTAAGGTATATTGAAAAATATATTTAAGTATAAGTTGACAGTGCCCAGAATTTCTTATACTTTAAATATTTTTCAATATACCTTTCAGGATGTTTGAGATAGGTCCCAGAACCACCAGATTTAACATGCAGATTCTAGATTTTTGAGGATCCACCAGATTTCAGACTTAGCCAATTTTCAGGATCTTCAGGATCAGGATACCAGACTTAGTCATTTTCAGGGTCTCAAACATCAGGATCAGGTCATCAAGGGGCTCTAAGACTCAAACACCACTGACTTCATCATGAAACAAACGAAGGACATCATCAAAATCTTAATGCAAAACACTGGAATTCAAAAAAAAGGGGGTCCCCATTTGCAATGGGGCGATGTGTGATTTGGTCACAACAGGAACAAGAGAGGAGGACAACATAATTGCCAAAAACTAGAACAGCAATCAAGATAAGAGGTAGAGAATGACCATCCTTATCACACAATACTATCAATTGAAATCTCCAAATTCATCAATGTAGATTCCAAAGTCACTTGGGGAGAGAGGGAACACTTGTTCGATGCCAATACTGCTCCTTACTCAAAATCTACGAAGATTCCAAAACCAACCAAATGTTATCTCATAGAACTTAATGATAACAATGATAAGGAACTCGCAGATGTTAATATCATGTAACCTCTAGAACAAAAAGTTTCTAGATAAAGTGTCAAAGGCCCTCTTAAAGTCTACAAAGAAATGAAAGACTTTAGAAAACTATTGTTGCCTCTCCTTAATGATATTGGAACTCTCCTAGATCTCATCTTACCTCTTGCTCTAAATTACCCTACTCTAGATGTTCAAAACGCTTTACCTCCACATAAAGCTTGGCAAATGTATTCCGAAACATGATTGTCCTGAAGTTATTTGGGTCTGAGATGATCTGCGACTGGGCTATATGATTTCTTGAGAACCAAGAGGCTTGAATAAACAATATCATTAAACAAATCTGCAACAAGAAAACACAATGATTTACTTATATATCTGGGAAATTCTCACTAAAGCCCTTAACAATGTGCTATTTTCTTGTGCATTTTATTTGAATACCTCTCTTCATGTCACCTAGGAAAAATAAATAACAGAATGTTAGGGGTGAAGTACAATAACATCATAAAAAGTATTGGCATGCAAAACCCAAGACAGGTGGCCAGTATCATATGAGTGGATTTTCTTTCAAAGTACAGTACACCAGAAGGCTTATGTGAATTTGACAAGGCATCAAGGAGCTTGCATTTCCTAGAAGCAAGAAACTCATGTTTCTTACATTGAAGGAGGGAATGATGCTCATTACAAGTGGAAGAGATTGAGGTAAAATCATGTTCAAGGTTTTACATTCCTCATCATAACAAAGATTCGTGAGACAGCAACCATTGGGACAAGTTGACTTTGTATGGACTATGGAGGATTGTATTGAAAACAAACATGTGAAGCCTCCCAGAGGAAATGAGAGAAGAAGTCATATTTGGCAGTGGTCAAAGCAATAGACAAGGAATTATGCCTGGCTATTAGCTAAAGGAGTGCAATAGCATAATACTCCCATACAAAGCATAAATATTAAAAACTAGTGGTGGTATGGTGAGAGGTATAGAGGACCTCAAAAATGGCAAGGAAGAAGGCAAAGAAAAAATGAGTGAGAGTTGAGACAACATTATTAGAAAGGGAAGTTGACTGGCTGTATGATAGTCTTGACTATCAAATGTGAGGCACATAATCACCACATTCTCACTCCTACCAAGCAAAAATCAAGTGAATCCACTAGAACCCAAAAAATAGGGGAGCTCTTAAGAATCATGACTCACACAACTCAAGGAAATGCCTCCCATAAATTCTCAATGGACTCTTTCCATTGACTGAAAATTCTCCCAATCCAACTAAAAAAGACGGATTATCCACAATTAGATCATGGATAAACAGGATCATCCCATGCAAGCATCAAAATCTCCCAAAAGAATGGCATCATCCAAGACGAAGCAATATCCTCATGAACAAAATGAGATGACAATGTTCGAAGAATGTAACACAGTATGACGAAAGTGTCCCAAAGCAGGGAAGAGTACCTGAAACCACATTTACCCTTCATAACATATTTTTGGCAATGCAAATTACCACAACCTACTAGGACCCAGAATGTTGTCATTTGATTGACCAAGAGCTAAACCACCTACAAATAGGGGGAAGATTAACAAATTATTGCCTTGTGATTATGGAATAGCATCTATTTGTTGTCTTTCCTAGCAGCTACAACCTGTGCACTGAGCATGCTTAAGAACCTCCATTTGGAGTCATGAGATTCGCATCTACATATATCTTGTTATGAAGAGAAAATGACTTCTCATCCCTAAAGGTTCTCAAACACTTCTCAAAACTGAATGAGAAGAGTACCATCACTCAAGCCTTGTCAAGAATAATGGCCATGAGGTCCAAGAATACGTATGGCCTACATACAAACCCGAAGGTTATGCTCTTTGGGTAGGCACATGCTTGACAACACCTTCCTCATCAATTTTCACCTTCATAGTCAATTCAGAAATAGGAGAGGTTTTTTTTCCCTTGAAACTTGCACTCAAAATAAGGAGCCCTCAAAGTTGATGCAAAGAATCTAAGCCAATTATAGCATGTCACAAGTCACCCTTCTCCATAACTCATCAAAACCTGTAGCAGCCAAATGCCTGATCAAAAATTTGCAGAATATAGGACAGAATATGCCTTAATAATTGTATTTACATTCTTTATGCAACCAAAATGTTTCAGAAGTATCCCACTGAAAAAATTTTAAAAATCCCAATTTGGAAGGCAAGCCAAACTCAGGTTGTTACAATTCTGTATGTACCCCTATAATAAGTGTGTTGTTATAAACAGAAATTAATGAAAAATGATTTGGGGAGCTTCCATGCCAGCTATATAGGCACATGTGCACAACTCTATGCCTCAACTTAGCTTTGGATAACATTACCTAGGGAGTACTATGGAACTCCTTTAGGAATTATCCAACCACATGCTCAACATAGGCCATGTTGTGATATTAGCTGGCTTTCAAGGATCCTGAAATGGCTTCTTGTACTATAGATGAGGCTTTTGTCAAAACACGACTCCTTTTTGCTCTGATAATGTTACAATAACCTATCAAAAAAGAACCATATGGGTTTCAATATGATAGCTCAGTCCAGTTTAAGTCATAATAGTTAGTCAGCCGAAATGTTTACCCTTCAGCTATCTACATGTCCACTTGCAAATGCAATCAGAGAAGAATAATCAATAAGGGATTTGTTTTGATGGTTTAAATAATGGTTCAAAAACCCAACGAGTACTCGCCAGAAATTCTGTCCTGTGAGTAAGCATGGCAATAACTCAGTCGCGAGTTTTACCAATAAATCACAGCAATTTTTCTGAAAAAACATGCTGAAAATCATGGAACTCACCAAAAAATCGAGGGAAAAACTCATCTAAAGTTTTATATATAATATGGGGATCGCGATTTTTTTTGCATAGTTTTTTCAAACACAAATGAGCAAACCAAGAACACAACAGCTAGGGCACGGTGAAGGACCTCATTCTATGTTGAGCTGTGACGACTAGGGCACATTCTTATTGTCGTGTGGAGTCTAGACTCTGGACGAGTGTTACCAAACTCAGACTCGGCTCAAACTTGGCAAGCTGATTTTTGGCCAGGACTCAGACTCGACACTTAGACTCAGCCAAGACTCAGCAAATTGAAAAAACCATGAAATATAGATATTTTTTAAGATTTAAAACTTTTATCATGCAACCTTCAATAAATAAACTTTAAAGACGCAATAAACTAATCAAATAAAAGCCACTTTGATCACATACACAAACATATATCAATCACGAGTATAAAAGTAGATTTTAGCTGAAGGAAACAACAGTTTTAAATATACAAATATTGTCAAGTGTTTTAAGTGTACAAAACTCATGGATTATGATATCCATGGCATCAAAAACAAAAATCACAATATGGAGTCATGGATTATGGTAGAAAGGAGCTTGTATCACTCAATCGAGCATTGCTAGCTCTATGTGGAGTCATGCATTTGTATCCCAGACAAGTCTACAAATGCTACTACAGCCATAGGAGCAATACTTAGGATAGGGATTAACTCAGCAAACCAAAAATATAAGTGTAATTCAATTACTTCACATTTAATTGGAAAAAATTCAAAAGAATAAAATAATGTTGCTTTTCCATCCAACATGGCCCAAAATGATTTTTATTTTTTGCTTTTTAATAGTCCTCCAAACCCTTCCAAAAATGCTTGACTTTCACACTTTTACGTTTGACCTTTTTAAATTTTTTATTCTATTTTTCCCTGATTTTTGTTGACTTGGCCGAGTCTTCCCAGCAGGACTCGCTGGGTCCGACAAGTTTACCTAAGTCAGAGTCCCTAGGACCTGTTTTGACCTGCTCACCTCATGACTCACCGAGTCTTGTAACACTACTTTGGACATTGATCTATAGTTGCAATTGGAGGAGAGTAACGAGTTTCCAATCCACTAAAAGAGGATCTGCCCACCCGATACCATAGTTGTAGTCGTGATGGTCCAATGCCATGATGGATTGCAGCAATCTTCTTGTAAGGGCCAGCTAGGGCTAGTATGGTATTGGGAGCTACCATTACCAAGACATAGCAATTGATCAATTGGTTGAGTCTCTTCAATGTCAATTGACCGCAAGGTCAGTTGTGTCTCCCCAATTCGTGATTCTTTCTGCCAACTGCCCAATGCCCAACCTCTATAGTGGGGCGCAAGGAGCCGAGTCGACCAACAACCTTGAACAATAAAAACTCCCCCAATATATTATTAATGCTATAGTATATTATTAATATTTATATATTATAATATTATAATATAATATTTATATTATAAATATTTATATTATATTATTATATAAATATTTATTAAATTAATTTTATTATTATATTATATATTAATTTATTAATATTTTAAAAGGTTTATAAATATTTCTATATATAAAAAAACTAAGAAATATGAATGTTTCTAATATTCCTGCTGCAAATATATATGTTTATGCTTTTTACATGTTTTTTCACATGCTCACTTTGGAAGTGGGTGCAACTAGGGGATAAAAATAAGATATATCCCATATTCATTGTGGAATGATATAATATAGTGTTTAAACATTGGTTTTTAACTCTCATTTTGATCTATATATATGAAGAAAATAAGTAGCATGTTTCATAAATTCACTAAAATGCATGTTTTAAAAGAATATTTTTAAAAATTAATGTATTTTTTAATGTTCAATAAATTTGCTGAGTTTTTCCGAGTTTTTAAAAATTTTGGGTTGGCCGAGTAATTGCCGAGTGCGAGTTTTTAAACTAGTTAAAATTAAAAATATAAAAGATTTTGAAAGTAAGCACAAAATGATAAGTTCAACACATTTGATGAATATTAAAATTGTCCATGTGAGTAACAGATAGGCAGAAATTAAAGCATTATGGTTATTTTTTAATGTTTTAAGGATATAAATGTTCATCCACTCAAATAAGTCAAAACTCCTACCTCCAATAAAGGAAAATACCTACAAAGGACAAGTATTGATTCAGTATCAACAGGTCAAACTATTTTCCTTTCATTCCCCATCAAGTAACTTATCCAAACCTAATCTGTGTGGAGCACAATGGCCACTTCTTAACTTACCACAATGTCATCATTATCAATTAGCCTGGCAAGATCCTTTTAAAATTTTAGTGCAAATCATAAAGTAAACTATGATCCATTCAGATGTTAGCCTTCTATATTAAAATATGTAGACTAATAAAAGCTCCAGAAAGTGGTCTCTCTATGAAAATTCCCTTAGATTTACAAAGGAAGTATATGTAAGGAAATCCGAATTATTTCTAGTATGTATAGAGCAAACATAGAATCTGACTCAATTTTTATGACTTAATATACATTTGAAATAAGTATTAGCAGTACTTGAATTGAATTTTAGTTTTAACTAATTATTTTCAACTTTTGTTTCTGTATTTGGTCTACTTTAATCCTCATCTTACCAACAAAAAGACACAGTTAATGTTAGTCCAGTGAATGACATCTACCCTAGCTTAGTAAGAAATCGAAACCTGTTTAAAGGACTAGCTGAAGCTCCTTCAGTGAAATTATCACAAGACATACCCCTCTTAATTGCTTAATGACTTTCATCATATTTGTTCATTTCTCAAAATCCTACTTTACTAATGCTACAACATCCCACAATAATTTACTAAAATTAATCAATAAAATGTCATTCATACATTTATTCTTTGTCTTGAGGACAAAATAACTTTAGATATGAGGATGTCAACTTGCAAGACAACCACCCAATCTTAAGAAATGCTAATTGTTGGCAGCACCACCAATTTATTGTCAAGCAACTCAGACTAAAGAAAAAAATGCAATCACTCTCTATGAAAATAATTCTTTGATATCTGAGATGTACCTTCCAAGGCCACAATTTTTCCTTGCTGTATGCTTATTTGATCAATCAACAACCGCATTTCACTCCTACAATGGTTTTCAGTTTCTACCTGTTAAAATCCAATGGCTACATTAGCATAAACTGAAACAACTCTGCCAGAGGCATATGTATCAAAATCTATAACAGGACATACATATTTCCAACACAGCTCTTTAAACCACACAGTTCTTAGAAGCATAAGCACAACACAGCTTAAAACAACTGCACAAGAAGCTCCTCATTCCACACAGAAGAAAAAGAAAGCTGTCTTGATTACACATTAGAAGTGGTGTGATGCAAGGATCACAATACAAGGGATGCACACCTTGAGTACAGAGTTGAAAGTTCATGGACTGATACTCTTTTTAGTTGATTTTCATGCATCTGGCAATAACTTTATGACTTTAGAAAAAATATAAAGAGTCAAAAACCTTTCTTGTAAGATGCCTATTTCCAAGTACCATGAAAAGATTAAATACAATGGTCTCCTACTGGATATTGCATACATCTAATAATTCTAGATGTGTTTAACACAGCTTTGCAAGAGGGCCAATTCCTGCCATCCATATTTTTCTAACCACCCTCTAGGAGCAGTTCCCAATAACTTAGCTAGTCAAACTGGTTCAGCAAGCTACAGGCAAAGTTGTGACAGCAATATCACCAGATTTCAAAACAAGCATTGTAAATGTCCCAAAAGAATGCCATCAACAAACTCCACTGTTTGAGATGTGATACTCAATCTGTTGCTTGTTGGGCCTCAGCATTCTATTTAAAATTAAAATATTTTATTGAAAGAAAAATCTTGAATCTACCATACCCTTGACTCGTGATTACAGTAAAATCTATGCACACAAAGCTCAGTCAAGGTGTCACCTTGTGAGACATTTTTTCTTGTAATAATTTTGACTTGAGATTGCCACTAGTGGCCATAGTGGCAATCAAGTATGGCTACAAGAGCAGAACTGCAACATTCCAGTTTGGTTGATTTTAACAATTAGGTTCAGGACTTCCAAATTAACAAGCTTCAATCTCTCCAATACTATGCTGAGGTTCATCTTCCCAAACCTGTCATAATGTTCTTGGTTTTTCAAAGATTGAGCAAAAATCACTTAAGGAATTTGTACTCCATGAGCCTCAATAGTAATTTGACAGATTTCTTTTTGATAAAAAAACCATTATATTAGAGTAAGAGATATTACAGAATGCCTAAAGCCTTGTACAAGCTTTAAAGGCCAAAAGGCATACCCATAAGTATACAAAAACTGCTAAACCAAAAGCAGTATGAAGCAAAGCAAAATATACAAAGCTAATATGCTGAAATACAAAGGATTACATAGAAAATTTGCCTATAAAAAAATAATATTAAACTTAAGAGTGCAGCAATTTTAAAAAGATTTTTTTGAATTTATGTGATACCAGCATGCATGTTTTTTGCTTTAAGGCTGTTGAGTAGCCTTTCCCGGGAAGAAAGGCAGAGTTCCAGGTTCATCTATGGTGTTGGAGCTGTTGATTCCATGGCACATTGTTAGCGAGTGCAATTCCCTTTGGACTAGTCTCTTTGTGTAAGTGCAGATTGCCAGTTTATAGAGTTTCAGTATAGGCCATCTGGTGCTTTTTAGAGGCACCCTGCTAAACTTTTTGCTGAATGGTTTCACCAAGACATCTCTTATTCCTTTCATCCATTAAGATCTCACCTATGGACTCTTGTCTATTAAGCAAGTGCTGATAATTGATTCTCAAGTTGAGACACTCCATTGGCTGTCTCATGCAACTCCAATGTAAGATTTGGTTGTCCTTTTGCCATTGGATGTGAATGAAGCGTGGGGAAATGTGCTGCCTAAGTAGAGGAATGTCAGCTCTTTTCTCTTCCATTTTAAGGACCAGACCAGCAAGAGTATCATCAATGTTTGTCAATGATATAACAAGGGAGGAAAAGGAAGAGAATGCATTAGGAATTTGCTAAATGCTGTTGATATTGCTGTTTGGGCCTGCTAGGAGGATGGCATTAGGAATTGGCTTATATTCTTGGTTAGAGTTGAAAAGGAATTCACAAAGACAAGAACAGGAGGGCCACTTAAAGCAGTTTTGGATTGTAACCTTGGTTAACTAAGTCAGGAGATCTATAAACCCTTCTTACATTTGAATTTGGAACACTTTTGAAAGCAGAGTTGGGTAAGAAAGTAAGACTCTCTATAAGAACCCTGTCTAGTTCTGCCCTGAATTTTCAGTTTTGGTAGTTTGACATTTTGTCAAACACTTGTCATGCAATGTCACTGTACTCTAATTTCTGGGTTTTGTGTTTGGTTTTAATGCTTGTTTTAGATGGTTTTCATTGAAAATACATATGCCAATATATAGGAAACATAACCAAATACTTTGCATGTATAAACATCAAAATGCCAACACCAAATATGCCTTTATTATCATCAAATCAAGTCTGATTACAATGTTTATGAGGTCTGATACAGACTGTAACAGCGAATGAATGCTTATTCAAATTAAATATTTGAGAATGGGAACATCAAATAAACATACCCAATCTGATCCACCTTATTACATGCATGAAATAGGTACCAAATACAATATAAACACTGTTGTAGCAACCTGGGAAAGTCCGATAACAATCAGCTATCCTTGATCATGCGCTTAGGGTTTGAATTCTTTAATACCAATCAAATCACCCTTCCTTGGCCATGATCTCCCTCATCGATGTATGCGACTCTTTCATATCAACCCTAAACCTGTACGGCCTGTTGTGTGCCCACAAAATGGCAGCGATCTTCCCTCTCTAGGACAGCGATTCTTCTCTAGATGTCGCCTAGGGTTTGTAGAGGTGCGCTAGGGTTTGAGTGACAGCCATGATGATTGTACACTTGAATTCCTCTTCGCAAATGACAAAACCCTGCAATCCAATCTGCAAACATATAACACTTTGAAGCTTTAGAATCTCTCCAAAAATCGATCCACTTCCAAATTGGTATTTGGCACAAATCTTCCAATTTGGTGATGAAACCCTAGCAGCTGTAATAATGACTTTTCCAACTCTTCCATAATGCCAAAATCCTGCAATAATGCTCAATAATAAACCCTAGGTGAATTTACCTCTCAAGTGGTATTGGATTTTCATCCAAACCACAAATGTCTAATGGTTTTTGTCCTTAGGACAAGCTGAACCAGAAGTTGCAGCAGAAAGGAAACTCTCCAATATGCAATTGACAAAATGATAATATGATGAAATAAACTCCAAATGACCTCTTTATAAAGCCTTCAGGAGGTCTGCTCCATTTTGCCAATTTTAATTCTTTTTTGACATCCATAATAAAATAATAATTTATTTGACATTTTATTATGCTACTTATTTCCCTTCTCCAAATGACTTTAAAATTAGTTTCACAGTCACTTAACTGACTTTCCTTTCTCCAAGTTTCACTTAACTGACTTTCCTTTCTCCAAGTCACTTTTATAATAAAAATAGGCCCAACTAATTAATTTAATATAAATAACCCAAAAATGACTTAGGATTATTTATTATTTAATTAATCAAATTATTCCCTTATATCTCCCAACTTAGCCTATGGGAATAAAAATAGGCTAGCTGACCCCACTGGATGATCATTCGGAAAATGGGGACATTACACTCTCAGGCCTTCTAGTCAAAAGAATAGATTGGAATTTGGCACTAGGATTTTTAGGTACCACGAGCTCCTTTGCTTTGGAAATGAGAATAGATGCAGAGAATTCATCACCCTTTTCCACAGCTATGGACTCTTGCTTGTTACTCCATTTGTTGATGCCTTTCTTTTGAGCTCTCCTATAGGTTCTCAAGGCCTTACGTGGAGTATGAAGACAGACACACAATATTCTAGCTGTCCTTTAATAGACTTGGAGAGGATTCAGAGGCTTTTTCTTGACTGCATTTTCATGGTAATCTGTATCCCAATATGCATGTAGTCTGGTGGGAATGTCCTGCAGATTTTTCTGCATTTATAGCAAATAAACCTGGATTTTGTATTACATAAGCAGTGTAAGACAAAGTCAGCCGTGGTGATGTCACTTCAAGAAATCATAATCTGGAGAATTTAGTGACAGAAATAATTGAATTAATTTAGGTTTCATGGATACTCCCAAGCTACTAATGCCTTCAGGCTGGAAATTGAAGATAAATGCATTTGCAATTTCTCCCACTGCCTCCCATTTGCTTTTGAAAAGTAGATTTTTTTTTCCATAAAAATTCATTTTATCCCAATATTGAAATCTTAAGTAAATTCAGTCCCCATAACAAACCAAAGGAGGCGGAAAGAAATACTGCAGATGAAGTAAGTCAATTCTATAACAATAATGGATGAGTAAATGCACTATGTTTGGATATTCATGAGAGAAAAAACATATGCTATCATCTATAAGGGGGCAATTGGAAATAAATTCCATGTGGCCTGTTAGAGTGAAAAGGATTTATCAAAGATTAATAAAGGCAATAATTAAAAAGGAATAGTTGATGTTTAGCAATGGCACTTGGCAATAATTTAACAGATTTTCAACACTAACCTACATGAAAGTCAACCTGCTCAAATAAAAATGGTTTACTTACATATACCAAAAGCATGTCTGAGGTACCATGAAATCAATCGAAAAAAGAAAAAAAAAAGTCCTCTCAAGCATAAGAACTTAGAGAATATGGTTCCTAAAGATACTGAGTCTTCTAACCAAGAGAATCAACACATAGAGCCAAATCCCACGAATGAAAACATGACAGGGTGCACAAACGTCCAGGTCAAGAAAATAATCCCTATTGGGTTTTGTGAATTTTGCAATTTAATACCATTACATTGACAACAGAAAAGGACCCCTAATAAAAAATTTTGATAGCCAAACCAAGAAAATCAAGACTAAGGTAACTACCACTAAATTCCAAGCTGATGTGAAAACAAGAAATATTCACAATCCACAAAATAGATCACAATAGAATAAACACACAAAAGAGTTTTATAATGAAAAAATTGACCCAATTCATGGTCAACATTATTATTCAAATATTGTGGAGGATCACTTGCTACCTTTTGTGTTATCTCAACCAGAGTTGCTTGCATCTTTACCTTTGGTAAGCAGTCACTCCCAAAGGCCAAGCTTTATAGGAGAATTAGTGGACTTCAAGGACTGTCACATTATATATTTCCTTCTTCCAACATGTTCCAATAGTTGCAAGAACAGATGCAGATATCTTTAAAATACCAAGATATATTCTAATTTATCTTTTATCGGCAAGGTTACCAACATTTTCTTGAAAATATCGTTAGTTTTCAAAATATACTTTTGTGCCTTGAACCAAAACTTTTGTTAGATTCTGCGAGAACCGAGCCAGGATCTGATGTTGGTCGTAGATCACATACACTCCAGTCGTCAAATGATCAAAGATCAAAATAGCAGAATGGAGATAGAATCTGAAAAGAGAGAAAAATAGAGACAAAGCAAGAGAATTTGAGAATACTCTCGATACTCTCACAAAGCTTTCACCGAACTGGTATTGAACTAGTGAAAGGGAGAGTAGAGAGCTGTATATATAGCAAAAATAGGGCATATACATCCAAGAGGTGCTTTAACTCTTACTACCCATAAAAGGTGGGAGATTTTATCCACTTGGTAAATGACAAAACATGTGGCATAACCTCCTCAAGTGAAGACAGAAAGGAGGTGGCACATAAAGCCAAAAGAGTGTGAGAACTCTAACTACCCCATAACATACTCAGGTAAAGACAGAATAGTGGTTATGAGAGGTGGCACAAAAAGCCAAAAAAGGATGTGTAACTCAACTACCCATGTGAGGGAAAGAGTTACACATGTAGCTGATGTATTTCACCACATGTCCTCATATTAACCACATGTAATAAACCTAAGCAAGCTTAATAATGTGAGGAAAAAGAAATATCCCTAAGGAAAATAAAAAACCTACACTAACACCCCCCCTTAAGCGTAGCTTAGGTGGGTGAAAAGATATGGGTCCCAGCAAGTGAATCCTGATGAGGTACCCATGTACAAAGAATTCCCCCCAAAAGAGAAGAAGCCCTCCACAAAGTAATAGCCCCCCCTAAATAGAGAGAGAAAACACCCCCCCAGAGTAGAGAGAGTGAAGTGAAGGACTAAGAAGCCCCTCCTGAAGTAGACACTAGCTGCACCCCTAGCAAAGCTCGCAGATGAAGGAACTTGCTCTCAATGAAGGGTTTGGTGAAGATGTCTGCGATCTGCTCCAATGTCTGAATGTACTTGAGATCAATGATGTTTGCATGAATCAGCTCCCGGATGTAGTACATATGTATCTCAATGTGTTTCGTCCTCTGGTGATGGATTAGATTCCTTGAGATCTGTATTGCACTCTTATTATCACAAAAGATGATTGTGGGCTTTCTGAATGAAATACCAAACTCAATGAGAATATTCTAAAGCCAGATGGCCTCAATGGTGGCATTAACTGTCCCTCGACTCTCAACCTCTGTAGATGAAAGAGCAATTGCAGACTGCTTCTTGCTCAACCAACAAACTAGACCGGAACCAAGTGAAAAGCAATACCCTGAAGTAGACTTGTGATCCTGAGAATCGACTGCCCAATCTGAATATGTGTATCCCACCAAGTCAAATTCCACGCCCACTGCATAGTGAATCCCATAACTGTGAGTTCCTTGAACATAAGTGGAGAATACGCTTAGCTGCTTTCCAATGCAACTCATGTGGCTCCTGCATAAACCGAGAGACCATGCCCACGGCATATCAAATGTCAGGCCTCGTGTGAGTCAGATAGATCAGACTCCCAACAAGCTGTCGGTATAAAGTGCCATCAACCAAGGGTGAAGAACACAGCCTCAAGTTTGACCCCTGACAGAAATGGATCGATGCAGGTTTACAGCCAGCCATGCGAAATCTAGAGAGCATGTCAAGTGCATACTTGGGTTGTGCCATGAAGATACCTAAAGATGACTGAGTGATCTCAATCCCTAGGAAGTAGTGCAAAAGACCCAAGTCTGACATCATAAATCGATCATGAAGAGTAGTTTTCACTGCCTTGATGGTGGATGAGTGACTCCCTGTGATCAACAAGTCATCGACATAAAGAACCAAAAATGTCAAAGTATCATCCTACTGCAAAATGTAGACGTTCGGATCAGAATGACATCTAATGAACCCAACTGATAGAAGGAAGTAGTCCATCTTGGCATACCAGGCTCGAGGAGCCTGTTTGAAGCCATAGAGAGACTTCCGAAGACGACAAACCAATGAAGGATCCTGAATGAACCCCTGTGGCTGCTCCATGTAGATTTCCCCCTGAAGGTCACCATGAAGAAAAGCACTCTTCACGTCCATCCGATGAACTTCCAACAATGGGCTGCAGCTATAGCAAGTACAAGTCGGATGGAATTCCTTTTGGCTACTAGCGCAAAAGTCTCAGAGTAGTCAAGCCCGGGCACCTGGGAGAATCCTTTGGCGACCAAGCGAGCCTTATGCTTGTCAACCGACCCATCTGCTGCAAATTTTGTCTTATACATCCACTTGCATCAAACAAGTTTTCTTCCCTTAGGAAGAGGGACTAAATCCCAAGTATGATTCCTTTCCAAGGAATTGATCTCTTCCTGCATTGCTGCATCCCACTCGGGGACACCAGAAGCTTCCCAAAAAGTCTGTGGATCAGAAGCTAAAGCAACGAAGAGATGTGGAGCCTACTGAAATTGTGACCTTGTTCTTGTATCTGAAGGATCACCAACCCAATCACCTGTTGATTGCAAAGTTTGACTAGCCCAAAGGGGCCCTATGGCAGGAGAATCTGGAGAACCATCAACCTCTGAATGATGACTGGGAGAAGAGGGTGGATCCTCATCATCACTGTGGCCATCTGAAGTGGAGGAAGAAGACTCCTCAATTGGATCAGGAGGATTAAGATCCTCTGAAGAACTATCGTCATGTTGCAAGGTCTCCAATGTGATGGTGGATGGAGAAGTGGTTGGAGAAGAACTGGAAGAGTCCTCAAAACGAACACTCCTTCGAATGAACAACTCATGAGTTGTAGGGTGGAGAACCCTGTAGCCCTTGACACCGTCTGGGTACCCAACAAATATGCAAAGGCTTGCTCTGCAGATCCATAGCCTTGCGTTTCTCTGCCAGAATGTGGGCCCATGCAGGAGAACCAAACACCCGAAAGTGCTTAACTGTGGGTTTCCAACTGGTCCAATCTTGGAAATGAGTTACACCCTTCACAGCTTTGTGAGGGACGCGATTCTGAATGTAACACGCACAGTTGATGGCCTCCGCCCAGTACTGAGGTGCCATAGATCTAAAGTGAATCATCCAATTGGCCATCTCTTTCAAGGACCTATTTTGCATTCTGCGACACCATTCTGTTGTGGACTGTAGCGAACTGTGTGCTGAAGATCAATGCCCTCAGAGGCACAAAACAGTTCAAACCTGTGGTTGACATATTCCCCTCCATTATCTATACGCAGAATCTTGATGGCCTTCCTAAATTGTTTCTCTGCAAAAGCTTTGAAGTCCTAAAAGGACTCAAAGACCTCAGACTTTTGTTTGAGAAAATATACCCAAGTGTATCTAGAAAGATCATCAATGAATGTTAGAACATATCGAGCCCTACTAAAAGAAGGATGTGGAAATGGTCCTGCCAAGTCGCTATGAACCAACTCCAGAAGTTATGTGACCCTCCAAGCTTTGCCTTTGTCATACTTCTCCTCTGGATGCTTACCAAGAATGCATCCCTGGCAAACTCTATCAGAAAATCGAATTGAAGGCAACCCTGAAACCATGTCTTGTTGACTGAGCTGCTGCAAGTAGCGGTAATTCAAGTGGTCGAACCGTTGATGCCATAATTGACTCACTTCATCTAAATGAGTAACATTGTCGAAGGAGAGTCAGGAACAAAATGAGAAAACTGATACAGTCGAGACTGATGATCTGCTTTTCCCACGACAACTGTAAACCCATCATGCAACTCACTGATTACCACATTATCTGGTGTGAACTCAACCCGCTTGCCAGAGCCAGTGTGAGTGATCTGATATACAGATAAGAGATTAGTTGACAAGGATGGAACGCAAAGAACATCCTGAAATCTTCCTTCGCCCACGTCAACAGACCCTCTCCCATGCACTTCAACAGGAGTGTCATCACCCATAAGTATGGTAGGCATAGAACATGGCTCTAAGGAGGCATAACCATCCTCAGAAGAAGCCATGTGGTGCGAAGCACCCGAGTCAATTATCCAGGTATTAGGTTGTGTAGCAACTGCAACTAGGGCCTTGCCCTTTCCTTTCCCCTTACTCTTTTCTGTGTCCTTTGAAGACCCTTATGATGAACTCTGCTTGACAAAATCGGGCACCTTGATATTGTTCTTCTCAAGAAGATGTGACAGGTGATCAATCTGCTTCTTTAGACACTTGTGCTCATCATGTCCTGGTCTTTTACAGTAAGAACACTTGACCTTCTCCTTAGGTTGTTCACCTTTTGATGAAGAGGTCCGATAAGCTGCATTTGGAGCAGTAGGTTTCTGATCTTTCTTCTTCTCTCCTTGGTTCTTTTGTTTCTTTTCCTGTTTGCCAGACCCCTTATGTTCTTTTGTGCCTTGATTTGCAGCCAAGGCATGTGACTTCGAGGGTTTAATTGTACCCATGTGAACCAGTTTATCTTGCTCCTGGGTGACTTCTACAACAAGCTCATCTAGAGAAGGCATTTTATAGTTCGAACCTAGGGCACTTTTTGTGGCATAAAAGGTAGAAACAAAGACTGAATAGTTCGGACCAAGCTTAGAAAGAATACTTAAGATCAGTTGTTTGTCTTCTTTTTCTATTCCACACTGTTTCAACTGCAATCTGATGGCTTTCAACTTTGTGAAGAAGTCTTGTATGGTGTCAAAATTGCTTGGCCTCAACCCTATGAGTTCATTCTCCAATTGATGACCTCTTAACTCATCCTGCTTACCAAAGAGATTTTCCAATGTGGTCCACACTTCATTGGGTGTAGAGGCAGATTCAATGTGACAAAGAAGGTCCACACTTCATGTCATTCCTTGTATATTTTTTTATAACTACTTTTTTAAGTACTATATGTATTTGCATCGCCTCCCCCACCATCCACAAATCTAGGCCCTTGATCCCCCCGTCCCTAAGACCCGTCCATGTGTCCCAACATCCCCCCATCCCCTAGGGCCTTGGAACATTCGGGATAACACAACATTGAAGTCACCTCCAATAATCCAAGAATAATCCTGAGGAGAAGCTCCTCTATGAACATGCAAATCATCCCAGAGTTTAACCTTACCTTGAAGATCTTGGGGAGCATAACAATTAGTGATTAGGACACTGAAAACTACTAGAAGTGAGAACCCCTTCTAAAGAGAGACCACCATTGCAACTCAAGAAATTTTTTGGAGAAAAATATCTAGAGTCCCAAGCACACAGAAAACCACTAGATAGATCAAGGGCAGAAATAGCAATGCTTTCCCAATATCTACCAAAAATGCAACCAAATTTTTCAGCAGATTATTTGGGAAGCTTAGTTTCCTGAATTAACAACATAAAGGGTTAAGATCTTTAATCAATCTTCTAACAGCATTATGTTTGGGTCTGTTGCCAAGCCCTCTTACATTCCAGGATTGAAAAGGATGAGGGAGGGATAAATCCACTTGATTTAGAAGACCCGAAGCCAATAGGTGTTCTCGTAGACGTTTGGATTTATCATGGTCAATCTTATGACCTACCTTGAGTGTGTCCTATCTCCCATATTTTTTATTCTGACTTTGTTTAATACCCAAAGCCCAGGTTGAAGGATCTTTTTTCTTATTTTCTTTGGAAGATCTTGATTTCAAGTTATCTTTTGGATGAAAATAGAATAATTTTCTTGTTTATCAAATTCCATAATAGGGGTTTCAGGCACACGTTCAAGCTTATCAAAAGCAAGAAGAGTCCCCTGAACTTCAAGAGTTTGAGAATTATTAGGAATTAAAAGAGGGTTCTAAGCAGAAACAATAAACTTACTCAACACCAAAGGAGCAACGTGGACATTAGCAATAGCAATAGGCATATCCGAAAACTCCCCCAAAATTGGAAGATCTTGTGCTATACAATCTTGCTTCTCATTGAAAAAGTTTGCACCCTATAGTTTACCATGACTTTCTCGATCCTGCATTATTTCATCATTCCCCTGATTTGCTACCATCCTTTATTGGTTTTCTTCTTGATCAACTTGAAATCTGGTAGGTATTTCTTCCAAAATAGCAAACTTATTTTTTATTTCGAATAGTATCTTTAGTTCCTCTAGGGTTTGGAGGAGGTCGAGCTTTACCTTTCCTATGAGTCGTGGTAAAACCATCAATATTAGAAGGACCAACAATAGACCCTTGATTATCTTGTTAAATTTGTTGTTTACCCTTTTTGTCTTCTTGTGGCTGTTGGAATATGTTGTCATTGATGTCAAAGGCACAGAGTCTTTAATGAAGTCATTGATGTCAAAGCAAATAAGAGTTGCCCGTTGTAAACTCTCGTTGAAGTGGTTGCGAAATTGAAGGCCGACTTAGAGATATGTATATGTTTAAATTAATGATTTAAACATAATATGAAAGATGTTGGAGAAAGTGTAAAGAGGTTCCTAACGCTGGCCAACCACTCTTGGCACCAAACTAGAAGTTCAAATTACATATATGATACTCCTTGAAGTGGCCGACTTACCCCTCTGAATGGGCCGACTTGAAGATCATTCATTGGGTGCCATATGGTTGAAGGATAAATTTAAACAAGTGGCTGACCTCCCAAAAGATAGCTGACTCTCCTTGAATGAGTTTAAATTAAAGATTTAAATTGTTACTAGTGTGGCCGACCTCCCTCTAATGGAGCGCTAAGGACAATATAAATACCATCAAGAGGTGCGATTTTTATTAAGATATGTATGATTTATTAAGAGATGTGATTTGCATTATAAGAGCAGCGATTTTACTTTGTGAAGAGCAGCGACTTTTGTGAAAGGGCAGCGACTTATTTTTGAGTTGTGTATGATGAAAGGGTGTGTCTATTGTCTAGATCGCCCTCTTTGAGAAGATATAATAAGAGAGTAAAAGGTGAGTTTGAAAGCAAGCATTCCAATGATTTATTTTTGAGTTTGAGAGAAGAGAAGGAGCAGAATTATGAAGAGCAAATCTGATTTATTTTGAGAAGAAAATATGAGTGAATGTTAGAGAAGATCTAAGAGCAAATATATACGTGTTTATAATCAGCTTTGTGAGAAAGATTGGTGCATAATAGTGATCAAATTTAAGAAGGAAGAGAGTGATTATAATTGGATCAGATTTGTGTAAAGGAGAAATTCATATCAGCCATTGAAGAATTAAAAGGTTGAAGCCTATATATTGCTGAGTTGGTGCTCAGTGGTGGGGATTGGTGTCTCCAATAGGTTGGTGCCTATAAGATTTTGTAAGTGGGGATTGGTGTCTCCTATGGGTTGGTACTCACAAAAGAAGTATTGTAAGAGAAGTAGGTTGATGCCTACAAAAGAAGATCAATATCTATATATATATATATTTTGCCGTGGTTTTCTCCCGCAAGGGTTTCCACATAAACTCGTGTGTTCTCTCTGTGTTCATAATTGTTAGATCTTACATGTGTGATTAATTGTGATTGGTTAAAGTTTTAATATATACTGATTCAACCCCCCCCCCCTCTCAGTATAACTGTGTGTTCATCAGTGGCACTTTCTCAGAAGAATCATATGATTTAAGCTGGGAGCAATCTCAAAATAGATGTCCATAACGATGACATTCCCTACATCTAAAAGGAATGGCTTCATAATCAAGGGTTTGAGGCCAAACAAAATCTTCCACCTGAATATTAAGAGCCTCTAGCAAGGGATTATTTAAATCCAGTTCAACACAGATTCAAGCATAACTAGAAATGTTTTTCTCCCTGGTAATCTATGAGGTACCCAAATAGGCACCCAATGAATCACCCAAAACTTTCAAACATTCATCTTTCCAGAAAATTAGTGGCAAAGAAAATAAACAAAGCCAAATTGGAACCGTGGAAGGGATATCCACTGTCGGGATAAAATCCAAATGCCAAGGTTTCATGAAAAGACCAACATGCTTGAAGAAATAAGGACCTCCTTCAAAAATTTGAACACAATCAAAAACATTATTAAAGGAAACAAAAAAATACCCACTGGCAACCAGCCAAGATCTGCGTGCCCAATCTTCTAGCATCCTCATATTTAATCTAACCCCCATGAACTTACAAATGAGGATGTCTCTAGAAAAAAACTAAATCCTCATCCACAAAGTCAAGATTAAAAATAGTTGTTGGAATCTCCTTGCTTCGAGGAAGGCATCCATTGATTTTAAAATCCTTGGCTTTTTCTTTTTCCAAAGAAAATTGTTGTCTTTGAGCTAAATCCACAAGAATACTCGCTACACTAGCTTCTTGCATGGAATGATTAACATAACGACCAAGCACAGCTTGTTTGAAAGAAATCTTAGAGGGACCCATAGACTCACATGGGTTAGCCATGAAACCTAGTAAAAAGACAAAAAAAACAAAAGAAGAAAACCAAACCTGCAAAGACAAAAAATAACACATGCAAGGCTGAAAAACAGCATGCACAGCCTACCCTATAGCATGCAATAACTCTCGAGGATGCTCCGTTCAAATGGTAACCTTTGTTGTGAAGCTCGTTTTCTCTTTTTTAGCCATCATGACTAATCCTATTGTGCTTTTTGGGTGTCGTGACCACATCAAAGGAGCAAAATGACTTGCATTTGAAATGGCTGATGTTTTTCGCAATTTTCAGCCATCTTGACCATTTAAATCACCACTTTTAAGTGGCATTACCATCTTAAAAGGGCAAGTTGTACTTATGTTTTTGCCTTTCATTTAACTTGTCGCACATTTTGACCACCCTTGCCATTTGAATCATGGCTTGTAAGTGGCATCACCACACCATATATGTGAAATTTTCACTTAGTCTTGTTCCCTCCTTCCCTTGTCGCGTTTCTCAACCATTGTTGCTACTTTGTCACACATTCTCCCTAGTATAGCCACTTAGAAAAGGCGAAATTACTTAACACTTTTAAGTCTTTGATGCTAGTCGCACATTTTAGCCACTATGACCACTTTACCTTAGCATCACCAACTAAAAGATGTGCCTTTGCTTAATACTCAAACTCATCCCTGCCTTGTTGCGCTTTCTTGCCATCATTGCCATTTATAGTGCAACTTTTCCCTAGGTAAGACATAGAAAACATTTTCCCTAATATAGCCACTTAAAAAAGGTGATATTACTTAACACTTAAAGTCTTTGATGTTGGTTGCACATTTTAGCCACTATGGCCACTTTACCTTAGTATCACCAGCTAAAAGATGTGCCTCTACTTAATACTCAAACTCATCCCTACATTGTCACACTTTCTTGCCATCATTGCCATTAAGAGTGCAACTTTTCCCTGGCTAAGCCATTGAAAAGGTGTGACATTTTCACTAAGACTTAGATGTATCTCTCTCCTGGACGTGGTTTCATGTCTTATTTGCCATCTTAGACATCCATCTTCTTTGTCAAGCATACTTTGTGTGGCTCTTTGACACCTTTGATATTTTCCTTATCATTCAATGCTTATCTAACGTTACCACTTGCCCGAAGTGCTAGAATAGTTCTATTTGGCAACCTTGACAACTTTGGACCCCATCTTGTGATCTTCATCTTTTCATCTCACTGCAAAAGCCACCATCATTCAATAAACACTTTCATCTTTAAATCTCTGTTACTGGATTCGTCGCATGGAGCCCTGGATCCAGGTTGTTGATGTGTTTTCCTTGTACATACAATGCAGAATAAATACTCACGTATTCTATCCTCTCTTGAACAAAATCACTCAAATGCTAAACCAAGTGATCAAATGAGTAGATTCCAAGGTTCTCCATTTGTTCTTTTGATTTCACAACTTGGGATAGCCTAGTAGTAGGATGTGATTTGTTGTTTAACACAAAGGGACTTACACAAATGTTCAACAATAGGAAACTTGTTTCTCTTGAATAACAGGCAGTATGGCTCTTCAACAGGTCTAACAATATGTCAACTTATGATATGGCAATGAAAGCTCTTAAATCTAATTCTAACAAAATTCTAAGAAAATGCAAAAGAGATGGGGTTTATAGAACTCTAATCTAAATGCAAGCAATTACCATTAATCCACTGAAATCCCAACCACACTTTGCTTCGCCAAAAGATAACAACAACACAAAGGTGATGCAATCTTCTAAGGAAAATGAAATATTTTCAAATTACTTATGCACATGAACTCCCACAAACATGAAGGTGAATGATCATAAGATAATCGAAGTTAAGCTTAAACGAAGTTCAGACTAACCATGCACTACAACTTGCCATCGACAAATCATAAATGGTATGAACCTATAAGGATTCCAATCATGAATTAGCAGTAACAACTTCCATGAACATAAAAAAATGAAATTGCTGAAAATAAACTAAGCTAAACTTATACTATGAGCAAACACCTAGAAATCATGCAACCATCCAAAATAACACAAAATCACCATGGAGAATTCAACAATGAATTTGTATTTATTTCAGCAGTCTTTGGCAACAACTTCTCAAAGTATTCCCCCCTTCAAATGAGAGCAAAGTGAAGTTTATATAGCCCTCAAGATACAATGAATGGCTGAGATTAAATCTAGGAATCAAAGGCTCTTATTACGCCACATAGGCAGTGTTGTGACCAAATCACACATCACCCCGCTAAACTAGGGACCCCCCTTTTCGAGCTCAGAGGCTTTGCATAGGGTCCTGAATGATCAAAATGCGTGGGATGAGATTGTTAGGGAAGACTCATTATGAGTAAAGGTGTACTAAGTCATCACGGGGAGAGTGTCTAGAAGATCTCACTTAATGATTGAAGTTTAGGCGCCCTCTTGGAGGAGGCAGGCCATGAGCTTGAAGCGCCTTGATGAAACCAAAAGTTCAGAGGATTTGCGCCTTGATGGGAGACCTCTGCATCTGGATGGTGAAGTAAGAGGGTCCTAGCGCCTTGAATGATTGAACTGTTGCCTCCACACATATCTTTGATGAAATTGCACCGTGATCAACTTGGACAAGGAGTTTTAGCGCCCTAAGAGAGGAGGACTCTTTGGTGTTATAAAGCCTCGAATGCACCTTTGCTAAGAAGTATTGTTAGTCAGGATCAAACCATAAATGCGCCTTAGGTGATGAGTGCTTTGATGATATCATTCAAGTGACTTGAGCGCCCTAAGGGAGAGTCTTGCGCCTAACAATTATCATTGAGCACCTTCAACCTAGAAGAGGATTTGAGCGCCTAGAGATGGAGGTGGAACTTCTGGCGCCTAGGAGACTTGGAGTAGTATGATAGAAGATTGAAGAGTCTAGCACCTTGGGCATGTTGGAGTGTTTTGGGAGGAACTTGAGACCTTCCAGTGAGTGACTCAAAGAGGAATTGGCGCCTTGGGTGATGAAGACTGATGGTATCATGTATGAGCGCCTTGCACAGTTGAAAGAGTTTAAAGTGGGGGCCTAAGAGGAATTGGCGCCTTAGAGTCTTGGGAAGTAAATTGCGCCTTGAGATCATTGAATGCCTTAGAATGTATCTCCACTTTTGCGCCTTGGGTTCTTGAGAAGGTTTTAGCGCCCTAGGAGAAGATTGATGAAGCCAAGGGTTCAGAGGACTCAAGTTTGGCGCCTAGAATGAGAATGTAGGAAAATCTTGATCGAATTGGCGCCTACAAGAGGTGTTTGAGTACCTTGAGATGTGAGACTCATGGCATTGTTGCTCCCAACCTAGTCTAGCGCCTTGAGATTCAAGAATTGAATGTGCGCCCATCTTAAAAGTGCGCCTTAGAGTGGGAGAGGGTTCTTTAAGAGATTCTGGCGCCTGGGAGAAGGATGTTGAGGAGATACCTTGTTGGACCATCAAATGCGCCTTGGTCTAGAGAAGATCATAAAATGCGCTTTGAGTTGCTAGGAGAGTTTGAGCGCCTTGAGAACACCTGAAGGAGAGCGCCCAGAATGGAGTTGGAGTTTTGGCGCCTAAGGAAGGTAGTAAGTCTAGATGAAGCACCTAGACACATTCTGCGCCTTGATGGTGATATAAAAGAAGTTGAGCGCCTTCAACCTAGAAAAAGCGCCTTAGATTGGATGAGTTTGGAGTGGCTTAAAAGGAATGAATGAGCGCCTAAGGCATATGGCTAGAGAAGATTGTGCCTTGAACTAGAGTTGAGAAGCTCATTTTTGCGCCCTTGATTAGAAAAGACCACTTTTTGCGCCTTAAAGTTTTCAGAATTGAGCGCCCTTATGCCCTAGGATCATCAAGTGTGCGCCTTGTAATGAGGAGTTCATGTAAGTTTGGTTTGAGCGCCTAAGGAAAGCAAGGAGGGCGCCCTACACGCAAGATACCATCTTAGAGGGGATGGAGCCCTTTGAGGGAGACTGGAGCGCTTAATGAGCGCCTTAAAGAATGAATGAGCGCCTTGGACAAGTAAATGCGCCTTTGATGGAGTGGAGCCCAGAAGGGGAGTAGGAAGAAACCCAATCTTCAAGATTCATCAAGTTTCAAAGTTTAGGTCAGAGGTTATCCACTTCATCCAAGGAAGGTGTTATCATCTACACTCCAAGAAGGTAATGTCAAAGGCCATCATGAAGGATCACTTCATCAACTTCAAGTCCTTCAAGTTCAAGTCCTTTCACCTAGCAAGTCCAAGAGAGATTTCTACTCCGATTCATGAAGTAAGATTATATTATCATTATCTACTCTGCGAGAAGAAGAAACATTGCAAAGTCAATCAAATGAGTTACAAGTATCATACATCCAATTGCAAGGAGTGAACCACCTTAAGGAAAAATAGTTCTCTTGAAGTTACTCAATTTAGCGCCTCAAAGTAAGGTCAGAGGTGAGGTCAGAGGTGAAATGCGCCTTTGGACCATTCTGGCGCCTTGGATGAACTTATATCTTGCACCCTAGGAGGTTGTTGAGGAGTATATGCGCCTTGGAGAGTTTGCATGCTTGAAAGAATGAAATGTTAGGACTAAAGTAATAAGAAAAAAATCACTCAGGCTTTGAAGTTGTTAGCTCATAGCACTATGAAATCAAAGATTTTGCGCCTTTAGTAAGCAAAACCCCTTGGGTGGCGCCTTTGATAGATAGATTACAAAGAGGAATGGAGCGCTTAATGGGATCACTGCAAGTGGGCGCTTTGGGAAAGATAATATGGAGTTGTAACTCAGATGGAGCGCCTTGAGTTGACTTTTGCGCCTTAGTTAGAACAGACTTCATCTCCATGTAGTTTTTGGCGCCTTAAGGACATTTTGGTTATTTCATTTTGTGTCTAATGGGAAGATGAAGAGAACTCCTTGGGTGGCGCCTTGTCCAATATGCGCCTAGTAAAAGAGGGATTATTGCAAGCAACAAGTGCCTTGAAGCGCCTAAAGGAGGAGAATTCAAGGTTAGCGCCCTCTATGTAAAACCCACTCATTCTGGCGCCTTACATATACTTGGATAGTTTAAGCCTACTGAGTTTTGCGCCTTGAAGAAACATAAGGAGTGCCATCCAAAGTTTGAGTTGAAAGGGTTTGAGTTTGAGCTTGAGTTTTAGCGCCTTCTAAAAGTGGGCGCCCTATATTCATCTCAGTAGCCTTCAAATTGCAGGAGGAAACATCAATGACATCATGTTAATCATATCAAGTTCAAGTGGACTTTATCCAACAAGTCAAGATCTCTCAATCTTCAAAGTTCCAAAGTCTACAACTCCAAGAGGGTCACTTCAAGGGTCATGATGAAGAATCACCTTATCTCCATCCTATCATCAAGCAAGGCTTAATCCAGTTCTATTCAACCTTCAAGTCCAAGAGATCTCCACTTCATGTCATCATCATCTACTCTTACATGAAGGTAACAACATATCAAAGAAGATCGGGAGGAGGAACATCATGAAGTTGGGCGCTCATATGTGTTAAACCTCCTCTTTTGGGCGCCCTCCATGTAGACACTTATCCATTTTGGCGCCTCACAATTTGAAATTCTAAGAGTTGCAAATATTAAATGGTGAAGAAGGCCGACTTCAACCCTGGCCGACCTCATTTAATAAAGTGCAGATTGCCTATTTAAAGTGACGTTTGCCCTTTCATTTAGCATCATTCACATTAGGAGCAGCGAAATCTTTAAAAGGAGCAGCGAATTCCACATTAGGAGCAGCGAATTACCTTTAAGGAGCAGAAATTTTGTCTAAAAGAGCAGCAATTGTTAGAGAAGGAGAAAGTGAATTTTTCTAAGGCAGATCTGAGTTTTAGAAGGTCAATTTGCTTTTGAATTCCACCATTTCTATACTGATTTGCATCATTTAATCCAGAAAATTGCATTTTCTAAGGCAGAAATTGGGCATAAGGTACGTCTTGATCACTTCTACTTTACAAATTACCTTGTATTTGTTTGGATTTGCAGATTTATATTCAGAAATCAGATGAAAAATGACTTGGAGTATGATGCTTTTCATTCATAAAACCCCTTTTATACTTAAAAAATTGAATTAAGACATGATAACATGATAATAGTGATGTAGAAGATTCATAAAATCCATTATTTCAATCCACTTATTCGAGTCTAGTCTTGCAGATAGATGGGAATGACGGCTAAGGAGAGACAAGTCCTTATCAAGATGGATGCCAAGTCCAACATACCGGAGTCCAAGCTAGAAACGCAATGGAAAGATGTCGGCGACACCAACATGGGACACGTCAACTTGGAGGAAGTGAAAGACTTCTTGCTTGCGATCACCAAAAACGAAGATATCAAAGCCATCGCGAAGAGCGGGATTGTACAAGCAGCTTGCTTTCCACCTACCTTGCCAAGCACCGAGCTAGTATTGGAGTGTGTTCAGCACTATGACAAAGAGAAAAGACAGATTATAGCAAAGGATGGAACTGTTCTCGCCTACCTGCAGAGGGAAGCTATCCAAGAGATCTTCAACATCCCGAAGGCGAAAGGAGTCTTCATATGCCCTACAACTGCTCAGATGACGTTCGAAGGCAACTGAAAGGTTTACATGCAAGAAATCAAGAAGAAGTGGATGAATGATTCGTCGATGAAGATATACAACTCAGAAGATCCTAAGTATCACAAGGCTGACTTCAAGCAAGAGATAAGTTACTTGATGATGTTCCTGAATCGAGTAACAGGTAGGCCACAATCATCTACTTTCGAAGGATGGATGTATACCTATTTTGATCATATGTTTACAAAGAACAAGATGATTGACTGGGCTGGGCTTATAAGCCACTGCCTGGATGAACAGTTTGAAAACTTTGATGAAACAAAGTCTTTCTTCATGACTTCATACCTTGTGTATATCTTGGCAAGAAATGTAGTTTACAAAGGACTAACAGCTAAAGGGCAAGTAGGTACAAAGCCGGGACAGATTCTCTCGCATCAGTGTTATCCTCAGCTCCACCTGAAAAACATCAATCACTACAAGAGATTCAATGATGCTTTCGCCATGTTCATAGTGAGGAAGTTAAGAGGTGAACTGCATAGAAGACTAACAGGTGCTGCCAGGAACTTCATGAAGCAATATGGAAGGTATTACATCCAGTATGATAAGTTCACCTCTATCAGGATTCAAGGATTTACATCATTCCCATATAGACTGCCTAGATATCCTTCAAACAGGATGGTGTTGCTAGAGGTTGCCAGACAACTGTTAGAATTTCATAAGATGCAAAAAGCAAGCAAGAAAGCAGGAGTTCAGTTTCCTCTTCAACTAGGTAGATACCATTCTTGTCCCTCCTTACAGGCAGCTGAGCATTCAAAAATTGAGCTTCAAGCTTATCATCTGCATCCATATGATTCGAGGAGAGAAAACTTTGATCCACATGGAGCTATCAAGCAGTCTTATTCTTCTTACAAACATAAAGAACAACTGGAGGATCACTGGGCTAATGCTATAGATGATGATGACATCAGGATGCAAAAGTGTTCAAGATTGAAATGGGACCTGATAAGAGCTACAAAGGTACTAAGAATTCCTGATCAGTTAGAAGGTGATAGAGCTCTTCTTGGTGATGAATATGATAAAATTCGCAATTTGCCTTATGAAGTCAATTGGGCAGATAGAGAAAAGGTCGATGATGAAAGATTGATAAGGCCTGTTATTGCTATCACTGAAGAGCAAATAGACAAACAAGTACAAGCTTTGCTTGATGAAGGTAAGAAACTCACCTATACTAAGATGGGAGAAGTGGATCAGCAAGAACAACATAAAGCACCTAGTAAGGATTCACGAAGCCGAGGAAGTGAGAAAGATTCAGGACAGGGAAAGAAAAGGAAACAGCTTGAGATTGTTCAAGGAGAATCGAGTAGAAAGAAGAAAAGGATAAGTATTAAGACTGCTTCTTCTAGACAGCCAGGTGACATCGCACTGAATCAAGACATAGTGATACCTGCTGAGAATGTAGTTCCAGAAGCTCCAATGGAAGAAGTTCCTTCTAGCCCGCATGATACTAAGATCATCGACGAAGCAGATACTGAAGATAAGGATGAGGCTGAAAAGGAATCATTGCCTGCACAAGGAAGACAATTACAACATCAGCAAGATCTTTCATCACTGCCAGAGTGGTTACAGGAAAGAATCAGAGAGAATTGTGAACTTGAGAACTGTCCTCCTCTTCCAGTTGATGAGTTACTCTTGGATATGTCGAAGGAGAAACCACAGAAGAAGGCAAATATCCTTTCCAAGATCACTAAAGATGAAACAAGTGTAAGGAAAGTACATGTAGCAGTTCCCAGGCTGGAAAAGAATATAGAGGATGTAACACCTGATGATTATGACATTAATACAATCAATTTGGGTCCTTTAACTGGAATGCAAGTTGAAGAAGAGCTTCAGGATTCGATTGATAATGCTCGAGCTATCATAAGACAAGAGACAGAAGGCAGAATCAAGGTTGAGCAAAGATGTCGTGCCTTAGAGCAGTATATTCAGCATTTGGTCATCCTATCCATCAGCAGGAAAGGGTTGCTACACCTCCATCTCTCCTTCCTCCTGAAACAGTTGAACACCTAGAAGAGTTGAAGTCTTCATCTCACAGAATGAAGGATTGGATGAAAAGATCAAAGGAGACTACATTCAGACATCTGAGAGACATTATGCAAGTAAGTGATAAGATTACTAGTCTTAAGGAGAGGGTACTTGCACTTATGACATCTTGTGTTGAATTCAAAGACCTCAAGGATCAATACCTGTCACACTTGAAAAGCCTGATGGAAACATCCGTTGATGAGTTGTTACATGCTGAAGTCATTGAAGAAGGTAGAACATACAACTTTTCCTCCTGGTATTATAGCCTTCGTATCAAAGGACAGTTGCTGGATAAGATAGAAATAGATATGTCGAGAGTTAGAAGTATGCTTCAAAGGATTCAGGATGGAATACATGCCTCTTTAATGAAGATCTGTAATCCATTTGGGGGAATGACTCTTGAGAATTTGAAAGAACAAGTTCAAGTTTTCTATTTTCAGGAAAATGATGTTACAGATGAGAGACTTGATAGTATATTTTCACTTGCTGTCCACCTTGGCGACAACAAAGCAAGAATAACTGATTGGGAAAGGACACTTGGCCTTTATTCAATTGATGTACTTGAAGCTGAAGGGACCATTCAGAATGCGCCAAGTGTACCTGTGGAGGAAGTCAAGCAAATAGTGTCCAAGTTCGTTGAATGTCAAGCTTCTAGTGATGGATATTCACATGGGGATTCTTCATAAGATAATGATATATCATTCTTATCTTCTTGCGAGGTGTGCCTTTGTTCTTTTCTTCATAGCCTCCCTCATTTAATACAGATAACCTCCTTCATTTAATAAAGCTGGCCTCTTTCATTTAATAAAGAGAAGTTTGTTACAACTACTTGTGATGTGGCTTGATCTGGTCCGCTGACTTGGCCAATCGATCTTGACCCTTCATTCATTTTGAGGTCTATAAAAGGGCTCTTGTTGCTCTCATTTGTACAGTTGAAATTTCTGAAATTGTTGCAAGAGCTCTCTGAGATAATAAAAGATTCATTGCTTTGGTGATTCTATTTGTGTTTCTGAGTGTTGCATGGTTTAGATTTTCAAGCGAACATTAAGTTATAAGTTTTCTTTAAGTTCATGTTAGTTAATGGAAGGTTTCTTTATTGTTTTGTGGTGAAATCTATAAGTTCATACCATTTGTAGTTTGTGGTTTGCAAATTGCAGTGCATGGTTAGTCTGAACAAAATTGGACATCAATTTGATCTTTATGTTTGTTGAAACTTTCATGAGCATAAGTGATTTAAACATCTTGTACACCCTAGAAGATTGCACCTATCTTGTGTAGTTGTCCATCTTGGCGAAGCAGGATCTGGTTTGATTTCATCTTGAGCAGTAATCATCCTTGCATCTAGGATTAGATTAATGTTTCTAAACTTTACATCTTTTGTCTTTTTTTATCCATTGAGTTAGAATTAGAACCAAGAACATCAATTGCTAAATCATACGCCATCAGCAGTAGTACTTAGACTCTCCAGTATCCGCTTCCGTAATCATTGAAACAACAAGTTTACTTGAACAATTGCGTAAGTCCCTTTGTGTTTAAACAGCAAAATCATACTTAGTCACTGAGCTGCTCTTACCAAAATCATCAGAAAGGAACCTTGGAGTCATCTTGTTTGATCACCTAGTTCAGCATTCGAGAGGCTTTGTTCAAGAGGGAGTCAGATACTTTGTATTTCACTCTAATTGTTGACTTGTTCAAAAACAATCATCAACAGGCAGGTGGTTACAAAAATTTACTATCTTTAGGCAATGAATTAATGAGGAATCTTCTAGGTGGGGTGACCTCCTTTGTGCTTATCTTTTTTTGTGGTAAATTCCACAAACCTGAACACGTGTAATCTCTTCCATAGGGACACTTGGCAGCTTCTGAATGGTACATTCCACAATTTGTAGCGCTTCCGTGCATTTGACAAGTGTCCTTTCCCATCCAACCATGGATGCCTGAAGCGTGCCCATGAAGGTGGAGAGTGTGCAGACATCATCCAAAAGCTCCTTAGAAACAACATGAGTGTGCTAGAAATACAATGTATGCATTTTATCCTTCAAAATATATTCATCTATTTCTCCAACAAGATCAAATATCTTATTTACTAAAATAAGTATTTTGCCTCGAATTTCTTGAAGTGTCTCTTTCGCTCGAATGCTTTCATTCTCAATTTTTACAAGAGTCTGCTCCTTTATGATTAAAGTGCAATACCAAGAAGGAAAATCGCACGATGAACTGTGCCCAATCACTCCATCCACTAAGGTGGCCTTTGGAATATATATCAATTTCTTCAATTGTGGCATGATTTCTTCTTTGACAATTCCGAACTCTGAACAAGGAATCAAAACAGCCTGGACCCTATCCAACAGTGAGGAAACTTCCTTATATAACTTCACGATTTCATCGACAAATCTATCAGCTTTGACCTTGAAGTTTGTTGTCCACTCCTGCAATACCTGAGATGAAGATCTCATTCCTTCCAAATGCGCAATAGACTCTTGTGAAAGCAAGGCAGGCGGTGCAGATATCCCCTTTGCTTGATTTACAGGTCTCATCAATTGTTGGATGTAATGCTGAAATGCTAAATTATCTTTTTCCAACTGGGTTCTCTTTTCTTGTTCTTTTCTCAATCTTTCCTTGATGGTCGCAACTAAATCTTCTAATTCTTCCATTTCTTGTTCCATCGTAGTTAGACCCAAAGCAACAGTATTAATATCATAGCTTCCTGGAACAACTTCATCTGCATCTACATTCACTCTTGGGACTGCGATATGCCCCTGTCTTGACCCAGAGTTGTCTCTCATGATCTTTGAAAACTTGGTAGCCTTTTGTTTTCCTTTGTCCGGTCTAGCTTCCTTTGTCCAATCTGGCTCTACTTAGTAAATCCTCCAAACTCAAGATGGGCTCCCTTTCAATAATAGACTTCTCCCTGATTCTATCCCTTAGCCATTCCGGCAATTCGGACAAATCTTCTTGATTCTCATTTTGATTTTTCCTCTCTTGAAAAGTTGGAAGAAACTCCTCATCAAATTCATCTAGCTCCTTATCATCTTGATTTTCCGTATCTACCTCAATCATAACTTTATCTTGATCCTTACATGGATTTGATAGGACCTCCTCAGTTTGATTCCCCTGCAAAGTGGATTCCAAGGATTCATGTGTATCCTTCCTAGCTTGCACATCCAAAGCTACTTGCTCTTCTTGCCTTGTTTCATCTCCTTCAATATATATTACATTATTGTCCTCTTGCCTTGAAGAAGTACTAGCCACATTCTGGACATTGCTCTTCACCTTCTTTTTGGGCTGAAAATCCTCCTTTGAATTAGCACTTGTACTTTTAGAGTCACTAGAGTCACTGCTTGATTAACTACTTAAGGCTTCCCTGGAATGATGTGCACTACTTCCTCCCATCAAATTGTAAGTGTGTTGAACATTCTTCTCTTGAAGCCTTCGAACTTGAAAATCTACATATTTCCTTGTATGCGCCACAATTGGTACCATTAAATCATCATTACGCGTGACCTCCTGCTCTAACCAGTTGATGGTGAATGGCTTATGCTTCTCCTAGTCATATGAACTTTGTGACAATCTTCTGTGATCTTCCTCAAGCTGATCCGGAATATTTATTACCCCTGTTGCCCTAACCAGGTCCAAAGACAACCTATAGCAGCCTTTCTTTCTTATCTCCATATCATCACGTGCACCATCCCAATGATCTTCAAGTTGTGGTCTATGCTCATATTTTCCTCCAAATTTCTGCTTAATTGCATCAAATGGATCAAAACTGCTACAGGCATCATTATGGCGCACCAAGTTATAGGCTTGCAATTCTATTTCCGAATTCTCAGTTGCATGTAATGACAAACAAGTCTCCAACCTCCCAATGCTAATTGGAAACTTAGTTGTAGTTTTCTTTCTCTTCTTTTGAATTTTATCGAAGGCCACCAGCTGTCTTGTCACTTCCAACAGTACCATCCTGTCTGTAGGATATCTTGGCAAGCGGTAGGGCAATGATGAGTAGCCCTCAACTCGGATGTAGGTAAACCTCGGGAATTGAATGAACCATTTTCCATACTTCTCTACTAAATTCATAGCCTCTTTTGATAATCTCTTATATATGTTGCCTTGTAATATTCTGACGATGTACATGGAGAAAGCATCGTTGAACCTCCTATAATGAGAGATAGCCTGCAAGTGTCGCTGATGGTAGCAATCATAAACCTTGAATTGCCCGTCACCGTTACCAACTCTTCCTTTGCAAGTTAACCCTGGATATCTCTCATTCCTTGCGAGCATGTATATCACATACGAGCTCATGTAAAATGTCTTCGTTTCTTGTAGATTCTTGAGTTGCTCATCAATATTGCTGCTGATCGTCTTAGCCCAGTCAATCATCCTTTTCCCACTTATGATCTCCCCTATTAAAAAGAACATCGAGGACTCGAAGTTCACCGACTACAGACAACCCATAATGCGGCTCCCCTGATGAAAATTTGATTTATAGAGCTACTTGTGCACTATGCTTATATGTGGTCTTGGCTGTATCAACCACTTGTTTATCACCTCCATGCATTTCTCTAGTCCAGACATGTATAACTGTGATGCAGACTCCTTATCACAATATGTGGTGGTCTTATGTGAAGGAATTTCAAAAGCCTTTGCGATTGCCTCCTTCCTTAGGTAAGCCAGTACTTTGCCATCACCTGTCATAATACATCTTTTTGCATGATCATAGTGTCGGGCGCACTCTAGCATGAACTCAGGACTCAACATTGCAGGTGGGAAGCACGCAGGCTGCACAATTCCATTCTTCATCATCCTCTTGATCAAGTTGGGAGGATTAGGCCTATACAAATTTTGCCTAATCTCGTCCATGTTGGCTCTCCCGAGGTTGGTGTCGCCTAAATTTTGCCATTTAGAAGTAATCTTGGTCTCCGGCCACGTTCCTTTTAAGTCACTTTTCATCATTGTCTGCCTTTCCTTTGCGTTCATCGTTCACTTGCACGAACATCTTATGTTAGCATCTTGGAATGACGCTTGATAAATAAGCACATAATGACAAATTTCACTGCCTAATGCATGCGGGATTAATTAAATATTCAGCTTCAAATTACCTTGTCTCCTTACAAGAAAAGTCGATAAAGTGAATTTGCAATAATAAAACTTGACTTGATTTTCGACAACTTCTATCAACGAATCGGCTCTAATTTGCTCTTCCTTGTGTTGCAACGATCTCAGCAACTTTGCACAGAAACCTCAGCACTGAATCCTTGTATGGGCGACTGACTTGCATGCCTCAAAGATTCCTTGAGAATGCGCTCAGGGTAGATGTTTTGAATGATGGTGCATGGTGCTGAAAATGCCGATTACAGACCTCCTATGTAAGAGCGCCTGGGCAGGTTTTTAAGTTTTAATGCATGACACAAAAATCAGAAAAAATACAATGTGACCTCGGATGTGCCTAAGGCGACTCTTTATTTGTCCATGCATGCGAAACTTTCTCACATATGTGCCTAGGGTGGACAATTCAAACGCCTCTATTTATCATGAAGGACTTGCGAATACATGCCTTTGTAAAATATGCGTTTAGCGGCCCTTTCTAATGCCCATGTATGACATTTATAATGCAAATGCAATTTAAATATACACCAAAGAATAAAAGGCGGTCTTTTGGGCGCTCTATGCATGATTTGAATTTCACATTTTACACACTAACCACCGATTTGCGCTTTAAGCAGACTTTTCGAACCATTATGTATAAGTTGGACAATGCGACTTGCAAGATAAGGATAGATGTGCGCCAAGGCGGCCTTTTGAACCGGTTTGTATAACTTGAAATTCGCACTTTGCAAAGTGATCAGAGTTATGTGCCTGGGCGAACATTTTGAGATGTCATGTATGTTTTTGAAATTTTTAAAACTTGCAAGGTGATCACAAATACGCACTCGGAGCGGATATTTTGAAGAGCTATGTATAGTGTATATGATGCAAAGGTGATCTGAACGTGCGCCAAAGAATCAATGAACGGGCTTTTTGAACCATTATGTATAATTTGAATTTTTTTACTATGCAAACTGACCACCGCTATGCGCCCAAGTGGACTTTTTAAGCCACCATGTATAAGTTGGAAAATAAGAATTACAATGTAAGGCCGAAAGTGTGTTGGGGGGGCAAATTTAGAATACAATGTCTAATGTTTGAAAACGCAAATGCGAACATTCTCTCAAGGTGCACTTAGGCGGATATTTTCGACTCTTACGTATAATGTTTGAAACTGAACAAATTGCAAGGCTAAGTCGGATCTGCGCTTGGAAGGATGATGGGCAGCCTTTTATGCAAAGTATGCACAACATAAAGCATGCAAAGTCTTCTCCAAGGTGCGTTCTGGGCGGGCTTGTGAACTATTTGCGCATAGATTGTCAAAGTTTCAAGATATGCAAAGACCTTGTTGAAGTGTGCTTTAGGTAGAGTTTGAGCGCTAAATTTCAACCTTTATGTATGTCATTCACCATGCAAAATCCTTCAAAGAATGTGCTCTGGATTTTGGGCAGAGATTTCCAACTTGTATGTAGAATGATCAAAAGTGTAGAGGTATCTTCCAAGTGCGCCTAAGGAGAAGTGAGTGAGCGCAATTTTCATGCATGCTCGCATTGAATGCATATGGAAGAGTGGAGTAAATGTGTGCCAAACAGGATGAGCGCACTCTTCATATGTCTATGTATAAACTTGCAATGCAATGACCCTTAAAATGTGCGCTTCTCCCAAACTTAGTCAATTTTTGGGCCTCCACCTCAATTCCCAATGTTTCATTGCTCTTCAATCATTCTATGGTGACCTTACAACTTCACTACTTATCTGTTGATATTTCAAATGAGGGATTTTGTAACTCCATTGCTGCCAGAACAAACTATTGTAACTCCATTGCTGCAATGGGGTGAGTTGTGATTAGGTCACAACACAAGTCTAGTTCAAACCAGGTTTGGCATTTGAATCGATTCGGCATTAGAATCGCTCGGGGGGGCAGAATAATCTCTATGGGTTCGTCCAGGATGAACCTAAGCAAACCCTCAATGAATTTCAGCAGGATTTTCATTGTTGCAACGAATTTCAACAAAACTTCAACAACAATCTTTGACTCGGCTTTGGGATCCCATTCAGTACGATAGGGAGAGGGATTCAATTGCTATTGCCTCAACTACGTGTGTGGGGCCCCCCAAATCCGAGCTGGCCCCACGAACCAATCAATGAACCTGCAAGCCAATCCAAACAAACAAATCTGCCCGCCAGTGATCAAGCCCTCCCACCTCCTTCCATCAATCAAGCTAAACAACTTATATATATGCTATTATATTGTTAATATTTATAATTTTATATTATACTATTATAACCTAATGATTATATTATTAATATTTATATATTATATTAATATATTTATATATATTATTATTAAGATAATATTTAGATAATGATCAATCTTTTGCTTTTCAGTCTTTAGATTAGTTCTTATCAGCTTTGCTTTGTTAGCTTCAGCTTTCTGCTTTATGCAAGTTGTTTGTCTATTGTTAGTGTTTGCATTCTTTTTATAAGAGCATTCGCTCTTCTTTGTAAACTATCCGATTATATTCAATAATAAATCTTCCATGTATTTCAGTAACATGGTATCAGAGCTCGGGCTCGAACCTGATTAGTGAGCGGGAAAATTATTTTTTTCAGCTCTCTCAAAAATCTGTACGTGTTCACGTAGGGTGTTAGCGTCGCGGTTTCTGGGTATTGCGGGTCCCTATCGGCATTTTCACATGTTGTGTTGGCGTGGATTTCTTTTCCAGTCACAATTTGTTTTGTTTATGCCTCGTCATGGATCCCCCTGGAGACTCTCTACTACTCACGATTCCTGCAAAAGTCTTTCTGAACGACGTCATTTTCATGGCTTTGACTAGCGCCTATTAGCGAAGACTTCTTTAGCAGCTCTATTTCTTCTATTCGTGAATATTGTTCATCGGCTAACTCTGGTTGCGCGGGGCCCTTTGAAGTCGTCCTGAGTATTTATATCTTTGGAAGACGTCATTCTATGATGCGATTTCCTTTCGTTCTTTTTTCCTGGCAATTTTCTGGGTCGTGATCATTTCTGGTCAAGATCTTTCCTGGTTGCGAACCTCTGAACTCGCATTTTATCTCTATGCTCACGTTTCTGGAAGTCGTAGGTCACAAGATTGTCGTTTTCGTCTTTTTTTGGCGTTCGAATCTGCTCACAATTTGGTTTAGTTTTTGATAGCCGCTTGGTGGAATCGCGATTTGAAGATCTTGGACGTAATTTGATCATTCAGTGTGTTGTGGTCGCGCATCTGAGCCGTTTTGTCTGAGTAGTGACTCCCGTCTTTGGTCACTGCATTAAAGGATCTTCCGTCGTCTTCCCGAAGTTCTGGTTCTTTTGAAGGGCTCGGCGGTTTCTTCTATTCTTGCCGACAGTTCTGTTTTGTAGTAAAAATCTTCAGCGGATCTATGATCAACGGTTTGCATTCTCAGCAGTTTTATCTTTTCCTATGATTGGGTTATGTTTGTAGTCGCATATATTTTCTGGCGCCAGTATTCTTCTGCCAGTGACGGGTTCTGCATTATCTAACATTATCTCGGTTTTTGCGAAGGGAAATGTTCTTTTTCCTGCATTTTCTTCTTTGTTGTGTTTCGGCAGCCTTTGTTTTGATCTTATGGAAGCGCCCTGTTTGTCGACTCCCGTTTGTCTACAATAGAAGCGTCAACTTCATCACCGTTGTGTGATTCGGTGGTGTCTTTTTGGATATCCATTTCTCGTGGTCTGTATCTTTTTTCTTTTTCTTTCTGCTTTTGCGGCAGTCCGTGGTCTTAGCACAGTGCCCAGATTTTTGGCAGTTGTTCAAAATTGTTGTGTTGAAGCAGTTTATGGTCACATTTGCATCAGCGGCTAGCACCCAACAGACATGCAAAGTTTGTTTTGCCTCAAATTTCGTGTTCAGATGTTCTGAACTTCTGCTTTCCGTATTCTCGAGATCAGTATCCTGAAATCCGCATTCGGATTTATCTCAAGATCCGTGCCTCTGTTTATGTATCTCAGCCTTATTCCGTGTTTTCGAAATTTGTATCTGTGCAAGGGGTCTATTTTTCCCTATCTATGCCGTCTATCTGCTTCCGTATATGTGCCCACTGCTTATAATTCGTCTTTTCATGTTTCGAAAAACATGAAGCATGGCATCTTTGACCAACATTCTGTTGGAGAGCAGTCAGAAGTTCAACGGCAAGAATTACAACACCTGGAAGCAGCGCATGATGACTATCTTCGAATATCGACGTCTTGACCAACTAGTTCTAGGGAAAACTACACGTCCTCAAGTGGCGGGTAAAGATCAGGAAAAATTCGATGAGCAAAATCGTGAAGCGGTGATGCTTATCAAGTTATCAGTGACCGATGATCAGCTGCCTCAGGTTCCGTCTGGGAAATCTGCAAAAGAAATCTGGGATTTGTTGAAGGATCTTCATGAAACGTCTGACAAGAGTCATGTGTTCTTTTTAAAGAACATGCTTTTCTCAATCATGATGGATGAACAGATGTCTCTGCAAGAGCATCTCACCAAAATCAAGGACATCCGTGATCAGTTGACGGCGATTGGTCAAGACATGGATGAGGAAGATACAGTAGTCATCACTCTGAAAAGCCTACCATCTGCTTATGAGCACTTTATTGAAACTCTTAACATTACTTCAACTAATGTTACTCTGAAGTTTTCAGATCTATGCAACAAACTCTTGCAGCAGGATTGATGGAAACAGCAGTTCGGTAGCAGTGCTAATTCCTCCTCCTCAGAACAGGCATTTACTGCCAAGTCCTTTCAGTAGAATCAAGGCTCCAATCAGCCCTCTCAGCCATTCAGTCAGGGTCAATCACAAGACCCTTCCAAAAAGTACAACATCCAGTGCAATTACTGCCACAAGTTTGGCCATATGAAAAAGGATTGCCGAAAACGCTTGGCTGCTGAACAATCCAAGTCTAAAGCATCAACACCATCAGCACATGTCGCAGAGCATACTGAGCAGAAGGAGTCTGCTTTCTACGCCTTCTAGGCCATCTCTTCTACCTGTTTTTTCAGTTGCTTATGGACCTGTCTTTCTCATTTTCAGTTGTCACCATTCAGGGGGGGCAACTCTGTTTTAGTTAGTGGATTGATCATTAAGGGGGGGTATTAAGATAACATTTAGCTAATGATCAGTCTTTTGCTTTTAAGTCTTTAGATTAGTTCTTATCAGCTTTGCTTTGTTACCTTCAACTTTCTGCTTTATGCAAGTTGTTCGTCTATTGTTAGTGTTTGCATTCTCTTTATAAGAGCATTCACTCTTCTTTGTAAACTATCCGATTATATTCAATAATAAATCTTCCATGTATTTCAGTAACAATTATAATATTATATTATTAATATATTATTGTATTTGTGTTTTTTTTTTTTTTTTTTGATCGGTAAGTTGTGGGGATATTTAGGCTGGCCCCACTCCAGCAGAGTTCACAAGGGGGACCTCTTCCCCATCCACATATTCAACTTAGATTACTTATTCAACATAGAAGCCACAATGGAAGTCCAAGAGCCACAACTTGGAGTTCCAACTATAGATGTCACTTGGTGGATTCAAACTTCGGTCTCCATCTTGAGAACCTTATGGCCTTGCCATTTAAGAACGACCCCTTTGACTATATTTATTATATTATTAATTAATATATATAATGATTATATTATTATATTATATTATATATATATATATATTTGGTTCGGGTTTGCGGATTCGATTTATGGATTTGACCAAAATTTTTTGGGGGTTGGGTTCGTTTTGGGTTCATTCCTACAGAATACTTGTAATATATATATAGTATTCTGTATGAATGAACCCAAAACGAACCCAACCCCAAAAAAATTTTGCCCAAATCCATATATATATATATATTACAAGTATTCTGTATGAATGAACCCAAAACGAACCCAACCCCAAAAAAATTTTGGCCAAATCCATGAATCGAATCTGCAAACCCAAACCAAAACTGGCAACTTAGCTTTAAATTGGAAAGGCCGAAACTCAAACAACCTGCAAGACTTGTTAATTGAAAAACTAGACAAAGACAAGACAAATTTGCAATTGGACAACGAAGGAATCCAACTGACTTTGATAACATGACAAGCAAGACCTGGTTCAAGGCTACAAATCTTACCATAGGCAAAGTTTGGAGGTAACAATTGTGTGCAAAAAGTTAATATTGCAGGTAAATCTATTATTTCTCTATTTTTTTTTTCTTTTCTTCTTTATATCCACAATTGTTCAACCAGGAATTTCCTACAAATTTCTATTCACTATTCATTCATGGGTCTAAATCGAAAACTTTTGTCCAAGTATAATTTAGAGTTTTTGTCTACACCAAGCAAGTTGAGGTAAAAAAGGAAACAAGTCTGGATTCAGGTTTTGGCAATGGGGACTGGGTAATAATTTGATGTCATTTTCCACTACTTGATTTGGAGGAAAACCATTTAGTTCTTGGACCACCTATTTAAAATTTTAAATTGATTTGATAATTCTTCTACTCTAAGTCACAAGGTTCTAGTTCGAGTTCAGCCAAAATAAAATTCAGATTAAGTTCGGCAAGGAAAGAATTGGAAAAAAAAAATCATGATTAAATTCGCCTTATATAAATTTGAATTTTTTTCAAATATAAGTAATAAATCCACAAAATTGTCAAAATAGTTTAACATTGCTAAATAGATGCCACATTTATAAACCATGATAAACTTATCAAAGTTAAACCATAAGAATATCAAAGTATTAAAAATATTCAAATATCTACAAAGTATTCGAAGAGCAATGTCGAACACATAAACCATCATATTGGCAGCCATTAAATTGAACCCATCACCATAACCATCACAGGGATTAAATGAGATAGAATGCAGTCATATAAAATATCAATGAAGCAAGGGGGGAAAAGACGAGGAGAGTTAAGCAGAAGAAAATGAATGGCAGATAGAAATTTGAATAAATCTACGTCGTTCGAGTGTATTTTCTAATGCAACTGCAATGTATAAATTTGAATAAATCTGAAAAACCCTAACAAAAATGTTTTTTAAGAATATATTTTAATAAAAAAGCCTTCGCGTTTTTTTCCGTACAAATTCGAAGGCAGATCTTATTAATTTTTATAAGTTTTTTAAAAGTTCACCGAATTTTGAACTTCAAGGAATTCGGTGAAACCTGTGACTTAGCTTCTAGTTGTCTTCTCTATTCTGTAGTGTAGCTTTGCCTTATAGGACTCTGCCTCTATACTTCCTCCTCCATAAAGCTTGACCATTAACATACGAAGCATCTTACAAGCAGTCATCAACCTTTTAACTTGATGAGCATATACTGGGGAAAACTTCTTGCATTTATAGACATTGATTACATAAGGCTCTCCATCTTAAACTAGCCTATGGTTGTAGTCCCTTCAAAGTTATGACATCACTACCTCAGAAATAGGAACTGCCGAAAGATGTAACATATGTCAAGTGGGACTACATTACAGTCCACTTAATCTGTGTAATCAACTCCTATGAAAAATCAGAATCTGAACTGTCATAGACACTTGTAGCTTGGTATATTTGTGTGCCATGCCCAAAGTGTGCACAAGTTTCTGCACTAACACCTCTGATTTTAAGTTCTTTTGGGAGCCAGAATCAAACAAGGAGTTTACATTAATCATCTTGATTTTGATTTTAATATTTCAAAATTTTGTGTTGTATCACCAAGCTCTTGTGCATCAATGTGCATACTAGTTTCTCAACTTGTTCAGCATTGACTCCATTTCTTGACAACTAAGTTACCAATTGGAATCAGGTACAGGTATGGGTACATGGATACAATATGCCGGTATGACAATTTTTTGGGGAGGCTGAATACGTTTTGGGTACATCCGTACAAAACATATTTGCAAACCTAAAAAACTATAGTATATTAATATAAAGCTAATACTATATTAAATTTAGTTTTTTAACTATATTCCAAAAAACTATATTAATACCATATATTATCTATAGATTCTATACCATATTAACATGGTTTATTTTTTCTAACTATATTCGAAAAAGTTATTTAGTATAGATATATTAATATTAAAGTTATTAAATACTATAATAGTTATTAAATTATTAATAGATATCTGCTAATAACTAATAGATATCCGTTAGTAACTAATAGATATCGAAAGCAATATTGATATTAAATAATATCAATAGTTGTGTTTTGATTCATGAGCAGAAAACAGTTAGGCAAGAATGTTCCTGTAATGATTTTGTTACTAATATGTTGAGCACTAGCTGTAATGTTCAGAATGACTAGGGACAATGCTTGAACAATACAAGTGAGAGATAAATGAATCCCATCCAAATGATAATTGAGCTCAATTGAAGAAAATGGCAATAATTGCATTTACTCACTATGTCATGTTCCAATATTAAAGGTGTTGTTTAAATTAAAGATTTAAACATCATGATAAGATGATGAAGTTGCTCTCGTCAAATATGGTGCTTAGTCCTGTTGAATGATAGAAATAATTGTGTATATATAATATTTTATATAATCAAAATATAATATATTTATTATATAAATGCAAATATAAATATTATCAATAGAAATACTATAATATAACGATTATAATAATATATAAAATTATTATTATAAGAAGCAATTATAAATAATATATATATAAACATAAATATAAATTTATTACATTATATTAAGTAAATATTAAATAATATATAATATATATATATTAAATAATAAATAATGATGTAGGCAAAATAATGATCCCGTTAAGGAAGCGGATTCCTTTAAGGAATCGTTGTAGGCAAAATAAACGATTAGTAGCATTAATAATGTTTAGTAATGCATTGGTGAAAAGGTGCGTCACCCTTCACTAAGGGCAACACCATGTATTTAAGGAAATAAGGCAATACTTCCAAAGGGGAAAAAAAATCATCCAATCTGAAAAAAGATTACGTAGCATTACAGCAGGCCAAATTAGATCAGACTTAAGATAAAAACATATATTTTAATATAAAAGCAAGAGCTTATAAATCTGAAGGTAAAAGCATATCAGACTTAAGATAAAAACATATATTTTAATATAAAGGCAAGAGCTTATAAATCTGAAGGTAAAAGCATAGCATCGATCATCACTCAGCCAGTAATCAAGGAGAGTAAATACACAGCAGATCGAAGGAAAGAAAAGAAGGTACGGGGAAAGATAAAAAGGAATACTGCAGCGATCAGGTAAGTTGGGTTATCTATAATTTATAATTAAAGAAATCAAGAAATAAGATGTTATATAGGAACCAATGTATATTTATATGTGTAAGCTTAAATCTCAATTACAATAGAAATCTGTATGCTTATAGTTCAGATATTGGTTAAATACGGTAAATTAATTTATATGTAAAAATAGTGAAATCCAATATATATATAATAGAATAAATGTTAGAATGAAACCATATGTATAGCATAATAGAAAGGCAATAAGAATATGGCATATATGAATAGGATTAGGATTATTTAAATTAACAGTGTTGTCATTTCTGATTATAAATATAAATGGGCTGTCAAGTTATAGGTACAATTTATGATGTTAACCATAAATAAATAAACTAAACTTAGATATGACTAATATGAAGAATAAACATAATTATGGAATCAAAGATGTTAATAACATATGATCATGATTGGCCAATTCTGATAAGGCCAAGTTGTCTTAATATAAAAAACATCATTTGTAAAATGCTAATGAGAACAATTATGCCATTTAAGAAATGAACAAAGACAAGTTTATGACATGCTTGGAGCTGACTCAGGTTCTCCCTTTAACCCCTCTATCACCTCTAAGGTATGACGTAGTTGAAATAGTTTATTTTAGCCCAGGTATCTCTTGACTGGACGTAAGTCCCTCGACCAAGTGATGAGGAACTCCGTATGTGGGTGAAATCCTTGGGCCTGGAAGAGCTTGTAAAAGTTAATTTTGCTCTACGGATGGTGACTCTCGTCTGGATGAGGTACTCCGTGTGTGAGTGAAATCCCACGAGCCAAATGGTGAGGAACTCTGTGTGGGAGTGAAACCTTTGGGCCTCCGTAAGAGATGGAACTATTTCTTTAATGAAATCATACTTGGTGATCTAGAGCTGGTTAACATAAGAGCCTACCATAAGTCCCTCACAAGACATGTCGTGAACCAATAATATAAAGGAATAACACATATTTGGATGTAGTTATTAATTAGGAATGTTATAATGAATAAGGATAAAAAGAATTATATGAAATATAATGTGAATATGATCTAACATGATATAGTCTTAATGATTCCAAGTTGAAATAAAGATTAAGTAGATTCTAATGTTCTCTTTTACTAAGTTGAAAATTGTGTTAGATAGTGAAAAATTTCAGCATACAAGAAGGGGACATTACACACTATTTTTGGGTGTTCACCCCAGGATGCAGATATAATATGAATAGCATCTGTGACATTTACTCCCTTGGTTCCTATTGGAGCTTCACCCTAAGAGGTGGATAGAATCTAAATTACCACCAGACAGGAATCCCTCTGTTTGGGCTGAGCTCATCTGCCACCACTAAATCTTTTAGGTTCATCCGCTTATGTTGCTTCTATAAGACAATCCAGCCCACCACATTTTTTTCCTTTGTCCATTTCAGAACATTCACACTTGCATCCCATCTCAGCCGACGGAAGAGTCAAACATCCCATTGCGTTTGACATCTTTGAAACAAATAGACCAATTGTAGTCAGATCTCTACCTCCCACACTATTTAGTAACCTACTCACATCATTAGACTTCATAATCAGCATGAGGTGATTGTTGGTCCTCCTCACAACTAGTCTAGGTCTTCTACCCTTATATTGTCACTTCTGTAAACTCTTTTAATTTCCGACCTTGAATGTTATGGGAATGCATAATACTTTCTTACCTCTTAGGATAGTTTCTATCTGCCCAAACCACTCTCTTTGTGACAGTGTCAAACTATGTATTCATGACTATAACATGATTCATAACTTACAGACCCTCTTTTAATGACCTTGCTTTTGTTATTTATGAAAACTACAAATTCCACTTGTTTTATGTCATCAAGACTTTTCTTAGACCTATTATGATGCCTTCTTGTAATACTTAGGGTTGTTGGGTTTGCATTTTCTTGGTAAACCCCCTTTTTAGTTTATTTTGTTTTTCACTCATTTTTTGTTGTACTTGGTGCTTTAGGCACTTTTTTCAGCTATTTTTGTTGCATATAATTTATAGTCACCTTGACCTATTTCAAAGTATATGCCATTGATCTTAATTTCCTTTCAATTCAAGCAAAATTTCAAAGTAAATTGAGGTCCTCCAGGACATCAAATAGCCTATAGCACATCATACTCTATTGTTTTATGTTGGAACTTAAACTCAGGATCTAAAGAGAAAACTGGCCAAAATTGAAAACAAAAACGCTGTTACAAATTAGGAAATCGCTGCAGATTGCAGAATGAAGAATATAACAATGTGCAGTTCATAAGTCGGGATTGAGCAGTTAGTGATTCCTTCTAACAATGTTCAGTTCATAAGTCAGGATTGTGCAGTCAGTGCTTCATTCTACCAGCTCCAAGTGTCAGAGAGAGTATCTAACCCTTGATTGCTGCATGAAGTAGCAGCAACAGACAGAACACAAGACAAACAGTGATCTAAAGGACCATTAGAGTAGCCATCATTTATTCAGAGAATGCCAAAATTTGTCAATTTGGGAAGTGCTTACCAAAATATCGGGCAATCATCTCCTTTGACAGAATTCGTTCATATATATTAAAAGCTTCCATGTCAATCCTTGGCACTACCTTAAAGAGGATATTTCCAAATTGTCAGGCCCATTAGAAGAAATTCAATGGAGCAACAGGTAGCTCTAAAAAGAAAGCGCAAGAGTTGAATCTAACTTTGACATAAATAAGAGGCGCACATATCTTCCAAGAAAGATGACCCCATAGTACAGAAGGAAGCTACTAGAGATCCACACTATCAATGCCTAGAGCAGGTCCATGTCAAATTTGAAGTTGCAATCAGTAGCTATATGCAGGATGTGTCTTGATTGGCATAAATTACATCAGATGTGTGAATAAAACGACCAGTGGCCAACCTCCAATTCCATAAACAGCAGTATTCCCAAATGTCAAATCCAATACGCTAACAAATAACTCTGAAATCTAATTTTCTAGTAAGAGAGAAGTGAGAGAGCACCAAGTACCAACCAAGCACACCTCTGAAGAAAATGGACAAACAGCAGTAACAGACAAACACTAGACATCTGAGGATCATCACTGACTAAAATCTGCAGTTGATATAAAGAGAAGAAGATGCACCAAAAGTAGGCTGCTTCTCTAATTCTAAAGTCCCAAAATGCTTGACCTATTTAAGTGTAAGACAATTTGAAAACATGCTTTAAAGCACTTGTAACAAACAGTCCTTTTTCTTTTCCCCTCACTAAATATACAATGGTTGGGGAATCTTGAAACATACTGCAGCCGCAAGACGATCTGCATACTCAGACTGTGTTGCAAAAAGTCGCATCTGCAAAGTTCAGAAACACACAACAACAAACAAATTATAAAGTAAAACTGATATCATATAACTATCAATGTCATTGCAATAAACAATTTCCAAAAGCACCTTTTCCGACATAGGTACCAATACAATTAAAAGTCCCACTTTTCATAACTGGACTAACATCATAGATAATATAGACAAATAATGGTAATTATTACATAGAAGACATCATACTAATCAAAACCAGTGTGCAAGCTGATAACTGAAACTGTAGTGAAACCACCACTCTCAAGAAAGGCATTTTAATTGAAAACTAAGAAGTGAACTGCACCATACCTTGTGATTTAATTTTTGAGGCATTTTTAACCGTGTCTATTTAAGTCATCATTATGAGTACTTGTTTCCATAAGTGGTTATTTCCTAGAATAATTATCGACCTTCTCTCACATGTATTGATAATAATCACAAGGCAGGGTCACAAGACAGGGAGACAACACAAAACACACAAGCACCTCTAAGCAACATAAGTACCAGAAAGAAGGAAGATGCTAACACATCAATCTGGGAACTAACACATCAATCTGGGAACTTTCACACTAAGCCTGTTCTAGATTGGTTCCAATTACTTAATGCCACGTTGTTAATGATGTCATCATGGATATTGTATAAATATGAAACCGAACTTCCAAAAAATTAATCATCCTTGACTCTAAAATTATGTTCAAGTAATATTGTTCTTTTGTTTAATTTAAATGCACATTTCCTTTATGGTATCAGCAAATATTTAAAGGAAGTACAAGGTCGGAGTCCAGGACAAAAGTGTTCAGACAGAGCATTACAATTAAATTATATGGTTTCTTTTGTTTAATTTAAATGCATATTTCCTTTATGGTATCAGAAAGCATTTAAAGGAAGTACAAGGTCAGAATCCAACACTAAAGTGTTTAAAAAGAGCCTAAACCTGGGGCAAAACTGCAGCCAGAGTGTGGTGTCTCTAATAGACCAATGGTGAAGTATTAGCCAAAGACTAATACACTGGAGTACTAGATGAACTGGAGGGTTCATCTATCAACAACACCACAACACTAGACTTTGGATCTTCACTAATCGCCTACTGAAAACAAGCAAAGAATGGCTTTGTTTCCTTCACATTAACATCTTGATTAACTATTATTTTGTTCGTAGAAACATCAATAAGCCTATAGACCTTAGATTAATCACTAGAACCAGCAAAGAAATACTAATCGCCTGCTGAACACAAGCAAAGAATGGCTTTGTTTCCTTCACATTAACATCTTGACTAACTATTATTTTGTTTGTAGAAACATCAATAAGCCTATAGACCTTAGATTGATCACTATAACCAGCAAAGAAATATTTGTTACTCTTGGAGTCTACTTTAGTCCTATTCCTATTAGGAAGCAAAGTATATGCAGATGAACCAAAAACACACAATGTTATTACCTCGAGGTTCATTACTAGACCAAGCTTCTTCAAGTGCAATATCTTGCAAGGCTTTGCAAGAACTCCTGTTCAAAAAATAAACTATTGTGCTCACAGCTTCTCCCTAGTATATGTATAGCACACTTCTGTTGTGTATCATACACCATGCCATCTCCATTATGGTCTTGTTCTGCCTTTCTACCACCACATTCTACTATGGAGCATATGGTGTAGTCAACTAGCACTAAATCCCTTCCTTATCACATAAATCCTTGAACTATGTGGAAGTGAACTCATGTTCATTGTTAGATCTTAGGGTCTTGATCTGAGGCTCTATGTGGTTTTCCACCAATGCCTTATAATTTACAAATGCACCAAAATAGTTAATTTCTTTTTCAAGAAGTGGACCCACATCTTCCCAAAGAAATCATCCACCAACAATAGAAAATACCTCACACTGAGGATAGTGGCAGATTTCTAGGATGGCTTGCATAGATCTACATGAACAAGAGCTAAGAGCCCCTTTGCACATCGTGTTCCTTCAGTAGGTAAAGGCTTCCGCTTCTGCTTACCAGTCAAACCTTGAACCATGTTGGCTCTGCTGAGTTTGGCCAAATACTTAAGGTTCAAATGACCATATCTTTCATGCCAAAGAATACTAGTATTCTCTTCTAATGTCTAATGCGTGGAAATTAATTGTGGCAAGACCAATGAGACTATACAACCCGTCTTGCCCAATGCCTAGGGCAACCACCTTGTTTTGTTTCAAATCAAAAACAATTTCCCACAAAAATTCACTTGAATGCTAAGTTACCAGGTTCTGCAATTTTGCCCGTCGTGCCCGTATGGGTTCGGGCTAGGTCTGAGTCCGTGACAGCCCAGGGTCTGCCCCGAGAACCCGGGGTGCCTGGGGCGAACCCCGGCCAATACCCGGGAGAACCCAAGCAAACCCATGGCCCATGAGGCACAAAAAGTGAAAAAAAAATAACATTTTTTAAAAGTTAAAAAAAAAAACCCTATGATGCCTCATTTTGCCCTAAAGTGAGGGCTTATAACATTTTTTGCCTCCAATCACCAACACGAGTAAAACAAACATTTTTGCCTCCAAGCTGCCATTGTCGGTTTTTGAAGGTTGTTGCATTTTTCTTTGAAGGTTAAGGCTACAGGAATGAAAGAACTACATCAATAGGAGAGAAAGAGTTGAGCGGGGAAGATTATCTATCAAAGGTGAGTGAATCTTGTAATTTTTTTCGAGTTTTGAAGAATTTTTTCAAGATTTTTTAGTTTTTTTCAAGTCTTTTTTTCTAAATGTTTTAAATATTTTTTAAAACCTTTTATACATAATATAGGGGTTATAATACTGTTTTTGTTTTGTTTTTTATGTTGTACAATTGTAAATTTGTAATTTTTTTGTTTTGTTGTATTCATACAAAATGGCTAGTAGTTCTAATTTAGTTGCCCCACCTGTACAGAGCTCATTTAAAATCAGCACAGCGTCACCTCTTTGGCAACATACAGCCATGATTGAACAACTTCTTGGTGGTAGGGGTTATTGTTGGTGTTGTAGACAATGTCAGACTGAATATAAGAGCTCGTATGTAATGTCCCTTTCTAGAACATTTCTTATTTTTGCCCTAAAACAATAATCCTAACTCAAAATCATAATTGCATTCAATTTATAAATGACTTTATCTAACATTATGAATTTTTATTGTAATATTCAGATTTATAATTTATGAGTAATTCTGAAAATAAACTTTATCTTGATTTTCTGCTATAACTTTCCTTCGAATTTGCAGCTATGATCTTTGAATGATTGATCCTAGAATCTAACAAGTTAGGGGTTTTCGTCCACTAACTTGCTAAGAGAAATTTAGGGGTTTCGTCCTTAAATCTCCCAATATACCTTGGAGGGGTTTCGTCCTCTTTGGCTGTAATATTTACTTGTAAGCAGTCATAATATTTCTTTTCAATTCATGCCTTCTCCTCATGGAATGACCTACTCCTTATATCATTTGTTTAAGGGGTCACATCCTTTCCTATACACCTGTTGCCTTTTTAAAAGAGTCACACCCTTTTGTCAACCATCGCTGCCTTTGATTAACAATTTAATTTTAATTTAACAAATAGTTTATTCCCAATGAGCACTTCCTTATAGACTTGCGAATTCCTCTCTAGCGCCTTTTTAAATGATTCTTGATATTAGTGATCCCCTATGTCTTCATTTACGATTTGTTGGATGATTTCCATTTTTATTTAATCTCAAGCTAGATGATTTACAGGTAACCTCCATTCTTATTTAACCTCAAGTGGGGGCATCACAGTTCGCCCTTCCTAAGATTGCTTGTCCTCGAGCAATTTTAAATTGGGATGATCAAAGATGTCTGCTCCTTCCCAAGTGGCATCCTCCATGGGCAAATTCTTCCACTTAACCAAATATTCTAGAATAACCTTATTTCTTAACTTCATTTCTCTCATGTCAATGATGGCTTCAGGTTCCAAAATCAATTTACCTTCATCATCAAGGAGAGGTAATTTTGGGCATGGTGTGACATGATGACCTAGCACTTTCTTGAGACAGGATATGTGAAAGACATTATGAATTTTATTGTTTGTTGGTAACTCCAATTCGTAAGCTACCTTTCTCCAATCCTTCTTGTAATTTTGTAGGGTCCATAGAATCATGGCTTGAGTTTTCCTCACCACTTCCTTTGAGAGAGGATTGCTTATTAGGTTCTAACCTTAGGAAAACCAAGTCCCCAACTTCAAATGTTCTCTCCACTCTATGGCGATCAGCGTACATCTTTTGCTGATTTTGGGCATGTTGTAAGTTTCCCTTGAGTGTGTTTAAAATATCCATACTTTGTTGAATCAAGTCTCTAGCTCTACTATCGGCAAGAATTAAATCCACAAATGAGATTGCTTCATTCCCATACAGTGCTTTGAAGGGAGTCATTCCTTTAGACATATGGTGAGTAGAATTGTAACAATATTCTCCAAGATGTAGCCATTTGACCCACGTTGTTGGTTGCCCTATAACATAATTTTGTAAATATACTTCAAGCCACTTATTTACAATCTATGTTTTCCCATCCCTTTGGGGGTGGTAGCTTGTGCTTGGGGTTAGTTCTCTTCCAGTCAACCAAAAGAGCTCTTGCCAAAATAAACAGAAAAATTTACTATCTTTGTCGCTTACGATGTTTCTAGGTAATCCATGTAGTTTACGTATTTCTCTAAAGAATAGATCAGCTACTTGTGGGGCTCTATATTCAGACGATATGGCATGAAAGTGAGTGTACTTGGTAAGTCTGTCCACGACCAAAAATATGCAATCTTTGCCTTATACTTTTGGGAGTCCCGTGATGAAATCCATCAAAATAATTTCCCATTTTTCATTGGGTATTGGCAAGGGTTGTAACAAACTGACTGGAAATGTTTGTTCTAACTTGTTCTTTTGACAAACCATACATTCCCTTACATGTTTTAAGATATCCCCCTTGAGGCATTTACAAGATAATCGTTCTCTTGCTTGTTTATAAGTTTTATAATACCCTTGATGACTAGCCAATGGGGTATCATGATATGCCATGAAAAAAAAATACTTTCATCTTCGATCCTGGGACTAGATATATTCAGTTTTTATAGATAATGAGTTCCTCTACTACCTTGTACTTATCATCATGTAACTCGCCTTCCAATATATCATTAGCTAGTGCATCTTTGGCATACTCTACCACTATAGAATTCTTCCAATCAGCAGAGATATTTGTCATAGAACATAAGTGAGGTCTTCGTGACAAAGCATCGGCCACCACATTATTCTTTCCCTTCATATACTTTATATCGAAATCATAGGCCTGTAGCTTGCTAACCCACTTTTGTTGCCTATCATTCAAATCCTTTTGATTTAGGAAGAACCTTAGACTATTGGGACGGTCTTAACAACAAATTTCCCACATACCAAGTATTGCCTGAACTTGGCTAATGCGTGCATGATAGCCAGCATTTCTTTGTCATAAATGGAATAATTCTTCTCTGTTTCTTTGAGCTTGTGACTCTCGAAGGCTATTGGATGTTTATTTTGCATTAATATCGCTTCAATTCCTTCTCCCGAAGCATCACATTCTAATTCAAATGGGATTGAGAAATCCGGAATGGCTAATATAGCGCATGAACTAATTACCTCTTGAGTTTGTCAAAAGCTCTTTGTGCCTCATCACTCCATGAAAATGCACCTTTCTTAGTTAAAATTGTTAATGGGGCAGCTAATTGTGATAATCCTTTGACAAACCTTCTGTAATAACTATATCGTCCCACAAATCCTCTTAATTGTGTTAAGGTCTTAGGTTGAGGCCAATCTATGATTGCCTTAATCTTTTCTTCATCCACACTAACGCCTTGGGCACTGATCTTATGCCCCAAATACAAGATCTTCGTCATACCAAACTCACATTTGGAAGCTTTGGCAAATAGAGACTATTGCTCAAGAATTCCCAATACTTTGTCTCTGTCTTAAATGATCTTCCCACATTTTACTATAAATCAATATATCATCAAAGAAAAATAAAAGAGATTTCCTTAACTGTTTACTGAATAGCTGGTTCATGCAGGATTGGAATGTAGTCGGGGCATTAGTTAGCCCAAATGGCAAGACTAGGAACTCAAAATGTCCAAAGTGAAACTTGAAAGCTGTTTTGTTAATGTCCTCCTTCCTCATCCTTATTTGGTGATACCCAGAACGTAAATCAATCTTAGAGAAATATACCGCATCCTAAAGTTCGTCAATCAATTCATCAACTCTAGGGATGGGATAGCAGTTTTTAATTGTCTTTTTATTGAGTGCCCTATAATCCACACACATCCTCATAGAAAGCAAAAGGACTAGAGCTTGGCTAGATATGCCCCATGTCAAGTAACTCCTTAATTGTTTTCTCAATTTCTTCCTTATATTTCCTTGGATGGCGGTAAGGCGTGGTAATAATTGGTTTGGCTCCTTCTAATTAGATGATGTGTTCAAAACCCCTCTTAGGAGGTAATCTCGATGGAATATCGCTGAAAACCATACTATGCTTATCTAGAATAGGTTGGATATCAATGTGAGTAGTCTTCCCTTCTTCAAGGGAAAGTCTATCGGTGATCAAACACTGGGCTGCTCACTCTACTTGTCCATGTCTAAATGCTCTCTCCATCCTCTTAGTTGTCACAACCCTCGGAGTTCCATCAGATAGACCTTGTAGAATCACCTCCTTGCCATCATGTTGGAAACTAAACTCCATTTCTGAAAATCTTGATAGTATCTACCAAGAGGTTGCAGCCATTGGATTCCCAAAACCATATCGTATCGCCCATGCTTATCACATAGAAACCGTCACTCATTTGGTGCCTTCCTAAAGTGATATCTAGTTGTTGAATCCTTCGTGTACAAGGGATAGTGAAGTTGTCGGCCACAACCACTTTAAATCCCTCAAAGTTTTCAACTTCATCCTTGTTACTAGACCTTCATTAGTAAAATTATGAGTGGCACCACTATCGATTAAGATGGTCACCTTATGACCTTGAAAAACACCACAGACTCTAAAAGCGTGATACTTGGGTGCCCCTGAAAGTGATGCCAAGGTCCCCCTTGTAAGCTTCTCTTCTTCTTGATTCTCGAATTCTACTTCTTCCTCGCTATATTCGGGTTCGGTTTGTTCCTCCTCCGATTCTTCTTCAGACATTGCTTCTACATTAAGCACTTGTCCTTTCCCAACACATCTATGAATATCGCTTCAATTCCTTCTCCCAAAGCATCACATTCTGTTGTGATGTCATTACAACATCGCCCCATTGGACATGGGGACCCCTGTTTTCTTTGAGCTTTTGGCTGTGATCCTGCTTGGAAGTTCCCTACATGTATGAAGAATTGGCGGATAATGGAGGAGTTGTGATCAATCCATTGAATGCTTTGAAATGGTCAATTTTTGCAAGTGTTAAATAGAGTGATTACCTCTGGATTCAAGTTGTGAAGTTTGAAATTGTCTAGGACGGCAAGTCTGAAATTGGTTTGGAGCCAATGTATGTATCGTTGCATTGAAGCTTTGTTTCAGCAGATTCGATGTCCCTGTCCAGTGTCTGCATTGTTCATAACATTGTCATATTCTTCTAAGTGGACCTTTTCCTTCACCTTGCAAGATGTTTTGCTTCTCATGCGCAATGGCCTCAAAAGTCCGCTCAAGCTTTTCTCAGTGGTCACTTTGCGTCCCATGAAGTCTTCAAACTAACGTATTATGTAGGTGTGCCCGGGTCCGCCGGAAGAGCCATTGGAAAATCGGTAAACAAACGAAGCAAATTAAAATGGCGTGAAGTCCTGAGTTATGCATTGCCATATCAAACATCCGTTCTAGCGGACATTTTGAGTCACTTTGCAATACGTAGGATATTTCTAATATTGCACAACATGTTAGTTTGTCCGCTCCCCCTAAATCTTCGTTCAAGCGGACTTTTATTGATCTGCTGCAGTGTTTCGGGTTTGGCATCCACGTTGCTCCTAAATGTCCGCATTGGCGGACAATTTAGTGTTCTTTGCAAAACCAAAAGTAATACCAGCTCCAACGAAATGTCCGCCCGCATCACTCACGAATATTCAAGTGACCGTTTCAAGTATCATTAATCCACTGCAGTGTTCCGATTTTGGGCATCACACACTAGTGGACATTTTAGTGATCTTTGTAATGCATTTACAATCCCATTTCATAGCATATTGTCCACTCGGGTGGACTTTTTGGTGTGCCTTGCAAGCCTTCTTTATCCCTGATAGCTTCAAGAGGTCCGCCTGGGTGCAGTAATGTGGTCGATTTGCAATAATAACGAATCTTAAGATACGCATCAATACCCAGCCACCCACTCGCTATTTTAAGGAGTTATAAATGATGATTCAGAGAATAGTTGGAAGGTGATTTCACATAGTCTAAGAATAGAATCAGTGGTCAGATGAGTCCGTTTGTAGACGCCAGTGTACAGATATTCTTTGTGGTATATACAGGACTGGTGAGATCTTTATGCAATCCCTTATTCAATTGAAGCATGTAAATGGTGCACGATGGTTTAAAATGTCCGCTCCCAATAGTCTTCAATGACTAAATGGCGAGTGTCTTCAAATATGCGGGGGTGTTAATTCATTTGATCATTGTTGCTCATAGATATGGTGCAGATTCCCCATCATTTTGCATGGCGTGAGACTTTAGAATGTATGAGGCACTTTAAAACCGACGCCTAAGAGCATGTCTTTGATCGCCTTTTTTCGAATCTATACATAGGCACGTAAAAGGTCCGCCTTAGCTTGTTGGATATTCGCTCATTGTTTAAAGGTCGTTCCAATCTATTTCTAATGGTGTTTTACTCCTTTGAAATATTTCAAGCATCTACCCAGGTGGTGTCTTATGCAAACAAGCCCAAGAAGTACGCTGAGACTCAAATTAAATGGTTGGTCTATAAAGATAGTGAAATTTTAAGCATATATTATGCATGATGACCGCCATTTCCCCCGAGCGCACATTTGTTTCTATTTTGCATAGACATTTGAAGAGTCCGCTTTAGGTGTGAGTTTAGGATCACCTTGCATAATATGAAGTTTCAACTTATGCATAACATTCTAAAATTGCTGCTGAGTGCACTCCCGTCATAACTTCGTAATGCATACTTTTTGCTTAATACACAAAGGCTTAAAAGTTCCGCTTGGCGCATATTTTTGCCTCTAATGCATTGCAAACATTGTGCGTCGAACACTTGAAATGCCGCTTGGGCGCACATATGAGGAGCTTCACGTTTTGAGTCTAATCTCACGTGTGATCAAGTGAAGGAAGCATCTCGAGGCATTCAGGATTGCATTGTTTCTTGATTCTTATTTTTTGCAATATGCATAGTTGACGTTACACGCCACCTTTGGAATAGTTCATTTTAGGAGAAGCCTTCGAGGCTTGCACGCTGTTTACCCATACACAAATTCAATGCCGGTGTTTCTTTGTGAGGTCGACTGGGGTAAGGGAAGACCATTTAGGTGTCAAAAAATAATAAAATTTGCTTAAACTCTATAATGCCAACATGCAGGTTGTTCTTCCTTGATTTGAACTTTTATTTTAAAACATCATTTTGAAGGCAGATCGTTGCAAAGCAAAGGAGAACGAATTGGAGTTGGGTGTGCCAGTAAGGAAGTGAAGTTGTTCAAGTTGACAAGTAAGGATGAATTAGTTTCAATAAGAATGTCATCATTTTTTTTGCAATTAATGGTTGTTTCTCTTTTGTGCAGGTGAGAGATGAATGAAGAAGAAGAATGACAAGAGTCAGCACATGGAAAGTTCAATGCATGGAGGAGTCTTGTTCAAGAACATTCAAGGGAGAAGACATCATCGCCAAATGGAGGAATTTCCGCATCAAGATCATCATTTGCATGAAGAATATAACTTCATATGTCTGAGGAGAAGCATCACTTCATCATGTATGAAAAGGAAGTTCATCATCCAAAGATTCATGCTGCATTCGAGTTCCAGAGATATTCATGTCTAGCATCAAAGAAAAACATCCCTCATACACCAGTCTACTCCAAAATTTGTGCACAATCCTCCAGAACCAGAATCTTGCATCTTGCACAATGATATCATCAAGAAAGTCATGAATAAGAGAAATGAGCAACCTCATCATGAATCCATAAATTATACAATTGCATGATCAACAACAAGAAATTCGACGAAATTTCCCAAGTTTCAAGTTTGAAGCAACCAAGTTCCAGTGGTGAAAATTCGAAGATTTGAAGACTACTCCAAAAGATGACAAAATTTGGGAAAAATATTCCGAGCAATGTGAACACAAGGGAAATCAAACTAGTTTGTTCGATGCTGAGGTGGCACGTGCACAACATTGATCCAATCACAGTCTGCCACATCATCCATCCGCATTCAATGTTCTAAAGATAGTAAATTTTTGTAACAGACTGCCTTGTTGTCAAAATTTGGGCCATCGATTCTCAAATCAATCCTGGCCATTCATGTAATTTTAAGGCCTATATAAGGCCCATTTCTCTCATTTGTAAGGAGAGATTATCAGAGGAGAGAGCAGGAATTAACTAGTAGGAGTAGATGCTGTTAGAGTAGGAATAGGAGTAGATGATGTAGAGGTAGATTAGAGGAGACTCTTCGAAATCATTGAGAGGAGATATGAAATTGTGGTGATGGAATGTTAGCATGGTTTCAAATTCTCGAATATGTTTCCAAGTAGAGTAGAAATAGATTAGAAGTGCATTGATGTAATGAATATATGTAAAGATATTTGATGAATTCCTTAACGGTTCATACTTTTTATGATTTGTCGCTGATAAGTCATTTTGCAAAGTTAGCCTGAACCACATTTGTTTTAGTTCAGTTGTGGATGCTTGTTCAAGCTGCGCCAGCTGTGGGTGTTTGGATGGAGATTTGCAACATGAAAATCCTTGAGTTTCCTTAGAAGATTGCACCGGCTTCGTGTAGTTGTTGGTTCTCATGGCGAAGTGAAGTCTAGTTTCATGAGGAGTTTGTCTATCTTGACATGTTTCATTATATCATTGTCCTTAGATTATCCTTCTAAACCCTTGTCCTTTTGCATTTTCTTTTCGTAGTTATTTTTAGGAGTTCCATTTCGCAAGGAGAATAACATATTTGATTGAAATAAGGAGTAAATTCAGCATAAGTCCCTTTGTGAGTTTCAGCAAAATCACATCAACTACTGAGTCTATCCATCGCAAGTCAAAACCTGACATATCATGAACCTTGGAGTTGTCTCATTGGATCACATTGTTTAGCCTTTGAGAGACTTTGTTCAAGAGAGGATAGAATACCTCGGTATTTTATTCTGAGTTTGCATGTGCATAAAAAACACATTCTAATTCAAATGGGATTGAGAAATCCGGAATGGCTAATACAGCGCATGAACTAATTACCTCTTTGAGTTTGTCAAAAGCTCTTTGTGCCTCATCACTCCATGAAAATGCACCTTTCTTAGTTAAAATTGTTAATGGGGCAGCTAATTGTGATAATCCTTTGACAAACCTTCTGTAATAGCTATATAGTCCCACAAATCCTCTTAAGTGTGTTAAGGTCTTAGGTTGAGGCCAATCTATGATTGCCTTAATCTTTTCTTCATCCACACTAACGCCTTGGGCACTGATCTTATGCCCCAAATACAAGATCTTCGTCATACCAAACTCACATTTGGAAGCTTTGGCAAATAGAGACTGTTGCTCAAGAATTCCCAATACTTCGTCTCTGTCTTAAATGATCTTCCCACATTTTACTATAAATCAATATATCATCAAAGAAAAACAAAAGAGATTTCCTTAACTGTTTACTGAATAGCTGGTTCATGCAGGATTGGAATGTAGTCGGGGCATTAGTTAGCCCAAATGGCAAGACTAGGAACTCAAAATGTCCAAAGTGACACTTGAAAGCTGTTTTGTGAATGTCCTCCTTCCTCATCCTTATTTGGTGATACCCGAAACGTAAATCAATCTTAGAGAAATATACCGCACCCTAAAGTTCGTCAATCAATTCATCAACTCTAGGGATGGGATAGTAGTTTTTAATAGTCTTTTTATTGAGTGCCCTATAATCCACACACATCCTCATAGAAAGCAAAAGAACTAGAGCTTGGCTAGATATGCCCCATGTCAAGTAACTCCTTAATTGTTTTCTCAATTTCTTCCTTATATTTCCTTGGATGGCGGTAAGGCGTGGTAATAATTGGTTTGGCTCCTTCTAATTAGATGATGTGTTCAAAACCCCTCTTAGGAGGTAATCTCGATGGAATATCGCTGAAAACCATACTATGCTTATCTAGAATAGGTTGGATATCAATGTGAGTAGTCTTCCCTTCTTCAAGGGAAAGTCTATCGGTGATCAAACACTGGGCTGCTCACTCTACTTGTCCATGTCTAAATGCTCTCTCCATCCTCTTAGTTGTCACAACCCTCGGAGTTCCATCAGATAGACCTTGTAGAATCACCTCCTTGCCATCATGTTGGAAACTAAACTCCATTTTCTGAAAATCTTGATAGTATCTACCAAGAGGTTGCAGCCATTGGATTCCCAAAACCATATCGTATCGCCCATGCTTATCACATAGAAACCGTCACTCATTTGGTGCCTTCCTAAAGTGATATCTAGTTGTTGAATCCTTCATGTACAAGGGATAGTGAAGTTGTCGGCCACAACCACTTTAAATGCCTCAAAGTTTTCAACTTCATCCTTGTTACTAGACCTTCATTAGTAAAATTATGAGTGGCACCACTATCGATTAAGATGGTCACCTTATGACCTTGAAAAACACCACAGACTCTAAAAGCGTGATACTTGGGTGCCTCTGAAAGTGATGCCAAGGTCCCCCTTGTAAGCTTCTCTTCTTCTTGATTCTCAAGTTCTACTTCTTCCTCAACATATTCGGGTTCGGTTTGTTCCTCCTCCGATTCTTCTTCAGACATTGCTTCTACATTAAGCACTTGTCTTTTCCCAACACATCTATGACCCGGCTCCCATGGCTCCCTACAAGAAAAGCACAACTTCTTCCTTCGGAGCTCATTCTTAGTGTCTTCTTCTTTGCTTGATTTTGGAGGCAATATCTTAGGTTGTGAAAATGGTTTCTTAAATTGCTAGGTTGGTGCATTCTTGGAATATGACTTGTTCCTAGTGGTGGAAACTTCCAACCTCAATGCCTTTTGAATCGCATCTTCTAGAGATGTAGGATCAAAAGCGCTCACCAAGCCACGAATTGATTCTGTCAATCCCTCAATAAATAAGTATGTGAGCCTTGCCTCTGTAATATCCGGCACAATGACTAAAATTCTGCCACATAATCCTCTAGTGAACCCCGTTGCTTTAATCGTGCCAATTCTTTGAAATGTCTCTCAGGATGCTTTTGATTAAATTGGTCTATAAGTCTTTGTGTAAAATCATCATACGTCACAATATTTTGATGTCCTTGAGTGATAATTCCATGATGCCACCACTCATGTGCAATCCCGTCTAAATGAAGAATAGAAAATTTGATAGCTTCCTCTTCTATCATTGGGTTGAGTGAGAGATATGTATCCAATTTTTGGATCCAAGCTCTTGTTGTAACCTTTCCCAAACCATCAAATGTTGTGACATCTTGCTTAATTTTTGTTGTAGATCTCTACTGCTCTGCTGCATGGTTTGTCTTCCCTTAGATCCATTCATAGCATTGAAGAGTTGTATGAAGGGAATATCACGTCTAACATCCGGATCAATCCTTCAATATTCATCTATGCAATCTCTGCAATCCAATGATGCTTGATTTTGCTCTCATTCATGGGGTGGCTCTATTCTAGACAGAAATGTAGGTCGAGTAGGACGTGATGTTGATCCAATTTGAATTCTACTATTATTTATGTTCATGTTGGCTCCATTTTGATTAGTATTACAACATTCCGCCCCCTTATTTTGTATTGTTCTATTGGAATTGTTCAGGTTTTGCATCATTTGCATAAGTAATTGATTTGTTTGCTCTTGTTGTTTTATCATTTGCTCATTTGTTTGCTCTTGTTGTCTCATCATTCGCTCATTTCTTTCGGTCAATTGCTGCATAAATGCTCTCCATTCATCTCGATCTGCCATTTCTTTCTCTTCTATTTTTTTTCCTCTCTCCAAAGCCCTTTGAGCTCTTTGGCTCCAATGCATCAACTAATTTTATTCTCGTAGGCTGGCAAGATTGCTGCTCTGATACCAATGTGATGTGCCACTACACCAAAGACTGGTCTTCTGGTGTAGTGACACCACATTGGTATCAGAGTCGAGGTCTTGAGGTCGGGTCTTGCGGAGTGTGGTGGGCTTAACCCCGGCGGACGTCCCTCTGGATCCAAATGGTGGGGCACCCCACGTGTCCATCTCACCTCCAGACTTTCCAGTGGAACAAAACCCTCACCCTTAACACCTACGGTGCTCGTCCTTACCACTAGACCAGTCTTTTGGTGTAGTGGCACATCACATCGTTTAGTCGAGTGAAAGCTCACCTATATGCTATTACCGGCTTGGTAATAAAAGTTTGTCCAAGACTGAATAAAAAGAGTTGCCAAAGCAACAAATAATGGGATATATCAAAGAACAAGAGGACCCCAACATGGTAAGTAACAAAGCAAAGGAAAAAGTACATCCTCTTTCCAAGAGAGGATCACATAAAGCTCCTAATGACATAACACAACCGGCTGGCCCACATCCTTTCATGCCATCACCATCTTCCCGAGAAGAGAATACCCCCGTTCTTTCCCATAAAAGAGGGCCATTGGAAAAGTCAATCCAAAATGAGGCAAGGGAGGTTGCAAATGAGAGCATTGCTTGTTCCATTTATACCAAGGGGCTTCCTTTCAGCCTTGATAGATCACCATATTGGCGGGATATGATGACAAAAATTGCCAATGCACCAACTAATTACATTAATCCTAGGTATAAAAAGGTGTGCACCACCTTATTGGCCAAGGAAAAAGCTTCCATAGAGGCATCATTGAGAGCAATTGAGGATACATGACCCGAAACAGGAGTGTCCATTTCTATTAAATGGAAGGATGTCAAAAACATACCCCTAATTAATGTCATTGCAATGTCCCCTAAATGGGCGACGTTTTTGAAGATAGTTCATTGCAAGGGGCAAGTGAAGGACGCAACTTTCATTTCCAATATCCTCATATGAGCCATTGAGATGGTGGGCCCTAAAAACGTTGTCCAAGTCATAACGGACAACGCTAAAAATTGTAGGGCGGCTAGTTCAATAGTGGAGGGTATATATGGGCATAAATTTTAGACAACATATGTCATCCACTCTCTCAACTTGCTATTGCAAAAGATTGGCACACAGATCGAGTGGATCAAGGAAATCTACATGGAGGCCAAGGAGATCCAAATGATTGTGACAAATCTTCATGACCTCCAACTTGGAGTTGTTGAAAGTAATTTTATTTTTATTTTTAGATTTTTTAATTTTAATATATTTATTATATTTAAATTTTTGCTAAGACACTACTTTCTAATGTTTTAATTTGTTTAATTTTTTTCACCATGATAGGTTGTCGAGACTCGATTCGCATCACACAATCGTCTTGAGACAACTTGTGAAGGTGCGAAAGGCATTGAATGCCATGGTCGTCAACACTCTTTGGAGTGTGTTGATGATTGTTTTTAGACAACACAACAATAGAGTAAAACACTAAGTATCCCACTCTCTCTTGAATAAAGTTCTTCAAAGGCTAAGCTATGTGATCCAATGAAGTAACTTCAAGGTTCCTTACTTATGATTTGTGATGGATGAACTCAATGAATACATGTGATCTTGTTGATAATCACAAAGGGACTTACGCAGACGACTTCTTACTTCATTCAGCTTATTTCTCCTTTCAGTGTGGATGATTTATGTACAATGTCTTAATAATAAAGAAAAGGAAAAAGATGAAGGTTTAAAGGAACTAATCTAAGGTCAATGAAGCAATGACAATGCATGAATAGACAAACTCCTTAATCAACCTAACTCCACTTCACCAAGGATGCCTACAGCTACATGGAGTTGGTGCAATCTCCTAAGGATAGCGAAAGGTTTTCAAATCATGAAAGTTCATATAAACACCCATAGACGGCACAGCTCAAACAAGTATCCACAATCGAACTCAAGCAAATTATAATGAAGCTCAGACTAGCTTTACACAACACTTCACCAACGACAAATGTTAAAAGCATGAGCTAGGAGTTGATCAAATATTCAATACAACATGCATTACATCAATGAGCTACTAATCTACTTTGAAACATCTCTCCATTTCATCAACATACAAGAAACCATGTTATTCCACAAGACAACACTTAACACCAAACAAACTCCAATGTCTTTGCATTACTCTTGAGAAATACGTACAACAACTTCAAGTACTCTCAGAGAATTTCGTGAGTCTCTTCTATTCTACTCCTACTGGTCTATTGCCTAACTATTATTTACAAATGAGGCAACAAGGCCTTTATATAGAGCTCCAGGATTACAATGAAAGGCTAGGATCAATTCAAATAGCCAAGGGTTCAGATCATGCCATCTCAGCAGGTAGTTACAACAATTTGCTATTTTTAGTACATAAGAGAGGCAATGAAGGCACGTTTTTCAAGAAGATAAGGATGAAATGGAATCTTCAGAGCATCTTCCACATGGACGTCCTCTTTGGCTTCTTGTTTGTTGAATGATGTGGCGAACTATGATTGGATGAATAATGTGTACATGCCACGTAGGTGCCACCTTAGCATATTCCCAAATTGCATCATCTTTGTGATGTCTTTGATGTGATCGCTCTGAACTTGTATGTTTGGGAATGTATCTTGTTGATCTTGCCTTGTTCATCTTCTTGTAAACTAGATGTGTATGATACATGTTGCTCATTTGTCTAACTCTGTGATACTTCTTCTTGGCAAGGTGTACGTGTTGATCAACTTTGATGCTTCTTCATGAAGAGTAGTGTAAATGATGATGACATGAAGTAGAGTAGATGACGATGCTTCATTGATAACATGGAGTAGGAGACTCCTCAGAGACTTGAAGATTGAGAGAACTTGAAGTATGGTGGATGAAGTGTCTTTGAACAATATAGATGATGAAGTATACTTGCACTTGATGTGATCCTTTGGAGCAATAGTATGATCCCTTCTCTGACATGGCAACCTCTTCACTTTACCCTTCGCATGAAGGTGATTCCAGGCACTTGTTCCTTGATTGACCTTTTAATCCATTGACGTTCCTACAACATAAGGATAGAGACAATATCAATTCTTTGATCTCACAACACAAAATAATCATTATAAATCAATTTCTAACCCTTCCAAGCCTAAGGCGCATTGGATGCCAAATTAGATCCTTGCTTAAAAGTCTTATAAAATTTGCATTAAACTTCACACTAAGAGTGGCGCATTGGTTGATGATTTAGTTCTATGCTCGAAAATTGCCTTAAAACTTGAGTTAAACCACCCTCCACTAGTGGCGCATTGGATCCACATTTTGGTTGCTTCTTGAAAAGGGCGCATTAGATAGGGAATTCAATCTGTTGGGAGGCACACTAGATCAGCATTTCAATCTCCCCTTGATCTTGGCGCACTAGATAGGGCGCATTAGATCAAGATTTTGAATCCCCTTGAAATCTGTCAAAAAACCTTAGTTAAAACTCTTTCAAAGTGGGCGCATTGGATGGGTGTTTAAATTTCTCCTTAAAATTTGTCAAAAACTCCATTTTAAACTTATTCATAATGGGCGCACTGGTTGAGGCGCATTGGATGAGGGTTTTGGATCCTCTTGAAAGTTTCACTTCCATCATCAAAATGGACTTCTTCACCTTGGTCACATTAGATGAGGATTTTGAATCCCCACAAAAATTTCATTTAGCTTCATTTCAAGGTGGTCGCATTAGTTCAGGAATTTGATGCTTGGTTGAAATGTGTCTTGAAAATCATCATCATCTCCTTTTGAGAAGGGCGCATCACATTGAGATTTTGAACTCCAGTTGAATGATGATCAAAAAATTGAACTAAACTCCCTTTAGCAATGGCGCATTGGATGAGGATCTTGGTATCCCGTTAAAACTTAGCCATCACATTTTAATCACTTGATTCCAAGGCAGAGCATTAGTTATGGCGCAGCAGATGAGCATCTTGGGTCCTCTTGAAAGTGTTCTAAAATTTCAATCATCATTTGCTTCTTCAAGCGCATTGGATGGAGGTTTAAATCTTCTCTTGAAAACTTCTTGAAATTTCAACAAAACTAACTTCTTTTGGCGCATCACATGTGGCGCAGCAGATCAACATCTTGGATCCTATTTAAAATCTCATAGAATTTGCATGTTGACACTCAAAACAACTCTCTTCACCTTGGCGCACCAGATCAAGATTTTGAATCCTCTTGGAAAAAGGTCCAAAAAAACTTAAGTTAAACCTCCTTCAAAGATGGCACACTAAATAGGGCGCATTGGATCATGAATTTGATCTCTTCCTCATCTAAGCACATCGAATCAAGATTATGTTCTTCCCTCATGTCTTGGCACAGCAAATCAAGATTTTGGTCTTCTCTTGAGTACCTAGCCATTTTTTTAGTATTCCCCAAGGTTAGGTATATTGAAAAATATATTTAAGAACTTATACTTTAAATATTTTTCAATATACCTTTCAGGATGTTTGAGATAGGTCTCGGATCCACCGGATTTAGCATGTAGATTCTAGATTTTTGAGGATCCACCAGATTTCAGACTTAGCCAATTTTTCAGGATTTTTAGGATATCAGACTTAGTCATTTTCAGGATCTCAAACATGCATCAGGACACTACTGACTTCATCAAGTCATTTTCAGGATCTCAAACATGCATCAGGACACTACTGACTTCATCATGAAATAAATCTAAGGCATCATCCAAAACTCAATGCAAAGCACAAGAGCTCAAAAAAAGGGGGTCCCCATTTGCAATGGGGCAATGTGTGATTAGGTCACAACAAAGTGTATGGAGGCAATCACATACAGAAAGAGCCCAAAAAGTCAAAGCATTGATCCTAGATGATGAGTGGTGGGCTCCTGTAGAATATGTTTTGAGTTTCACTAAGCCCATCATGAGTATGATTAGGTATGCAGGTACAGATCAAACATGTTTGGATGAAATTTATGATGGCATGGACTCCATGGTTGAAAAAATATGGACCATAATAGAAGCCAAGGAGCATGACCCAACAGAAGCATTTTTCAAAAGAGTGCAAAGGATCATTGTTGACCATTGTAACAAGATAACCACACCCTTGCATCTCCTAGAATCTGCTTTGTCCCCAAAGTATTATAGCAAAGAGATACTTTCCTTGACGAGGAGGGTGGCACCATATAGAGATGAAGAGGTTGCTACTAGGTACAAGACTGCATTTAGAAGACTATTCCGAGATGTAGATATACAAAGTGTTGTCTTGAGTGAGTTTGGCCACTTCATATCTTCCAAAAATCATGATGTTTGCACTCTTCGAGACAAGTACAAGAAAGACGCTCATGAATGGTGGTACCTACATGGCCAAGGCTCTATTTACCTATAGCCTCTTGCAATAAAAGTTCTATCTCAAGTATGCATCTTTTTATTTTTAAATTTTTCTATATATTATAATTTATGTTTTTTTAATGTAAATGTTGTATGTAAATTCAACAAGTTGCAAGTTCTTCAGCTAAGCGGATTTGGAGTACATACTCTATCCACTCAATTAAACGCAACCAATTGCATGCAAAAAAACTGAGGATTTGGTCTGTGTGCACTCCAACTTGCGTCTCATGTCATGTAAGGGCCCTGATTACAGCGAGGGGGTGACAAAGAATTGGGATCTAACTCCTAAGTGTCTTGACTTAGATGCTATTGTTGCACAGCTTGCTTGTGTCTCCATCGATGAGGGAACTTCTACATATGACGTGCATTGCGGGAGTGGCACTATAGTTGATTATAGTACAAATGAAATTGAACCAATTGTTGACTATCATGCTCTCGATGAAGACATTGAAGAGCCATATGAAGATTATTGAATATTGATTGTAAGTTTCATTTTGTATTAACATTTGAATCTTTGACAAATCACTAAAATTATGAATTATGAATCATTGAATTTCAATTCATGAGTATTTTCTTTATTGCAAGTTATGAGGTATTTAAATATTTTGTTTATTGGCAATTATGAACATTGAATTCATGAGTATATATATATACCGAACTCATATCCGAGGGAAAAAAATTTGTCATACCAGCATATCCAAACCTTGAACCTGTACCCGTACCCGTACCCGTACCAAGATTGGTAACTTAGCTTGAATGTTAAGATTGTCCATAAGCTAACTGATGGACAATTAAAAAAAATTATTCTAGGAACATACCTAACTTTACAAACTATGAACTTAACATCACTTAGAACAATTTTGACATCACCTATCCCTTCAATTGCATGTAACCTTCCATCACCTAGTGAAACAGAATCCATGTAACTAGAATTAGAAAATAAATTTGACATACCAGTCTTTCTGACTAGTGAAGTGTCTTGATGCATTGGAATCAAAGAAGCAATAACTAGTATCCCAACTCAAGAGGATGCCATGAATGCATGTTTTTCCTCTGAAACAAGCTCTACCTCTATAGCCACCACATTAGCCTCAGCTCATGGCTTCTTATTGTGAGATGTCATATTGTCTTTTCCTACATTCCTTCTTTACATGCCCAAATGTATGACAATAATAGCACTTCACTTTTCTTTCACTTTTCTTTGTGGTTGTGACGTGGAAGGAGAAGTAGGAGAAAAATACTTATTTGCCCTTATACCATGCAACAAATGCACTCTCTGAATCTACAAAAGTAGAAAAATTCGTGTGTTTGCCCTTATAGCTTGAATGTGATGCATCTGAAAAAGGTATAGGTGCTGTCCTCATGCAAAACAAGCATCTAATTGCATTTGAGAGCAGAAAATTGAGAGGTGGAAAAAGGAATTATTCTATCTATGACAAGGAGATGCTTGCAATCACACATGCCTTAGTGAAGTTTAGACAATTGGTGGAAAGTTCATTGTGAAAACAGATCACAATAGTCTCAAATACTTTCTCAATCAAAAAGATCTTAATGAAAGACAGTAGAAATGGGTTAAGTAAGATCCAAGCTTACGATTTTGACATAGTTTATGTCAAAGGGAAGAAGAATGTTGTGGAAGATGCCTTGTCAAGAAGGCCACATTTGCACTCAATCATGGAGATCACTACTAATTGGAAGGATTAAATTCTTGTGGAGTATGCTAAGGATCCTTTTGCTACTAGCATTCTAGAAGGCACTTTGCATGATGAGAAGTTTAAGGTGGTAAATGAGTTGATCATTTACAAAGAGAGGATCTTCTTAGTACCAAATTCCAACGTCAAAGAGATGGTTTTGAGGACATTTCACAATGCTCCCTGTTAGGTCTCAAAAATGCAGGTTGCTAATCCTAAGAGGATGCCAGGCTCTATACTTAGATTGGCAACGTTTTTGAACTAACTTGACGAAATCAACCTTTTGGGTTTGATGATTTCCTACATTTTAGGTCCTGCTACACCTAGGTGGGTAAACCTTGAAAATTAAAGCAGATTGAATGCAACTATTTTGACTAAATAAATGGATCTACCTACGGTGGCAAATGGTGTAGGATAGATGAAAGCTTGCTAACTAATTCTAATATCTAATGAATGGTTGGTATAAGCAATATCAAAGTGAATTTTATGATTGTGCAAATAAAAGGATTTTAATGGTAAATTGAAATAAGACCAGTGCCTTGTTGGGTAAACAGAGTCAAATGAAGGACTAAGACTAGTGGCTTATAGTGGGTAATAATTCTAATTGTTTGGCACAATTTTAGTTTATAACTTGTATAAACGTGCAAGGAGAAGACTGACAAACTCTTCTTAATAATCCAACCAATATAATCAAATTTCTTGTTATTCACCAAAAGGCAATTTAATCCTTCCTTGAAGGAACCAATTGAATGAAATATGCAAGAATAACAGATAATATTAATTTGGAGACAGAATGGCAATCCTAATTATATGGCTCTTCTTAGTAACCCAAACTAACACTTCCAGGTTACTGTGACTAATCAGAAGGGTTTTAATTCCTTTTATGGAAACCAATTAATCAAAATCACACAACTACAGCAAATGTGTATTGACAAATTAGATATATACTTGATATATTAATCTGAATAACAAGGAAATACAGAACTGGAGACAACCACACAATTGAGTAACTTTGACAAACAATTGATGCCAGAATAGAACCACAGAATCAGAGAACTTCAATTTACTTCTTCAATAATAAACTTGCAACATGGTCTTTGAGAAACATTGTAAATTATAAGTATATATTCTACTGCTGATAATTTTTATTTCCGGACTTGGTTCCCCTTATATATGTTTTGCAGTTGTAGGGTTATGACTCTTCATACATCCGGTGCAACCTTTTGTTATTTTAATCTCCTTCAATAACAAAATTTTAATCTTGCCCTTTTTACTGTTAAAATGCTTTGGTCGTTGCAAGTGGGATGCCCTTTGCCTTTGTATTGTAGCGTATCCGTATATCTTATGTATTTGCAACATACACTTGAGGAATCACCGGATTTGTGACTCTATATATACAAATCTTTTGTATATCGCATACATTTTCTTCCATATACAAGAGCGGGCCCAACCAGATTTATGAAATGAATTTGAAATCTCCTTCGAATCCGCATTTGTATCATCTCTTTGTATATCGAATGCATATGCTTTATACACAATAGCGGACCCTAGCTAAAATTCACAATATTTAATCTGTCATTCAAATCCGGGCTTGTATAAACTTGTATATCCATTAGCGATGGGACCCACGTGGTGTTTCATGCATATACATTTCCTTTGTATCTCGAATATGTATATCATAAACATGCAAGCATTTAAACATATAAAGACTTTTCTATATTGAACTTCTTTTGACATCCGACTTGTATCTTTAACTTGTATCTTTGCTTGTATATCGGCTTGTATATCAAAGATATACATTGTTATTATACAAGCCCAATGTGCAAGCGGTGGGACCAACCTTATTCCTCACTCGTATTCCATGTTACAACACTACTTGTATCCGACCTTCATATACAATGCCCAATACATACAAACTCAATTGTATCTCCTTTCCAGACTTCTTGCTTTTATGAACCACAGTTCATTCATTTTCAGCTCCGCCATGTATATAAAGTGAAATGCATCTTTCGATATACATTAAAGTATGATGCATCCTTTATATTAAACTTTAACTCCCTTTGAGTTCCACGTATGTACACCGCAATGTATGTATCCGAAACATACAACAATAAAACCGTATTTCATATCCCTTTCAGTTCCGCGATGTATATTACCGTTGTACATCCCCTTGTATGTTTTATACAAATGCATTTTTACATGCATTTGCCAGTTTTGTATTTTGAATGCTTTATGCATTTGTATCTTGCATACATACAAATAAATATACAACACTTTCGACCGTTCACCTTTGTATCTAGTATACATGCATTCTGACCAACATGCACTTTGTTTTTAAGGATCTTGATTCCTCTGTTTTTCACTTCAAATCTCCACTCTATTGGGTGATCGGTGAGAGTCTCACCGAGCTCCTCCATCGATATGACTTATGCTATCGGGCAGGTTTTCAGAGTATTCGCCGATAGTAACATCTTATACCGATCGGCATGACTGGTAAATTTCTCTCCGATGAAAGGCCATCGGTATCATTTTCTCCATTGGTGATCATTAAAATCTTCTCGCCGATGCTTATTATCATGCCGATAGTCATTTCAGCAAGTTTCTTGTAAAGCATGGATCGATATAACAAAAGGGAGGTCTTGCCGAAACTTAGGAATTGAAGCCATTGATTCTAGTGTAATTCAGCGAATGATACACTCACTTGTGGTGAAAGCTTGTGATCTTTATGGAATACACCAGTTATCATCATGACTTTGGGCATAATGTTTTTTCTGATTTGGTCAAGTATGGATGAGTAAAATACAAGAAAATTTTAAATTTTCCTGTCCCAACACTCCCTTGGTTGGTCACCAAGGTTTCTTCAAGACTTACAAGCAAATTCATGAAATATTCACTTGGAAGGGCCTAAAAGGTGATGTCCTTGATCATGTTAAAGAGTGTTCCACATGCCAACAGAACAAAAACGAACACTCTTTCCCTGCTGGTCTGCTGCAACCTTTGCCTATTCCCGATCAAAAATGAAAAAGTATCTCTATGGACTTCATCACGAGGTTACCTAATGTGCAAGGTAGAGATTGCATCTATGTTGTAGTTGACCATTTGACTAAGTTTGCACACTTCTTTGCCATTTCTTCAGAGTTTAGAGCAGCACAAGTGGCTGAGTTGTTTTTCAAAGAGGTGTTTAGATTGCATGGCTTGCCAAGGAACATTGTTAGTGACAAGGACAGCAAATTCTTAAGTCTGTTTTGGCAAGAACTTTTCCGTCCAAGCACTAGTTATCACCCACAAACTGATGGGCAAACAAAGATTGTCAACAAGTGGGTGGAAGGCTACCTAAGAAACTATGTTTCGGGACAGCAGAAGGCTTGGGTTAGATGGCTTCATTTGGGAGAGTCTTGCTACAACTCTACCTATCACGCGTCCATTAAAATGTCTCCTTTCATGGCACTTTATGGTTATGAAGCTCCTAGCTTCGTTGACTTGTTGTTTGGTGATTGTAGAGTGCCCCAAGCCAAAGATTTGTTGCAACAAAGTCAAGACATCCTGAAATCATTGAAAGAAAACCTTCAGAATGCACAAAATCAGCAGAAGTTGCATGCTGATCAGCGTCACATAGAGCGTAATGTTGAGGTTGGTGACATGGTGTATCTAAGGTTGCAACCTTACAGACAGTCTATGACATGTCCCATTCTGGGTTCTAGGAGCAATTTTCTGAATCTTGCAATTATACAATGAAACCCTAGGACTGAAATCTGATTTCTACTTGCACACTTCTACTATAGCTATGCCAATCATACGATTTGACAAAATACAAATTGAAACAAATAGTTTATGTCAGCCTTGCAATATGAATTATCACATGGATTTGCAAATTACAATGATAATAATGGACATAGACTGACTCAGATCTTGCTGTTACAAAATCAGACTTTCAAATCTTTCAATTACATCAACAATTCGTGGCTCTATGACAGCCAAATAACATACATCTGCTGCTATTACAGAAATCAGAGATATTCCATACCACTTGATGCTCAAATACAATGCAACTTGCCTTATCCAACTGATCGCTGATGATGATGTTGCCTTTAATGATGTCGCTGTCACAGAATAAGGGCAGATCGCTGGTCCAAGGTGTGAGGATACCAAATCGCTGATCTTCAAGGTACTGAATGGTGCATACAAATGGATCGATCTCCCTTAATATGAAATCGCTGCCCAAAACCTATGTAGATCAGCTCCAAATGAGGTCGCTGCCACATACAGATCGGCTCCACATGGTATTTCACTGCCAAGGAATATGTGATTCGGTTCCAATGAAATCTCTATGCCAGCAGATAGGTAATTCACTCAAGTCTGATCTGAATATGCTAATGCACCGTCCTCAATACTATTCGCAGCCTTAGGGAAGGCAGATCAGCCAGCCAATATTGAAATCAATCCAATCTCCAACAATGCGAGTACTTCAATCAAGATCTTCAATGCAATGCACAACAATCCTCAAAACGCCATCAATGGTCTCCGACCAAAATCGAAAGATGAACCAATGTAGCTCAAGCAAATCTCCAATGAAGTGCAAATGCGAACTCTGTGTGAATCTGCCTCCAAGTGTGATTGGGTTTTCATCCAACACACAACTCCGCAAGGGTTTTCGTCCTTGGAAGATCAAGCAACAAATGCCAAGCATAAATGCGAAAGTTTGCCAAAGATTCATGATGCCGGAATGAGCTCCTTCATGCTTTATTTATACTCGGATCTCCACCAATTCAAATTAAATATTTGAATTTCAATTTCCCTCCTTTATTTTGAAAACACATCCGTTATTAATTTCTCCAAGAAAGGCACCCAAATCCAATGCATTATTTTATTATTTTATTTGAATTTATTCCTCCAATGATGAGCAACAACTTCAAATATCAATATTTTGTTAATTTATTGAAGACTCCAAGGTGAGCACTCCACTAGGCAAGACTTATTTTATTATTTTTTTGAATATTTTTCCCTCCAAGGATGGGCGCTCCAATCCAAGATAATAAAATATTATTATTTCCTTCTCTTCACTTGACACACAATTTAAAGTATTTTATTTATTTATTTTTACCAACCTCAAATCAAATAATATTAATGTGGATAGGGGTATTTCATATCTAGTTTATTATTTACTAGCTATTTATCCCTCCTTGTGTGAATAATTCATATTATTTAACTATTTATTAGTTAAATAATATTCTCCCACATAATTCACATGTTAAATTGACTTAGTGAGTCTTCTAGATGTTTCTAGTTGTTCCTAGGAGTCTAGTTGTGTGTTGAGTTGTTAATAGTTGAAGTGAGGTGTCTTATCCTCCACATGTGTAATTAGTTGGTATCCTCTAATTGTCACATGTTGTAGGACACTCTCCACCTTTCTTGACTCTCATCCTTGCCTTTATAAGCAAGGTATGCCATATCATATTGTATGGTAGATAATGGGAGTGTAATCTTGTATTTGCATTCATTGATAGGAATACAATTTATTCTTGTCATATTGATCTTCTCTTTTATTTGTGTTTTCCATTAGGCTTCTAAATCTTGGGTGGCTATCTCCATAGCCAAATCTTACATGGTATCAGACCTTGTAGATTGCCTTTGGTTAGTCTATTGAGAGATCTTGAGTGCAAATCATAGTGGATCTTGAACATTGAGTATGCTCTTCTCTTGCATCGTATGATGATCTTGAGAATCAGAAAAATTTGATAGAAATAACATATTTGGAGGATTTTCCTCTTTGTGGCATTGTATTGTAGGTTGCAGCATGTATTTTATTGACTTAGGTGGCTGATTCAACTTCTAAATGTCTTTTTTTGTTGTTCAAAACTTTTTTTGCACTAGGTCCACATCTTCAGCATGTCAGATCAAAAAACGCCTTCTGGGTTTTGTTCGCTGCATCAAAAAATCATCTGGGTATCTTTTAAATTTTGCATGCAGCAAACAGATCATCCACAAGTTTAATCAAAAAGTTTCTGCAGGACCCCTCTCCAATGGAGTTTTTGTTTTGACAGTCCAACTTTGAAAGCTCATATCTTGCTCAATTTTGCTCCTTTTTTCGAGCAATTTTTTTTTATTTAGATCAGAATTTCACAAGCTTCACAGTGGTGCTGACGTTTTTTGATTTTGGTGTCTGGATTTTCCAGAAATTGCAGATTTTCGTCGTTGTTTCTGAGCAGTTCCCGTTTTCAAAACTTCAAAGGCTCCGTTTGGGCTCATACAGTAACATTTTCAGGCGAAATTTTTTTGAAAGTGCATTATTTTTTGAGTACTTCTCAGATCTGCAATCAGTTTGGTCTAGTTTTGCTCAGAAGTTGTACTTTCAGTTATATCTTAATTTTTGGCATTTGCATGTACCAAAATCAAAAGAACACTTAGCTATTTTGGCTTGTGGCAACTGTAGTCGCACTAATTATAAAGTGCCAAGATCATATTTTGCTGGGGGGATCATTGATTGAGTGAATTTGGGGGGGGGTGATCTTGCAATGGTTGATTGCTTTCAGTTCTTGATTGTGTATTTTTGCAATGGGGAAATCTCAAATTGAACTCCTAACTCCATATAATTATGCATCATGGAAAACATCAGTATGGAATTATCTAATGGGAAAAGGTTTCACATGATATGTAAAAGAATCTATTCCTGAACCTACTGATGCGAATGCAAAGGCAGTATGGGAGATCAATCGTGAGAAAACTCTTGGGTACATTTGTTCATTTGTCTCTTTTGATTTGCAATTCCATGTTGAATCATGTACAACACCTAAGGAGGCTTGAGAGACTTTTGAAAAATTGTATGGTAAAATTGATAAGATTAGGGGTTATCAGATTGATAATGATTTGATGAGTCTTGATCCTAAGGAGTTTGACAAAATCCAAGACTACATCTCCAAGATTAAGCAATTGAGAACACAACTAAAGGATTGCAAGATTACTAAGGAGGATTTACAATTGATTCTCAATGTGTTATCCAAGCTTGGTCCTAAGTATTCAGTATTTGTTTCTAGTTTTCACACTCAACGGGTTTCCATGGGAGCTACATATGTTGAGCCTACTTTTGATGACTTTTCAAATCTTCTAATCCAAGAAGAAACGAAGTTAATTCAAATGGGCATCCTCAAGTCTTCCAAACCACAAGCATTGGAGGCTAGTGAACCTAAGGTACAGAAAGAATTAGGGAATCCTGAAAAGAAACAAAAGAAGAAAAAGAACAAGCCACAAAAAGAATCCGAGTCCTCTCTCTCCAAAGGTGAATCATCTAAGGAGAAGCCTCAGTGTGCATATTGCTAGAAATTGGGGCATGATGAACACCAATGTTACATAAAGAAAATCGATGAGTTGCAACATCAACTAAAGAAGGTTCAAATGAATTCATCTTTAGGGGGTTCATCTTCTTCTCCGTCATCTTCAAAGTCAAAGTACAAGAAACAAAGGGGCAAAGCACTTTTTGCAGTTGCAGATTCTGAGTCAAGGAAATGGATCCTTGATTCTGGAGCTTCACATCACATGGCTTCATCACAAAGTATGTTCTGTTCATATGAGACTTGTTCATCACCACCCATTCTGATGGCCAACAACACATCTATGAGCGTTTGTGGGAAAGGATCGATTGACATTGATGAAGGATCCTTCAATGATGTCCTTTGTGTACCTTCATTGTCTACCAATATCCTTTCTATCTATCAAATTACACATGGTGGAGCAGGAAAGAGTGTTGAGTTCACACCTGATTCTGTGATTATTCGGGATTTGCATAGCAGAGATATAGTTGCAGTTGGGGAGGTAGATCATCAATCTCAAGTGTACACCTCACATTTTGCTCGTATTGTTCCTTCAGTTGAGGATCACACTCATGTGGACATTTTTGAGGAGATACAGTATGGTCATTTGCATCTTGGTGTTCTTTCATCGACTGAGGTTCTAGAGACGTGCTGACATTCCATCTCCTCCATCTCTTCTCCTTCATCTCTTGTTGCATCTACAAAATTCAGTGTTGCTACATCCATGGTTTCCAGTGATTTAGTGTAGCAGGAAATTCATAGTCTTCCAGATTCAGCTACTTGGGATGAGTACTTGACAGGTATTGCAGACTTGTTTTGTGAGTCCTATCTTGCAAACTTGGAGGACACTATTGATGACATTCATCTTCTCTTTGATGAAGTTGCTTCATCTTCTTCAGATGTTGAGGGGGAACCTTTTGACCCTTTTGTTCTTTACCCACACGATTATTCCTCACAGTTTGACATGACTATGGCTTCTATTGAGCAACATTTGGAGGAGGCACCTTCGTCTTCAGAGAATACATCTTTGTCTTTGGATCATGTTCTACATCAGTTTCCACTAGATCCTGGATTGTCACATTCTTCAGTTTGGCATGACACTCCTGATTGGTTTATGGCTTCTTTCGGCATCGACATGGCGACACCTAAGCAGAGTTCAAGGACTTCATACATTTTGAGTTTTCTTCCTACATATTCCTTTCAGGAATGGGAAGAAATCCTGCATACATTCTTGGTCTTGTTTCTTCCTAAGGGGAGAAACATTGTTCGGTGATCGTGGATCATCTTCAGCATTCATTGTCGGGCATCTACCATCAGTGCAGGAGACTCTACATTGATGTGGGGCTACTTGGTCTCTCTTCTTTTCCTCTCTTTTGGGGGGGTTGGAATTGGTAGAATATGATTCATATTGACTCTACCTTTCCACACTTCTTGCATTCTCACTTTTGGAGAGGAGTTTTTTCCCATGTTTCTCCTTTACTCCACTTGAGACTTGTTTGTACATGGGTACCTAACATGGCCTAGTAGTCGGGACCCATTCATCTTGCATCCTTGCATTTGTCAGCTTCTCCCTAAGTTGCACTTAAGGGGGTTGTTAGTGTGCATAGGGGTATTTCATATCTAGTTTATTATTTACTAGCTATTTATCCCTCCTTGTGTGAATAATTCATATTATTTAACTATTTATTAGTTAAATAATATTCTCCCATTCACATGTTAAGTTGACTTAGTGAGTCTTCTAGATGTTTCTAGTTGTTCCTAGGAGTCTAGTTGTGTGTTGAGTTGTTGATAGTTGGAGTGAGGTGTCTTATCCTCCACATGTGTAATTAGTTGGTATCCTCTAATTGTCACATGTTGTAGGACACTCTCCACCTTTCTTGGCTCTCATCCTTGCCTTTATAAGCAAAATCATATTGTATAGTAGATAATGGGAGTGTAATCTTGTATTTGCATTCATTGATAGGAATACAATTCATTCTTGTCGTATTGATCTTCTCTTTTATTTGTGCTTTCCATTAGGCTTCTAGATCTTCAGTGGCTATCTCCATAGCCAAATCTTACAATTAATAAAATAATATTATTTAATTTATTTCTTATTTTCTCCTTCGTGAACACCATAATTAAATAATAATAAAATATTATAATTTAATTGTCTTAATTTGATAATTAATGCAAAATTGCATTAATTCATTTTCCATCTTTGCCAGAATATTCCCTTGTTCAGATGGGTTAGCCCACAAGAATGAAAAATAGACTAACTCAGTCTTCCGCTTGGTGATCATGTTGGAAACAAGGACATGTCAGTCTACTCTCAAGAAGAGTGGATCCGAGAAGCTAAAGCCACGGTTTTATGGTCCATTCAGGATCATAAGGAGGATAGGAGAAGTGGCTTGTGAGTTGGAACTTCCTGACGATAGCAAGGTTCATAATGTTTTCCATGTGTCTCGCCTCAAGAAGGCACTTGGGCACAATGTGGTGGCTTCTTTAGAATTACCTCCCTTGGATGAGGAAGGTCAACTCATATTGGTTCCTGAAAAGGTGATTGATTACAAAGAACATACATTGAGGAGGAGGAGCATCAAGGAGTATTTGGTTAAGTGGAAGAATCTACCTGTTGAGGATGCTACTTGGGAGAATGAGCAAATATTGAGTCATCCGGACTTGCAATTGCCTTGGATGAGGAAGGTCAACTCATATTGGTTCCTGAGAAGGTGATTGATTACAAAGAACATACATTGAGGATGAGAAGCATCAAGGAGTATTTGGTTAAGTGGAAGAATCTTCCTGTTGAGGATGCTACTTGGGAGAATGAGCAAATATTGAGTCATCCGGACTTGCAATTGCCTTGGATGAGGAAGGTCAACTCATATTGGTTCCTAAGAAGGTGATTGATTACAAAGAACATACATTGAGGATGAGAAGCATCAAGGAGTATTTGGTTAAGTGGAAGAATCTTCCTGTTGAGGATGCTACTTGGGAGAATGAGCAAATATTGAGTCATCCGGACTTGCAATTGCTTGAGGACAAGTAATTTTGGGGAGGGATGATTGTAATGTCCCCTTCTCAAGTTTAACAAGTATGTGAACAATTAGCCTATTTCCGAGTTTTCTCGTAGGCTAATTGGTATGCAAGGGAGAACTCCAACATTCTTGGAGAGCACGGGTTTGACTGGATGTGAGTTTGATTCATGGTATTGAGCTCAGGAGACCTTGTGGAGCCCTATGATCCTTTCAGTTTATGATTCCGACCTTTGGCGAGCTCTCCAAACTTCTTGGAGGAGCAGGCTATTTTTAGTAAGTCACCCAGTTGCCTCTGATCGTCGTCCCAAACCTTCAATATTATGTCGGTATGATCAGAATTGCATAGTTATATTATTTTGGTACATTCCGCAACTCGGATAAAGTATTGAGTTATTAAATAGATTATTCACTTAAGTTGTCTAATGTTGGAAATATTAAAAAGACAACTTAGTGTAATAGCTCGTTTTAAAGGTGTTGAAATAATGAGTTTCAAGTGGGATGGCTAGGGGAGGGATCTTTGCAGATGATAAGTTATTTTTATTTTTCAAAAAGGTCTTCGTGAGGGTAAAAGAAATTAAGATATTTTAGAATTGGTTATTTCCCTCCAGAATATTATAAAAAGGGAGTTGGAGCTCATTTGGAGGGTTAGCCATGATATGAATTTGCATTTACTTATGGAGAGAACTTGAGTTCTTCTCGAATTTCTTGAGGACAAAAACCCTCTTGAGATTTCTAGTTTCAAGGACGAAAACTCCCCTAGCTAGACTTGGTGATTCCACTGCAGGGATCACAGTGGAGCCGCAATGGAGTTTGACGTTTGTTGATTTGGTTGTGTGGGTTTGGTGTGAGTTTATTGTTCATTTTGAGTTGTGATTTCAGTTTGGTTTGGTTCTAATTTTGTTTGGAGTATATTCTTTCTTCCCAGCAGGCCGTACAGCTGCCAAGCGCCATATAAATCATTGTTGAAGGTTAAGATTCAAAATATGGACTGAAATACCTGTTTGAACCAAGGTGCAGGGGATTGATGGAGATTTTCAATACTGTTTGGGAGGTTTTTTAGTGGTAAATGTTGCAGATTTATGGGCCATACCATCTGGTACAGGGCCGTACTTGCTCTAGGAGAGGCGTGTGGGATGTTGGGCATGAATCGCCCTCTTTTTCTTGTATTTTCTGAGTGCTGGGGTGACGCCTAGTACTATGCAATCTGTGGGTAGCAGTTGGGAGTTGAACTTCTATGCAGATTTGTGGTTTGTGTGTGTTTCCTTCAGCTGGTTTTGGTGTTTACAGTGCTGCAGTAATTATATCAGAACTGAACTTTCAGTTTGACAGTATCTTTTAGTGTGTTGACAGAGTGTTCATGGTTTTCAACTTCATCTACAACAACAATACTTCGGTGGTATGATTCCTTGTGATTTTATAATGCTTTAAGTGCTAAATCTTCATGATTACATGCTACAGCAGTGTATAGAAGTCTGAAATCAGAATATATCAGTTTACTTGCAGTCTTTATCTCATTGTACTCACTTTAATTTGATGCAATATTGTTATATCTTGTGTTTTGTAATTTCTGGATGGTAGTACCGCCTGTTGCATTCATGCTTTGCATTTCATATTGTAATATTGGTCGGTTCACCGCCAATGATTTATAGCATTCATGTTTCAGCCCGTTTGACATGAACAACTTGCTATATCAACCATTTTGGTTTGAGCAAGTTAAACATTATGTCAGTGGCTTGCATACACGCAGTCCGCCGAAGAGGTTTTGATCAAGCCGGCTTGCCGCCTTGCGTGTCTTCATTCTGTTAATGCATACACACTCCACTAGATAAGTGTAGTTGTGGTCGGCTTGCCGCCTAGTGTGTTCATATTGTGTTAAACAACCACTCAGCTGAAGAACCGTAGATTGTGGACGGCGTGGCCGCCTAATGGTTGCAATAACCATTGGTAGCTGCATTGGGTAGTTGTGCGGAATCCAACACACCATATGCTCTCACCTTGCCCATCTCAAGATCTGGGTGATCAGAAAGTGTTGAGGAGATTGTGTGTTTACATCTTGCTTATTGTTACAAACTTTCAAAAAAAACTAGGGTGTTTACTACATTACGTTTTGTATCCTCTTGAACCACCTATAGGAACCTGAACATAAAATACATTTCAAGTCTCATGTTTGAAAAATACAATAGGACAACATTTAAAACTCCAACTATCTTTCCATTCTTGGATAATGAGGGCCATGTTATTATGATTCACAAACATTTCTTGGCCACTTGGGAGAAGAAATTAAGAAATGAAGTAATTTCAAACTACCTCATTCAGGGAAAGAACTTTACCCTTTATAGATCATAAAATGGAAATGCCTAGAAATACAAAAACATCCAAGACTCCAATAGCTTTGGAAAAAAAAAATACCTCAAGGGAAGGGGACTACCATGTTGTCTAAATAATATGATACAGCTTGGGCTGGATAGAAATGCTAGAATTCATGTGCAACTGCAAACAATGACAAAAAGATTGATGAAGCCTAGATTTTTGTGATAGAACATACCAAAGGATTTGAGAGACACTAAAGATTGTGCGGCAGCTGAGTATGAGAACTTAGGGATAATAAGGTAAAAATTAATAGAAATAAGTTTACCATGAGACATATTTATCCTACATGCAAAAGATAAAATGGAAAGAGAGAAACAGAAACTTTAAATAGGCCTTTAAACTCTAGTTGGCCAATTCGGGTTTTTTGGACCAAATCCAGCCAGATCTGTATCTTTTGGACTCACCTGATTCGCCTTTTGGTCCGGACTTTTCAATTCTTGTAGAAATTTTACCATTTTTTTAATTCCAGATTTCTGAATTTTCTTGACCTCCCAAGTGAATTGAATTTTTCAAACCCGGTAACTATGCTTTAAACCTTAGGGTAGCAGATGTTTCTGAAAACATTATAACAGCTAGCGTGTGAAAAACTAAGCCATGAGACAAGTACAGTTCCAACACTTTTTTTGGATATCAAAGGCTGAAGATGGCATCAGCGGCTTCTCAAGAAAATTGTCTATCTTATGTACCAAAACAATATTTTTATAGTAATAAATAATTGCCACAGTAACGATGATAAATTATTAATGGTTGCATATATTAGTTATACTTGTGAAAATGCATTATTCACGTCCCTGACCCTGGGTGTACATTAGATACCTGATTATCTCAAATGTATCATATTGCCTCAAATGTATAATGAAAATTCCATCATTTGAGGCTCAAAATGGTAGGAAAAAAATCATTCTTGCAAACGGCCGCAAAGTCATTATAGACATGTTTGAACACAGGGCAAAACAAAATTAGGTGGCATTAAGTCTCAATTTATTTTAGATGTCAAAACTCACCAAAATCTTCTAGCAAAATGCTCTCTCGTCCACTCCTATATCCCTGAATTGTATCGTACTTCATATGGACTTATCCATCTTGAAACAGTTAACTAGGTTGTCCTTACAAAAGATTGATCCTTTCTATTGCAACGAAGAAAAGAGACATCTTTCCTTGCTTGAAGTCACATAACTGCTTCCCTAACACCCCTATACTTGTCGACTCTTCTGCACACTGGAGATCACCTGAAACAGGTGTTATAGGGACTTTCAAGTTTCATATATTAAATGAAGAAAAATCATTTCCATGATAGTTGGCATACGTTGTCAGTCAGTAAGGTACAAGCATATCCGTGTCATTTGAAATCTGCTATCAGTTAGAACTTTTAAGGATCTCTTTCAGACAGTTTTACTGAATTTCAATGTTTTTACTTTATGTTTCACATTTTGTGTATTGAACTGTTTTCTTCATTTAAGCTGAAGAAGCCTTCGATGCTTCCTTTAGGAAATCACAATGCCCTGATCTGCCAATGACAACCGCCACTGACTTGCAATCATTTCTGGGCTTTCACCCTATTAGCATCAAGCAAAACTCTAACTTGAGGTACCCTCCTTGTGTTTGTAAACCAACCTTGATGAAATTGTGGTCTTGCAGGTTACCTAATAATTCCCTCAGTAAATAATCCTATGGATTGCTGACATCGAGCTCTAAAAAAATATCCCTCTCTAATTTTCTCGCACCCCTTCCCCCACCTTTTCCTTAACAACAAGGGAGAGTATTCTGATTCGTAAAGGGTATACGAAAACATGTTTTTTTAAGGTTCGCAACCTAACCAGAATGGCAAATTAGTATATGAACCCCCCTTCTAAGGACCATATGGTCCAACAGCCAGCAAAATTCATGACCAATTCAAGTTGCAGAAAATCTAAGCTCAAAAAGGCACCCAGGAGAAATAGGTTTTGGTGATTTCTATCAGAAATTCAGTAACTCCATTGGCACCTGCTTGATTGCATAAATTCTCTAATACATAACGCAGCCACATACAGCCATCAACATAAAATTGGCAAGATAGACTTAACCTAAATGTTAAGAAACAAGGATCAGACAGCCTTAGATCTGGGTCCTTTTGCTTTATAATTTAACAGCTTGTGCTTAATTTTAGGTTTAGTGGCATTGATCTGTAGATGTGTGCAGAAGAGAAAAGATAAGTAATAACCTGTATCACAATGAAGAGCACGGCTGCGAAGAGGAGCAGGATACGCATGTCGCAGATGTGTCTGTCCATTGCTATTGCTGGAGGCATTGTCACTCGCTTCCTCCTCCTATCCTCGCGCTGATCAGACTTTTAAGTTCTGTTTTCTTTCTTACTGCTTGTTAACAATGCCATAACGATGTTCAAATCGATAAATTGTCTTCTTTTAAGTTTTTATTATTGAATTTAATCAACGAGGCGATATGTAAACTTCCAAGAAATTGGTCGGGGGGGAAAGTTCAAGATGGTGTAAGTTCAATTTTGTGAAGTAAAATTACATTTCCGTGTGTGACCTAGGCCAATTTTAATCAAATGCATACAAATAAGAACAAACCAGTTTAGGTTAATTAATGTGAGTTGAGTTGATTTGATATCGGTACTTTGTAATAGTTGAATGTAAGAAATGTGAATAGAAATAATTATAAAAATATAACAGTTACTTTGTAATAGTTGAATGTAAGAAATGTGAATAGAAATAATTATAAAAATATTATAGTTGAACGTAGGAAATATGAATAGAAATAATTATACAAAGTTTGATAATTAAAGATGGTACCAAGAATGAATAATATCTAAATTTAATATGTATTGGGATGAAGAATAGTTAATGTCAGGGTGGTAATCATCTACAATCAAAATTCTTTGTTGACTATGTGCAAGGACAAGTCATGATTGTTAGGGACAAATTCGTGACCGCAAACTTGTCTTGTACCCACAAACTTGACATAAGTAATTTGTATGCTATTCTTCTTCGCTTCACCCAAGGTGTATGTTGGTTCTTCCAACTGATTGTCTGAATCCTCTAAAGATTTAGCCAATTTCTTATGGTTGAGGATTCGAGGTCAGTGGCCAACGAACAGGTTCAACAAAGAGTTGAAATCCTCTGCACTTTTAGTTATGCAAGACCAAGGCGGGTGTACCTATACAACATCCTAGAATATTCTTGACACATACAAGATGTTGCTCTAAAACAGAGGGTTCTCAATTAAAATATACCAAGGAAATGAATGATGTCTATCAAATTTGGCTTGATCCTTTGGTAAATCAATTCAAATTAGTATTGAGAACAAGATTCTAATCTAAACTACTTCTAAAACAGTAAAGGAAATGGAAATGGTCATGATTATAGAGTTGGTTCTAAATAACACTTTGACACAGTAATGGATCGGTGCCTAATCTCGGGGCCACAGAGTTAAATTGCAGAAGATAAATGTATCTTTCAAGCAGCTTTAATTCATCTCAATGGACTAATGATATTAATGTCTTACACTAATACCTCCTAGACATGAAATTGTAGGATTATCCTTTAAACCACAATATAATATAAAATTAACTATATGTTACTTAAGCAATTACTTCTTTCCTTGAAAGAAAGCAAGAAATAACACACACATCACAAATAGACTGCAAAATGAACTCAAAATACCCTTGATACTTTGTATTCATATCGATTTCAAAAGTACATGAATGGGAACAATTGTACAACCAATTTGATTTGACATTCAGAATCAAAATGACATACACTGCTCTGTAGATTTGAACAAATACAGTCTGCAACTATTCTCTATTTACCAGACTAAAACACAAATACACTGCTACCCAAAAATGAGATTCAGAACCCTTTACAAATAGCCTTGAATTCCCTTTTATAAGACAAGGGAGCAACAAGCTACGGACCATGTACAATTCTTGTTAAAGAAAGAATATGCCAAAAGGCATCTTTTAGGCACTATAAGACAAAACATATTTTCCACCCAAAGAATGTCATTGAGGCTGGTGCAAAGTTCGATGAAGATGTTTATTCTTTTTGGAAACTGACTTTGCTCACATTTTAGAAGCTACAACCGCATGTTTGGACAAATGCATTACCTCATAATGATGATGGGAACATGGGTGCAACCTGTTTTCCAAATGAAATGCAAATTATATACAATTCATTTCATCCTTATTTCAACCGATGACCTCTTATGATTAAGACTTTGGAAAGGCTGGCTCACTAGTTGAAAAAATTTGAAAAAAAGTGCCTTGTTATTGTTTAGGTGGAAAAACTTGATGCACACTTGCCAAATGACTTGTATATTCCTGATTTGAGGGGAGGGAGATCATAGTAGTGATTGTTGCCATTTCAAATTCAATCCTCGAGAGTTCATCTAGAGATGAGCTCAAATTGTCGATGACTCTGTCCTCATCCTTATTTATCTCAAGGATAATTGGAATGGTAAGCTGTGAGCTTTCATGCTTCCATTCCTCTAAGCCTTTTAATGATTTGTCTTGCCTCCCAAATTGTGGTAAATATGTTCCTTGCAGTCTATAAAAATAAGTCAACTCCTTAGCAATGTCATCAAAAAACTTCCTATGCTTCCTCAATGTTTTCCTAGTGGCTTTAACTGTGTCCAACAATTTTGTTAAGTGCTTGATTGAGCTTTCATCACATATTTGCATTTTTAACAGAACTTTGAAAATTATGACCCAGGGTGTCATGTGCCTCTCTCATGTCTCCATCTTGATTCTCAATCTCTTATGCTCTTCGAGCATGTTCCTCAGGGCACTATGACCTTCCCAGGTCCTTTTCACATATTCCATTATTTTGTCCAATTTCCTTTCCAACAGGTCTTGAACAAAATCAAGCTCCACTTGCTTCACCTTCTTCAAGGCATCCTCCTCACTAGCTTTGCTTTTGGCTAATTCTTGTTTGAGCTTCTCTTCTTCTCTAGAGGAAACTGGAAGAGTGATTGGTGGGAGGGCACCAGTAGCTACATTTAATCTTTCTTACAAAAACAAACTCTGCTTATTCAACTTTTCCATATCATCTTGCATCTTCTTAATTGCAGCCTCTGTGAACATGGAAAAATGTGTGGTTAGAGTAGCAGCTTCCACAAGACTAGTGTCCTCTAGCCTGTGCACTATCAGGCTTTCTGTTACCTTATTGGGATCCTCAATAACAAGGGGCTTCTTGCCTAAGGGAGAAATAGACCAGATGGCTAAGGCATTTGTATCTAGATCAAATGCATAACTAAAGTACATCTTATATGTCATCTCCTATGTTATGTTCAAATCAATGTCCTCGTGCTTTCTAATGGTATCAAATGCAATAGCAGATGATATGTCCCATCCTGGCGACAACATGCAGCCACTCTTCCTGACAATTTATCTTCCCCTTTGTGGGGTCATTCCATCCATCTCTTCACGAACCTTCTTCCAGAAGTCAACAACAACTTTATCCTTATTCTCATTAGTTAATTTCTTTATTTGTCTACTTATTTCTTGTCCCTTCATTTTTAGGACAAACTCCCTGAATTCCTTAGAACTAATAAAAGAATCATCATCAATGAACTGCTTACTAGCCAATGTCCTAACATCATCTAATAATTCATCAACACCCTCCAAATCAATAATCATCATCTCCTCAGGAGGTGCTCTTACTTCCACCACAGGAGGCTGCATCGCCTCCATTTCATCTGGTGAGCCTAGAGTCTCACTCTCATCCACTAAAAAACTAGGAATAGGGGAAGACTATGGAGAGACTTGGTGGACTAGAGTGACAGCTCTAGGGAACTCAAGGTTTGACACCTGTCTTGATGAAGAGGGGCTGATGTTGAAGGGGGGTACATTTTCTTGGGCACCACAGGCAAGTCGGAATACAATTCATCTGCACTTTGCAACATAACCTTGATTCTTTCAATAGGGTCCTCTATCTCCATGAGAGCTACATCATAGGAGGGATCAGGCTCATGTCTAATTTTCTCTACTCTTTGGATCCTTCCCCATAACTCCGCTCTTCTACCACTTTCCTGTTCAGTATGACAATTCTTGATGAGATCTTCAAGAAGGTGGAATTCATGTGCATAGGTAGCAAAATCATTAGCTAATATAGCCTTATTTATGAATCCCTCAGGGTCACATCTTCTTGGCACACACTCTGGCAGCTTGAAATGATCTAATTTTGGTGCCAACAACTCCAATACTTCCTTTGATGTGACTTGAAAGTTAGAGAAGGAAATGGTCCCAGGGAGGAAAGAGGCTTTCTTATAATTCCTGAAATGAGTCTTATCAGACTCATTCATTTGCCACATAACTTCTAGGAATGCTAGCCTGTTAGGGACTTTCCTTGGTAAAATGTGAGGTGCACCTTCAAACCCATATACTCTAATGATGGTGACCTCATCGTAGAGGTGCCAATCACCCCAATTATGACCAATTCCCAAATCAGGACACAAGTCCTTTAGCCTCAGAAATCTTTGGACCTTATCTGATAATCTGTAATCATTATAGCCAAGTGCCCTAAAGATTTCCTTGACAAAGAACTCCTCAAAAATTAGATAGTTAGCCTCAAGGCAGTTACTATCCCAAATATAAGTCCATTCCTAGACTAGTAATGCTCTACCTAGCTTGTCCACATGCCTAATTCTCATTGGAGGCTTCCACACTTTACCTCCTGCATACAACAACATGTAACACAACATAGAATACCACCTGAAGTGGACCACATAAATATTATTTTTCACACTTGTTAGGGCCTTGTTGATCTTATCCTCTAAGAATGATGCATAATCAAAGTGCCCATTATTTTCCCATTTCTAAATGTCAGCGGTTAAAACCATGGCATTAATAGGCATAAAGATACTGGCATCCACTTCCAAGACTTGGCACACAACAAAGTAGGTCTTCTAGAAGTAATCCTTAAACAAGTCATAGTTGTAGGGTTCCTTGTCACTGTTTGAGAATCTATGTAGTTTGCCATTAACCTGTGGCATATGAGAAGGGAGCCACTTTACCCTATGGTTGCTTCTGTGTCAGTGATATTCCCTATGCAGGGCCCCTATATCCAATGGCATTTACAAGTTGGGGTCCGACATGAATACCTGACAGATAAATTGTCGGTCCAGTCGAAGAAGTTTTTTTCCCTCATCATTATAGATGACTTGCTTCTTAGGGACATAACTCTTAGCTAATGCTTTTATCATTTCAACATTTATGAACACATTAGGGACCACCAACCTAGCTAACCCTAACCTCTAAGGGTTATTCAAAGGAGCATTCCTAAAACACTTCCTGAAGTGGTACTTGAATAGTGCATATCCATGAATTGGAAGAATGGCGTCCCTACAGTTTTCATGAATATCAGAAATTATGTCTGCTTGGATACCCGAGCCTTGTTGATGGCAAGGTCTTTTGGCAAATTCAGGCAATTAGGCCAAAATGTTGTCATTGAATTCCCTATCCCTTTTCCTTTCTATCTTCTTCCTAGCTCTCTGAGATGAACTAGCCATGCTGACTATACTAGGGCTTTAGGGTTTTTGGTATTTAGGTTTATAGGTTTTCTCAAAGTATCCCTATGATTACACTTTCAATTGGATATCTCTAATGCAAATTCATAAACGGGCCAGGGATCACCAACTAAAAACCTCCACACAAATGCTTAATCCTTATGAAAATAACCCCAATGCAGTGGAAGAGGTGAAGAGCACTTACAGGTTTCAATGGCAGATTTCGACTCCTCATTGACGGTGTAATACCTTGCTAAATATAGGAACCTGAAAAATTCTCAACCTTGGTGCAATTACATAGCTCAGACACTGAATTCTTGTTCACAATTATGTGGAAATGATGGCAAACATCGGTCCCAAACTATTTAGGGCACCATTGATTATCAAGTGCGCGGGGTGGCGAACAAAGGATAGTCATTCTTCAACTCTAAATGTCCAATGTAGATCATATCAAATCAATGGTCCTCGCTGGGGTTTAAAATTATTCTAGTGAAGATGAGAAAACCATTTAGAATGTGGATTCCATTAGCCACGGTGGTGTCTTCGCTAATTCACCTAGAGCTATTAGAAGCCCCTATGAAGCCTTTAATTCATGTGAAACATAATTGTTGTTGACACCGTAGAAGAAGTAATCCACATCATCACCTTCGCAGTCCCGCTGAAAACTTTAAACGGCTTCAGTGAAGGAAGGAGTCCCCGCAAAGTGCTGCTGAGTCATTAGAAAAGCTATGTTGGCTTCACTATCTTATGGAGTCTATTTGGGAACTTCGACGAAGAGTTGAACTTCTGAAAAATGTTTTCCTAAGACATGAACATGTCATGAATATGACACATCAAACAACAAAGAGAGTTCACAGTCCCGCGGAGACTCAAAACAAGGCTCAACGAAGGAAGACCTTTCAGTGAAAATAAAAACAATCGACATGGACAGCTAGCGCAACACAAATTAAAGGTCATTTAGCACACACGTGTTAAAGTTGTTTTTAAAAGAGGGCCCACTACTGACAACCTAGGGGAGGGACCGATAACCTCGAACGGTAAAGAACACTCGAGTTATAACTTAGGCAACTGGGAACTACCAATGAGAGGTCAACAAAGGATTAGAACGTAGGATGCAAAAAGGCCATAGTGTTAAGGTATTAAGCTTCTAAGGGTTTTTCTAGGATTTAACAGGCTTAAACAAATGCAACCTTGGGAAGGAAATGCATAAAAATGCAAGCCTTGACAGTGTCTTAAATTATTCTATACTTCTCGATGTCTACGGGGCTAGCAGTATTTATAAATACCTTGTAGAGTTGTCATATGATCAATTCGCAAGGGCACTATGCCTTGATCAACCCCTTGAAAATGAATAATACCTAAAAAACAACACACTTTAGTCATTCAAACGCCTCTAGAATGATTGTGTAGGATTCATTTTAGAGTACCAATTGAAGTAAGTAGATGTGAATGACTTCTCATTATAATTTGTGTAGGATTCATTTTAGAGTACTAATTGAAGTGAGTAGACGTGAATGACTTCTCATTATAATTTGTTGATTATAGTGAATGCAATAAATGCCTTTAAATACAATGACAACAATAAATCATCTATAATGTACTTAGTACGCCCTTAGAGGAAGGGGTTTAAGTTTGAATTTTGAATTTAGGAAATTAAAAATAGGTGCATGGGTAAATCCAATTTGGGACATGGATAAGGATAATGGATAGGTAATTTTAAACTGGGACATGGATAAGGATAATTGATAGGTAATTTTAAACTGGGACATGGATAAGGATAATGCATAGGGCAAGGGACCCAACTTTGTAAAAATTTTAAGTGATTTGTTGATATGTTCATGTATTAAGGTACACTTCTCAAAATAGGCACATAACTAAATGTGAAATGACATGAGTATATAAATTTCATTATATTTTGCCCCACTTTCAGGTGCATGTGAATCCTAGAATGATTGTGTATCTAAAAGTATGTAGCACTCACAAATATGCATGTAAAGTAAATATCTAGACACTCAAAGGATATCACCATGGGGTCCATATAAAGTAATGGACCTTGTGAGGATATAATCATGTGTGTTTGTTCATCTTCTATGTATGTGTTCTCCATAAGATGAGTTTCTATAAGCACCTATTGTATATGCCTAAAAATGACACGACTCGGTCTAAATAAATATTCTTAATATTTATTCCATACTTATTCTTCTATCAATAAATAAATAAATCAATTTATTTATTTGATTCATATTCTTCTAAATTAATTAAATATCAAAATATTTAATTACCTCTTTTAAAGTCAAAATTAAATAAAATCCTTTATTTAATTAAATTCCTCCAAACAATTAAATAATTCTTGATTATTTAATTAAATCAAATCATTCTTCCAAATTTAAATAAATCAATCAAATTTATTTAAATCCTCTCAATCTCTAAAAATAAAATACAATCAAATGTTTTATTTATTCTTCCAAATCATGCACAAACAATTAAATAAATTTATTTATTTAATTTGCTTTCTTATCTTCTAATTCTTCCAAATTCATTCTAAATTAAATAATATCAATTATTTAATTATTTCTTCCAATAATATCTTCTTTAAATTTAAATAAATCAAATATTTATTTAAGTTGTCTATTTCTTCTAAATTGAGTTATCTCTAAATATAATTCAATCCTTGTGCACATGCAATTGAATATTCTAAATATTTAATTAGCTAAAATATCTTCTCATCCTCATGCAATTTATATTCTCTAGTTCTATTCTTTTAACTGATTGATCTATTCTTTTAATTGATTTATCTCTTTAGTTAACTCATTCTTCTATTTTATTAATTCCTCTCATGCAAAATAGAGGGAGACACTTGTCTTCTTTCTATTCGCAGACATTCCTCAAGGTTTCTCAACCGTTGATCTTCTCATTCTTTCTATACCGTTGATCTTCTTTCTCGCGAGTCTATAAATTAAACCATATTCCTCCATTTCATTCATCCAAGCCTTCAGTATTGTTACTCTTCAAGAGTTACAATGTGCCTTTGGCACCAATTCCTTCATTGCTTGTGATCACACTCGTTACTACATACTACTACCATTGTTGTAAAGCTCATCTTCATGGCGAAACTATCATAGCCATTCTCCATTGACAATCTTGGAATAGCAAGGAAGTGCACTCTCTGAGGGCCTTATTCATACATGCAAGATCGATTGAGATAGGCAACCAACGGAAGCTATGAAGTTTTGAGGTTTGCAAAGGTTTTTTTAAAGTTTTTTGTTTGATTGATCTCTTTATTTCTGAATTTCGTTGAGTTTTGGGTATTTTGATATTGATATATTGATTATTCATTCAGATCCAATTTTCTCTTAACATTTTTGGCGCCCACCATGGGGCCTAGCCCCAAATTTAACCCAAAAACTGAGTTTTTGTGTTTTAGAAAACCGTACACAGGAGGAAACAACGCATCTGACACATCCTAACACGCATCTGATATCTATTATGATGCATACATTCTTTCGGCGCATAGTCTCTGATCTGCGCATATACTGTCTATTTCGGCGCATACATACATTGTCATAGCGCATTTACCCTCTGATACAGCGCATCTGCTAGATCGGCGCATATACACTGTTTTCTTGCGCTTTTGACCTCTATCTTAGCTCATATGTTCTGCGGCACTTCTGATCTATGTTTCTGTGCATTCAATCTCTGAAACGGCGCATCTGATCCAGGCAGTGATTTTTAGGGTTTTCTTGAAGTTTTCACTAATGCTGACGTCTTTTTGCAGGAACCCTCTTGATCTGTTTTGCAGGCTAGGTATTGGTTTTACAGACACAAGAATGGGTTTTACACATTAAACATTCTAAGTTTATCATTCTACAAGTCCGCTATGGACCACCACTACCCAAATTACAAACTAAACCCACGATTTCAAAGCATATACTATGTTCAAAAATACAATCTATATAAAAGGTGGCAGCGAAAAGGAATAGAGTCTGTGAGCTGTCTAAAAGATAGGAATGGAAATTTCTATAAGGAGTTCCAAATTTCAAAGCCTAAAACAATGTGAATTCCAAAGTGATCAAAGCATAATTATTTTCTATTTGCTTCTAGCTGTGTTACCTCATATACAAATGATGAATGGACGAATGTCTCTCAGCCCTTAAGGGATTTTTTATTGCAGGTATGAAGAAATTGCAAAAGAAACTTCACACAATCTAAATTTCCAAGACAAGATTGCAAGGTAATTTCTCCAGTGGAGGTAGTGTTGGAGGGAAACAAATTCAGATGCAGGAGGCACAAGATTAAGGATAAATGTGATGCTCAAATGTAGCAGAAGGTTCTTACTTGTTTATTGCAGATTTTAATGGCAAAAATGACATGTATAATAAATCAACTCAGCTTTATAACAGAAGCCTAAGAAGAGAGTATAGACATCCACAAAGCATGGTAGCAAAATGGTAAATAATACAGTTACACTAGTGGAAAACTCTGGTCGACATAAATTCAAAACGTGGAATCAAAGGCAAGTACGTAAGTTATTTTACAAAATGCTTAAAGAAATAAGGTCTCATATCATTCCTTGGTTTGCAAGATATGTACAAAATGGATTTTGTTAAATGGCTAAAATATTTTCAAGAAAAATGGCTAACAGTTGCAAGGATAGGACTCTCCTTGACTCAGCAAAATAAGTGTTTGGAACAACATAAGGAAAGGAAATTTTAGTCAGAAAGTATGGTTGGAAATACTCTTGTAGACATAACTACAAAAAGGGAGATACACAAACAAAGCCCAATGACTGTTGACAAAATCCCTCAAGAAAAGTCTCAGCAACGAATACAGGAACGCCAAGATGGGAAATCAACAAAAGAGCATCCAGAGATTAAAATTTGCAGAGATAAAGATGGCAATGAGACACAACTGAATGAGGATTGATTCGACACAAGAATCCAAGAATGCCATAATTTTTGATTTAAAAAATTTGAAGAGTGATCAGCTACAGAAAACAAGATGGGAGAAAGCGACATGCAATCCAGAACAAAACCTCAGACTAAAGATTCTAAAGCACAAGGGAGAAGAAGTAATTTATCCAAGCATGAATAACACTTAGTCAAGAATTATACAGTAACATACCTGGAACAAAATTTTGATCTGGAGCCTCCAATTTCTTTCGTATTCCCGCAACCAAATCTTTGATTTTTCCCCCAATTTCTGAATTCATCTTCCAACCCCCCGCTCAGAACAAAATCCCCCTAATATAAAAATGGCTCAGCTCATAAATTAATGCAGACATGCATCCGTTACCCAGCATCCCACTCCTCCGAGAATTTAAAATCTTGCTAAAAAAAAGATCCCAAATCTTACAATTTCAAAATTGACAACTCGTGACATTAAATACTCTCAGATAACAGATAATTAATTCTAGTCTATTTTAAAATTTTACTAAGGTGTCATTCCAAGTTCTAGGCTAAACCAAATATTATCCAATAAACATAAAAGAAGCATTATCATTTTAATAATAAATCATTAAAGTATTATCCAACTACACATGAGCATTATTAACACAACTCGACGATACCCCACAACACAAAATTACCAAACAAAAGGCAAGGACCAAGTGTCACAACATGACTCGAGACCACAACAGAAGATAGACCGACCTAGTGCAATAGACCTCATGTTATCTCCCATCACTGATACCATTGGTTCAAGAGCCCGCTCAAACCTGCTATATCAGGTGGAGTCGAGGCTCGGTACCTGCAACCTGCATCCGAACAATTGGTTGTATACGATCAATTACATATATGTCAACACACACACAGAGTTAGACAATCATGGCGTAGTAGGGTGCTCGAAGTGAGTAGTACTACACCATCCTTGCTCTTCAACAAGATTATAACCACTGCATTTGAATTCTGATATCAACAGATCTAACATACTTTAAATGTTTCGAGTATTTCCATTCATTCTCTTGCCCCTTGCTCCGACCACCTACACATCCAAGGTGAAGTTGGAGGGGCACTACACATCCTACGTGGAAGGTGACCACATATAAATTTGTCCTCACATGAGGAGATAGGCATCCCACTTAGTGGTAGAGGTATTTTGCCATGTGTCGGCACTTTGACTAGTGTGTAAGTGAATCTTGACCGAAACGGTTATGACAGAATCTATGACACGTAAGAGTAAAAAATAGAAGATACTATGACAGGTGAAGACATGTGTCACAAGGCATCTTTGGGCTCCCCAAGGAGGGTTATGACATGTTGTAAGATAATATGCTATTTTTAGTCAGTGTATGACATATTCTCGTACAGCTGTAAGATATGACAGTTATGACGGATTCTATGACAGTCGTAAGAGTTATAAGAGCATCTGTCATTGCCCAACTTGGGAATAGGAGACCATATTGGGATGGGGTGATATGACAAGTGTCATGACCATGCTGCAGTGTTGGACAAGTGTCCCTAGGCGTGGGTTTTGGGCAATGAGGCCAAGTTGGATGCCCATCTCAAGGAAGGTCCATTTTTGTCTTGTAAACTTCTATTTAAGCAGGTGCTTTGGGAGGAGATGTATTATGTGATTGACATGTACTGTTATGGTGCCGGATTGTCTCTAGATATGAGTGTCGAAGACTCTTGTAAAGACTTGCATTGCATGTGTGTTGTAAACTTCATTGTTTAAATAATACATTGTGCAGGTTTTGGAGTGTGGGGTTTTTCACCCATAAAAGTTTTCCCCACATTATATCTTGTCTCTCTCTTCTTCTGTCTTACATTCTTGTGTTGTATATTACTGCAATATTTTGATTGTTGGGTTAATAACACTATAATTGTAAAGGTTAAAAAGAATTTGCACTCATCTCTCCTCATTAGATTAGTGTAGGAAGCGATTTCCGCACACCTAGCTTGCTTTCAGTTGGTATCAAAGCTTGATCACCTTTGGTCCTAATTGTTGGGTAGGGTTTTTTTGATCTAATCTTAGATTGAGTGGGAGTCTGTGCAGAGTATTATGTAATCTTGTTGCAGGAAAGAGATGGCAGGCACATCTGGAAGATTAGAGGTGGAGAAGTTTAACGGCACAAATTTTGAGTTATGGAAACTTAAGATGGAAGACATGCTTGTTGATCGAGACCTATGGGAAACCGTTTCCAGTATAAAACCAACCGCAATGGCACAAGATGATTGGGATCTCAAAGATTGAAAGGCTAAGGGTCTCATAAGACTCAGTCTAGCTAATTCTATCATGTTAAATGTCCATGAGGAGAAGACCATGAAAGATCTTTGGAAGAAGCTAGGAGATGTTTATCAGACCAAATCCATGGTGAACAAGCTTTTTCTAAGAAAGAAGCTATATTCTCCAAGGATGGAGGATGGAGGATCTATTGCAGATCACCTGAATGCTTTCAACATGTTAGTTGCATAGTTGACATCCATTGGTATGAAGATGGAGGAGGAGGATCATTGTATGACCTTGCTTTGTTCTTTGCCAGACTCGTGGGACCATCTTGTTATGGCTATTGGGAGCACCACATCCACTTTCAAAATGGATGAACTGGTATCTTTGCTGTTATCTGAAGAAATGCGGAGAAAGTCTTCTGACGCAGCTAAAGAGGCTCTTGTGGTTTGTAGAAGACCCAAGGAGAAAGGGAAAAAGAAGGACAAGAAAGCTAAGAAGGGTAGATCCAAATCCCGTGGGAGATCTAAATCTCCTAGAAAGTCCAAGGCGTTCTGTTGGAACTATGGAAAAAATGGGCATTTCCGAAAGGAATGCAAAGAGGAAAAGAAAAAGAAGAAGAAGAATGTCCCAAACTCAAACTCTAACTAGTCATAAGATGATGGTGATGCCTTCATCATAGCCCTGGCCACCCATGCATCTAATGATGTGTGGTTGATTGATTCTAGTGCATCATTTCACATGACCTTGCATCAAAGCTGGTTCACGAAGTATGAAGATTTTGATGGTGGAAGAGTGTACCTGGGTGACGATTGTCATCTGAAGATTGTTGGTCATGGAAGAGTCTCAAGCTGATTCCCTAATGGACAAGTGAAGGGGATCATTGGGGTCATGCACATCCTAGGCTTGGCACGCAACCTGCTTTCTATAAGTATGTTGAATGATGCAGGTGTGCATGTTGTCTTTTCGAAGGATGGATGCAAGATGACTAGAGGATCTATGGTGCTTGCAAATGGTACTCGGAGAGGTACTTTGTTTCAGATGGAGGCATGCACTTGACAATGCAATAGTTCTTCTGACTCGAAGAAAAGAGCTTCAGTCACTTCATCCCCACCATCTGAACCAGTAGTGAATAAATCTGTTGTAACAAATTCTGATGATAGTGCATCTTGGGTACCCAAGGGTGCTCATGCTTTGGAAGTTAAGTTTCCTGCTAAAAAGACAATGTTATGGCATATGAGATTTGGCCATATTGGTGAGAAGGGTCTTAGAACCCTAAAAAATAAAAACTTCGTTGAGGGGTTAAATGATTGTAATCTTGAGTTTGACTTTTGCGAACATTGTATATATGGAAAGCAAAACCGTGTTCAGTTTTACTCTAGTTCTCACAAGTCTTCTGGTGTGTTGGACCTTATTCATTCTAGTGTGTTTGGTCCTATTAGTGTTCCTTCAATTTATAAATTTGTATATTTTGTATCTTTCATAGATGATTATAATAGAAGGACATGGATTTATTTTCTCAAAAGCAAGACTAAAGTCTTTAGTCCATTCAAAGATTTTAAAGCTTTTGTTGAGAATCAAACTAGTAAAAAGATTAAGTGTTTGAGAACTAACAACGGTGGTGAGTTTTGTTCGGCAGAGTTCGATAAGTTCTGCAAAGAGCAAGGGATTGAAAGACATAAGACAACTCTATACACCCCGCAGCAAAATGGAGTTCCAGAGAGGATGAACAAGACATTGATGGAGAAGGCTAGGAGTATGCTTAGTGGAGCAAGCCTCGAACAAAAGTTTTGGGCTGAAGCTATAGCCATTGCTTGCTACCTGGTAAACAGGTCTCCTACATCAGCTCTTGTTGGTAAGACACCTATAGAGGTGTGGTTTGGTAAGAAGACTTCAGTTAGACATCTTCATGTTTTTGGTTGTGAGGCATATGTACATGTGCCTAGGGAGAAACGGTCTAAATTGGAGAACAAGGTTGTTAAGTGTATTTTCATTTGCTATGGTGTCAGTGTAAAATGATACAAGCTTTGGGATCCTATGGCTGAAAAAGTGTTGTATAGTAGAAGTGTTATTTTCAGAGAGCTAACACCTTCTTCCGTTGTTCTATAGCCAGAAGAAACAGAAAAGAAAGAGGATGTGGTTCAGTTTCCTTCTACCCCTGAGAAGACTGAACCAACAGACCCTGTGAGACCTAATGATTAGGAGAGCTCTAGCAGCTCTAAAAGTTCAGAAGAAGAAGTAGAACCTCAACCTCAGCCATTGAGGAGGTCTACACGAACAAGGAAGCAACCTGATAGGTTTGGTTATTCGTTGCTTGATTCTAGTTGTGCTTTTGCCTTGCTTACTAACACTAATGAGCCTAGAACTGTGACAGAGGCTCTGGGCATGAAAGATGCAAGTTCTTGGAAGGAGGCCATTGAAGATGGGATGGCTTCTTTGAAAAAAAATAAAACATGGGATGTGGTGCCTTTGCCTGAAGGACGGAAACCTGTTGGATGCAAATGGGTGTTCAAGAAGAAATTCGGGTGCAAATGGTAGTGTTGAAAAGTACAAGGCCAGATTGGTTGTGAAGGGGTACTCACAAGTGGAGGGAATTGATTATGGTGAAATTTTCTCTCCCGTTGCAAAGATGACATCTATTCAGTTCCTTTTATCTCTTACAATAGCTTATGACTTAGAGGTGGAGCAGATGGATGTGAAAATAACTTTCCTTCATGGTGATTTGGAGGAAGAGATTTACATGTCATAGCCAGAGCATTACATAGAGAAAGGTAAAGAAAATTTGGTTTGCAAGTTGAAAAAGTCTTTGTATGGTTTGAAGTAGTCTCCTAAGATGTGGTACTTGAAGTTTGATGCCTTTGTGTTGTCAGTTGGATTTCTAAGATTGAGATCAGATCATTGTGTGTATTATAAATTTGACAATGATCGCATTCTCATTATTGCATTTTATGTTGATGATATGATGTTAATTGGGAATGGTAAGAATATGATTTCTAATTTGAAGTCTCAATTGTTAGCACAGTTTGAGATGAAAAATCTAGGGGCAGCTAGGTACAGTTTGGGAATGGAAATTAGAAGAGATAGAGCTAACAGAAAACTTTGGTTAAGCCAGAGTAAGTATGTGAAGACCATGTTGGATAGGTTTAGCATGGCAGATTGTAGACCATTGTGTGTTCCTATTTTTTTGGGGACAAAGTTGTTTGTTAATGATTGTCCAAAATCTCCTAGTGAGGTGGAGGACATGAGCAGAGTACCTCATGCTAGTGCTATTGGCAGTTTGATGTATGCTATGGTCTGCACAAGACCAAACATTGCCCAAGCAGTGGGAGTCCTTAGTTGATTTATGGCTAATCCTAGATGGGTACATTGGGATGCAGTAAAGTGAGTGTTTAGATATTTGAGGGGTACTTCTAAGTATTCCATATGTTATCATGGTAATCCCACTGGACCTCCAAATTTAGTTTGTATTCATGGATTCATGGATTCTGATTGGGCAAGTGACATTGACAACAGGAGATCCACCAGTGCTTACATGTTTACTATGTTCAGGTGCAGACACAAATTCAACCTTATCAGATTCTGATTCTTTTGATAAATTAGAAAGAATAACATCTTCATAATCTGAGGGATAATCATTGATGAATTCAAATTCATCATTGTCAAGTCCAGCTTCTCTGGCTGCACGAACCTTTCCCTTATTCTTCTTCTTGTCTCTATCTGGACATTTATTTGCATAGTGACCTTTGTTTTTACAGATGTAACAAGTTGGTTCCCATTTTTTACCAGAACTCCTTTTATCCTTCTTTCTGAAATATCCCTTTTTCTTTGGGTATTTACTATACTTCTTTTTCTTCTTCTTATAGTACTTATCATCTTTGTTATAGTGTTTCTTTTTGGAAGAAAAAGAACATTCTTTACATTTGTCATATTGGGAAGAAGGTAAAAGCTGGTAACAAACAGAAGATGAAATCAGTGGCTTGATTTTCTTTATTTCTTTTTTCTTCTGTGCTGCTTGATAAACTTCCTCATTAATTTCTACCAGGAACTGCACTAGTTGAGGATAAGTCAGTTCTTTTAATTCTAAACCTTCACTGACCATATTTTCAAAAATTTTCTTATGATAAAATTCTCCTATATCAAAGCCAAAACTTTTCAGAAAAGTGGTGAACATGAAATCTTGATTTTGTTCTTTCCCAGATTGGTAGAAGTTTTTGTACTAGTCCTCACAATATTCTTTGAAACATTTTAAATCTTTGCACTTGCCTCTGAGGAACTTGTGATAGGCAAGTCTTTCTCTCATATCTGTTTTTCCTACAAACAGACGAGTTAACTGTGCACATGCCTGATCTGTGCCTCTATTAATCAGGTTTTCTCTGTATGAATTTTCAAGACGATCCCAAAAATTTCTTGCAACTCCAGTCATGGAATTGAGGGCTTGTTTTATCACCTGAGCTTCATCATCTCCTGCATTGGTAGACAAAGAGTTGGTGATCTAGGCACGCATGGCGTCTATTCCCCTCATATTTTTGACATCCTCAAAGCTGTCAAAATTGACAAGTGGAGGAGTATCGGATTTGTAGGACTGGATATTTTTGAATGGATCAACTGGATTAGAACCATTAGGATTGGTTCCATTGCCTCGGGCCATCTGGAATTTTCCAGATATCTTTTCATCCTCAGTAGTATCTCTGAGTGTTCCAGTTGAGGGATCAAATATTTTTTCTATTACAGGCTTTTTTGGATTTACCAATAACTTAGGACCTTCATACTGAGCCTATAAATATCCTTGGGCACTAGATGAGAAATTCAACATTTTTGTTTGCTGAGACTGAGACTGTATGTGGAAAGAAGTTACCAGGGTTTTTATCTCAGAAGATTCTTGCACTATAGAATCTTTTATCAAAATATCATTTCAACAACAGAAGCTGAGTATATGGCATCAACTCATGCTTGTAAGGAAGCCATTTGGCTTAAGAGATTATGTTCAGATATTGGTGTTGATGCAGGACAGATTATGATTTGTTGTGACAGTCAGAGTGTGATTTGCCTAGTAAAGAATCCAACTTTCCATGCTAGAACAAAGCATATTGATGTATAGTTTCACTTCGTGCGAGACATGGTAGAGGAGGGGAAGGTGAATTTGAAGAAGGTTGACACTTTGAAGAATGTTGCAGATGCATTGACGAAACCAGCGGGCATAGAGAAGTTCAGATGGTGTTCGGAGTCTATGGGCCTCTCAGCCTATAGCAGTTAAATCCTATTATTTCTATTAGCTCTTACAAGGTGTTTTACAAGTGGGAGAATGTTGGGAATTAAGGTGTCTCAACCTTGGTAATTCCTTGCATTTATTTGTTGTAATATATTTATTTATTGCCTATTGTGTAATTAGGATACAAATCTTGTTTTGTCATCTTGTGGGAGTTGGCATGGTGATGTGTCATCCTACTTGGAAGGTGACCATATGTAATTTTATCCTCACATGGGGAGATAGGTGTCCCACTTAGTGGTAGAGGTATTTTGTCATGTGTCTGCACTTTGACTAGTGTGTAAGTGAATCTTGACCGAAACGGTTATGACAGAATCTATGACACGTAAGAGTCAGAAATAGAAGATACTATGATAGGTGAAGACATGTGTCACAAGGCATCTTGGAAGAAGGGATATTTGGGCTCCCCAAGGAGGGTTATGACATGTTGTAAGAGAATATGCTATTTTTAGTCAGTGTATGACAGATTCTCTTACAGCTATAAGATATGACAGTTATGATGGATTCTATGAGAGTTGTAAGAGTCGTAAGAGAATCTGTCATTGCCCAACTTAGGAATAGGTGAACATATTGGGATGGGGTGATATGACAAGTGTCATGACCATGTTGCAGTGTTGGACAAGTGTCCCTAGGCGTGGGTTTTGGGCCATGAAGCCAAGTTGGATGCCGAACTCAAGGAAGGTCCATTTTTGCCTTGTAAACTTCTATTTAAGCAGGTGCTTTGAGAGGAGATGTATTATGTGATTGACAGTTACTGTTATGCTGCCGGATTGTCTCTAGATACGAGTGTCAAAGATTGTTGTAAAGACGTGCATTGAAAGTGTGTTGCAAAACTTCATTGTTTAGATAATACATTGTGCAGGTTTTGGAGTGTGGGGTTTTTCACCTGCAAGGGTTTTCCCCACGTTATATCTTGTCTCCCTCTTCTTCTGTCTTACATTCTTGTGTTGTATATTGCTGCAATATCTCTATTATTGGGTTAATAACACTGTAATTATAAAGGTTAAAAAGAATTTTCACTTATCTCTCCTCATTAGGTTAGTGTAGGAAGTGATTTCTGCACACCTAGCTTCCTTTCAAAAAGGACCAAGATCTATACAAGTGGTGTAGGGGCATACAAGGTATTATTAGGTGGAGCCTCACTCACCAAGATCATAATGGGCACCGTGTCTTGAGTATAAAAGTGAATATTATTGATTTTTGGTCTCTTCATTCTTATTTATGGATAGGGGTTGCACATAGGCTATGGTCTAATAAAACTATGCCTTGAGGTAGAGGAGAAGCATGTAATACCCTAACTTTGCCATTAGGAGAATAGAAATGAACAAATGATCCAATATTTTTGGATTATAATTGCTATATAAATGTGCCACAATGCACACTCTCACACAACAATATCACCAAACAAGACATGACAACCACTATACTAGACAATGCTACCAAATGCATAACTACACAAGGTCTACGAACACCAATATAGAATTATAGTAGTGAAAGACTTACACAACCATCACAATAAAATCAACAAGATGAAGAATGGATTCTACACACTAAAATGTCCTCACAAACATACCATGAGTGGATGGTCACAAGGGAGCTACAACAACTCACCTAGGTCTCACAAGAAACTGACCAAGCACACTTATGAATAGAAGCACAACACAAAATGGATCGCAATTGACAAGGGTCAAAAGACAACATCAAACTAAGTTGATAGAAAGGGATAGAAAACCCTAATGATCAACTCTCCTTAAGGAAACTTTTTTGAAAAGGGTTGAAAACTATCCACTATTATGGAATTATCCCTATGAGTCAAATCAATCCTATTACTAGTCAAAATTAACATTGCGATCCTAGGATTGTCCTTGGCAAAATAGGTGATTATGGAAAGTGCACAAGGCCTATTTTAAACAATGAGATCCTAGGAGACTCTAAATTTGACACCCAATATGGCGCAAGGATCCTCTACAAGCTTAAAAACAAATGGCACCTAAAACTAGTTTTAAACCTTTAGAAACACAAACAAATTTCACTAAACCAAAACTAAATGCATGTCTAAGCCAATGTAAAGTCAAATCAAACAAATAGGAAACAAGCCATAATTTCCTCAATTCTAATGTTGTTTTAAAACAATATGAATTGATGATTTCCATCATGTCAAAAGGCTACAATAAACCATGATTAAAATTCACATAGACCCATATTTGAAATTTAACTAAAATACTACTATTCATATACAAATGCTCATTTCCTTACAATCCAACCAAAGAAACGCTTAAACAAGAATAATTTTGAAATCACTAGAGCCAAGTATATAAACATACTACTGATGGATTCATTATCACATAGCATCATACTCAAATTATAGCATGATCAATGAGTCATTTTCTAACTAGAGAATAAATTAGGCCTAAACAACATCTAATCAAGACTTACAACAACAATATTTCTATTTCAGTTCGAGTTTATTATCACACAATTATTAACTATTACATGTCTAAAAATTGGTATTCATGTCCCAAACATAGATGGAACAAACTACAATACAATTATGATCTAGAAGTATAATTACAACTTGTATATGGATTACATCTTTCTTAAAGTACAACCCATGAGAAGTTAAAAGAATAAAATAGCTATAAGAGTCTTATGTGAACTCCAAGATGTGCCACCATGATTCCAACATGAAACCCAATATAGGTGAATTATCTACCACTTGAGTAATTTGGCACCTTGAGGCCCACCCCACTAGATTGAGAGACAAACTCCACGGTTATCAATCACAATCACAACACACAAATTTGGCCTCAAACACACAAGTAACATGGTTTCCCAACACATAATTGGAGATAATCAATCTAATTAAACACAAGGAAGAAGAGAGAGTATGTAGATGAAATGAGTGACACCCTTCTTGGCATTCCAAAGTAGGAAGGAACACGAGACATTGACATGCCTCCAAGTAAACACTCACCTCAAGGAGTGTTTTTCATTAGGCATCACACATTGACTAAGTATGGATCAATCCTGATGATGGATTCATTTTATCTCTTATTTAAACATCTATCATCAACCACATCATGGATTGGTACCAATGTTATGTTTGTTTAGTTTTAACTCATTTTCATTCACCTCATTGCATATTTCACATCAACTACCTTCGGGTTAGCCCCAATGTTTATGAATTTATCTATTAATTTCTTTTTTATCTTTCTCAAACATTGCACATCAACCACACATATGGATCAATAATGTTTTTACTCTAAGCCTCCAACTTTATCCTCATTCCCATAACAATATAAAGAGACTTGCTCAATTAGTCCTTAGGAGGGAAAGGCATGGTTTTCACACAAACACGCATCCCAAGGAACAAACAATTAATTTCTATATTAAAAACCATGTTCCCACATAATAATAACAACCCAAAGGTCTAAATTATTTAAAAATATATATATTTAAAGATTTACTAAAAACCATACAACAATTAGATTCCACCATTAAAGGACCTTAAGTTTTTCATCATAAAATGAAACTCACAATTTTAAAATTTTAACTACATCATTTGGTTCTAGTTAGGATAGAGATTACACTTTTCTACTAACATGATTTTTAATGGAATTTTTGCAAGAGTTTGGGTGCTATTTTACATTTTTCACAAAATTCATAAGCTCTACACAATCAAAATTTTAAAAATACAGAACAACTCAAAAACATAACCAAATCATTCCTTCACCTACAATTACAATTTCAAGGCCAAGGATTAACCAAATAGTTAAAAGTAAAATAAAGGCATAACACAACTATCCCCTTTTGGCATGCAAATATATAAGTAAATATCTTTCATTGCATCCAACACAAACAACAACAATCTTTTCTCATATACCAAGCATACAAGCAATATATATTTCTTTTTATAAAAGTTACATACTAATTCTATAATAAAATCAATGAGAAATACATCTATTTGCAAATTCAATGCACTCACATGATGATCCTTTCTCCTTCAACAAGTAAGCTTCAAACAAAAACTTCAATCCACTTCCAAAAGCTCCCACAAATACTTTCCAATCTTTCAATTGTAACTAGGTTTTCAAGAAATGTACTCCCTTCTCCTTTTTGCTCTCCAAGTTTCATAAGTTAAAACAATCCATAATGAAAAGAAAAGCACTTTTTACATACAAGGTAAAACCTACAACAAAAACAAATATCCCTTTTTGCATTTTTTCCAACTAGTTATTTAAATAATGAGATAATATATAAATGATTACCTTATAACTTGTTCTAATAGGTCATTTCTCTTTTTTAAAAAGTCACAAATTATTCCCAAGCCATATATACATATAAACCCATTTATTTTTGCATAAATGAAGCTAAAATGCCATTTTTGAAGACCTTTAATTTACCCATTTCAATTCCAAATGACCCCCTTCATTTTTCCATGAGCATTATATCATTTACGAGGGAATTTAATTACTTCCACACATAGCAAATAATAAGCATATGAAAAATTAATAAAAGCATGCAAGGAATGAAGACACGCTATTGGTCTTACATTGATGGGGATCCTGAATCACACATGATTTAGATATATAAGTTTTATGAGTATCACACAAGCCATGTCATTTACGCTTAGACAAGTAAGATAGATTAATAGAATTAGATAAACCATGTGTCTACCTCCAAATTAACCACTATTGGGATTTTACTTGTACCTACACACTCAAGTCAAACATTACGCATGTCTACCCAATAATGTAGAAATAGTAAAAAAATAGTATATTTAACCAACACCATATAAATCTCATTTTAGTAATAATATTTCAATTATGACATCATCCTGACAATACACACATTAAATGATTATTTGTGGTTTAATCATTTATCAAAGCAATATTGCAAACCATTAAATTAACTTAACTAGCATATCATTTTTAAATGAAAATAGTGAAGCTAAATACACCAAATAGGTCTAATCATAAAATAATTTATAGATCTCAAGTATAAGTACATCGAATATCCAAACATATACATAAAATAGTAGGTTGAAACCAACACAAATTTCATAGATGCATCCAAAATAAAACTACATGACACAAAGAAAGCAAAAATACTTGTGGTCCTTACACAATAGATGGTTTGTGTGAGATTGTTTCCTATTGTCCTAGTTATATGATGACTTGTAGACATTTTATGATGAGGGTGCCATGTCTCTATGCAAGACATTGCTACTACAATATTGGGTATATAAGCATTTGTGGGTGTCATGCCCCCAAGGCAACCTCTAACAATAGTGGGAGCATAGGTAACATTGGTGGCCCAATGGGACAACATATATATTGATAAATGGAGAGAGGATAGGACCCTTCAAGCATGGAAATAGACTTTCAATAAGCTGACTCTAGCAAACATCACCTAGATGTCATATAGATAACTAGCCATGGATGTTGACAATAGATATCAACTCGATAGGATCAAGCATCCTAGGCAAATCTATAGAAAATGTATCTTTGGGCTTCGTCGGACAATGCCCTTGGGCTAGTATTGTACAAATGTCAACATAGATCAACATTCTAGTGAGGGGAGAGACTAAGGCCTCTAATGGAAAAGCAAGTAAAGACATATGATGAGAGAGAACCCCCGGTACAAGTATCAGATCAAGATGATATAGGGGTCTCACTAGTCTATGATGCATGGTGGACAAAGGAGAAGCCACCCTCAATCTATCCTCTAGTTGCACCTATAATATGAGGAGGTAGTTCATATGGTGCTTTAGAAATTGCCCCACTATAGTAAGTACCTATCAATGTACACTGGTAGGTAAGTGATCTAGGTATACTTATTATGATGTTGCATTTAAATTTTCATGTCTTGGTCTTATATTATTAATGAATTGCATAACTAACAAAAAATGTAATCATGTTTTTTTTTGCAACTTTTGGATGCTATGGATCTCCCACCCTCTTGAGATTTGGATTCAGAGGAAGTGGTTCTTCTCACCCCTGCCCTCGATACCTTGGTCCTGTCCCCTGGCGGTCTATCCCCTCGTATCTAGCCTCTAGTACTGAGCACTCTAATTGAAGGAGCTGTGACTGATGCCCTAGGGTCTACCATGCCTGTGAGGCATTTTGCGCTAGCTTTGGTTGTGGCTTCAACTCTGATCTCACCTCTTTTGCTGCTACTACTACGGGTGTACCTCTTATGATCTGCGGTTTCAGTGTTTCTTCGAGAGGGCATGGCTCCTTTAGGGCCCCTTTTCCTAAAGTTGATGGTCCTGTATCTCTGAGGCGTCTTCCTATCTACTCCTCTCAAAGAGCAACATTACATCCTTTGCCCTCTGCAAATTCTCCCCTGGTTGTGGTGTGCAAGCAAGATGTTTTGCAAGTTCATTAACCTGTGGCCATCCTTGCCAAACCTTCACAATTAGGTCTTGGAGTCTTGGAAGCCCTCAGTAGTGGGCAAGATTGAGCTCTTCCCATGTGCTAGGGGTTTCTTTGTGGTGACCTTCGGTTCCCCAAAGGAATGGGATATTATGTTGAACGGTGGGGTTTGGCTATGGGGAGTGCATTCCCTCTCCATTAAACCTTGGTCTTGCTCCTTCAACCCTCTTACTGAGCTACTCAACATCAGGCCAACTTGGGTTATACTCCCAAATCTCCCACTCTAGTGTTGGGAAGATTCCTACTGCAAGGAAATTGATAATGCTATTGGCCATTTCTTGATGGTGGAATCCAAAACCTCTTTCATGGGGCACTCTACATTTGCCCGCATTTTGGTTGACATTGACATTTCCAAACCCCTACATGGAGAGGTGGTTCTATTGGTTAGGGATTAGTTATGGGCACAATTGTTAGATAATGAGGGCCTCCCGTTCAGATGTAGATTATGCTTTGCCACTAACCACCTGGCCTCTGTTTGTCCCCACTCTCATCGCAAGGGTGTGGCTACTTGGTGGAAGAATGCCTTGGATGACCACTTGACTATATGTGCTTCTAACTCTCTAGAGGATGCTCCCTCGCCAGTTGGTGTGCCCTCTCATGTTGTTGTTTCTTCTTCACCCATTTCCCCTTTATCGCTCAGTTCTGAGGGGGATATGGTAGCAAAGGTTGTTATGTGCCCCTTGTTACCTCCAGAGACTTCTCCCTATCTTGGCTCAGATGGTTGTTGCCCCTTCCTTTGTGGGTGATGTGGAGTTCCCTCCTCTAGTTCAGTCATCGGCTACCCCAGCTTCTTGTTCTGGGGCTTCCCCCTCCTTTCGAGATCCGTCTTTGGTTGTGGAATCTGGTGAATGATTCCCCTCTCTCCTAGTTGTATGGACTTAGACTCTTTGTATTCATGGAATATTCTTTAGAGAATAAAGAAAGGATTCCCTAAGTCTGTATCTACTTTGTACCCTCGGATTAAAGGCGTTCATCTTGCTAGGTCGGGTTTTGGTGTTGTCTAGCTCTTGACGTTTTATCTTTATGTTTTGCACTATAGCTGTCACACTTTTCTTTTGGTTCTTGTTTCATTTGGCTTTTTAGCTGTGTTGTACAAGGGTTCGGGCCCTTTCAAAAACCCATCTTTTCCTAGTTTCACTTCTTGTGAAACTTGCTTCATTCACCTTTTTGGATTTTGTGTATGGTTTTGGGCCCATCCCATTATATTAATCAAAACAAAAATGTAATCATGCAGGGAGTGTAGCCAAGTGGATATGTCTCATATCTCTCTATAGAGCATCTGACTCAAGGAGTACCAACTGTATACACCTAAAAATGGCTAAGTTGAATTAAATAAATATTTTAATATTAATTTTTATTCTCATTCTCCTATCAATTAAATAAATATTCTAATTTATTTAAATGATTCACATCCCTCCAATAATTAAATAAAATCAATTTATTTAATTAATATTCCCTAATTCTTCTAATTACTCACATAATTAAATAATTCTAAATTATTTAATTAATCCCAAATTCCTCTATCCCTAAGTCCTAGTTTCATAATTCCACATCACCAATCCACATCACCTTTTCCACCTCACCTTTACACCTCACCTTGTTGCACATGTAATTAAATATTTTAATATTTAATTAGCTAATATTCCCTCACCCACATGTCCTATTTCTGCTCCAGTCAAATTAGTTAACTCATTAATCAAATCAGTTAACTAATTAATCAATTGAGTTCACTTGTCAATGTATTATGTTGACTCCCCAATCAACCCAATTAATTGATCAATCATCTTAGTTAACTCCTCAATCTATTCTATTGACTCCCTAATCAATCAACCTAGTTAACTGGTTAATCATCTTCGTTAACTCTCCAATCTATTCTGTTAACTCCCATAAACTCATGAAGAAGGCTTGGACACTTGTCCTCTTCTGATTGGCGCACATTCCCTCAAGTATTCCCAACCATACACCTCATAGGTAATTCCTCCAGTCATGGATCTATTGACACTTGGATTTGGTCTTCCCTTAGCCTATATAAACAAGGTCTTCACACCCATTTCATCATCAATCTAAGCTTAAGTAATCTTACTCTGCAGGAATCATTACAGCGTGCCTTTGGCAAAGTTATCATCCATTTGCGTTATCAACCCATTATCACCACCATGTCTACATTATCAATCACCCATCTCCATTATAATTGCATTGTAGTTTAGTCTCCATTGCACATATCATAGCGGTTCTGTTCTTGTCATCTTCAAACAACAAGGAAGTGCACACTTACGAGAGCTCCATTACAATCAAGATCAAGAGGAGATAGGCAAACAATGGAAGCATAGAGGTAAAACGGTCTTAAATGTGAATAATAGCATAAACAACTAATCATCCAATAACCCAATGGAAAATGATATAAATACAAATGATCAAAAATTATACGTTTGAAGACCGTTTTACCTCTATGCTTCCATTGTTCGCCTATCTCCTCTTGATCTTGATTGTAATGGAGCTCTCAGAAGTGTGCACTTCCTTGCTGTTTGAAGATGACAAGAACATAACGGCTGTGATATGGAATGTGCAATGGAGACTAAACTACAATGCAACTATAATGGAGATGGGTGATTGATAATGGAGACATGGTGGCGATAATGGTCTTCGAAGGTATAATCTTTGATCATTTGTATTTACATCATTTTCCATTGGGTTATTGGATGATTAGTTGTTTATGCTATTGTTCACATTTTCTGATAACATTTCTGGCACCCACCGTGATCTAACTCATCTTGGTTGTGAGTATTTGTTGAGTTGTTTTGTCATAGATTCAGGTGTGCTTTGTTATAAACTTGGCAAGTGACTTTCACAAATGGCCTCCTATGCACAAACCGAGCTCACTGTTGAGTCTGGAAGGCCTTGGAGGTAATAAACAACATATAATACCTTTAATTTTTGTTACTTGAAAATATTTGATTTTTTTTAGTTTTCAGCATATTTGTTCCAAAAAAATTAAAAAAAATAATTTCAGTAGCATTTTAAATTAACTATATTTTCTAAAACACAGAAAAAAAATAAAATTACACAGTTTTTTATTTTATTTGTTTTAAATTAAAAATAAAATTAAAAACAAAATCAAAATCGTAAGCAAAAAACTAAAAACAAAAAAAAATATTAATTTTTTTAACACACAGGGCCGAAGCCCTGTGTGGCCGACCCACCCCCCGACCCTGCCTACACATAGCCCCTGCACTGCCTACCCTCCCTATTCCCCCGATCCCCTCACCCCGACCCCAACCAGACCCCTGCACTCTCATATCCCCCGCCCACCACTCCTTGCAACCCTTGTTCCCACCGTTCGCCTCCCCCTATCTCCGCTACCCCCAACCCTCTGCCCTTCCCTACGATCCGTCCCCAGTCCCCCCGTGCCCTAACCTGTCCCCGCCCCGCTGCTCCTTGCGCGTTGCTCAGCCTCACCCCCGCCTAACTCCTTGCGCCACCCGCCCAAATCCCACCCCTGCAGATCTCCCGCCCTCTATCAGCCCTCATCCCCTGCTCGTCCACCCTCCATCGCTACTGAGCCACACCCTGCCCTCCACTCGCCGACCTCCCTCAACCCTGCAGTCCCTAAACAAAAAAAACACAGCGAACCCAAACAAAAATGCAATAAACAAAAAACATTAAAAACACAAAACAATAAAATGATAACCAAACAATAAACATAATGCAAAATCAAACCTAAATTTCAACTTTAAGTTTAGGTTTACATTTTAATTTGTTAATATTTTTTTAAGGCAATCAGCCCCTGGTCACATGGAGAACTAGGGGCCTATTTAAAACCCTCAACAACAAACTTAACTGCCATCTGCTCACTGTCCATATGACCAAGTTTGCAAACCACTAGTGGTTATTAGCTTGCTTCTTGCCCTCTACTTGTCAAAATAGGGGTCTTTTTCTTCTTTTTGGCATAACTTTTTGCAGAAAGGTAAGATTTTCACAAATTTATAGTCATTGGAAAGCTGATTCGACAAAATTTGTAACGATACAGGTGGACATCAGGACCCTTTACATATCATGTGACAAAGAAAACAATAAACATTTGAGACTACTAATCTAGTTTTGGTGCAGAACATCCATTGAAGACAATCATTTTTACACTAAGTGTTGAAGAGGATTGGTTTAGGCATTATCATACAATTTGCATACAATGTTCACTTAGTTTTTAATTAGGTGGAAAGTAAATCATTGTGTTGCATCGCAAACTTTCATCTAGTCCCAACCTAGGGGTTAAAAACTGAACAATTTTTTTATGTTTTTACTATCTTGCACTGCAATCTATCACATAGCTTAATAGGGGAAAGTAACACTTGTTTATTTCTTCAAGCAACAATCTACACCTAGATTTGTTAGAAGGTTAAAATAAACAATCTTTTCCAAGTTATTGCTATCTTGTTACAAATTTCTATGCTTGGTAGAGTTAACACATTTAGTTATTTTTCTTTTAACTAGGGGGTTAAAGAACCAGTGTTCTCCATGTTTTCAAAATGATAATAGGACTATGCTCTCCCCTTTTTTGGGTGACCAAAATGCCAAACTTATCATTTTGCATGTTTAACCTTTAGAGAGGCCTGCCCTTGGAATTCCTTCCTTCCAAATGGGATGACCTTAAGTGATAACGGGCTAAAGCCAAGCCACCTCCAAGTCACTATAAATAAATTATGTTTGTGACAAAAGTTACAAGCAATGGGTGTCGCTATGTTACACCGACCAATGTTTCCCCCAAAACCTTGTGGAGCGTAACTCTGTAGGCTGGAAAGCCTCCTTATCGGAGCGAATGGCCACATGTGTAACCACCCAAACAGATGCCTTGACTAAAATCCTTTGGTTCTAGTAAGCCAAAATCCCCTATTTGGTGACACAGGAGGAGGAACCTATAGAGCCGTCCAACGTCATACACTCATTTAGTGTGGAGATAGAAAAGTTCAACTCTTTGGAGGAACTATAACTTGGTATGCATGAGAAGTGAGTGCTGTGGAGGGGAGTAGGTGCTACCAAGTTACTATCTATCATGCCTTTATGCAAGTGGTTGGTGTAAAAACCAAGTTGGAACTCATCAAATACTGTCCTTGCCTACCTTAGGATTGTGCTTGCTTTTGGTCAAAAAATTGTCATAACAACAAGGAATCTTCTTGTCTGTTGTGTTTTCTTGCAACCAATTGACACAAATCATCAGCAAGAATACCAGACTTGCTTTGACAAATATTTTGAAAACAAGCCAAGATCGAAAAACTGAAACAAAAGGCAAACCTTTTGTAGAACTTAGCAAATAGAGAGCACTTCCACACATCTTGAGGAGAAAAGAAATTCATTTCAGGATACCCATTATTGCATATACCTCGTTTGTGATCTTAGGAAAACCATACAAATTAGTTTTGCATGCATTTTCCAAACCGTTTCCATTTGCCATATCATCCATAGCAAAAACATCAAACAAAACAAACCAAGTTTCCTACTAAGGTGTCATTAAGATCTTCCAAAACTCAAAACAAAAATCTAGTTAGTTTCATAATAGGATATATCATCCTTTATCTCAGAATTACACTAGTGTAATCTTGATAAAAGTAGTCCATATCAATAGCAATGATCAACTCTCCCTACTTTGACTATCTTTTACCTCAAGAGCACATTTGTTTGAGCAAACAATAGATCAAAATTCAAACCTTAGGAAAAATCTTGTCATCTCAACCACACCAAAAACGTCCATTCACAAGCATTTTCATCCAACATTCACCCCCATCAAATGGTTTTTATGGTTGTGACTAGATCAAAATCCAAAGAAAAGCAAGATATGGATCCTTTGAACAAAGACATACCATCTCCATCTCATAGTGATGGAGAGGAAGAAATCCCGTACGAGGAAGTAATTGGTGCTATACAAGACTCAAAATTTCAAAAGATGATGGACAAGGTCCTAAACATGGACCCTCAAAAGTATTTCCTTATGCTAGCACAACAAGGGACCAAACTTCCGTCAAATTTTGACATCTCCACCTTAAAAGACACCACCTCTACGAACGACATGGAAACTCCCAAGATCACACAAGAGGTTTCCAAAACAGACAAGACAAAGGATACCACAACCCCTCTAGACTTATTGACTCAACAAATCCAAGTCTTGCAGCAACAGCTCTCAGACATTCAAACCAGAGCATCCTCAAAGCACTACTCTCTAGAGGATATTTCACCATATCCTTTTGACAAAGGCTTGATCATGATACCTTTCCCCTCAAAATTTGAGGTACTGAAATTTGACAAATATCGAGGAAAGGGTGATCCAAGAGACTATATCAGAGAATTTAGTGCAACATGTCTCGAAGTTGCCCACAATGAAACCTATCTCATGCGACTATTCCCAAGGAGCTTGGGAGGACAAGCTCTAGAATGGTTCTCTTGCCTACCTCCCGACATCCAAACTTTCAACGAGCTAGTGGATAAGTTTGTCACTCATTTCTCCTATAACATTAAGCATGAAATCTCAATGTTAGATCTTTGTAACACCAAACAAAAGGGTGGAGAATCCTTCGCCGCTTTCTTGCAAAGATGGAGACAACTGGCCAGCAAATGTCCATATCATATGCTAGAAAAACAAATGATTGAGATGTTTATACACAACCTAAACATTGATCTTAGCTACTAAATACAAATCCAATGTCCTACTTCATTTAGTAGGGTCATTGAAATGGGGTTACTCATTGAAAAAGCTTTGATAGCCAAAGGGCAAGTCAAAATCTACAAGGAAACCCCTAGCTCCAATAATAACATGGACAAGCCAAGGTTTTGGACCAAGAATAAAACCATTGTCAATGACAGTGTCATGGATGCAAAACATGTGAGGCCCAAGCAACCAATTTTTAACTTATCAAACCCACAAAACAACCCCCAACAAAACAAACCATAAAACACCGAATCACGGTCTACAAACTTTCCTCCTCGAAGAAAGTTCATACATCTAGGGGAAACACTAGAATCTGCCCTACGGAAGCTAATCTCAAACAATCTCATAACACCTCCAACGACACAGGATTATGAACCAAACATTAAACCTCCTTGGTGGAAAGACACTGACTTTTGTGAGTATCACCGAAACAAAGGACACAAAACTAATGACTGTCAAGCACTCAAACACACCATTCAAGACTTGTTGGATCAAAAATGGATATCACTTGACGGCTATGCCTCCAATGATGATCATATAGCATTCAAGATTCCACTCCCCACCTATGAGAAGGGAGGTTATTCAAATCAAAACAAAAGTGGGGCTAACAATGCCAATCATACAAACGTGTCATATGACTATGTTGTTAACCACATTTCAAAAGGTGATTCACATATCAAATTCCCCCATGACAGCCAATAAATCACCATCCAAGGCGATCTCAACCCATTCCAATATTGCAATTCCATCCAATCCAAGTCCAAAATTGTAATCCCCACCAACCATGCAGCTTCACCCTCTATAGCTAATTTTGACCCAAGCTCAATACCTTCTACATCAAAATCCGTGGAACAAAAATTCAAGATCAAGGATAAAGGTGTAGGAGAGTATTCCATTGAGCAAACCTTTTGTCTCCCACCGTTACCTCTTTCACCCAAGTCTACCCATCCATTACATCATTCATCTACCCATGCACCTACAAAGGATGTGATCCAAGGGCTACTAGCAAGGAATCAACCATCTCCACGTCATAAACCACCTATCCAAGAGCCTTCAAACATGTCCATTGCTCCAACCTCGTCATGTAATCCACAATCCATCAAGCCTATTGAATAGTCTTCTACCATGAGTCCAAGTCAAGATTCATTCTACCCTCATGTTGTTGACCATCAAGAGCCTATCAAGCATATCCAAGAGTCTTCTACCTCCACTTCAATTCAAGAAAATCAAGAGCTATATCAAGAATATACTCTAGATCATGTGGAAACATCAACCCTTTATCTAAATCAAGATCCAAGCACCTCCATCCAACCCATCCATAACATTTATCTTTTCCATGATCAAGATATTACCTATGAAGAACCTATCCATGAGAAAGAAATCCAACCCATCCATAACATTTACCTTTTCTATGATCAAGATATTATCATTGATGAAGAACCTATACATGAGTAAATTGATCCCATCCATATCACACTTAATCCTCTTTATGATCAAGATATTAGCTATGATCAAGTTAATACCCATGAGCAAGTAATTCAAGGTCATCCTATCCATGTTAATCCTCTCTATGATCAAGGGCCTATCCATATGAAATTTGCTCCTATCCATACTCTCACAACCTTCCATGAGAAAGATATCCAAACTACCGCTATCCATCCTCCACCTAGTCCTATCCATGATCCAACAACACACACTTTCCTGGATGAGACAAATGCCTCCAAAGTGCACATAGATGATCAAACCAATAACTTGGATCTTAGGGAGCATAATGATAATCAAGATCCTAACGATCCTCCACCATCCATTATCGACCATGCTGCAAATCCCCCACCATATACTCTTGGTCTTACCACCTTCATCCATGAATGTTCCTCCTTAGGAGAGCAACAACCATTATCTACCACTTCACCTTCCCCATCGAATAATGAGCTCGCATCTAGTGCCCAAATCACCCATAATCCCATTATCCACCGTATACTCCAAAATTTGAACTATCAAGGTAAAGGCTTAGGCCTTCATGAACAAGGTATTTTGGAGCCTATCCATGTTTAAGTCCCTCCAACCTCTTATGGCCTTGGTTATACTCCCTAAGAAAAGCAATCTCATGATGTTGGTGCTTCCTCCATGCCTTCTAAATCCACCACTTCCCATTGCAAACCCTATCATATTCCCAAAACATATGTCGCCATTCCACCTCCATCATCCTACAAATGTCAAAATCATGTGACCATACACCTTCCACCATCCAATTTAGTTCCGCTACTTCTAACTCCTAACATCCCTCCATTCATTTTACCATCACTTCTCCCAACACCAAATCCATCCATCCATATATCCTGTAAAAATCCCAATCATGGCCAACAAATGCGCACATTGTCTAAACAAGGAGCTTCCACCAAACCCACTTCCACCATACCCAGGGGATTCAACAGTAAAAATTTGGATGCCTCTACCTATAAAGTCAAAAATCCCAAGGGTCCTCATGCCTTAGGATACAAAAGCCAAGAATCAAAGAAACATCCATCTCAAAAGCTGCATACAACCACCCACCTCAAAGCAAAAATGTAAAAGGTGTGGGTCTCCAAGCAACAAGTAATTACCTCAAAAGTTGCACAAAAGCTGCATATACCCAAGCCCATACCTTCACAAGTAAAGTCTAAAAGCAAAATGGTTTGGGTACCTAAGCAAAAAGCCGTCAAGTTAAATGAGGCATCCACCTCTCAAGAATCCCAACCATCCACTTTCTCCTCTTCCATCCAAAAATCCCACTCCATCCACAAGTCTCAAGTCCTTCCATCCCACATGATAAGCAAAAATAAAAAAAATACTAAGTCTATGTGGGTCCCTAAATGCCTAAATCACCCATCCACTAAACAAAAATCTCCATTGCTTCCTACACCACCTTCCCATCATAAGCTTCAATGTTTATTACTATATGTGCAACTGTTGGTCATGGTTCCCTTCCATCCCACGACATTTCCACATACCTCCATCTCCCCTTCCTTCCACTATTATCCTACATATCTTCCCCATCCTATTCCTATGGTCCATGCTTTTGCATAAGCCTTCCCTCTATCCTTGCATAAGTCTTACATAATTTGCATCATAATCCACTATCACACCTTCCATAATCCACTATCTACCTTCTCCATCTCACTTTCATGTAATCCACTACCAACATCTATGAGAACACTTGACATAGTCTCTGCGACGGCATCCATCTAGAGGGACTATCACCTTTCATGGAACTAGACACTTGAGTCTCTCCCATCCATATCCACCTTCTCCCATCCAAATGTTTCAAAAAAAGAAAAAAAAAGAAAAAGAAAAAGAAAAATAAAAAAAGTAAAGAAAAATCCCTTCGTCCAATGGTGAAAACCACCCTTGGTGGCGCCTTGGATAAGTACCATGATGAAAACCTGGCAAATAGGCGTCATGTGTAGGTTGATCTTCCATGTCATTTACCCTTGGGAGCGCATTGTCTCATTGACCCTATCATTTTCCATCCTATCTTACCATACCATCCTATCATCCTTATCCTACATATACCTATCATATTGAGTCCATTCATCCTCCATTCCTCTTTTGATCTTGATAGAGATATGGGGGCAAAATGTTGAAACATGCTTTGGAAAAACTCTTGATATACCTTGTCTTTTTTAAAACAATCCAATCCTCTCATCCTCCTTTGTCATAAACTTTGTCATGTCAAATCCTAAGTTATTCATATGCGACATAGACCTTGGAGATCACATCCTTGTTTCCTTCTACCTATCTATGGTGTTCCCTTGTCATCAATATCCAACATTTAGGCTATCCAAATTGCCATACAAAAATCCCACAAACATCAAAACATTAGCAAAATCCAGAAAATCCCAAAAGCATCAAGTCGTCTGAAACCCCATCATTAGTACCATTTGTCAAACTACATCGCCTCTGACCTATCACGTAGGCAAGGTCATTATTGATGTGCCCTCAAGGCGCTCCTTTCCTATCCATTCCATCCCATGTCACCTATCCTTTGGTCCATCCAAATCCACACCATTTCCCATTGCCTAGGTCTAAGGTCCACAAAGTCCACACCCCAAACTACATTGCCTCTGTGTCATCACGTAGGTAAGATAATTTATCAATGAGCCCTCAAGGCACTAGGTCAGTCCCTTAGGGCCCGTTTCTTCATGTCCATTGTCAGTTCATCCATAATAAATCACCCCTTTACTTGACTGGGGGCAAAATTCTTGACCTAGTTGGAGAATTAGATTCTTGAATGTCACGCCCCTCGGAGGATAACAATAAGGATCACGATACCATCACCAGACAACAAGCAACATTACAAACACACTTTTTCAACAAAACACTTGATGTAAGAACTAGACCTACACACAAGACATGATGAGTCTCAACCACCATGATGATTGTATCTATTTTCGTTGAAAGAAACCATATTTATGGAAAGAAAATCTATGCCTATTAAAAAGGGTTAAATCACATAATCTTGATTTTTGTTATTATGTCTTTCTATGCTACTCAAGGATGTCAAAAACTAGAGGAGCTATGATGGGGGCATAATTATCTTATTTGTTTGCTATTTGTGGATCAATCTTTAGTAATGTGATGACTTCATCTAATGACATGATCGGCAAAAGATCATTGAGGATGTTCTAAGTCTAAACATGAAACAAGGCAATCCTTGTCTATTGACACATGCATGGCATACTCAGGTCATCTAGATTCAATTTTGACTAGATGCTTGTATTAACTTGCTATATCAAAATCCATGTAAGAGATACTTAGGTCATCTCAGTTTAATTATACCTAGATGCTTGTATTTTCTTACAACATAATAAAAGCTCAATGATGAAACACATTACTTCAAATACTTACATATACGAAGATGAGAAAACTCCACATCCATACATATCAAGTTGCATTTCATTCCATAATAAACCTTTTCCAAGTGCCTTAAGATCCAAATCCTTTCTGACAGTTTATCCAATTGTATCTTCCAGTTATCCATGTAATCAATTCATTCAAACCCTTATCCAATCAATCCAAGCAATGATCCAAATGCAAGTCCATCTTTAATCCATACCAATCGAGTAAAGTCAATCTTGTCAAATTATCCAATTGCAATCAGTGGTCTTGATCCTAATCTTGTTGTAAACCAAGTCAATCAATCATAATTATCAGTGGGATATATCTTTCCCACGTCTTTGTGTTGATCTAGGGATATATCATTCCTTGCAATGAAAAACACTATTGTCGATCGTTATCGATTAATCATTGGTTTACAGCTAGACAGGGGTAATACCTTGTTTGTTCTTGTATTATTTGTGCATACTGGCTTGCTTGCTTTTGTGTGTTATCATTTTATCTTGCATCACATGTCATTTAACTCTTTCATCCATCCCTTATCTTGCATCCAACCATTTCTTCTCCTATTAACCTATCTCATCGTGAGATCGTCTGTCATCCTGTCAGTTTCTTCCTATCCAATCTCTCAAGGGGGCATCATATCATCGTAAACCTATACCAGGGGCAACCTGGGGCATGTATCATAACCAAAAAAAATTATTCTTTGAAACAACATGATAAAACACATTACATCAAAGAGGGGCAAAATGTATACACCTAAAATGGCCAAGTCGAATTAAATAAATATTTTAATATTAATTTTTATTCTCATTCTCCTATCAATTAAATAAATATTCTAATTTATTTAAATGATTCACATCCCTCCAATAATTAAATAAAATCAATTTATTTAATTAATATTCCCTAATTCTTCTAATGTCTCACATAATTAAATAATTCTAAATAATTTAATTAATCCCAAATTCCTCTATCCCTAAGTCCTAATTTTATAATTCCACATCACCAATCCACATCACCTTTTCCACCTCACCTTTCCACTTCACCTTGTTGCACATGTAATTAAATATTTTAATATTTAATTAGCTAATATTCCCTCACCCACATGTTCTATTTCTCCTTCAGTCTAATTAGTTAACTCATCAATCAAATCAGTTAACTAATTAATCAATTGAGTTCACTTGTCAATCTATTCTATTGACTCCCCAATCAACCTAGTTAACTGATCAATCATCTTAGTTAACTCCTCAATCTATTCTGTTGACTCCCCAATCAACCTAGTTAACTGATTAATCATGTCAGTTAACTCTCCAATCTATTCTGTTAACTCCCATAAACTCATGAAGAAGGCTTGGACACTTGTCCTCTTCTGATTGTCGTGCATTCCCTCAAGTCTTCTCAACCATACACCTCACAGGTAATTCCTCCAGTCATGGATCTATTGACACTTGGATTTGGTCTTCCCTCAGCCTATATAAACAAGGTCTTCACACCCATTTCATCATCAATCTAAGCTTAAGCAGTCTTACTTTGTAGGAATCATTACAGCATGCCTTTGGTAAAGTTGTCATCCATTTGCATTATCAACCCATTATCACCACCATGTCTCTATTATCAATCACCCATCTCTATTATAGTTGCATTGTAGTTTAGTCTCCATTACACATTCTATATCACAACCATTCTATTCTTGTCATCTTCAAACAACAAGGAAGTGCACACTTTTGAGAGCTCCATTACAATCAAGATCAAGAGGAGATAGGCGAACAATGGAAGCATAGAGGTAAAATGGTCTTCGAAGGTATAATCTTTGATCATTTGTATTTACATCATTTTCCATTGGGTTATTGGATGATTAGTTGTTTATGCTATTGTTCACATTTTCTGATAACACCAACTATTCCAATAGATAAAATAGTCTGAGACAATGTACATGCTAGATGGTTTAGTCCATATGTTGATCCTATAATTTAAGCCATTGTGGCTCATAGAAGTGCCTTTATTGAGGTAGCGTCAATGTCTTGAGAGAGGGTGAGGGTAGAGGTAGAGGGAGATGCAACCCTATTTAAGAATAACATAAACATCTAGTTAGATCTAGATGTAGTGCATGCAGAGAAGGATAGGCTTGAGCAAGAGGTAGCAAATTTTGATACACATAGAACTAGACCTACACTAACAAATGATGCATTTGTTACACATTTGGCAGGATAACTAAAGAGTGCTCAGGCAACTAAGTGCAACAATTAGAGAAAATCACACTACATGAGGAGGTCAAGTACCTACGAGGAATAAATTTTATACTTGAAGATAAGTCTCAATCATGCTCTTGGATGAGGACACATGTCAATGATTGGGGTGATGTAGGGGATGGATCATCAAGAGCACCCCCTCCTGAGACATAGCCTTAGCATATGTGTAGTCCATGTATATATATTTTTACACTTCAATGTATATGAATATTTTGTCATTTTATATCACAAGGTTCTTTATTTTGGTTGTGGCTCTATGTGGTTTCCTGATCTTGTTATATTGAGATGTAAGCATATTGATTTTTCATTATATGTACATGTTATGATTTCTAAGCAAAGACAAGAAAATGAAATGAGGCAAATAACACAAAGATAATGCAAATAAACAAATACCTTTTACCTCAAATCACCTTGCTCCTCTGATAGAGTGGAAGTAGAGTGCACCATTGCTCCACTTGATTTTCTCTTTCAAATGTTTGCTTACTTGAAATGTGGATTTCTCAAAGATAAACCAACATAATCTTGGTATAATGGAAGATGGATGATAGCAAAATGACAACATGTACTTGATAGCAAAAATGTCTTCTTCATGGACTCATTGAACATCAATTTATAGATTCATGATATGAGGAATGGAGGGCTAGGATTAAGAGGTGCAATGGATGGATGAGATTAAGAGGTGAAATGGATGACTAAGATTAAGAGGTGCAATGGATGGTTGAGCTTTTACGAGAAAAATTAGGGATAAGGATGGAAGCTTCTAGGGTTTTATATAGATATGAATGGATAAGATTGGATAACTTTTAGTTAGTCATGTGACTGTCAATAATTAATGAAATAATAAAATTATTAATTAATTATTGGACAAGGGTGATGATGTGAGAAGATTAAATTGGCTAAAAGAGGAAAATGGATTAAATTAATTAAATAAGTAAATTTTATTTAATTAATTTTTGGTGATGGAGAAAGGGATTTAAATTAAATAAATAAATATATATAATTTATTTAATTAATTTGAGAATTATGGTAAATCGTGGTTAATTAAATAGATATAATTTATTTAATTAACTTGATGGTGGAAGGTGACATGATGGGGCCCTAGGACAAATGTGTCGCAAGGCGGATGACGAAAAGTGTTGAAAGTGATGTTATAGGTGTGATTAGGATGTGGTTAATTTTAGGTGTATAATTTTTTCCCTCTTTGATACAACATTGTGACTAATAGAAGTGGCATCATGTCAAAGAAGAAATTATGCCCAAGTCGACTGAGAGGATGATAGAGGAGTGATGCCTCCTTGAGAGGTTAGTCAAAAAATGTTTCGATTGAGCTCTCGAAAAGAAGAAATAACATGTAGAAATGTATAGGAAATGAATATGAAGTTCATCCTTATTTATATAGAAGGAGTTAATCTCTACTAGACAGCTATAAGTGACCACAACCTTTACTATAGGAGCTATCCCTTTGGCTATAGGAAGCGGATTATTCAGTTGTAGGTAATTAGTCCCTTGGATGCAGGTTCACTACAATTTATTACTCTAGGTTGCTATAGGAAGGAGTTAGTCCCATAGAAAAATCCCAACTCTCTAAGATCATCATAAGCAAATTAATCATACCATATTATATTTGAAAATAACTACATTAACACACAGACATTCATTGAAACATATTACAGTTTAACATAGTGCCTTGTCCAGATATTAATTAAAGTCTTAACTTAAAAGGTGGAAATGTCAGTAGAAATGTGTTCTTTAAAATAGGAAACATAGAGATTATAAGAGACAAATATGGCACTCATCACACCCTTAGATTAGCATCTTGCTTGTCCTCAAGCAATTATGGTCATGCATTATACATGAGATATAAATTTATGAAGTCATATGGTTTTGTTTGCCCTTCTCATTCCTTTAGGTAAAATCCTTTTTGACCTTTGATGTGCTCCCATCTAGCATCTTCTTCCTGTAAAGTGTAAATCTTGTTCCCACACCAATGTGGGATAGGAAACTAGAGGATTGGTGGTTGAATTGTAAGTGGAAGCTAGATAGGTCCATTTTCTCTAGTTGGTCAATGTAATGGTGTGCTCTGCTCATAGTTACATGATAATTGTACATAGAATATGGCTATTTCTTGTGTAGTTACTGCCATCTAACCTTGTTGATCTCAAATGACTCCTTTCTAATTTTTTCTACCAGTTATTTAAACACAAAGTGATCATTCTACTGGTCTTGATGGAACTTCCTAGCCACTGATGAGTTATTTGTCAAATAGATCCAATTTTCTATGACTTCATTTGGACTCTCCCCTAATCCTCAAGAAAATAGATTTTTCCTACTTTTTATATTTCTACATTTGCATCCCCATTGATGAGTGCCAGGTAGCACCCATGAAATACACCTTTTTACCCCTCCTTTTCTCCCTTCTTATTCCATTATCCTGATGGCTGCACCTAAATAGGCTAACAAGATTGTTCTAATGATGATTAATAAAAGATAAATTACTTAGAATCATGATTTCTAATTGAAGGACTAATGTGAATTGAATTGATAGAAATATGCATAAATCTTCTCTTTTTGAATCAACGGGTGCAGGTGTTTGGGTAGACAATTTTGTGGATCTCCAGAGGTAGTCCTAATGATCTCCAGAGCCGACATCAGAATGCCACGACTGGTCTCCAATGTTTTCCAATTTGATTGGAGAGATTTTGGGATAAGGAGGTGAATCATCTCCAGAGCTGGACTGAAGTCACGAGCATCTCCAGAGCTGAACAAGAAGGTCACAATCATATCTCTGGAGCTATAGATAGAAACATATGTCTGCGGTGCCTCTTTAAAACAATGCAGATTTCCAGCACAGCTGTCGGTCAAACACTTCTAGTAGTGATCAAGATGCTCCTGATGTTACTCAAATCATCACCTAAGTAATTGAGGGTAGACCATAGTTAACTGCTGGAAGTTTTATCTCTTTTTGATTTTGCACAAGTTATTGATAAACTGATTTATATACCTATATTTCAGGGCCTCACTGTCTAAGTGTATTTAAAACTAAGACTCAGATTTAGTGTGGACTTCTATTCCACTAAATCTATTTTAATTGCATAAATATTTATTTTGTAGTTAGACAGTCAGTAGAATAAAGAGATTGATGTTATCTCATAGATGAACAAGTAGTTAGGGTAAGTGATATCTCATCACTAATTTAGATATAAACTTATAGAAGCAGCAGTAGAAAAAGGACAGTGATTGATTTCTGATTTCTGTAATCTTATTTTGACATAAACATTTTATGAATACAAAGCTGATGGAATTGGACTGAAATTGAGTTGTGATATTATCTTCTTGTGCTGATTCTTTACTTTGGTCTTCAGCCCTAAGGGTGTGGAGCAAGGGCCCACTCTTACCACCAAGGTGAAGGCTAGTACTGTTGTTTGGTTATTTCAAATTCTATTTAAGGAGATAGTTACTATTTTCATAGATAAATGCATGTTTCAATTGAAAGGAATAATATAGATTTACTTTAAGCAATTCATTGTTCAGTTTTGTTTTCAATATTCTTGGAATTCATTTCATAGCAGATAGCTCAGTAATATTAGTTTCTTTAATAAGTAAAGATCATTAGAAGTTAGTTAGATAAAATTGGCAACTATAGGATTCCTAATTGCAGATAGCCAAGGACACAACCCTAGATTTGACACTTGAAATATGATTAAATGATGAGGTACAATGACCCTTGTCATTTTTGGCACCGTTGCCAGGGAAACTGTGTTAATTAGGAAAACTTAGCTAAACAGTTTAGGATAGATCTGTATGGTTAGAGCTAAGGATTCAAAAGGAAGATACATAAAATAGACAGCCCATCAACAAACTATAGGAGAAAGCAGTGGGGTGGCACAATATCTTGTTGAAGAAAGAGACCTGGAACCTACCTTGGAAGCTACACCTCAAATCAATAATCCCTTAAATCCTCCAAATCTTCGACTCACTGACTTTATCCAAGAATTGCAACAGAGATTTCAAGTAGATCCCTTGTCAAAAACTAATTCCTGTGAACCTCTAGAAGAAGAACCGGTATTAGACATGGATGATAATTATGAAGAGGAGGAAAATCAGGTTCTAAGAACCTTCTCATATCCCATTGTTCTAGCTGCTGGAGATAATGCCCATATGAAAAATATTTCACCTGCACACTTGCCAAATTTTAGGGGTCTTACTTCTGAGGATCCAGATCAGTTTTTGTTTGAATTCAAAGTGGTATGCTAGACTTAATATTATGGATCGGATAATCAAAAACTCAAACTATTTCCCTCAACCCTAAAGGATTCTGCAATGAGATGGTTTATGGGTCTACCCCAAAACTCCATCCATTCCTGGGATAAGATGGAGACAGAATTCTTGGGAAAATACCAGGACTATTTTAGAGTCAGTGATAAGAATGAGGAATTATTCAAAATTAAACAGAGAGAGGAATAGACCTTAGATGATTATGTGGATAGGTTCAACTTTTCTTTGAGAAGGTATGGCAACCCTGTAAATCATTCTTTGGCTAGAACCTTGTTTGTAAAAGGATTAGACAAAGAATCAAAATAGGCACTGGATCTAATGGGAAAAGGGAATATCAACAAAATGGATATGCTTGCTATAGAAGAACTCTGCAGGAACTATTCCAGAACCCAAGATGGAGTGAGAAGGCCCAAATCTTTCAAAGGGAAGAATGAAATAAGATAGTTAATGGAGAAAATTGCAAATGTTAAAATAGATATTCCAGTCCAATTGAATACCACATTAGATGGAATTCAGGCAAAAACTAAAACAATTGATCAAGATAGAACAACAGAACCACTCTCCATCTATTGTCCTAGGTGTAGAAACAAACATCTGTTGAGAGAATGCCCTTTAGACAAAGTAGAGATCTGTTAGATCTGTGATAGGGAACATCCTACCAGTCAATGCAGTCAACTTCCAGCCTTAAAAAGGCCAAGTAAAAAGAATGCCATTATAGAGGAGGAGTTGAACTATGTAGGACAAAAACAAGCTAGAAATTTCCCTTATAATCAGTATCCAAACCAACCTTCTTCTAGGGGTCCTTCTAATTGGGGAAATAATCAATGGAATCCAACTTGGCATGGGCCTCAGAATAATCCTCCTTGGGAGCCACAAGATTGGCCAAACCAACAATGGCAAAAGCAACATTGGCAAAATCAACCCTGGGGGAATCAACAATGGCCACAATAGTTTGGATCACAAAACACGTAGCCTCATTGGGGTCCTCAACAGGGATATAATCAACAATACCAGGGACAACCTAGATGTTTCCAACCTCAACAACAAGCATTACTAACTAGACCCCCCAACACACAAGGTCAGTCATAAAATGAACCAGTTAGCCAACCACCTTTACTAGCTCAACCTATACCAAACCCACGGAATAAATAGGGGGTAGCTGTTTATATGACAAAACAAGAAAACATGGCTGGTATTAATGCTATATATTCCAATAATCTCTAGTTGCATTCTGGGAAAGCATTTCCAAGACCATCTCCTCCAACTATAGTTGAAGTAATCAATGATGAGGAACCTAAAAATTCACCCGCTCAGCTTCCAAAGGAGATTACTACCGAAATAGTGCTAAAAGAATCATCCTTGGATAACTCCGGAGATCCTCCTAAAAGAATGACTCCAGAGAACATCCCTGGAAACATTTCTGATAAGAGCTTAGAAGATAGAAAAACTAGCACCATACCTAGAACGACTCGAACATCATGTTCCCTAGAAAAAAGGTCTTACAAAAACAAGTCCAACCTACCCTGGATTTAGAACTTTTACAAGAAATTAGACAACTAAACATTGGAATTCCACTCCTTCAAGTAATCAAAGATGTGCCAAAACTGAACCAATTCATCAAACAACATTGTGTTAAAACTCAGGGCAGGAAGAAAAACTTTCCTTCTACCATATAGGTGGAAGGAAAAGTTGTAGATCTATTGATGGGAGAATGCTCCTTCCAAAATATGGAGACCCTGGAAATCCTATCATGACTGTTTACATCTTAGGGGTAGAAATTTCAAATGTTTTGCATGATTTAGGAGCAACAATAAATGTAATGACAATTCATACAATGGATAAATTAGCCCTAACAAGTATCCAATCCACATCTACAATCCTTCAACTTGTTGAATAGTCATTGGCTATTCCAAAGGGGGTGATCACTGATGTTCCAATTGTGATAGAATCATGGGAATTCCCAGTAGACTTCCTAATATTAGAACCAAGGAACCAGAGAAATGCTTATCCATTGATATTAGGAAGACCATGACTGGCTACAACAACAACATCTATTAATTGTTGAACTAGGGATATGGTCATTACTAATGGGATAGACTTGAAGAAAATATCTTTGTATCCTCCAGCTAAACCATTAATACATTATATAGGAAGAGTATGGGTAGATGAGCCAGATAACATGGAAAATAGTGCCTCAGTAGCTATGGTTACCATCAAAGAACATTTGGGTGAGCTAGAAGAAGAAATCCACTATGATACAACTAAAGATATCACCCACATTCTTATTAATGAGGATATAATGGAGCTGGCCCAAGATTCAAGGAGAGAACTTCTCACTTCTGCTCATTGTACCCTAGCAAATATCATTCCTTATGGAGAGATCTTTTATAAAGACTTAGCCACATTCCACATGTTGCTTCCACATTCTTGCCCCCTTAATACCATGACTCCAGTATATGGATTGACTACATCTATGTATCATATCACAAAATAGATTATGATTTTACCTAGGAAAACACTGAATATCAACACCTAGTTAGCAGAAAAACAGGAAGAAGAACTTATCAAACTCCTAATTTCCCATTCAACAGCTTTTGCTTGGGAATGCCAAGATATGAAGGGCATCCCTCCTGAGATCTGTACTCATCATATATACACTGAAGATGTCAAACCTGTCAGATAACCCTAGAGAAGACTGAATCCTGCTTTAAAAGACATTTTAAAGACTGAAATAGAAAAAATGCTGCAAGCAGGGTTCATATATCCAATCTCAGACAGTCAATGGGTCTCACCCTTAGTCATAGTGCCTAAAAATAATGGGAAATGGAGACTGTGTATTGACTATAGAGAGCTAAACAAAGCTACAAAAAAGGACTACTTTCCTTTACCATTCATTGACCAGGTGCTGGACAACCTTGCAGGGAGGAAGTATTTTTCTTTCCTAGATGGGTTTAGTGGGTATAACCAAATCCAAGTAGCACCTGAAGATTAGGATAAAACCACTTTTACTTATTCTTCGGGAACTTTTGCCTACAAAGTTCTTCCATTTGGACTATGTAATGCTCCAACTACATTTCAAAGGCTTGTTTTAGCCATTTTTCTGAACTAGCTAATGAGTGCATGGAAGTCTATATGGATGACTTTACTGTGTATGGGTACAACTTTGAAGAAGCTCTCATAAACTTAGAAAAGGTATTAAAATGCTGTGAAAAAAATCAACTATCCCTGAGCCATGAAAAGTGCTTCATGATGGTAGAGGAAGGAATTGTATTAGGACACCACATTTTAGCAAACGGGATCAAATTAGACCAAAACAAAATAGAAGTGATCAAACAGTTACCTTCACCCAAAAATTAGATAGACGTTAGAAGTTTTTGGGTCATGCAGGCTACTATAGGAGATTTATAGAAAACTTCAGCAGAATAGCTGCTCCTCTATTTACCCTGCTTAACAAAGACAGAGAATTCTTATGGATAGAGGATTGCCAATCAACATTTGAAACCCTTAAGGAGAAGCTTACTGTCACACCTGTTTTAAGAGGACCCAATTGGACTCTACCATTTCACATACAAATTGATGCTTCAAATGAGTCCATTGGAGCAGTCTTAGGACAGAAGGAGAAAGGAGAAAGTATGCATGCCATCTATTACATCAGCAAAAACCTTACCTCTACAAAAAGAAACTATACCACAACTGAAAAAGAATTCTTGGCAGTCATCTTTGCTATAAACAAATTTAGGCATTATATCACTAGGTATAAAATATTTGTACATACTGATCATGCAGCCATCAAATATTTAATGAATAAGCTAGTAGTGGGTGCAAGGATAATCAAGTGGTTATTGCTATTGCAGGAATTTGACATTACCATAGTTGATAATCCAAGCAAATTTAATTTGGTTGTTGACTTTCTGTCAAGATTGCATACAGGTGGAGAGAACCAGCCAGTGGAGGACATATTTCCAGATGAACATCTTTTTGCTATCTCCTCTATTGCACCTTGGTTTGCAGACATAGCTAATCTCTTAGCTACAGGCTTGTATCCATCCCATTTTACCTCAAAACAAAAGAAACACGTACTTAAGGAAAGCTTATCTTACAAATGGTTAAATGGTTTACTATTCAAATGTGGTCCTATTTTTATTTTGCACAGGTCTTTAAAAGATGATGAAATTTTTGATGTCCTAAGGGCATGTCATGATGAACCATCTGGTGGGCATTATTCTTCACACAAAACCATCCACAAAATTTTGGGAGCTGGTTACTACTAGCCCTCTATTCATAAGGATACCAAGAAGTATGCACAACAGTGTGACCAATGCCAAAGGATGGGACAACCAACCTTCACCCAGGAGATGTTACTACATCCTCAAGTAATGATGGAGCCATTTGAATAGTTGGGTCTAGACTTTGTGGGACTAATATCTCCACCATCATTAGGCAAAGAGTACATTTTTGTATGTATAGACTATGTCACTAAATGGGTTGAAGTGCAGGCATTGCAATTTGCAAGAGAAGAGAAAGTTATTGATTTCCTTTATAATAAGACTTTCTTGAGGTTTGGAGCCCCAAGATCCATAGTTTTAGATAGAGGACCTTAGTTTACTTCACAGGTAATCAGAGCATTCATAGACTTATATCAGGTTAAACACAGAAAATCTTCACCTTACCATCCTCAAGCTAATGGGCAAGTAGAGGTGACTAACAGAGAATTGGAGAATATTCTGACAAGGACAGTGGCCATGAATAGAAAGGACTGGGCTAACAGATTACCTAAAGCAGTTTGGGCTTACAACACCACTTGGAAGTCCACAACAAAATTCTCACCATATGAATTAGTTTATGGAAATAAGCCCATTATGTCTATAGAATTTGAGCTCCAGACACTTAAAACTGCATTAGATATTGGTCTACCATTGTCTATAGCCCAACATAACATAATTCTTCAACTCAATCAGTTAGATGAAATCTGGACAGAAGCCATTTAGAAAACAAAACTAGTTCAATATCAAAGGAAGCAATGGCATGACCAGCACATCCAAAGGAGGACATTTTAGCAAGGTGATTGGGTTCTTCTATATGATTCTAAGTTCAAGGAGTTCAAGGGGAAGCTACAAACTCATTGGATGGGTCCTTATTAGATAAAGGAAGTTTTTGAGAATGGAACAATTTTTCTAGAACCCATTGATGGAAGCACAGACACATTCCTAGTGAATGGCCACAAAATTAGCCTCTATAAAAGGCCATCCACTAAGGAAGAATTCATCAAAGATTTTTGCTTGGTTACAAGGGACATATCCTTTGTCACAGATTTGGACTGGAGAAAAAAGAAAAAAAGGGAAGGTTGAAAACCAGCAAATGGCAGCTTTCTTGAAAAAAAAAAAGAAAAAGAGAAGGATGGAAAACCAGTAAATAGCTGTCTTTCTCGACCAAGGGGATTGAAAATCAGCAAATGGCAATTCCCTTCTTCATGCTAGATAAGAATAATCAAGCTATGGAGGTAATAAGGTGCCAGAAATTACTCAAACACACCTCCAGCGCTCGCAAATTAGGAGCACCTCTGGTACTTCACGAACTTGGAGCACCTCCAGAGCTCGCAAACTAGGAGCACCTCTGGCACTCCCCTAATAAAGAGCCATTCTTGAATATAATAAATTGGGAGGGAACCCACCTCTCGAGGCAATAAAGTAGAGACATCATTTGATGAGGTCATCATGACTCATTCTCCACTTTATGACAAGGACAAACATGATGTCAACATGCATATCATCAGCAATTGAGAAAAAGTCATCACTCTCGCATGCACAGGTCATCACGAATGACTGCACTGACGTCACCTGACAACATGGCATTCTCAAACCACTTAGCGAGAATGATTGCAAGGTATGTGACAATAGGGATGCTGACGCCATTTCAAACCCGCACAGGTGTTGCTCACATGCCTAGTCACATCAAGTCGCATTACAGCTGCGGTCTTACAACCAAGTACATTAGGCTGTCATCATTAAGATTGATTCATATACTTCTCTTTAATTAAGCATTAGTTAGTACTTGTCTTGTCATTTCTATTTTTGGGTGTTGTTATTATGATAAGTCCCCCTGCCATTATTTCCCTTTTTCACCTCATGTATGCCGCCATATTTGCCACACTGTCGACCTGTCTACGGAGTGTCCCATCACTCTGCTACAATTATGACTGCACAAGCACACTAACCAATTTCAAGCTCCTTTCCCATAATTCAAGTAATGAAACAAATCGACATAACAACCCTCATTCAAGATTGCAAAATTCTTTAAAAATCCAAGTCTATTAACACAGTCCTCCGGAGCCTATGGAGTTAAAAGAGGAAAGACAGACCACAGAGAGAAGCATACATAATTCTAGCTACAGAGGGTGGAATAGGACTGAGAAATGGAGATTAAAAAGAAATCAGAGCCAGAAAGTATAACAGGTCTTTTGCAGGATGATGCTATGGCAGACATTCTTAGGAATGCAGGGTGGTTGGAGTTCTTGGAGAAATTTGAAGGTTTTCAAGAGGATATTGTTGATGACTTCCTACGAAACCTGAGAGATAATCAAACAACTATTAGAGGGGTTCAAGTCAATCTCTCTGCTACCACCATCAGTCATATCTCTGGATTGGCAGAACAAGGTGAGAGATTTTACTATCTGAAAACCCTATATGCTAATTTAATTAGAAATTTGTCTGTAGAAGGTGAACTTGCAATACAGTTGCATTTAAGCAAGAATGAGGTTAAAGGAATTGTTAGGTCTTCACTTCCAAACCCATGGCAGTCTGTAGCATTATGGTTGATGAAATACTTTACATGTGATGGCCAATTTTTCTTAGTTCTAGGACCAATAGTGAAAATGTTGATTTTTCTGAGGCATGGAAATGCTCACCTAGAATTTAGCATAAATATTCCAAACTTTCTGTACTCTACCATTAGAGCAACTGCAGAAAAGTACCAACAGAGAAAAGGTCCTATGAAACACCATGGCCTCATTTTTCTGATAGTAAAACATCACTTTCTGTCTCAAGCTGATGGGGAAGCATTATGGCAGACATTTTTAGATAACAAACCCCAGGACAGAGAAACAGAGAGGGCACAAGAAGTGGGTGATGCTTCCTCTAGACAACAAGAAGAGGAGGCAGAACCTTCAACTTCCTCTCCAGCTATTGAGAAAGGTAAAGGTCTAAAGCCCTCACTGGAGGCAACTTCATCTGCTACCCTTGTTTCTGATAGAAAGAGAAAAGGGAAGGAAGTTAGAGAACCTGCTCTTGAACAAACTCCATATATGACTCACTCAACAAGGAGGAAGATGACCTTGGCTGAGGAGTCTATTTAAACAGAACCAACAGGGGAAAGGCTAGGTCAGAAAACAAAAAGAACTCCAAAGAAAATTGACTCTAGCATACACTACTGGGTTGAAGAAGCATCTCATGACTTAGATGAAATTCCTCTAGTGAGAAATAAGAAACAAAGAGAAGTTTCCCCTGAACCATCTGTTCATCTAGGTTCTCATAGTCCAACTTCACAACATTCTCCTACTCCGGAGACAAAACAAAAAGAAACTTTTACTATTTCCTCTGATTCTGAGAATGATATACCTACTCTGGAGGCACCTACTCCACCTGTGCTACGGAGAAGCAAAAGGAAAAGGCAACTTACCCAACTTGAAAAAGATACTGCTCTCCTAGCTGAAGTTCTTTTGGGTTTCAGAACTTCAGAGGAAAAAGCTGGGCCTTCATCAGTACCAGCAGTTGCAGAGAAGACTCAAGAAGAAACTTAGGATAGGGAGGTTGCAGGGGAAGTTGAAGCAGAGAAAATGGATGCAGCTGGCAGTGAAGAGCCAATAGCTGTGGAAAACCCTGATGTAAAGAAAATAGAAGAAGAAACAGGGACTTATTCTCACCCCTCTAATCAAGAGGATACTAAAATTTCAAAAGAACAATAGAGGTTAGAAGAGATTGATAATATGAAAATATTATTATGGGGGAAAAACCATATTATTACTAACCTCAAGAAGGTTAAGAAAGAAAAAGAAATGGAGAAAAAATAGGTGATTAAAGGGCTGCAAGTAGAGCTCCAGAATAAACAACAAATAATTCAGGAGAAAGATGTAGAATTGAGAGACCAAGAAACAAAGGCAGCCCAAAGTATCAAAGAAAAGGAGGCAGATGTAGTACAAAATATTTCTGATCTTACCAAGGCCAGAGACAATAGTCTCACAATAATTGCAACACTGGTTGAGAAAGTACAGAGTCAAGATGAACAATTAACATGGGCCAACAATAAAATAGATGATCAAGAAGAGTATATTCATGAGTTAATTGGCCCAGGGGCAACAATGGAACAGGGAGTGCAAGCAAATCCATGTGTGGGCCCAATTCCAATAGATATTCTGAAATCTTTGTTCCATTGGGAAAGGAGATGTAGAAAATATGAGGCTTCTAAGCCCATGCTAGAATTATAGAGGGCAGTTACTGCCATGTGAAAAAGAGTAGAAACCCTAGAAGAAAAAGTCATTCAGGTAGCTTCCATTTCATTTGAAATCCTATCTTGCAAGCCCCTAAGTGGAAGTTATGCTTTGTTCTTACAAGAGAGAGTTCTGCAAGGAAAACTATCTTTGGTTCTGTCTGATCTTATGGAGAACACACAAACAGAAGAGGGGTTCATGGAAGCATACATGAGAAGTTCTGATGAAGACAATTTTTTTTTGTGTGAGTTATATTTGCATGGTTTCTATGTAGATGATATGACCTTCATTATCAACTATTTTGTAGGGGAATTTCAACTTAAGGCATTTATGTCACTGATGAGAAATCATTAGATTTGGAATGAGAGAATGGAGGCTTATCTCAAGAAGGATACATAAACAAGTCTTTTCATTAGAAAAGAATGTCCAAACCCCCATGCTTTTAAGGTCCAATTTAGGGCATATGTCTACCACCCAGAAAGTAAGACCAGGATTTTGCCATTGTATCTGAAACATCTGTAGGAATGCTCCATTGATTTTGGTCTTTTCATGAACAGTTCAGCTAATCAAGTACTTTCAGTGGCAAGGAAAAGGTGGAATATCTTAACTTTAGAGTAGAAAATGAGAGAAGTGACGACTCCTGCTAACTTGAGACTATTTATGAGGAAGGCCAGGGCAGTATCTAAAATGATGGATAAATACCAGATGGAGTGGATAGGTGGCCATTTCAGACCTCCTCTCATCATTGAACCACTACCTATTTGGGCTGAGCAAATGGAAGATGACAAATTTCAAGAATGGATGAAGCAGTATGATTTGTTTAGAGGAAATGGTAATATAGACCACACCACTTGGACTACTTATGCACAAGCTACAGCTTGACTGATAAGATATTCCACCAGAATAATTCTAGATTGTGAGAAGTAGGAGGACCTGCTAATCCTTAAGTACAGGGGGATGATGAGTGCCAGGTAGTACCCATGAAACACGCCTTTTTCTCCCTTCTTATTCCATTGTCTTGATGGCTGCACCTAAATAGTCTAACAAGATTGTTCTAATGATGATTAATAAGAGATGAATTACTTAGAATCATGATTTCTAATTGAAGGACTAATGTGCATTGAATTGATGGAAATATGTAGAAATCTTCTCTTTTTGAATCAACAGGTGTAGGTGTTCGGGTAGACAATTTTGTGCATCTCCGGAGGTAGTCCTGATGATCTCTGGAGTTGACATCAGAATGCCACGACTGGTCTCCAATGTTTTCCAATTTGATTGGAGAGATTTTGGGATAAGGAGGTGAATCATGTCCGGAGCTAGACTGAAGTCATGAGCATCTCCAGATCTGAACAAGAAGGTCACAATCATATCTTCAGAGCTATAGACAGAAACATATGTCTCTGGCACCTCTTCAGAACAGTGCAGATTTCCATCACAGCTGTCGGTCAAACACTTCTAGTAGTAATCAGGATGATCCTGATGTTACTCAAATCATCACCTGATTAATTGAGGGTAGACCATAGTTAACTGCTGGAAGTTTTATCTCTTTTTGATTTTGCACGAGTTATTGATAAACTAATTTAAATACCTATATTTCAGGGCCTCGCTGCCCAAGTGTATTTGAAACTAAGACTCAGATTTAGTGTGGACTTCTGTTCCACTAAATCTATTTTAATTGCATGGATATTTATTCTGTAGTTAGACAGTCAGTAGAATAAAGAGATTGATGTTATCTCATAGATGAACTAGTAGTTAGGGTAAGTGATATCTCATCACTAATTTAGATATAAACTTATAGAAGCAGCAACAGAAAAAGGACAGCGATTGATTTCTGTAATCTTATTTTGACATAAACATTTTCTGAATACAAAGCTGATGGAATTGGACTAAAATTGAGTTGTGATATTATCTTCTTGTGCTGATTCTTTACTTTGGTCTTCAGCTCTAAGGGTGTGGAGCAAGGGCCCACTCTCACCACCAAGGTAGAAGGCTAGTACTATTGTTTGGTTATTTTATATTCTATTTAAGGAGATAGTTACTGTTTTCATAGATAAATGCATGTTTCAGTTGAAAGGAATAATAGAGATTTACTTTAAGATATTCATTGTTTAGTTTTGTTTTCAATATTCTTGGAATTCATTTCACAGCAGATAGATCAGTAATATTAGTTTCTTTAATCAGTAAAGATCATTAGAAGTTAGTTAGATAAAACTGGCAACTATAGGATTCCTAATTACAGATAGCCAAAGGCACAACCTTGGATTTGACACTTGAAATATGATTAAATGATGAGGTACAACGACCCTTGTCACCCATGTTTTATTCATTATTTATAAAAGAGGCTAATGCCTTAAGTTGGACATCCCCCACATATGGAATTGGACTTAATGCTAGGTTCCATGGGACAACTAAGTCATGAAGGTAGAACTCACATTGTTGACTTTAAATCTCAACAGTGGATGCCTAGTATACTTTGAAAAATGATCTAGCTATATCAATTTTGTATGGAAGGTCACATAAAACTTGCAAAAATTGAAAACTCAAAAACTACTCTTTGAGAAATAGAGAATAAACTCTAGCAGAAGGATAGAATTGTATGATATGTGTGGTTAGCCCTACCAATTGCTCGACCTTCTTCTTCAACTTATCATTTTCAACATTCTTCTCCTCTAATTCCTTGGCAAATGTAGGTTCCATCTCTTTCTTTTATTTTTTCAATGTCTTCTTCATGAAATGTATTTCCTTATCTCTTTTCCATAATAGTAGTTCAAGAGATGTCCCATCTACTTGGGTGGCCATTGACTAGAGCTTCTCAAGTGTGGCTGAGGTAGAGGGAAGATTATGATCTTGTGATTGAGTGATCATGCATATTTTTTTTAGATTGCTTCAGTTCCCTATCAATTTCCTCTATTGCTAGCTTAGCTAGCTTATCCAGTTCATTTTCTTTTTACTCATATGCCATGAGTTATTTATCTAATTGTCCAATTTTTTACTAAGTAATCTGTAATTCACCACCTGCTTCAATCTCCATAGGGGTTGATTCCTTGTCTAGACCCAAACCAACAAACTCAAAAGAAGGCATTGATTCATTGTCTAGATCAAACCCTAGGCTATTGGATGTATGTGATTGATCCCTATAAATAAACATTTCTTCCCTTTCAGAGTCAATGTCAATATCCAGGAAAACCACTCATGGAGCTGAGGCATCAATCCTGGTTTTTACTCCTTTTGTTTTGAGATGTTGAGAACACCTTGGCTAGTTTTGGGAAGGAGTTGGGGTAACCTTTTGCTTCTTTTTGCTAGGTTTGGTGGAAGAAGGGAATACTTTTTGCTTTATTTTAGGTGTGGAGGAAGAAGGTCCAGCAATAGTTACAGGTTGTGTTGGTAGAGAGGTATGTATAGGTGAGGGTGCTTCATGAACAGGTGAAAGAGTTTCATGTCTGGGTGATGCTGTAGGCTCATTCAAGGACATTGTAGGTTCTTGGGAAGATGTTGTAAAAGCATGGAAATAAACTACATGATCTTAGGGATATGTTGTAGGAGTATGGGAAGACACTGTAGGATCTTGGGAAGATGATGCAGGGTTAAATGAAGATGTTGCATGCTCAAAAGAAGTTTTATGCTCAAAAAAGGTTATTTCATGCTCAAAAGGAGTTGTATGGTCAAAAGAAGTTGTTGCATGCTCATGAGAAGTTGTTGCATGCTCTTATTCCATAATTTTATCCCTCCTTGCCTGTGTATCCTTTGATAGTGGAACTTGGGTCTGTCTCATTCTAATTTTTCTACTATCTGGTCCCACATCTGACCTGTTTCTAATATTATTCAACCCCAAAAAGTCTTGCCAAGATATCTCCAAGAATTGATCATTTAAACATTTCTTAACCAATAAATGAATGAGGCCATGATGATATAATGAAGAAATAGTACCTTTTTGATGTTCTTTTGTCATTTTATTTAATAAATTGAACAAAAAAATTGGGACATTGACTTGCCTACCATGATGAAGGTGGATTAATAACTTGAAATGCACAGTATATAAGAAAGATTACACTTGATGATATGAGTTGATCTTGATCCCACCGAGGTGGAAATGATAGAAATTTGGTTCCCTATGATGAATATTTGAACTGCTCTCCTACTTTAGCAAACTCATTCTAAGCTGTGACTGCATTACCCCTTTCTGGGAAATTTTTGCCAGCTACAAAGAGCCCTGTAACTTCCACAATTGTAGCCTTCGAGGCATTCACCCTTAGTCCCTTTACAATTGCTTCACCATTGTTTAAATTTAGTGCAAATTGGGATGCTACTTCATCATCATATCCTTCTAATATCTGAAAATAACCCATCTATCCCGCCTATTGAAAGATAGGAAGACTTTCTCCATCATTCAGAAGTGATGTATAGTTTGTGGGCTCCCTTCTAATAAGGTCGCCACCCATTCCTCTATTCTGGATGTTTCAACAATACTCCTAAATTTTGCAAACAAATTTTCAACTCTTCCTCCCATACTTACTTCTGCTGCTTCAAGCTATTCTCTGCTAATGAGCTAGGGTTTTTATGTTTTGGTGAGATAAGATTTTTGTGGCATTTTAAACAATGCAGGGATACTCAAACACTTTAGTTTGAATGTGTTGCATGTGTACGGATTATGCAGGTGAAGTAAGGATGGAGTGAGGTGGAGTGACGTAAGGGTGGTGAGGTAAAAATGGTGGTTCATATTAATGAGTTGATGAGTTGACAAGATCTTTTCATTCACCCCCCATATAGGCATGTCACGTGTCCTCATGTGATAGAAAATATAGGAGAGTAAATGTGTTAATTGGAAGTGGTTTTTAAAGGTTAACGATAATAATAAATGGAATAAGCACTTTGTCAAATGTAAAGTATAATAAATACTACAATTAAAACAATCATTATTAAAAAATAAAGAGCATGTAAGTTGTTGTACAAAACCTTACAAGTGTGCAAAAGAGTTGGACTAGTTGTACAAAATGATGGTGACAGGTGACAATAGAAATGCTGAAGGATCGATGGCTAGCACAAGCATATCTTTTATTAATGTTGTTGCATGATTGTCGTGTGATGTTGGTTGCACTTTTATTAATGGAGATACTAGATCACCAGTGTATTGAGAGAGGCTTTAGAAATGGTCATGGAGAGTGGATATAGGAACGCTGGTGGAGAGTGGTTGCATGAACTCCTTTGAACAGGTTACAGGGAGCCCAACTTTGGAGGCTAATAGCAGCTTCATTATAGAGGCTGAAGGAAACCTTAAGAGTGATGTTGCAAAGTGCTCCATTGTAGAGGCTGTAGGAATCCTGTTGTAGATTATGTAGGAACTTTTTAGAGAGATGTTGCAGGTAATGCCACGGAAGGTGCTACAACAATGACTAAACTTGGAGAAACTGAAAGTAGTGAAATGTTGTAGGTTGGCTTGCAACATGAGTGTAGTATTGAAAGGTGATGCAGATAGAATGTCTAACAACACCTAGAAGGATTTTCACTATTGGTTGGGTTTCTTTTTTAAGATGGAAGGATAGAAATCATACTTGAGGATGGACAATGTCTAAGATGATAGGCTCTTCCTCTACTATTTCTACTGTTGTTGGTGACCAATAAATTAGGGCTCTTTCCTTGTACCAGATGTTGGAGAAATTTTCTTGTGTAGTGGTTTCTTGTAAAGCTTAAGGTGATGGTCATTGACTATTAATGAAAATCTAACAGGGTTAATGGTTATTAACTTGATTGCACCATTAGGAAATAATTCCTACATCTCATAGGGCCCTAGCCATCTTGTTTGTAACTTGCCCTTGTGATCTTTATATCTTGAATCATACAGCAATGCCCAATCACCTTTTTAGAATTCTTTTGTTTTGATAAATTGGTCATGCCATTTGATCCTCTATTTTTACATAATCTTTGTGTGATGGACAACTTCTTTCCTTAGTTCGTCTAGTGCATTCAGCTGAGTTATTCTTTCTTTTTGTCCTTTAGATAGATATATTCCTAGTTCAAGTGTTGTTCTCAAGGTCTTATGCTCAAACTCTATAGGAAGCACAACCTTCTTACCATATACTAGTTCATAGGGTGTGATCCATGTTGTTGTCTTCCATGTGGTTCTATACACCCATACTACTTTAGGAAGGCATGATAACCAATCTCTATGGTGAAATGCTATAGTTTTAGTCAGAATTGATTCAATCTCCCCATTGGTAACTTCTACTTGGCCATTAGACTGGGGTGATAAGAAGTAGACTTTTGTGTTTGAGTTCATATTCTTTGCCAAGTGTTGCAATCAATTCTGATGTAAATTGTGGTCCCTAGTCAGTAACAATTTCCTTGGACACTCCATAATGGGTGAAGATATCTTCATGCAAAATTTTTTCTACTTTTTCATCACATGCATGTTATAGATCCTTTACTTCTACTCATTTTGTGAGGTAGTCTGTGCACACCAATACGTACTCGTTTATGATTGATGGAGGATCAATTGGGCCTATGAAGTCTATACCCCACTCATTAAAGGGTTCTTGCACCAACTATGGTTGCAGGGGAATTTCATTAGTCTTGGTAGGGTGACCCATTCACTAATAGTGGTCACACCTACATGTGTACATAACTACATACTTATGCAATATTGGCTAGTAGTATCCAGTTGTGAGGATCTTGAATGCAATTCTTTTGGCAGAAAAAATGTCCACCACATGGCTCATCATGGGAGGCCCTCATAATATCAAAAACTCATCTTCTCTAATACACCAGTGCATAATATTATCAGGTCCAGTGTAAAAGAGATAGCCAAAGATCTAAGAATATGAAAGGCTCTTCAACTAGGTTGTATGAAGTCTATACCCCACTTATCAAAGGGTTCTTGCACCAACTATGGTTGCAGGGGAATTTCATTAGTCTTGGTAGGGTGACCCATTCACTAATAGTGGTCACACCTGCATGTGTACATAACTACATACTTATGCAATATTGGCTAGTAGTATTCAGTTGTGAGGATCTTGAATGCAATTCTTTTGGCAGAAAAAATGTCCACCACATGGCTCATCATGGGAGGCCCTCATAATATCAAAAACTCATCTTCTCTAATACACCAACGCATAATATTATCAGGTCCAATGTAAAAGAGATAGCCAGAGATCCAAGAATATGAAAGGCTCTTTTCAACTAGGTTGTATTTTTCCCTTGGTGAAAAATGAGGTGTTCTTCTTGCAACCAAGTAATTAGAAATATCTGCATACCATGGAGTATGAATTGTGAGAGCAAATAAATGCTCATCTAAAAATGAGTCATGAATAATGGGATCATTTGCAGCAAGGGTTAGTCTGGAAAGAAAGTCTGTTACAACATTGGCTTTACCAAATTTATCCACAATTGTGATATCAAATTCTTGTAGGAATAATAACCATCTTACTATCCTACCACTAACTACAAGCTTGTTCATTAAATACCTTATGGTTGCATGATCAGTATGAACAAAAATAAGGTAGCTAGTATATAATGATGAGACTTATTGATGGCATAAACCACGGCCAATAGTTCTTTTTCAGTAATTGTATAGTTCAGTTATGCTACTTGGAGATTTTTACTGATGAAGTATATATCATATTCTACTGAACCATCTTTTTGACCCAAAATGACACCTACAACAAATTTAGATGCATCTATATAGATATGAAAGAGGACTGTCTAGTTTGGTCCTCTCAATAGAGGTGTTGTAGTTAAGGATTCTTTTAAAGATTGGAAGGCCTCTTGACATTTATGTGTCCATGTGAAATCAACATCTTTAGTAATCAGGACAAACAGGGGTGCAGTTGTCTTACTAAAATCTTTGATGAATCTTCGGTAGTAGCCTACATGGCCAAGAAAACTCTTTACATCCTTTTGTTTATGAGGTATAGGTAGATTAGTTATAACCTTAGTTTTATTTGGGTGTACATGAATACTTGCTTGTGAGACATTGTGTCCTAAAACTATACCTTCCTCCATCATCATGTACAATTTTCCATTACTGAGGGATAGATTATGGTCTTGAAACCTTTCTAATACTTCTTCTAGATTGGATAGGGCCTCCTCATAAGTGTTTCTATAAGTTGTGAAGTCATCCATGTAGATTTCTAAACAATCATGAGTAAGATAAGAGAAAATACTTAGCACAACTCTTTGGAAAGTGGTAGGGGCATTACATAGACCAAAATGAAGGACTATGTAAGAATATGTTCCCTAGGGATAGGTGAAGGTTGTTTTATCTTGGTCTTCAAGTGCAATCTTGATTTAGTTATAGCCACTAAATCCGTCCAAAAATGAAAAGTATTTCTTACCTTCTAAAGAGTCCAAAACTTGGTCAATGAATGGAAGAGGAAAGTGATCCTTTCTGGGTGTATCATTAAGTTCCCTATAGTCAATACTAAATCACCATTTACCACACTTATTCAACACTATAACCAAAGGGGAAACCCATTGACTATCTAATATGGGATAAATGAAGCCAATGTCCAGGAGTTTTTTTAATTCTTCCTTGATGATGTTCTGGACTGCAAGATTCATTCTCCTTTGAGGCTGTCTCATGAGTTTACAATCATCCTTAATGTATATGCGATGCATCCAAAGGTTTGGGTCTAGGCCTGTCATGTCATGATAATCCAATGCAAAGGCTGTTTTATGAGCTGCACCATAGTAATTAGTTCATTCTATTGTTGCAGGGTCAATCGATTGTTGATGTTCAACTACCTATCATGAGAAATTTCAACTTTATTTCTCAAGGATGTCATGGAAGCCATGTTTATACATGAGATGCTAAGATAGCAAATATGAGGCACTAGATGATGGAATACGATGATGTCAGATGCATTGTTTGATGAGTGTGCTATATGAAAAATATTATGTAGTGGGCATGACACACATGTCAAACAATTATTCAACAGTGGATCCATTCCTTAATTGTTATGTACGATGTTTGAAAGTATAGTATCCTCATCTTGTGTCTCTATCAAAGGGCTTCTATCTATAGTCATCAGTGTTTGAAATGAGTATTGGTCATTATCTTCAAGGTCCAGCCATACCGGTTGTTCCAGGTCAGCAAATGGTTGTGCTAGAGGATACATAACCAAATTATTAGTCACATTTTCATTGGAAATTATCATATTTCCTAATCAACAACTAATAAATGCATCAGTTGTTGCCAACCATGGCCTTCCTAGTATTAGCAAGTATCCTCCTAGGTTGGCCTTTGGTTGCAAGACCATGAAATTAGTTGGATATTCCTAGGAATCTAATGTAATGACCAGGTCCTCTTGTAAGGAAGCTAAGGTAGGGGAACAACTTCCTACACTAATCTTGAGGGGAGCAATATGCAATTTTTTTCATATATTTACAACAGTTACAAAAATAAACACAAATAACAATCATACCACAACACAATAATTACGTGGGGAAACCCTTTCAGGAGAAAAACCCCACACTCCAAAGCTGCCCAATATAGCATTTAGGAATGTAGAAGATTACAATATACTTGTAGAGAAAGCTTTCACAAGAGTATAACTAACCAGAGATCTGGAGGCAACTCAACGTCTATAAGACACTTACACACAACCTCCATCTCAAGCTCTTGATATATAGGAGATACAATACAGTAAACCGTCAATGGCAATTACAAAACCATGAGCCAAAACCACCCAAAAGTGGCACCCAAATTATCTCTAATTAAATATGCCTTGTGATGTGCCAAATAACACACCAACGTGTGTAACTCTCACCTTTACAACTCTATTAAGTGTCCAACACGTTTTCACATTTTCTGAAATAGGAGGTCCAACTTCGGGAGGGCATAACTTTTGATCCGGGTGTCCGATTGATGAACTGTTTGATGCATTGGAAAGATTGTGAAGAGATCTATCAATATATAACCCAATTGGTTGATTATGACAACTTTTAGGGCATTTAGGGACCTCTAAGTGCCTCAAATATGAGTTTAAAATATTTTTTAGGAGTTTCAAAAAACAAAAACTTTAATATCTTGCAATCTGAGTATGATCTTGAGTCAAAACTCACCCAAGATGTTTACTTGGAAGTTTCACACCTTTTGGGAAAATTATGGATCCATTCATGCTCAAATGTAGAGTTATTAAAAATAGTAAGCCCTACCATTTTTAGCCCCTTCGGAAACTTTAAAAATTCTAAACCATTCTTCAAAATAAAGGGTATTTGAAAAGACCAAAATTGGGAAGAATAGAAACCTTTTGTAGTTGCAAGGTTGAGACACCTTTCCTAACATTCTCCCACTTTTTGAACACCTTGCAAGAGTTAAGGGAGTATCAACACCATGATTTAATATCTAGGGGCCGAGAGGCCCATAGACTCTGAACAACATCTGAACTTCTCTGTGCTCACAAGCTTAGTTAATGAATTTGCAACATTCATCAAATTCTCTACCTTAACTTGCTTCACCTTGCCATCTTTGACCATATCTCTAACAAAATGATATTGTACATCAATGTGCTTGGTCCTAGCATGAAATATTGGGTTCTTAGCTAGGTAGATCGCACTCTAACTATCACAGTAAATTGTCACTGCACCTTGTTTTATTTCAATATATGAACACAATTTCTTAAGCCAAATGGCTTCTTTACAAGCATGAGTAGCTACCATATACTCATCTTTAATAGTGGATAAAGCAACCACAGCGTGTCGCTTACTCATCCAACTAATTGCATCACCAAATAAAGTAAATACATAAGCACTGGTGGATCGTCTGCTATCAACATCACCTACCCAGTTTGAATCCACATAACCATGAATATCAAGGGAATGCATGTCTCCTATCAAATTACCATGATAACATAATGAATACTCTAAGGTACCCCACAAATATCTGAAGACTCTTTTAACTTCATCCCAATGAACTCTACCAGGATTAGACATATATTTGGAAATAACTCCCACTACTTGGGTAATGTCTGGTCTAGTAGAGACCATAACATACATCAAACTTCTGACTGCACTCTAGTAAGGCACTCTACTCATGTCTTCCATCTCTAATGGGGATGTTGGACATTGTGAAGTAGATAACTTCATTCCAATTGTAAAAGGAATACATAATGGTCTACAATCTTGCATGTTAAACCTCTGTAAAACTGAATTGACATACTTACTCTAGCCAAGCCAGAGTTTTCTGTTCACTCGATCTCTTCTTATTTCTATCCCAATAATGTGTTTAGTTGCACCAAGATCTTTCATTTCAAATTTAGCTACAAGTTGAGACTTTAGTTTTGAAATCATTCCTTTCCATTTACCAATAAATAACATATCATCAACATATAATGTAATAAGTAGGAAATGATGACCATCAAATTTATAATAAACACAGTGATCAAATTTAGAACACTCAAATCCCAAACTCAACAAATATGTATCAAATTTCTGGTACCTCATCCTAGGACTTTGATTGATGCCATATAAAGATTTCTTCAATTTACAAACCAAATTACTTGTACCTTGTTAAAAGGGAAAAGAGGAATGATGGAGACAAGCATGCACACTAAATGAAACTCTCTTCCATAATAACATTCAAGGACAAGATTGAGCTTAATCACAACCAAAGGGAGGTGTACTCAGCTATAGATCTTGTTCTCTTGTTTGCTATGGAAAGATAATATTTAACCAAGCCTTTTATCAAACCTAAGGTCAAATATGCATAAAATCCTAGTTCTAAGATAAACAAGATAGAAAATGACTAAAACTTAGAATCTAAATGCACAAGGAGGGTTAGAAAGATATCAAAACCTATGTCTTAGAAGATGAAGCTTCAGAGGATGAAATAGGGACCACCCTAGTCCTAAAAGTGAGAATTAGCTAGAGGTTAAAATTGAGAAAATATTGTAACTAATGCTCAGATGTCAGATCCAAAGCCTGAAAGCCTGGAAGACTAGGGCACCAACCACCCAAGTCCTTTATGAGGAATATTCTAGAACTTCTTTGGATCTTGAAACCCTGATTCCTACACAATCTTCCTGTAACTTCACTTCTCTCGAATCCTATACCTATAATCTACACACAAGATGACAAGAGAGGGTTTGGGGGGTTATGGTGTTTAGGGATTTACCTCAGTCAAACCCCAGAATGGCATTCAAGCCTTCCAACACCGTTGATAGATAAGAGAGCATGCCCTAGTAGGGTAGAGGCTAAAACAAATGATGATAGAATGATTCAAATAAAAATGGTATCACATCGAAGGTGAAGCTCTTAGGAGAATGAAGATCTTTCAACTCAAAAGGAGATGAATGACGATTCCAAATCTACAACAACACACACAATACAAACACAAATCTACAAAAATAACACAATGAATGCCTTGAATGCTCTTTGCTCCAATATCATAAGTTCGCACTATCCATCTAGGTTACAAATGAATTTAAAAACACACTTATATAACTTTCCCACTAACATTCATGAAATTAAATCACAAGAGCCGACAAAGAGGAATATGTTTAAAGGTCCTCTGCGGGTGGTTGGCGCCCAAGTCCAGGAGCCTCTTTTTAGTCTAGGATGAGATTAAGGAAGGGCCCAAGGTCCCAAATTCACATTGGTGCCAGGGGGTGCTGCCGCAATAATGGGTTACACTTTCTAGGACATCCTGATTTTTGCTGAAATCACATATTTTTAGAAAATATAACGATTTAAGCCTTGCAAGGTTCCATTTAAAGGATTTTAATTGAAGAGGGTTTGATCAAACCTCCTTAGATTCAAACTCCCTTGGATAGAACCCCGCTAGTTTTAAACCATACCTATAATGGAGTCTCCTCTACACCTATCAAAATGTTGATTAAAAACCACTTTTGATTTACCTTTTGGGGGATCAAATGAATTCATTTAAAATTTATGTTTTGTAAGTATGTAGTCCTTATTATAAGCTTCCCAAAAAGTATAATTTTAAATATATTTAATTTGATTAATATATTTATTTTTTATTTCTTGTGAATGTAGGTTTTTCAATGAACATCAAGGTCTTTGTTTCACACATACACAAAAATAGGAAAATAGAGAAAAAAATTCTAAAAAAGACATGTCCTCTAGGTATTTATGTCCTTATTCCAACAAAAAAAAAATTGAATTATGATATATACAAAAAAAATTATGTTGGAAAAAATACGCCTATGTCTAAATTATAATTGGTTTGACTTCAAAACTTAATTAAAAAAATATTCAACAAAACATTATGAAACCAAATGTATCCTCTAGATATCAGTGTTACCAATCTAAATTCAAAAGAATCAGAATTTTATCCTTTGTAGAAAAAGAGTTATGTGTGACAGAATACACATCACTTTAAAAAAATGTTGTTTACTATTAAAAACTAGTTATCAAAGGAGACGCAAAAAAATTTACAATTTAACTCCAAATTTAAAAAAATATATATTTACAATCTATAGACAAAATCTCATAAATCACTAGTTTGCATCATCTTCAAATTCCTAATGGTTTAGCAGCTATAGGTGTCAGAAAGTGAAGATTTAGTTCAAAATGTTGATTTCAATGTCAAGTTTGGCCAAAAAGTGTAACTCATTATTGTGGGATGACCCCGGGCAATCTCTTCAGGATGATCAATTTTAATGCATAATGTAATTATGGGGACCTAGGAGCTAAACAAGGAGGTAAAAAGGTATGTGTCCACTTTTTTACTCCATAACATTTATCCCCCACTTTAATGTGTGTATGATCTTACGATTCAATACACACCTTGAGTTTGAAGAACCATTTCTAGCCCCCAAGCTCAGGCAAACATAAGAAAACACTTGACAAGCATGCAAGACACAATGAATATAGTAAGGAAGCATACAATACACGGAGAAAACATGTGAAGTACACAATACATGGAGAAAACATGTGAAGCACGCAATACACGAAGAAGACATGAATATAGTTACACAAGACATAGAGAAGACATGATTAAGCAATTATATAAATAATTCTAACACTAAACACACAACGTGGAGGGAGCTCATCGCCACATGCCTTTAGTCATGCAAAAACATGCAAAACACACAACGTGGAGGGACCTCATTGCTACACGCCTTTAGACCAAACAAAAACACACAAGACACACAAAGAAGACACATATAACACATAAAAAACACACGGAATACACGAGCACCGTATAATATGTTGTTGACACACTATATGTCTTATACACAACAAACATGAGTGATAGGGAGGAGCTCATCGCTATGCTCCACTAACTAAGACATGTCAAACACACCTGATAGTTGAGCTACGCTACCACAACCGCCAAAAAGTGGACCCAACTTCTTGCACTTACCCTTAACCCCATATTCATATATGGACTGGGTCCATTTTGATTTTCTTGCAATAGGGACGCATGATCCTTATCAGTATTTTTTTTTCTGTCATCCGCTGACTAGTAGAGCCACTGAAGAATGCAAACACTAAAAATGAGAGAGGAGACAAAAGTGACTTGGGTTTACAATGTGGGAAAATTCCCCCAAGACATCCTCCACAACGTTATGCCCCCAAGGCACCACACACAACAATTACAATAAGATAGAGGAGAGTAGAAGAATAGAGAAACACATAGAAGAAGTGTGACAACAAAGGCGGTCTCTTTGTATCCTTGACCTTACAAGAGTATCAAAGGTCATCCAAGGAGACCTAAACAACATATAACACATCATGGGGGAACACAACACAACACATAAGAGGAGGCCACCCGTGAGAGCAACTCGAAGAGGTGCTACATCAAAGGTGGCTAAAAGGGTGAGAAATACTTACCTGTGAAAAGATACAACCACATTAGCGGTTGTCGTTGAGCAAATCATCTTCCTCCCAATCTTGAATGCAAGAGGAAATAGGTACATAAGATAATATGGCCCAATTTGAAACTTCATCATTCAATTCTTCATCCTTTAACTCTTGTTTTGATTTAATTTCTTTTGGTGGGATGTTTTCTTGTTGAGATGATACTTGTCGAGCTAAAGCTTGTTATTTTCTCCTTCTTTCTCTTGCATTCGGGTTCCTCCTTGTCTTGTTAGTGATATTTGTGAAAGGAGTCTCATGAGTCCCCACATTCTTGGACATTTTGGAAGAGGAAGCTGGTACAAAATTGATCCTTTGTGGTGAAATGCTTCTCTCTTTAAAGGTTGCCTCTCGATCCTTGTAAGGACGGTGGAGGAGGAACCTTGGCAAAAATTTCTTTACCTCATGTGCAAGGGGATTCCTTAAGCTCGGGTTGCTTTTTACTCTCTATTTGTTCAATAGGAGGAATTGTAGTCTCAGAGGACTGGGAGGGTCCAGGAGCATTATTGCCATGTGATAGTTGAGCTATTAACTTTGCCTTATATTTTTTGTATGCCATGAAGAATTGGTCTTCTCTTGGTTGATTTGGTTCAATAGGTTGCGGCCAAAAGTAATCCAGGTTGAAATTTCCATGATTAGCCAAAGGTTTCCCTTCACTATGATGTACAACACGCACCTATCCTTGATGAGGGAATTTTAAACACTTATGAATGGTAGAGGAGATTGTTTTCATGGACTTGAGCCAAGGATGGCCTAACTTCACACAAAATAGGTCCGAGGTAGGAATGATGACAAATGGTTGTTCCAAAGCTTTTTCAACCACTTTAATCAAGAGTGTAATCTTCCCAATAACTGGGAGGAAATATCCATTATGTGCCTTAATCATTATATGTGTAGGATAATAAGTGTCTTGTACCAAATCATGCATGTATAAAAACTCTTCAGTTATCACATTTGCCATACAATTAGGATCGATAAGGACTCCTCTTGTAGGATTCCCACATATACTTATTGTGATATAGAGAGGGCCATCAACATCTCTAATTGTGACGTCATGTGGTGTGAATGAGATTAAGGGTTCAAGAGCCTTCCTTTTCTTATTAATTTGAGGAGGAACCATACCACCCTTATCTTGATTAGAGGCCATGTATGTGAGACCATTACACACTAAGGCACTAGTTTGAGGAAATCGGGTTTTTGAAAATAAAAAAACACACTAATTTCACTACAAAGCAAGTGGGTATGATGTGAATAGTGCTTTACAACAAGGCAATGTGAATGATTTTGAGATTTTGCACAAAGAAGTGTGAAAAAGATGTTAAAGTGCTTAATGTTGAAATACACAATATGTAATTGCAAAAATTAAAAATTTGAAAGCAATGATGTCAAATAATGCAACACTACAATTCAAAATCGGATTTGAATGAATGTTTATGATAGAAGCAAAATCTGAAATAAGATTTTGACTACAAACCCTAGCTTTTGAAATTGACTAGGTTTTAGGAAAATGTAACTTTCTCAACAAAACCCTAGCAAATGAGATCTTCAAATGCAAGATATGATATTATGAAATGATTGTATACTGTAATATGGATAAGATCTAATGTAAAAATTAGAAATTCAAATATTTCTATCATATGAAGTGAAAACAATGCAAAACTATGCCTTTTTTCTAGCCTAGAATGTTCATTTTTTTCATTTTTTTCAATATTATGCAAGATTTTTCAATTTTCAATGATTGATGATAAGTATGATATGAATGAATGCAAGATCTGAATTCAACACTTAGCAAGATGCAAATGCTCGATGCTATGGGTTCACCAAATGTTAAAGGGGAAAAGAGGAATGATGGAGACAAGCATGCACACTAAATCAAACCCTCTTCCACAATAACATTCAAGGATAGGATTGAGCTTGAAATCACAACCAAAGGGAGGTGGACTCATCTATAGATCTTATACTCTTATTTTCTATGGAAAGATAAGATTTAACCAAGCCTTTTATCAAACCCTAGGTAAAATATGCATAAAACCCTAGTTCTAAGATAAACAACTTATAACAGATAAAAAATGACTAAAACTCAGAATCTGAATGCATCAGAACATGTGTCTTAGAAGATGATGAAATAGGGACTGCCCAAGTCCTGAAAGTGAGAATTTTCCAAAGGTCAAAACTAAGAAAATGTTGTAACTGAAGCTCAGATGTCAGATCCAGAGCCTGAAAGCTTAGAAGACTAGGGTGCCAACCATCCAAGTCTTTTTGGAGGAATATTCCAGAACTTCTTTCAGATCCTAAAACCCTGATTCATGTACAATCTTCCTATAACTTCACTTCTCTCAAATCCTGTACCTATAATCTGCACACAAGATGGCGAGAGAGGGTTTGGGGGGTTATGGTGTTTAGGGATTTGCCTCAGTCAAAGCTCATAATGGAATTCAAGCCTTCCAACATTGTTGATAGATAAGATAGCATGCCCTAGCAGGGTAGAGGCTAAAACAAATGATGATAAAATGATTCAAATAATAATGATCACTTCGGAGGTGAAGCCCTTAGGAGAATGAATATATTTCAACTCATAAGGAGATGGATGATGATTCCAAATCTGTAACAACACACACAAGACAAACACAAATCTGCAACAATAACACAATGAATGCCTTGATCTCTCTTTGCTTTAATATCATAAGTTCGCACAATCCATCTAGATTACAAATGAATTCAAAAAAACACTTATATATGCTTTCTCGCTAACATTTGTGAAATTAAATCACAAGAGCCAACAAAGAAGAACATTTTTAAAGGTCCTATGCTGACATAGCATTAATAGGCCCCGACCAATTAGGGGAGACTTGGGCAGTTGGTGCCCAAGTCTAGGAGCCCCTTTTTAGTCCAGGATGAGATTAAGGAAGGGCCTTAGGTCCCAAATTCACATTGGTGCTGAACAATCTCTACAGGATGATCAATTATAATGCATAATGTAATTACGGGGACCTAGGAGCTAAACAAGGAGGTAAAAAGGCATGTGTCCACTTTTTACTCCATAACATACCTCTCACCATGTAGTACTCTAGCTATGTCATATAAATATCCTCCTCCAAATCACCATGAAGGAAAGTCATTTTCACATCCATTTGCTCAATCTCTAGATCATTAGCAACATCAATAGAAAGAAAGAATCTAATGGACGTCATTTTTGCAACAGTAGAAAATATCTCATTGTAAGCAACACCCTCAACCTGAGAGTAACCTTTTGCAACCAACCGTGCTTTGCACTTCTCAATACCTCCATTTGAACCAATATTTTTCTTGAACACCCATTTGCAACCAACAGGTTTTCATCCTTTAGGCAATGGCACTAGGTCCCATGTATCATTCTTTTTCAAAGATGGCATTTCTTCATCCATAGCAATCTTCCAAGACTCTGGATCATTCATCCCTAATGCCTCTTCTACAGATCTAGGTTCATCTATGTTAGTATTCAAAGAAAAAATACATCTTTAGTCATTAGGTGAATACCTTTCAGGTGGTTGTCTATGCCTTGTAGACCTTCAAACAAGTTGAGTCAGAGGTTCTTCCTCCTCTTTTGAAGATTCAGAGCTAGACGAGCTCTCCTCAACTTCATATCTATCTAGGGGCCTTGATTCAACTTTCTCAGGCATAGAAGGGAGTTGAATCATATCTTTCTATTCACTTTGTTCTGGCTGCAATGTAACAGAAGAAGGCTTAGTTTCTCTAAAAATAACACTTCTACTATATATTACCTTCTGTGCAAGAGGGTCCCAAAGTTTGTATCCTTTTACACCATAATTATACCCGATGAAGATACATTTCACAGCCTTGTTCTCCAACTTTGTTCGCTTCTCCTTTGGCACACGTGCATATGCCTCACAACCAAAAACTCTAAGATGTCTTAGTGAAGGCTTGTGCCCTGACCACACCTCCATAGGTGTTTTGTCAACAAATGTTGATGTAGGAGACCTATTAATTAAGTAGCAAGCAATAGCAATAGCTTTAGCCCAAAACCTTTGCTCTAGACTAGCACCACTAAGTATACGCCTAGCCTTCTCCATTAGTCCTATTCATTCTTTCTACAACTCCATTATGCTGTGGAGAATACAGAGTTGTCTTTTGTCTCTGAATGCCGCAATCTTTATAGAACCTATCAAAATTATTAGAGCAAAATTCACTGCCATTGTTAGCCCTCAAACATTTTATTTTCTTTCTAGTCTACAACTCAACCATTGCTTTAAATTCTTTAATTGCCTGAAAACTTCAGATTTATTCTCTAGAAAATATACCTATGTCCTTCTGCTATAATCATCAATAAATGAAACATAATATGTGGATTTCTCCATGGAAGGAACATCTATAGAACCAAACACATCAAAATTAATAAGATCCAATACACCACAAGATTTATGAGAACTTGAGCAAAATTGAACGTGGTTTTATTTACCATAAATGCAATGCTCACATAAATGAAAATCAAGATTGCAATCACGCAACCCTTCAACAACGTTTTTATTTTTCAAGGTCCTTAGACCCTTTTCTCCTATGTGGCCTTATCTCTGGTGCCATAACGTAGTCTTCCCTACAGACAATTTTGATTCAGAAGAAAGAGAACCCTTAGGTACCTAGAAGCCATGACCATCCACTGAAAATGAAACCCTCTCCTTTTCCAATGAAGTAGTCATAGATTTGCTTTTCATAGAAGTACTATTGCACTCAACAGTGCATGCATCAAGCTTATACAATGTGCGAAATTTGACACCTCTAGCAATCACCATAGCACCTCTTAACATCTTACATCTTGAATAAGAAAAGACTACCTGCACACCTACATCTATTAGTTTGCTCACAAGTAATAAATTTCATGCCAATCCAGGGATATGCAACACACCATTAATCCTTTTTATTCTATCATTGGGAAATCTGATTTTAACTTTACCATGGCCAACATTATTTAAATGAGAATCATCATCCAAATACACCTTACCTCCATCAAATTCTTCATATTCAGAAAACCAACCTCTATTAGGGGTCATATGGAAAGATGCACTTGAGTTAATTAACCATGCATCATTACTTGCACGAGTGGCCAAAGCTGCAATGAACGCATCACCATCTTCCTTCTTGGACTTAGAATCAAAATCAAATTTCTTCTATTTCTTCTTCTTTTCTTCTTTACACTCCTTACGGAAGTGTCCAGGATTACCACAATGCCAACAAATAACTTTGGCCTTTCTAGGAGATTTGGATGTCCCCTTAGAATTGGATTTGTCACGCTTCTTTCTCTTCTTAGCTTTTTCTTTGGGTCTTCCATGAACTCTTAGGGCTTCTTTGGCACTAATGGATACATTCCTCCTCATTTCTTTAGAAAGCAAAGAACCCACTACATATTCAACTTTCAAGGCAACAGAAGTACTCCCAATCGCCATAACAAGAGAATCCCATGAATCAAGAAAAGAACAAAGCATGATCTGAAATCTCTCCTCCTCATCCATTTTTACACCAAATGATGCCAATTGAGACACCAACATATTGAAAGCTTCTAGGTGGTCTGCAATTCATCCACCCTCTTTCATTCTCAAGGAGTACAATTTCTTCCTCAAGAAAATCTTGTTCACTAAAGATTTGGCTTGATATATCTCATTGAGTTTCTTCCATAGTTTCTTTGCAGAGGGCTCTTCATGGAAATTGATTAAAATAGTGTCTATCAGACACAATCTGATTAGACCCTTGGCTTTATAGTCTATAACATCATATGTAGCAACCAAAATAGCATCTGTGGGCCTTGAAACATTCTCATCAATAGCATCCCATAGATCTCGATCAATTAACAGATCCTCTATCTTCAGCTTCCACATCTCAAAATTGTTACCAAAAAAAATTTCTGTCTATTCTCCTTGATGCACTCACCATCTGAAGATCCCTGCAACAAGATCACAAAGTATCTTCTGCATAAGCTCTCACTCAAAATTGGATTAGTTCAAAAAACCCAACAACCCACAACTGAAACCAAAGGTGATCAAGCTCTAATACCACTTGTAAGGAAGATAAGGTAGCGAAACAATTTACTACACTAATCTTGAGGGGAGGGATATGCAAATTTTTTCAAATATTTACAAAATTTATAGAAATAAACACAAATAACAATCATACAACAACACAGTAATTACATGGGGAAACCCTTTTGGGAGAAAAACTCCACACTCCAAAGCCACCCAATACAATATTTAGGAATCAATAAGATTACAATATACTTGTAGAGAAAGATTCCATAGGAGTATAACCAACCAGAGATCTAGAGGCAACTCAACATCTATAAGACTCTTACACACAACGTCCATCCCAAGCTCCTGATATATAGGAGATACAATACAGTAAATCGTCCATGATAATTACAAAACCATGAGCCAAAACCACCCAAAAGTGGCACCCAAATTATCTCCAATAAAAGATGCATTGTGATGTTTCAAATCACACACCAACATGTGTAACTCTCTCCTTTACAACTCTTTTAAGTGTCCATGTTTTCACATTTCCCAAAACAGGACATGTCCAACTTCTGGAGGCCATAACTTTTGATCTAGGTGTCCGATTAACGAACCGTTTGATGCGTTAGAAAGCTCATGAAGAGATCTATCAAGATATAACCTAATGTGTTAGTTACAACAAATTTAGGGGCATTTACGGACCTCTAAGTGTCTCAAATCTAAGTTTAAAACTTTTTTTGGGAGTTTAAAAAATTGAAAACTTTAATATCTTGCAATCCAGGTATGATCTTGAGTCAAAACTCAGCCAAGATGTTTACTTGATAGTTTTGCACCTTTTGGAAAAATTTAGGGTCCATCTATGCTGAAATGTAGAGTTACTAAAAATAGTAAGCCTTGCCATTTTAGCCCCTTTTGGAAACTTTGAAAATTCTAAATCATTCTTCAAGATAAAGGGTATTCAAAAAGACCAAAATTGGGAAGAATAGAAACCTTTTTTAGTTACAAGGTTGAGACAGCTTTCCTAATAGCTCTATGACTCCTTTTGGCTTAATAGTTGAGTGATATGCTAATTGCAACACTGTGGGAGTTGGGTGAAGATCAACAAGTTGTAACATTTGCATTGTCTCTTTAGCCATTACATTAATGATATCACCTAAATCAATCATAGTGTTTTGTATGAGGATGCCATTAATGTGAACATTCACAACTAAACTACCAGGATTTGCATATTTTGGGATAACTATATTTCCAAGCATGATGTTTATAAGTTGCCCAATGACTTGGACAATTTATGGATCCTTACATTTTTTGCTTGGCTTCTTTGGACATAACTCTCTAATGGTTTTGGTGTAGATTGGCACATCCTTAATTGCTTGGAATAAGGGGATTTTGACACAAACATTTTTTAGTTGTCCTAAGAAGTCAAATATTGGTTCATGTTCATGTCTTCCTGTGGTCAATCTATCTAGAAATGGTGGGTTATGGTTCATGATTTCTACCTTTGATTGATTTGACTTAGGATTTGGTGTTTTATTATTTTCCTGGAGTTTAGTGTCTATGGTTGGTGTTGGCAGGATACAGGGTAATTAGTAGAACTTATCCCAGGTCATCGCAAATGGAGTGCAGAGGATAAGGCCGATAGGGCTAATAGTATTAATGGTGTTTTGTAAGGGACACGTCCCTATTACAAGATATTGTATAAAGACATGTAATAGAGTAAATGTAATGTAAGTGGATAGAAGAAGTTTAATATACAAAACATAGACTTAGATCTCTCTTTTGTATCTAATATTGAATATGAATATATAAGAAGATATAAGGGTTATAACTAAAGGATTATATGTCTATTGATGTGTTTAACTTATTAGATGTGATTGGATCTATTGCATGATGTTTTTTCTTATTATTTTTCTTTGTTATTCTTTCACTATCATATCTGGGGTATAAACTAACTTTAGAGACTTAACCCAAGCTCAGATATTTAGACTATGTCTTGCTATTTCTTGCCAACAATTGGTTCTATTGTTGGGAACCTAGACAGAACAGTAGAGAATAAATAAGATGAATAAGTTAAAGGAAAGTATGGAACAATAAGAATAGTTAGAAAGGTAAAAAGGAAAGGGACCAAAAAATGTTATGATCTGTGGAGAATTCTCTTAGGTCTTACCCTTGTGAGAGGGGGTAGGCACCTAAGGGATGTTAAATGGAAAGGGGGTGGATCTAAAAAGATCCCTAAAAAGATGTAACTATTCAAATTAATCTAACCATGGGATACATAAGGATTAACAAAACACCATACCTAAAACACCCATCGCAATAGGGGATAACAAGAAATTAAGAGAAACTAGTGAAACTATACAAACCAGAATGGAAATGAACAGGGAAGAAAGAAAACAAAAAAACTTAGGAAAGACAAGAAAGATATCAGAGAAGGATAGAGAAGGTAGAAGAACTAAGAAGAGAACGCACCATAAAGGTTGCGGAAGGAAAAGCAGCAGAAATAGAGTGTGCCAATAAGGGTGCTGCTGAGTATGCCACTGGGGGTGCAACTGAACAACTAAATTAGAATTCACTAAATCTAGAGGAAGGGGATGAGTGTACCATGGGGGTTGCGACAAAAATTGATATACTCAATACTCTAGGACAAATAACACTGCATAGTGATAAAGCTACAAAGATCCTCAAAAGTTTAGAAGGAAGCATTATAGATTATGGGGATTGTAGGAGGACATGGGAAGAAGAATGCAACATAAACCTAACCCTATCACAATTAGGTAAATCACCATATATTCAACTTGACTTCACTAATGTTTAGATCAGGATTGATGAGCAATGGGAACTAATATTGAACCCCATGATAAATCTCCAGCCTTTAAAATTTGATAAGGAGTACGTAGACCATTTGGTGAATCGTAGTATGATGAGAATAAGGGAGAAGGAAGCATATGTGGTATTTGACAACACTGATTCCATGAGTACAAGACAGTTAAGGAAACCAACACCAATGAGTAATGAAATGTTGAACTAACAAATAAGAAGTTATCCTCTACAATGAAACAACAATTTGAAGAGGTACAACCCCCCAACCAAGAGTCACACAATGTGCCACATAAAGCTAGGAAAATTAGACAAACAAAAGAAGATAGAAGAAGAGATTGTAAGAGATTATGAAGAAATATTGGCCAAATATTACTTTGACATTAAACTACAAAGAGATAAAGGAAGGGAATGAAAACCATTACCACAAAGGACAAATAAGAAACTACAAAAGAACATAAAAAACACACTACAAAGAGGGAAACATAAGAAAAACCAAAAATGGACTCTCCCATCAAGTTGCCAGTGTTCGGTAAGGACACCTCTGAAGCAATAGATCATGTATTCATTTTAGAATCAACTTGTCAAAGAAATAATGTAACTCAGGATCAAACCAAGTTATTTGAATTTGTAGGAACCCTAAGAAATGAAGCCTTGAATTGGTATAGAAATAATTACCCTAATCATGAAAAAACATGGGACGAAATAAAGAAAGAGTTCTTAGATAAATTTAAATCCCCAAAGATCCCTACTAAAGGGGTAAGTAAAATGAGAGACCTAGTTCAGAAAAAGGGTGAATCTATCAAAGATTTGATAAAAGATTTAAGGAAATTTCCCAAAAATTAGAAGAACCATTGACATAAAAACAAAGAATTGAATGGTTTGTTTCAGGATTAAGCCTTGACATTCGAACATCCCTAGATGGAAAATTTTTTAATTCTTATTTAGAAGCAGTAACCTTAGCATTCCGTACAAAAGCACAAACCTAGTAGAGGAATAATAAATTTAAATAAAATATGGAAATGGAAAAACTTATATTAGAATTAGAACAGTTAAAACTAAAATAGGAGATCCTTGCAAGAAAAGAAAATAGTCTGCATAAACAAAGACCCAATATATGGTGCTCATACTATATAAGAGAGGGGCACCTAAGAAACAAATTCCTAATGATGAAAGGTGAGAAAAAGGTTGTCACATTAAAGGTAGACCTAAGAGTAATACCTAAGCGAAATAACACAGTATATTACAACATTTGCGGTGAAAGGGATGATCACAAAACAAAGGATTATCCATCACAACTGTTTAGATTAAGAGAAGACGATGACGAACATGAACCCTGGTGTACTGCACACCTCAACAATGGAACGGTTAACCAATAAATGACATATGTCAAGGGATTGGCTGAGAAACCACTCTACACCCAAATCATGGATACAAAGTTCCTAATTGGCTAAACCAAAGAAATGTCAATACATTGCAAAATACTAACCCCAATCAAATGCCATACATAAATAACTATAATAATGATGAAAGGGAATAATATAATGGTTATAGAGGTGGTAGAGGCCATAGTAGAGGTAGAAGAAAGAGAGATGATGCAACTTGTTATAAATATGGTAAACAAGGACACTTCACAAATGAATGTTGGGGGATAGGAAGAAACAATGTATATTTTGTGGAAACTCAGAGCATGACTTATTCACTTGAGATAAAGCACAACAGTATTTTAGAAGTGTACCTTCCCAGTCTAAAAGTGATGAATTATAAGGGTTCAATTCACAAAAAGGGGCCCGCATAATAAGGAAAATACCAAAAGATGTACTGCAAGCAGCTAGGAGATGTCAAAAGGAAAATAGGTATGAGTCAGACACTACATACAATGGAACATCAGATGATAACTACTACCATAACAAGTTAAAACCTAAACAAATAAACCAAAGGAAAAATAAAGAAAAAACTAAAGTTGCGGTAGTGACAAGACAGGGGACCAACACCGCAAAGATATAAAACATTGATAGTGAAGAAGAGGACAACTTCTTCCCTAACAAAAGCTAACATGACGAAATTCTAAAACAATGAAAACAAATAATAGCTAAATAACACCACAAAAACAACAACAACAACAACAACAATAAAAACATTTCTTTTTTGAAGAAGTGGTGGCGTTAAAACAAATGACACAGCTAACACAACAACACAATTTGGTAAATAAATTGAAACAATTTTGTAAATATTGGAATAATGATCAAAACTAAAAACCGCAAATAAGAAAAATGGAAAAGACAGACCGCCAGTGGAAAACCCGACCATTGATGAAAAATTCTCACATAGACAACAAAAGGATAAAGTAGGTTATGGTAGATCTTGCCGTAGATGTCAACATACTGCCAAAAAGGATTTGGGAACAACTAGGAAGGCCAAGACTAGAAGAAACCCCATATAATATAAGCTTGGCAGATGGATCCACTATGGGTACATTAGGAACTTGGATAAAAGTAGAAGTTTACATAATGGGAGCAAAACAAGTAATAGATTTTGAAATAGTAGCAATGAAACAACCATTCGACTCATTCAATGCGCTATTAGGTCTCCAATGGTTCATGAATGCTAATGGAATTGTAGACTCCAAAAAGGAGGAAATATCTTTTGCTGATGATAATAAAGTAGAACATATTCCACTAGGAAGGGGTCCATAAAATAAGCCTATGTAGAGGAGATTAGCCAATAAGACCATAGTGATGAGGATTAAAAAATCCTTTATTCAATATCCAAACTCCCTAAACATGAACTACTAGAGGAACCAAATTTAGAGGGGGAAGCAAAAGTAGAAAGTGACAATTATAGTACAAAAAGTGAGGATGTACTAAATGCATGGTTACAAGATTAATCTAACCAAAACTTAAAACTTGGAGAGTGGAAGAGTATTTATGGTCAAACTCATAGAGGAATCCCTACCACATAACACCACACTTAATGATATAGTACCACAAAATACATACGGCAACCCAGGAGATCACCTAAAAGACACAACCTCAAAATTATGTCAAGCCAACCACATCACAAAGGGCATTTCTCACATAAAACTTCCCAATTCTTAGGCGTAGGAGATCTACAAACCTACTTAATAGAAATGGAAAGGATTTTTGAATAAGAACAAATAAGGTTAAAATCACTACATCATACACTCGTATGCAATGCCACAAGCTGGTGGCATACACATAAAAACACAATCCAACACTAGCCAGTATTTAGAATCCTAATTAAAACTAGATACCTACTAGAAGAAGGGGAATATAAGATCATACTGAAATACCAAGGACAAATTACACCACATGAGTATTTGGACATATGCATGGTGGCTTGGAAGGGCATAAATGAATATGACACAAGGTTATATATCCAAATGTTCTACTAAATGTTGACACCAGTTGCACAAACTTGGTATATAAATTAGGAATGTAGAGCAAAAACAAAAGAATGGGATGAACTATAGGAAGACTTCCTACATACATTTTCATTCTATAGTCTAGACAAATATATCCACACTGCACTCCTCAAAATGAAAGAAATAATATTTATGCCTACTGAAGAAGCTAAGGAAGAAATACCACAATAATGTCTTCCACCACCTAAGATAGATGGGATATGGAAACTTATAGAGTGGATGGGCAAAGAAACTAATTACACTGATAGAAGATGCTTTAAAACCCTACAAGAGGATGATGAGGATAAACATAATTTGGACATAGAAGTTCAACAAGGAGAAATGGAAATCAAAATAACAACTGAGCCAAAAGATAAATACTACAATCAACAAGTCAAACTTAGAGGGTGAACCAAAATTGGCCAAAATAGAATACTATTGGGATGAAAGAGTGCTGGCACAAGTTGCTGAAATCTTATCCAAATTTGAGGATCTCTTTCCAAGGACATTTACAGGTTTAAAGGGTCTAAAAGAGGAAGGAGGATTAATGAAAATACAATTGAAAGAAGAAGCTAAACCATAGAAAAAGAGACCATACAGGTTGAATCCAAACATGAAGAAAAAGGTAAAACTAGAACTAGACAAAATGATCATAGTTGGGATAATCAAACTAGTTGAGGATGCAAAATGGATAAGTCCAATGGTTGTACAAAACAAGAAAACAGGGGAAGTGAGAATATGCATTGATTTTAGAGAGCTGAATAAAGAATGCATACATGACCCATTCCCTACTCCTTTCACCAAAGAAATACTAGAATCAGTTTCAGGAAGGGAAATATATTCATTTATTGATGGGTTCTCTGGGTGCCATCAAGTAAGAATAAGGGAAGAGGACCAACCTAAAACAACTTTTGCATCAGAATGGGGGTCCTTCATGTACATAGTTATGTTTTTTTCTTAAAGAATGCACCAACAGTATTTAGTAGAATAATGGTAAATGCATTCAAAGACTTTATCCATGATTTATTGGAGGTATATCTAGATGACTGGACAATGTATGGACTAGTGAAAGATCATGTACAAACATTGAGAATGATGTTGAACATATGCAAAAGTTTACAAATCTCATTGAATTTAAAGAAATGCATGTTTGCGGTACCATTTGGTACCTTATTAGGTCACATAATATGCAAAGAAGGATTAATGGTGGATCCATTAAAAGTAACACTAATAATGACTTTACCATCACCCAAAACAACACCAAAAGTGAAAATCTTCTTGGGATATGCAGGGTACCACCGTAAATTCATACAAGGATATGCGACAATTGCAACACCACTATAAGAGTTAAAGAAAAAATCTAGGAAAGTTATTGAATGGAATGGACAATGTCAAAATTCTTTCAATACATTAAATAAAAGATTGCATAAGAACCAATATTAATCTTTCCAGACTAGACAATACCATTCCATGTGCATGTGGATGCCTCTAGCATGGCAATAGGAGAAGTGTTAGTGCAACCAAAGGGGACTAAGGACCATCCCATAGACTTTTCCAGTAGAAAATTATCAAAGGTAGAGAAAAATTATACAACTACTAAAAGAGAAGCCCTGGCAATGGTCTATGCTTTACAAAAATTTAGACACTACCTACTATCTACACCATTTATTTTCTATACAGACCATGAACCTTTGAAATATTTATTGAATAAACCAATTACTCAAGGGAGAATATGTCATTGGTTACTCCTATTCTAGGAGTTTGATTTTAAAATCATGGTGAAACCAGGAAGGAACAATCAAGGCCTAGATTACCTATCTGGAATAGAAACAAGAGAAGAATTAGATAGCCAAGAAGAAGACTTTACTGGTGCAAACTTATTCAGGGTAACTACAATACTAGAAGAATTACACGAGATAGCAATCTTATTGTCTATATGTGAATTCCCATAGGACATATCACTGCAAGACAAACAAACCCTAATGGTGAAAGCTTTGCCATATACACTAATAGAAGGGAAGCTACATGTGATAGGAAAACATGATATCATAAGGAGAGTTGTTTATGAGTATGAAAGATAAGCTATCCTACGAGAAGCTCATGAAGGAAATTTCGGTGGACATAATTGCAAAGAGACAACAGTAAAAAGGATCAAATTGGTGGGATTATGGTGGCCTACCTTACACAGGGATGCAAAACATTATGTCAAAAATTGTGATATATGTCAGACAGTAGGGAAACCTACTACAAAAGATGAAATGCCACTAAAACTAGTATTAGCACAAATATCATTTGAAAAATGGGCAATAGACTTCATAGGCCCAATAGACCCCCTCTGCAAAACACTCTAAGGCCTTATTTATCATTACCAGGGTAGAGTATCTGACTAAATGGGCAGAGGTGGAACCAACAGGGGATTGCATAATAAAAACCATCATAAAATTCTTATATTAGAACATTATAACAAGATTTGGTTGTCCCCTAAGCATAACAAGTGATCAAGGGAAGCACTTTCTAAATAAAGTAATTGAGGAGCTATTACAGAGTTTTATGATCACCCATAATAGAATCTTACCATATCACCTACAAGAAAATGGAGGCTCTAAACAAGATAATTGGGACAACTCTAACTAAGATGTGCGATGGAAATAGGGAAGATTGGGATATAAAAGTACTTGCGGTACTATGGGCTTACCGTACTTCATATAAAAGAACCACTAAGTTCACATCATTTGAATTGGTCTATGGAATGGATGCAATGGTGCATATGAACTTCATAATCCCTAATTTTTGTGCCCCATTAAACTTGCAGTTAAGTGAGGAAGACTCCCTAACCCAAAGAATTGATGATCTGGAGAAACTGGATGAGAATCAACTCATTGCACTATATAATCAAAAATTAGAATGGAACCGATAGAAAGTCTGGCATGATAGGAATCTACGCTTGAAAATATTCAAAGAAGGGGATTTAGTCCTACTCTATAAAATCAAATTTAAGAAACAAGGGAAGCTTAAGGTATGATGGTTAGGACGTTACTACATATAAGAAATTGGAAAATCCAGAGCAATACTACTCAAGTCCATTGACAAAGAAACCCTAACAAGGTATGTAAATGGAGCATGACTAAAGCATTATCATTAGTTGGTAGATTAAAGAAAAGACATGTGAAATTCATAAAATGTATCATATGTACTATAGTATAACGTAAGACAAACAAAATACCATTAGCAAGATGTGGGAAATGTTAACGGCTACAAAACCCCGGGAAGATGGAAACATGAAAAGTAATAAATGCATAACAATACTATTCAAACCTATATAAGATCGGAATGGAGTATACACAACTTTGCATTCTCAAAGAAAACATTGTGAACTAAAAGCATATTGAATTCAAGAAACCCTAGCTAGAGTCTATGAATTATAACAATGGCAACCCCTTTCTTAGTCGATATTTGTGAGAAGCCAAGGCCTAAGTATAAAAAGCATTTGTATAAGGCTATTGAAGTAGACAAGGAGGGGGCTTTTTTTGAGATCCCACCTGATATAGCTTATACTAAAGGTATCTAAAAGTACATACATGAACCCATATCAGAGATCGATCACACAAAGTTTGAGGAGCTTTGCAAGACACTCCTCTATCCAGATTAGACCGACTATCTATCATAGTACCGAGAAATGGAGAAAAAGAAGTTGGATATATTGAAATATTATCCAGATTTCTTCATGGAACATGAGTGGGTAAGAATAGTACTAAGCAAAATTCATGACGAGTTTATCTATCTAGATAAACCATATCGCATTACTAAACAAGCTTTTCAAGTAGTCAGAGGACTGAGTGCAGTTGGGGAATTGCTATCCAAAAAGGTAATAAAGAATGAAAAAGTGAACGAACTGACTAGTACAACACCAGATGATCGAAGCCTCAATGTCAGAGAAATTATTAACCTTGTAGTACGATATGCAAGGTCATGGGCATCACCTACAAAATCTATTACACAAAATGCAAGGACTCGACGATCAGCACATCCATCCATACCATATACCAGATGGTGGTCAAAGGGAAAGATTTTGATTTGTGCAAGGTGTTGCGAGAACAACTAATGGAGAATGTACAGAAGATGAAAAAATTGCACTATAACTTCCGATAGGGAACACTAATCATACACCTAGTTTTCTATTTTATGAATGCACTCCCTAATTTTGTTGGGAAAGTATGGCAAACAAACACTTCTATCACCGCACAAATCACACAACATACAAAAACCTTTGTGGATAAACCATCATATCTTACCACATATTAGGGGGTTTTCAAGGCCCTACAATAGCAAATGTAGGCTAGGGAGAGGATACCATATGAGTCAATCAAGAAATACATAAAACACATCACATTTTTGGTAGATAAGGACTACACATACATGGAAGTCGTAGAACCCAGGACCTCGTGGATACCTTGGCTCCCATATGAGATCACAAAATAAGAAGTAGATGCATTTGCTAAGAATCTACTTAGCAAACCTAAGTATCCAAATGTAAAAAGGTTTGGAACATATAAACAGCTTATGGATAGGTAATAGAAAAAGGATGTAGAGGAACAAGTAGAAAAGAACAAGGGGAAACTACATGAAAAATGGGGCATACCATCTAAGGAAGCTTCGCAACCAAGCTCCCCAACACCACAACCTAACACATCAACACTGCAGGCCAGTACTATAGCAACATCACAAACACAGAGGTTGGGGAGACTTCACTCCATAATCCACAGTGCCCAAACTGCAACAAAACTAGCCTCCTCAGCTTAGATAGTATCAAATCCACAACAAAGAGGGAAAGAGCTAGATGTGCAAGAGATCTTTGAAATCCGTGTATAAATGAGCATAGAAAAGAAAAAGAAAATGACCAAAGCAAAGCAAGGGATAAAAAGGAGAATTATTAAAGACTCTGGTGGAGCAGAAATAGAAGAAGAAGATATAAAGGAAATCCAAAAAGCTCTGCGAAAGAAAAGACAAACCATAAAATAAACTTCAGTGCAAATTGAGGCAATAGAGGCCACACATGAAGCACAACAAGCTGAGTAGGAAGAAGAACCAATAATAGACGTGGGTACTATGACTAAAGCCATTATCCACCATGGCATGTTACCGTAGGATCTCACTCTGTATAGTCAAGTGGGTGAAGAAAATAAAAAAAGAATAATCAGGGCACTAATAAGATATATTCGCACAACAGATTAGTCACTGGAAGAAATCATGTAGGATTTTCCAAAGGAAGTATGCAATGCATTTAAGGGAAAAAATGAAAAAAGTGGTAGAATTAGAAGAAGCAATAAGACAAAAAGCAATCAAAGAGGTAGACCCAAATATGTCTACCACAGAAAAGGAGAAGATGACACAGTTGTAGGACAAAGAGCTAAGAACAAAGCAAAGAGTAGACACCTTGATGCTTGAAATAGATGAAGAAAGAAGCAAGCTCCAAAAATAAATAGAGGAGTTAACAAAGAAGGTGTATGCTACAATTAGGGAGAAGGAGAGAAATGAACAAAAACAAGAAAGAAATTCTCCATAGCATAGCGCCCAACAAAGTGAATAGGAAGCAGAGAAAGAACAAATAGATACTCCTAGGGCGTCTTCCACCACATCCCCAATCCAATCTATTAAAGACTTGTTGGTGTAGGAGAAATAAATACAACCAATTGTCACACCTTAGCTTCTACAAGTCCCACTATTAGGCTCACAAGTCAATTTTTTAGGGATATATCCAATCCAAAAATTATAGCTAGGGGATATTTTCCATGCCACTGCAAGAGAAGAGATTCTATGTAACAACATGTGGACATCATAGAACATTTGTAGGAGGCTATAACAACAATTCAAAATCAACAAGAAGGGATACAACACTACCACTACCAAAACAACTGAAGAAACTAGTGAATAGCCTATAGGGAGAGATGCAATATGAAGAGACCAAAATCAAGCAGCAGGCTAGTGAAGAAATGACTAAGAAAAGAATGACTGATGAAATAAAGAAATGTGTGGCAGCACATACACAACTAGAAAATTAGATTAAGAACCTACAATAAGCAATAAACGAAGAAAATGTCCTATACCAATTCTACACACAATGGCCTACAACAAAAAAATATCAAGGATCAGATGGATCACCTAGAGGCGCAAGTTGTATAGACAGTCAGAACATATGATCCACTTAAGGACATGGATGGCTTAGTTAGGGCATAAATTGAAAACATCCACACACGACTGCAACAACTATAGGATTGGAGAGAAAAAATCAAGATGCAGATCAAGAGGTTGAGAGAAGTGGCCAGCTTAAGATTAGCTCATTTGACAGGGTTACTCAGATAGGCTAAGTAGATCACATAGAAGATACACATCTAGGGGCTGCCAGTCTTGCAGAGGTAGAAACAACCCACATATAGATTCAAGGTGATATACAAGTGTTACAATAGGCCAAGAAGCAGTGGGACACCACCCTGACATAACTGAAGCTGATCTACAAGAACATCCTCACGGGTAACGAGTGTTGCATGTCTTGAGGACAAGACGTATTTTCAAAAAGGGGGGATGATGTTGTCAGGCTATAGGACAACTAGTAGAACTTACTGCAGGTCATCGCAAATGGAGTGCAAAGGATAAGTCTGACATGGATAATAGTATTACTAGTGTTTTGTAAGGGACACATCCCTATTACATAATATTGTATAAAGACATGTAATAGAGTAAATGTAATGTAAGTGGATAGAAGAAGTATAACATATAGAGCAGAGACTTAGAGATGCCTTTTGTATCTAATATTGAATATGAATATATAAGGAGATATAAGGGTTATAAATAAAGGATTATATGTCTATTGATATGTTTAACTTATTGAATGTGATTGGATCTACTGCATGATGTTGTTTCTTATTATTGTTCTCTATTATTCTATCACTGTCACATCTAGGGTATAAATTGGCTTTAGAGACTAAACTCAGGCTCAAATCTTCAGACTGTGTCCTACTATTTCTTACCAACAATTAGAGTAGCCATGGGGAGTTCCATGATAATTGGTGTAGTTGGTCTAGAAAGCAACTTCCCTAATAAAAGTTGCACATTGCTTACCTCAACCACATAGGTCAGGTATTGGAAGACTTCATTAGTGTATGTTAGTTGAGCTAACTTATTGTTGGGGTTAGGTGCAAGTTGGGTTAGGCAATTGTATGGTGCACTCGTGAGGGAAGAGGCACAAATATCCACTTCCGTTGATGCTGAGAGGGATCAGCCCTCCACAGTTGCATTGATTAGTGCAACTGGCTTTATGAGTTGATGTCAGGAGCACTCTTCTTCCAGCTTTGGCAGTTGGAGTATTGTGGGGACACCAACATTTGCAGATGAGTTAGGAGATACTCATCTTTTTTGGCAGTTGTTTGGGTCCATAACCCACAGGCCCAGTGGTCAGTTGCATTGGGGGTGGTTTTTGCACAGGGTGATAGGATTTGACAGGATAGGAGGATATTGTTACTGTAGGACAGTGCAGAGATTTGACTATAGTGCTTTCCACCAGGTCATTTGGGATCCTGGTAGTCTGCCAGATAATGTCTTGGTCATTGCCATTGATGAGGGCAGTAATCTAGTTCAGTGGTGTGGTCTATCTAGGGTCATTTTGGACCCTGGAATTGTTCGACACACTACCTCTTCAGGGCCACAATACGTTGCTTCACATCTTTGGCTTGATATTGTTGGTGGTAGCGTGAGGCAGCAGAGGATTTGGTGCAAGTGGTCCAGCTTTGTGGTTATCACTATTCATCACAGGTTATTAGATGAGTTGATGGATAGTGTGATGGAGAATGGAGTATCTAGTGTGCTTGATTGCAGTACTTGTGCAGGCTTTTGGTTGATGGCACCTGGATACGTTGATCTTTTGTAGATAGAGGCAAAATTCTTTTACTCCAGCCCTTGGAGGATGTTTGGTGATGGTATCTTCATGTTGATGAACTCTTATTGCATTGCCTGCCTTAGGCATCAACGATTGATTTGGGATCCAGGCATACCATGGATTGTTGGTTGGAGTTATTACAGTGTTGAGATTGCTTGGGGTTAAGCAATTTCAGGGAGGGCAGACTGTAATGTCCCCATTTTTAGGCCCTCATGTAGTTTGGTGGTGCTGGCTTCTGGGGTGGTTCCAGCACAGCCAGAGTAGAGTTTTTGTTGCTCAGCAGGGTTCAGACGGACAATTGGAGTTGATCAACACTTTCTACGCCTGATTCAGACAACTTGTCCAAGACTTGCTATTTTTAGTAATTCCCTATTTTTTAGGAGGTGTGGGATCGGGCTTTGTTTGACCAGTTGGGAGTTCCTATTTTTTAGGGATGTTTCTTTTGTCAGTAGTTCCTACTTTTTAGGAGTTACTATTTATAGTAACCTGCTATTTTGGGACTTTATGTCAATTGACCCTTGTAGGCTAGAGCAGATGGTTAAGGGGTCTTATTTTGGTAGTATTCGATGTGGCTTCGCCTCTAGTGTTCAGTGAGAGTTCAGGTTTGACCTTCGTTGGACTCCGTTTGGCACACTTACTATTTATAGTAAGTTACTTTTTCAGGGAGTTGGGGTTTCTATTTATAGCAGGGCACCTGGACAGGTCTTAGATGCAGTGTTGACCAATGTTTGGGCCTTTGCAGATGTTTCAGGACTCAGTGGTGTGTACTTACTATTTATAGTAGGTCAGCTATCGGAAGTTGCTATTTGTGGCAGGGCGCCTGATCATTCAGTGTTTGGCAGTTTTGATGTTGGTTTCAGTTGGCGTAGCAAATTGATGGAATTTTAAGGAGATATTAATATTTTGACATGTTATTAATGATGTTAATTAAAAGTTTATAATATAAATTTATATTTGACTTTATATTAAAAGGGGGACAATGACACATGATAAAGTGCAATTAATGATATTAATTTATTATGGGCACAATAACCAAGGTACTTTTGAGGCAACTAAAGTAAAAATAATAAAATATTATTTTAAAAGCCAAAAAACATTTTGGAAAGTCATGCATGTTCATGAGAATATAAAAGCTCTCAAAAGCCAAATCAACCTCATTAATTATTGAATGATCATATGAATTTGCTTTGTGGTTTTCTGGAGAAGACAAGGGTTTCAGTATATCAGCCATTGAAGAATGAAAACTCTTCAATGTTTATGCAATTCTGAGGCTGTGCAATACCAGCTGATATTATTGCCTGAGGAGAGCTTCATTTTGGAGTTCTATTTGTGCTTAAAGGTGAAAGATATCATTAAGGGTTTGAAGATTAATGAAGAATAATTAATTGCAGACTTGTAGCTTCATTCTTGGCAGCCATTTATATCAGATTTCAAGCTTTTTGTTGGCTGCTACAGTGTTGTGAATAGTGCCACTATAGTACCGTGAACAATACCGTGAACAGTACCGCTATAGTGATGCGCTACAGTAATGCGCTACAGTAAATGCTACAGTGCGTGAACAGTGTTGACAGCAGCAACATAGGTGATCAGGTTTGAAGGTAAATAAGGTTTCCTTCATTCGAGTATGCACATAATTGTAAAAAGCTTTTGGAAATAGTTTAATAAATCATTTGTAGCAGATGTCTTTATTTAGTTGATTTGCAATTTCCTTTGTTGCATTGTTCCTAGCATCTTATTGAGAAAACACAAAAATTATATATATTTCAAGAACCAAAACAAACATTCATCATTTGCAGAGCTTTGGAAACCGGAGAACTAGAGGGGTTCATTACAATAGGTAATTGAGTAGCTCTTGGTGGTGTAGGAGCAACATTATTTGGCATGATTCCTAGTTGTTGTGTCAAGGGTTGTGGCTACTGTTGGAAGCCAACATTGGGGTTTGACCAATTTTGGTTCCCCTACCATTGCTACTACCATGCATTAGGTGATGGTTGCCACTGCTAGTTTTGGACTTGTGACTGGTATGGATTTTGCTACCATCCCCCTTGTTGTGGTGTCCAATTAGGTGGTATTGAGTTTTTCCAAGCTAGAGGAGGCATGTTGTTCCATGGAGTATTATACTAGTTGGAAGCATTGGAAAATGAACTAGGAAATGAAGTATCATAATACAAGGGTTGTTGAAACATACCTTGTTGTTTCCATGGTTTACATTGTGCTACATAGAAAACTTGTCCATCTTCAGCTTCTAGCAACTTGAATTCAAGTTTCTCATGCCTTTCTTCAGTTATGCTGGCTATCCTCTTGCATTTACAACCAGTCTTCTTTTATCTACAATGGGGGCAGTATTTGGCTAAAGTCACTTCTGCTTCCTCCTACTTCTTCTTGACATGCAACGTGTCTAATTGAGTTGTCAGGTGACTTATTATATCTTGTTTCATGTCCTTAAGAAGATTGCTAAGTTCTACTCTAGAGACTCCTGTAACAATCTTTGTAGAAGACAACACTATGAGGCCATGAATCTTTTTCATTCTGGACCTTGAGTAGTTTCTATAGATTTTACAAAAAATTTCAAATGGTACTTGAAAAATATCACCTCCACCAATCAGGTCTAGAGAATCCACACATTCCTCATTTACTCCTCTTAGAAATACAAGTTTGAGTGATTCTAGAGACATCATGTTCCGTCTTGACTTCTGCAGGCAAAACAAAAACCTCTCCACATAATTCTCAAGGGGCTCATCTTCTTTCTAAGTCATTCTAAATATGCCATCTCCCCTCATATCCCTACCTTGGTAGTAATATTGATATTTTTGTAGGACTTTTCCTTCATAGTCCACTAATTTTCAACTGCATATCTACCTAATCCCATAAACCACCTCAAAGTAGCATCTTTGAGGGTAGCTGGAAAAAGCTTCAATCTATGCTCATCTATGGTATAATCATAGCTTCAACAGAGGACATCAAACTTGAATAAAAATTTGTTTGGGTCCTTCATGATTAATCCATGAAAATTTGGTAGAGCAGAGGGAGGAATGTTCTTCAAGGGTGTTCCTCGTGCTTGGTCAGTGATAGGGATTTGGAAGGTAATAGGGTCAGCAAGATTCTCTACTTCTTGATCATCCATTATGACTTGATCCAAAGTAACTTCTTCTTCTTCAATGGTAATATCACTTGTCTGTTCTGTTACTACAACTATATCTTCTTGGTCTATAGTGTCTTCTATTGATGCAGACACCTCTCCTTCAGAAATAGTTTCTTATCTATCTCTATCATTCATAAGGAATCTTCCAAAATAGTCTCTTCTTTGTCACGTGCAATACTCATATTTCTCTTAATGTCTCTGCTACACAATGTTAGCGAATATATTTATATATTTTTTAATTGACTAAATAGTCGTAAGTTGCAAAAATGAGCCTAAAACCTAAGGAAAGAAAAATAAACTATCTCAAACCCCAAAGCTTCTAAAGCTTTGACACCATTCCCCAAGAACAACACAAAAAATGTGGATTTTTATCAATCCCTCAATAAACCTAATGCATTTGAGGCTTACATATAACTCAACATATGTCCTCATTCCATATCAAGCGGCTCAATGAGTGATGACATACTACATTTACTTTATCAATCCAGAGATGTGTTTTCTTGGTATGGTGTTGGTACTATGTGTACAACTAACGATTTTTGGGGATTGAAATAATACAGTTGGGTATAGCTAGAAAATGATGTTCTTTGCAAAATAAGAAAGGAATATAATACTGCACTTTAATTTCTATTTTATAAAGTTTGAAGTTAATTGTATTAACAACTAACTGAAACAAAGTAATAAACTGAAACTGAATCAAACAAATCTAGTTCTAATTATACAAATCTAATGCTAATAGGTTGTAGTCCACCTCAAGTGGGCCCTTACTTGGATTGACTATGCCCTTTTTCCTCCTTTTATCAACTACTTAATCAAAATTAGTATCCTAATGGATTTTCCATATTCAAGAGTGAAAACTATTTAAGATAGAAAACTCTATTTTCTTATTGACTACAACAATCTAGTATGTGCATAAAGAAAATATAACCATTCTAGATATGCTAGATCAAAAGAATATATACACATCTAGCAAGAGTTTAAATACATTTATGACTAGTCGACCACTTCCCATCATATGAGGGAAGGGATCTTATTTTTGGAAAAACAAAACAAAACTAGGAAACTAAACTTAAAATAACCAAATAAGAATACTTCTAATAGGAGTATGGTACAAGCAAGTTAATTAAGGAACATGGGAGTGAATAACCAAAATCATTCAATCCCTCCACATTCCTTGCTAAATGATATGCATTTTCCATCTATTAAATGCCCCTTTTCTTGCTATTTTTGAAGTTCATCCTTATCTGTAGAGGAGTTAATCATTGCTAGATAGCTATAAGTGGCCACAAGATATGCTACAAGAGATAGTCCTTTGGTTATAAGAAGCAGATTCTTTAGCTACAGGTAATTTGTCCCTTGGTTGCATGTTCACTATAGTTTTGGCTGCAAGTTATTACTCTAGGTTGTTACAGGAAGGAGTTAGTCCCATATAAAAATACTTGTTGTCACCTGAATTTGCACTCTGTTTTTGAAGCTTTTGGCAGTTCAAACAAATTCAACGAAACATGGGATTGGTCTCAAGGTGTGGGACCTTGCAATTGAGACCAAACCTCCAGAGAAGGCTGGTTCCTCTTTCTAGACTTAAGGTCTAGAGAATTTAGCTAAACCTATGCTACTGATCACCGAAGAAAAGGGAGAGAAGGAAACTGAAATTGAAATGGGGGTGATGCACCAAGATTTAGTATGTTTAGCTAGAGCTAACATAACACAGTAATGATTTCAAAGGATGAATAAACTAACACAGACTCATTCAATCTTTAACATAGGCCAAAATGGAATACTAAAACTTATAAAGGGATCATTTTATCCACAAGATAAATGAATAGCATTCAAGTAGACATAGTGTAGATGAAAATGAGAGGCAAAATCAGTTGCTTGTATTAACCATAGAGGCCAAATAGCCATTACAAAAGAACGATAATTCACTATAGAAGAAATAGACACAAAATGATAAGTTACATTCATAGGTGAACCACAATCAGAGACATTAAAGGCTTAGCTTCAAGCACAATGTATCAGATCTGACTGGTTCTTGTAATGCATTACAAGGTCTGAAACTACAACGAACTCCCTTGCTCACATAGTGACATAGAAGAACAACTAACCAACCCAAAATACCTCTCAAACATATGCATATATAGCATTTTTTTATCACTATAGCAGCCATGTACATGGGAAAGAGTGGTCAAAAAATAAAACAAGTCACCCATGCTGCAATAAATTTACTTTTGCATCCTTGGAACATTCCCACATGGCTCTACCCTGGAAATCTATTGAAGAAGAGTGTCCGCCCATGCCTTGGGTACAAGAAATTCAATGTAAAGGAGCTACAGTGGCATAGAGGGGCGATAAATCTATTTTCCACAAGTAATTAGGCTTTGAAGAAGCATTAATGGTAGCCAGGAAGGTCGCTGAGTAGTCCCATCGTATCTTGAATAGTAGAAAGAGTTTGGAAGGCAAAATAGGTTGGACCTCAACTAATCGGGCTTCCTCTGATTGGGCCTTTGAAAGGTGAAGAAGGAAACCCCAATCTCCATAGTCTGAAATAGGCCATAGGGAAACTATCAGGCTTTGGAGGTTGGGCCTTCACCGTGCATCATGCTTTTGAAAAAAAGAACCGTTGGATCCCTGACTCTGTAATACTTGGAAGTGTTGCAAGTATGAGGTGAGCCAGTGTTGTCATTGATGTCAACATACTCATATTGCATTGACAAGAAGGATTTGATGAGCTGTGTGCTGAGGATATTGAGAAAATTAGCCTCAGTCAGGAACAGTGAAGAACAGTGATGAGAAGAAGGTAAATGTACTGTATAGGATGAGAACCGGAGGATGCGGATTAAAGGGTTAGTAGATATGAGTCTTGAGATGCTACAGTTAAGATTTCAGAGGTCCGCATGAAGATCTGAAGGAGTTGTGGCTGCCGGTATAGAACCGGGTCCGGCAAGTATCCAGAGGTGACAGAGGATCACAAAAAGGTCCGGTGAGGTCTGGAATTGTATCATCCTAATCTGCAGATTGGACGGAGTGTTTGGGATGTCCTTGTGATGTGTCATCCTGATTTTTGTATGATTTGGAGGTCCGGAAGTACCTCTTGCATTATGACAGTGGCGACAGACTGTGTTCTTGAAGTTCCGGATGAGGAAGACAAGAGATCCCAGTAAGTAGAGGAAGTGCGGATGTATCCGGACATTCATACAGGCTTGTGAAGGTTCTTGGATCATGTTTAGGTTGTGTTGTTGGTCCGCATTGATGGTAGAGCCCGGAATTGAAGTTATTCTTCCGGATGAAGTTCTTGCTCTGTTTAGCCGACCGGATGAGTTGTTCATCCTGCGAATGTTCTTGTGATGGCCGACCGGATGTGTTATTCATCTTGCGGATACTCCTATGGTTGTTTGCCGACTTAGATGCTTGTTCCTAAGTCGATGTCTTGTATAAATAATAGTTTGTGAGTTCATTTCAAAGTGTGGTGTGAGGATGAGTGCGGCATAGCGAAGAAACGTGCGAAAGGAAGAGCAGAGACTTTGGGCTTAATTGGAATTGATCCAGACATGGTAGAGATGTCATTCTCCAGTTCAAGACTGTGATTTTCATCACTTTGTAGACAGTGTGTCTCCTTGTAGGCAGTGGGCCTCTTTGTGAGCAGTGTGCTCGGGCAGTGAGCCCTTATTGGCATGTGCCATTCATTTTTCTTTATTCTTCTAACAGAGAATAATTCTTGGGTTAATCACCCCGTGGTTTTTCCCTTAACCGGGTTTTCCACGTCAAAATCTTGGTGTTCAATGTGTTGATGCTTATCTGCTCTTGTGTTTATGTATTATGCTTCCATGGATGAGTATTTGATATGCTGCTAACTAACAACAGAGAATTAAGTGTTTGAAAGAGGAAGAAGTTTTATACAACTGATTCACCCCCCCCTCTCAGTTGTATGCCCTAGATCCAACAATTGGTATCAGAGCCAAGTTCCTCTGATAGGAGCTTAACCGCTTGAGGAGATCCAGGATGTCGTCATACAAGAAGGATAGTCCGAAGTTCGATGGAACCAACTTCACTCTCTGGAAAGGTCGCATGAAGTGTCACTTGGAATGTATGGGAAATGCATACTTGGCTATGATTTCAAAACCATATGTACCTCCACAAGGTGGTCCGACAACTCTGAATGAAATCACAGAAGCTGAAAACAATCTGCGGACCAAGGAAGCTCTTCTAAGCGCATTGAATGACTCAGATCTCTCGAATGTCATTGACCTACCAACTGCATATGAGATCCTAACTAAACTGGAACTTCTGTATGAAGGAGATGAGTTTGTCAAAAGTGCAAGGTTGCAAAGTCTGAAAGGGAAATTTGAAAGATTGAAAATGAGAGATGATGAAAACATCACTACCTTTATGCCAAGAGTAAATGAGCTGGTATGTGGAATCAGAAATGCTGGTGGAACTTTAGATGAAAATGAGATTGTCTGCAAAATCCTAAGATCCCTTCCTGCTGCCTACAAAATCAAAGTTGCTGCCATTGATGAATTCAGAGCCCACACAACTGTCACAAGAGAACAACTGGCTGGCAAACTAGCTGCATTTGAAATGACCGAGTTTGGAGATGATCCTCCCAAGACTGAATCTGCCTTCAAAGCCAGTGCCTATGTGAAAGGCAAACAGAGATTTGATCCGGGTGAAAACTCATCAAGGAAAATGTCATGGTATGATCAAGCAAGAAGAGACATGGAAGAAGAAGAAGCAGAAACAGCTCAACTTGAAGCCCTCATTGCAAAGAGACTGCCAAGAGGATCCGGTAAGTATGAAGGAAAACTACCCTTTAAGTGTTTCAACTGCAATAAGATTGGTCATTTTGCCTCAAGATGTCCGGAGAGATCTGCAAGATCTAATACTCATAGACAAAGGTTTCAAAAGAATTGCTATTATGTTCATGAAGAAGATGACAATGAAGGAGTAACAGATGATGAATCAGAACTAGGAAGCAAATCCGGAAATGAGTGGGTGTTTATAGCCATCAAGGAAGAAGATTCAATACTCTCTGAATCTGTCAATCACAAAGTTGTTGAAAAAGCCTTGGCTGCTCAAGTGGAAGAAAAGGATGATTGGGTTATTGACAGTGGATGTTCTCACCATATGACTGGTGACAAGAATAAGTTCTTAGATTTGGAAAGATATGAAGGAGGAATGGTAAAGTTTGGTGACAATTCTGCTGGCAAAATCAGAGGTAGGGGAACTATTTCCTTTGATGGTAAGAGCAAAACAGGAAATGTACTGTATGTTGAAGGGTTGAAGCACAATCTTCTCAGTGTTGGTCAGTTAGTGGACAAAGGCTATGATCTCCGGTTCAAGAATGGAAAATGCAGAATCTTTACAAGCTCCGGAACTGAAATTGCATCCGGTACTCAGACAAAAGGTAACATCTTTCATCTGGTTGGTTCAAATAAAAGTTGTTTGTTTGTTCAAATTAATCAGAGTTGGTTATGGCATAGAAGAATGTGTCATGTAAATTTTGATAACATCATCAAGATAAGCAATACTCAGGCTGTGAGAGATCTTCCAAAATTGATGAAACCTACAAATAGTGTGTGTAAAGAATGTCAGTTAGGTAAACAAAGCAGAGTCTCTTTCAAAAGCAAAGATCAGTCTTCTACCAGATTGTTGGAATTAGTACATACTGATCTATGTGGTCCGACAAGAATCAAGAGTCTGCAAGGTGATAGATATTTCATGTTGTTAATTGATGATCATTCCCGGATGATGTGGGTTACCTTTCTAAAAGAAAAATCAGAAGCTTTTGAGAAGTTCAAAATCTTCAAAGCTATGGTGGAGAATCAAACCGGATTGAAACTAAAGTGTCTAAGGTCTGATAGAGGTGGTGAATTTACATCTGGTGAATTCATTGACTTTTGTGAGAAACAGGGTATAAGGAGACAGTTGTCTGCTCCTAAGACTCCACAGCAGAATGGAGTAGTTGAGAGAAAGAACCGGACCATCCAGGAAGCTGCTAGGACAATGATGTTGGAAGCAAATGTTCCTCAAATGTTTTGGAAAGAAGCTATCAGCACTGCAGTCTACACTCTCAATCGAGTTCAAATCAGAAACAACACCGGTAAGACCCCCTATGAACTCTGGTTTGGCATCACTCCTACTGTGAAATATTTCAGAGTATTTGGTAGCAAGTGTTATATTAAAAGAGATGAAGATTTAGGAAAGTTTGATGCTAGAAGTGATGAAGGAATTTTCTTGGGCTACTCCACTCAAAGCAAAGCATACCGGTGTTACAATAAGAGATTGAGGAAGATGATAGAAAGCACCAATGTAAAGGTTGATGAAGGGATTGAGAAGCCTTCAAGATTTTATGAGTTTGATGAAGATGACCAAGACAGTGTTCAAGGACCTCAATCCTCTCTGGTGAGACAGAGTCAGCCTGATCCGGCAAATCAGGAAGAAGAGATAGGTTTGAATGAGCCTGATCAAGAAACAGCAGTGCTGGATACTCCCAAAATTCCAAGGTATGTAAGACTGAATCACTCTGAAGATCAGATCATAGGTGACAGAAGCAAAGGTGTACAAACTAGAAGGAATATTGCTCAAAATCAGAATGAATGTTGTCTGATTTCAAAGATTGAACCTAAAACAATAAATGAAGCCTGCAATGATGAAAACTGGACCAAAGCAATGGAAGATGAATTGATGCAAATTGAGAAAAATCATACTTGGGATCTTGTTCCCAGACCTAGAGACAGGAATGTAATTGGAACCAAGTGGGTCTTCCGGAACAAACTAAATGAAGCTGGTGAAGTAATCAGAAACAAAGCTAGATTGGTCTGCAAAGGCTACTCTCAAATAGAAGGAATTGACTTTGAAGAGACTTTTGCTCCGGTAGCAAGAATTGAAGCAGTCAGATTACTTCTTGCATTTGCTGCCTTCAAAGACTTCAAGGTATATCAGATGGATGTCAAGTCTGCCTTCCTAAATGGTGATCTGGAAGAAGAAGTCTACATTGAACAACTGGATGGATTTCAATTGTCTGATAATGATGATATGGTCTGCAAGTTGAAGAAAGCCTTGTATGGATTGAAGCAAGCCCCAAGAGCATGGTATGAAAGGTTGGATAAGCATCTTGTGCAGATTGGATTCAACAAAGGTACTGCTGACAGTAACTTATATTTCAAAATTGATCATGAAAACATTCTGATTGTTGAAGTGTTTGTGGATGATATCATTTTTGGAGGAAGAGATAGTATGTGCAAAACTTTTGCTAATCAGATGAAAAGTGAGTTTGAAATGTCTATGCTTGGTGAAATGAATTTCTTCTTGGGACTGCAAATTACTCAAACAAAAGAAGGGATCTTCATTTCTCAGACCAAATATGTGAAAGAATTGTTAAGGAAATTTGGTATGGAAGACTCAAAGCCAATGAACACTCCTATGGCAACCGGATGTAAGCTAAGCAAAGATGATGATTCTCCAAAAGTAGATCAGACAAAGTATAGATCAATGATTGGTGGATTGTTGTATCTCACTCAAACTAGACCAAATATAATGCAGGCTGTTGGTCTTGTGGCAAGATTCCAGGCTGATCCTAGAGAATCTCATGTTATGGCAATCAAAAGAATTTTTAGGTACTTGAAAGGAACAGCTGAGTATGGTCTATGGTACCCTAGAGATCCGGACTTCTCTCTTCATGCTTACACAGATGTAGATTGGGCAGGAGATGTGGATGATCGGAAAAGCACTAGTGGTGGAGCATTCTTTTTGGGGAAGAGATTGGTTTCTTGGCTAAGCAAGAAACAAGATGCAATATCTCTGTCTACAACTGAAGCAGAATACATTGCAGCAGCAGGTAGTTGCACTCAAATCTTATGGATGAAGCAGATGCTAAGAGACATCAAAGTTGAATATGAGGAGCCTATCACAATTTTCTGTGATAATTCAAGTGCAATTAATATTTCCAAGAATCCGGTATTGCATTCTAAGACTAAGCACATATCTATTAAATTTCACTTTTTGAGAGAACAAGTAAACAAGGAAGAAGTCAGATTGGAGTATGTTCCCTCCAAGGATCAGATTGCAGATATCTTTACAAAACCTCTTCCCAAAGACTCTTTTGAATATCTCCGGGAGAAGTTAGGGGTCATGGCCCCTCCGGTGATGAACTAAGATGCATTGATGTGCATCAGTCCGGTGGCTATCATAGTCATATCTTGTGATCCGGACTAATGGGGAGCTGCAACTAAGGGGGAGCAGCTGGTATGATTCTGATGTATGAGAATTGCAAGTATGAGCCCTTTGCCATTGATGTCAAAGGGGGAGAGAAGACATGTGAAAAACAAGTGGTTGATGATCAAAGGGGGAGCAGTAAAGGAAGAGAAGACATATGAAAAGTTGAAGTTCTTGTCTTAATGGTTTTTCACATCATATGTTGCCATCAATGACAAAGGGGGAGATTGTTGCAAGTATGAGGTGAGCCAGTGTTGTCATTGATGTCAACATACTCATATTGCATTGACAAGAAGGATTTGATGAGCTGTGTGCTGAGGATATTGAGAAAATTAGCCTCAGTCAGGAACAGTGAAGAACAGTGATGAGAAGAAGGTAAATGTACTGTATAGGATGAGAACCGGAGGATGCGGATTAAAGGGTTAGTAGATATGAGTCTTGAGATGCTACAATTAAGATTTCAGAGGTCCGCATGAAGATCTGAAGGAGTTGTGGCTGCCGGTATAGAACCGGGTCCGGCAAGTATCCAGAGGTGACAGAGGATCACAAAAAGGTCTGGTGAGGTCCGGAATTGTATCATCCTAATCTGCGGATTGGACGGAGTGTTTGGGATGTCCTTGTGATGTGTCATCCTGATTTTTGTATGATTTGGAGGTCCGGAAGTACCTCTTGCATTATGACAGTGGCGACAGACTGTGTTCTTGAAGTTCCGGATGAGGAAGACAAGAGATCCCAGTAAGTAGAGGAAGTGCGGATGTATCCGGACATTCATATAGGCTTGTGAAGGTTCTTGGATCATGTTTAGGTTGTGTTGTTGGTCCGCATTGATGGTAGAGCCCGGAATTGAAGTTATTCTTCCGGATGAAGTTCTTGCTCTGTTTAGCCGACCGGATGAGTTGTTCATCCTGCGAATGTTCTTGTGATGGCCGACCGGATGTGTTATTCATCTTGCGGATACTCCTATGGTTGTTTGCCGACTTAGATGCTTGTTCCTAAGTCGATGTCTTGTATAAATAACAGTTTGTGAGTTCATTTCAAAGTGTGGTGTGAGGATGAGTGCGGCATAGCGAAGAAACGTGCGAAAGGAAGAGCAGAGACTTTGGGCTTAATTGAAACTGATCCGGACATGGTAGAGATATCATTCTCCAGTTCAAGACTGTGATTTTCATCACTTTGTAGACAGTGTGTCTCCTTGTAGGCAGTGGGCCTCTTTGTGAGCAGTGTGCTCGGGCAGTGAGCCCTTATTGGCATGTGCCATTCATTTTTCTTTATTCTTCTAACAGAGAATAATTCTTGGGTTAATCACCCCGTGGTTTTTCCCTTAACCGGGTTTTCCACGTCAAAATCTTGGTGTTCAATGTGTTGATGCTTATCTGCTCTTGTGTTTATGTATTATGCTTCCATGGATGAGTATTTGATATGCTGCTAACTAACAACAGAGAATTAAGTGTTTGAAAGAGGAAGAAGTTTTATACAACTGATTCACCCCCCCCTCTCAGTTGTATGCCCTAGATCCAACAGGAAGAAATTATGAAGCTTATTGGGGATCAGGCCTCGGGCCTTTCGCTTTCTGTCTTTCAATAGAAAAGAGGGAGAAGGAAACTCCCTCTTGCCAAAATCCACAACACTTAGACAAATTTATGAGTTTGGCGGACCTCAACTACTGAGACTTTCGCCTTCCGTCCTGCAAAAGAAAAGAGGAAGAAGGAAACCCCCGCATGCCACTGTCCAAAAGACTTAGATGTTTTAGAGCTTCAATGGACCTCAGCCGCTAGACCTTCCACCTTCTATCTTCCAAAAGAGAAGAGGAAGAAGAGAGAACTCTTGCCTGCCACCTCCTATAGTACTTAGGAATATTGTAACTCATCGGGCTTCGGCAAGCGGACCATCCGCCTTCTACTTTCCAAAAGAAAGAAAAAGAAAGAGAGAACTCCCAACCTCCGACGCTTCAAACACTTAGGTGAATTTACAAGGGAACCAAGGCAGATTTCAGAGCCGATAAGAATGTCATAACGAAGAGGAGAACCCCAAACTCTAAAACTTCAAAAAGGAAAAAAATACAAGGAAACACTTAAGATTTTTGAACTTAGCCATTTTGGGGGTTTTTTCCTTGTACTTCAAAAGGGAAAACACAGAAATTTCATGGATCCCTGGGCTATTTGGCCATAAGGAAAAATAAGACAACATTTTGCCAACTATGCAGGGGTGTTTGCCTGCTAAACACTAGGATCTAGAGGCCTTATCAATCCATTGGACACAGAGTCAAAGGGGCACAACAACAAGGATAGGGGTTAGTCAAACCAACACAAAACTGAACATGCCTCTAGAAAATAAGACAAAGCAAAATAAACAAGGAAAACATTCTCCTAATGAGGGTGCAACAGAGTGCAACATCACTTATTAAAAGGAAAGACACCTAACATATTTACAAAATCTCACAGCCATACCAAAAGCAAGGTTTGAGATGCATCACATTGATTGGGATTGGCAGGACCTCTCCATTCAGCTTGGAAAGTTGAAATGCATTGGCATGTTTGCAGCTGGTAATAATATAAGGGCCACTCCACGTGACATCAAATTTTGTATGTCTCCTAGCCTTAGCTATGTCTTCATCTCATTTCAACACCAAATCTCCCTCACTAAATGTTCTGCCAGTTGATTTTTTGTCAAAAGTTCTTTTGACCTGATCTTGGTGAGCCTCAAGAGTTTTCATGGAAGTATTCCTCTTTTCTTCTAGTTCCATCTGCTTAGTAAATCTTACTGTCATGGCATCACTTTCCAGTAGTTCCACTACTATGCAAGCTTAAGGGAAGGCAATTCTAGTGATAATGGAAGTTTTGCTTCCCTTCCATAAACAAGCATAAAAGGTGAATTTCCTATGGCCCTCTTGGGGGCGATTCTATCAGCCTAGAGGGCTATTTTCAACTTGGAATGCCAAGTTCTCTGATTGTCATCCACTGTCCTTTTGATGATCCCGATCAGGTTTTATTTTATGGACTCAGCCAGACAATTGCCTTGAGGGTAATAATTAGATGTCTTCAAGTAAATTCCGTAGTTAAGTGCCCATTCACTAATTTTTGTGCCTACAAAGGCCTTGGCATTGTCAGAAATAATGGTGAATGGAACACCAAACCTAGTAACTATTCCCTGAAGGAAATCTAAAATGGGGGCCTCTGTGGCATCCTTCAATGCAATCACCTCTATCCACCTTGTGAAATAATCAATGGCTGTCAAAATCCACTTATGACCAGCACTGGAAGGTGGATTAATCATTCCAATGAAGTCCAAACCCCATTGGGCAAATGGTTGTTTAGTCTGGATATGATGGAGAGGAAGGGCTGCCAACCTCTGTTTTCCTGCAAATAACACACATTCCTTGCAGCTTCTTACCCATCTATGGGTATCTCTAAACATATTGGGCCAGTAATAACTTGCCCTCATAATTTTAACAACAATTGTTCTTGGTGAAAAATGGCCACCAACAGGGCCATTATGGAACTCTTCTAACACCCTAGAGGTTTCATTTTGTGCAATGCATCTAAGGAGAACTGCATTGATGTCTTTCCTAAACAAGACACCATCAACAAGAACATAGGGGATGGATTGAAGTCTTAAATACCTCCTTTTGGCTTGATTCAGTCCATCTGGGCATTTGCCTGACTATAGAAAGGTAACGATGTCATGATACCAGTCGTTTAGAGTGTAAAAATCAGTTGGCTGGACTTGTTCAAGGTCATACACTATGTCATTTCTAGCTCCAATGCCTGCTGCCATTTTCTCACACAGTCCTTTACTCTCACCAGCTTGGTAATGTTGATGTTTACATCATACTCCATTACTTTTGTGATCCATCCAACTCTCTTCTCACTAACATCTTTGCTCAAAAGAAACTCTTTCACACTGGGGTGGTTCACCATTAATTGTACCTTGCTGTTTGAAAGCATATGCTTGAACCTTTTGAGTGCTTTCACCACAGAAAACACTCGTTTCTCTATAAAATCATACCTAAGCTTGTATTCTTTGAGGGGATGGCTGAAGAAAGTGATTGGTTGTTCCAATTTTTCTTCATTTTGTTGCGTCGAGACCGTTGATATGCCCTCCTTGCCTCCAAAAGCATAAAGGATAAAATCCTTTTCATAGTTAGGGTTTACTAGTGTAGGAGATTGTACAAAGGCCTATTTGACAACTTCAAAACTATCCCTGCCTTCTTTTGACCATGTGAAAGCAACATTTTTCTTTAGCATGGAGGTGAGAGATTTTGCTTTGAAGCAAAATTAGGTATGAACCTCCTCACAAAGTTAATCTTGCCCAAGAAATTTTGCAAACCCTTCTTATGACTGGGAAGGGGAAGAAACATGATTGCACTTGTTCTTTCTAGATTAATGGAAAGCCCTTCCCTTGAGACAACATGTCCCAATAATTTGCCTTTTGGAACAACGAATACACACTTTTTTGGTTTCATTGATATGCCATATTCTCTGCATCTCTCAAATGACCCAAATGGTCAGCTGCATGCTTAGAATATACAATTAAATCATCAAGATACAATAAAATAATATCATTGATTAGGCCTTTAAATCCCAAATCCATTACTCTTTGGAAGGTTGCCCCAACATTAGTTAACCCAAATGTCATTTTTTGATAAGCCAAGGTACCCCATTTGGTGGTGAAGGTCATTTTGTATTGATCTAATTCTTTTACAAGAATCTGGTTATACCCTAAGTAGCCATTTAGGAGTGAAAACCTTTTAGATCCAACCACTATTGTAAAATTTGCTCCATTGAGGGGAGTGGATAGTGGTCTTTGAGGGAGGCCTTGTTTAGGTCCCTAAAGTCCACACATAATCTGATTTCCCCATTCTTTTTCCTAACTAGAACAAGGTTAGCTACCCAAGAGGAATGTTTGATTGGGTAAATAATTTTGGCCTCTATGAGTTTGGATAGCTCTTTTTTCATTAGTGGTTCTATTTTGGGATTGACCAGCCTTTGTTTTTGGTGGATAGGTTTTGCATTGGGATCTAAATCAATGTTATGTTGAATTAAACTATGGTCAAAACATTTCAGATCCCTATAATCCCAAGAAATTAAACCATCAAATTCATTACAAAGCTCAACAAAACCTTGCTTTTCAGCCTGATCACATACCTTGCCATGTTTTAGAAATCTACCCTGTGCAATTTCCACCTCTTCATAGTCCTCTTTTTTTACTTCCATGTTCATTTTCTCCCTTTTGGGTTGATCATCAACACCAAATATGTTTTCTAACGTGACCAATCCCTTAGGAAGTTTATTGGTCTTCACCTAGATCACCTGGTCACCATATTGCTCTTGCAATTTTGACTGATTGCTGGTAGGAAACTCCGCCTCTTCTTACAAGAAATTAACAATCTGTTGGTCATTTTCAAATACTTGCTAGCTTGCAACATTATTTGGGATAGCTGGCCTCACAACAATCTTCACGTGGTGATCTAAGTTTTGTTTGACATTCTTAGGAATGTCAAATTGAGCACCAACTATATCTAGCCTATTAGCACCCTTATTTCTTCCTCTAGACACTACCTCGATATTGAAGGCATCAAAGTCTTCAATTATATCACAAAATCTGTGTTTATATGACTTCAACAAGTCATTCCTTGAAGCACTTTGTGTCCTGATCTAGTGGACAACCAACTCACTGTCACCAAATACCTATAAAATTTTTATTCCCGTCTTTTGTGCTAGCTGCATACCTTGAATTAAGGCCTCATACTCAACCACATTATTGGTGCAATTGAACTGTAATCTAAAAATAGAGAAAAAATTTTCCTTTTGGGGTCAAATCAGCACAACCCCAACACCTACTCCATTTTTTCTTCTAGAGCCATCAAAATACATCTGTCATATCCCACCCGAGTCTTCTTTTGACTTCACAACATTAGGGATGAAGGAATCCTCATCATGGATATAGTATGGACCCAACCCCGTGTCTTCTATATGATTAGGAGTATCAAATTGAAAACAATTTTCCCATTCATCAAGCTTTATATCAAGAATTTCTTCCACGGGTGTGGCAACCGACTCATTGTCATCTTTCTCTAAATCATGGATTGTGCAGTTCATGCTTGTAGGGTTAGGGGAATAAGGTTCTACATGATCATTAACAATAGGCTTAGCCTTAATGATCACCTTAGTGCCATACCTCATTCTAAACAACATTTGGGACCAATCAGAGGATAGGTATCCACCTATTTTAGCAATGAAATCTCTAGACAAACATATGCCAAAGTATGCAGGGAGATCAACGATTGAAATGTCTTGTAAAATAGAGCAGGCAGGGCATGCATGTAGGGTAAGCTTCAGATATTTAACAACACATACTATCTTAATAGTAGTACCATCTAGTTGCACTACATCTTTACTCATAGGTTCATATTCTATGCCTAATTGATCAACTATATTTTTAGGCATGACAGAAGTACCCGGCCCATAATCAATCATGCAATTATGCAACAATTTGTCACCAATTATTAGGGAAACATGGAAAGGAGGGGGCTTACTTATTTTACTTGTGCTTGCCTCCTCTTTTGGTTGGCATAGGTTTTTTGGGGTGGTTGCTTTTTCTTTTGTTGTCTCCTTGGCAGGCTGACTGAAGCTTGTTAGGGCTTCGTGAACTTGTAAATCCCTTTGAGTTGGAATTAACAGGGCATCCCACATAGTGACATTCAGGTTAGTCCTTTTCATTTGATCAACTATGTTAAAAGGGATTTGACTAACCTTCTGGGATACCTTTGTAACCATAGTATTAACTTTTTACTATTGACTGGCCTGGGGGTGTTGTTCTAGTACTGGAGTTGCTTTATCAACAGCCTGAATTGCTTGTTTCGAAGGAGTCTTGGCTACTACACCTTCATCTGTAGCCATTTGGGATTCATGAGAGGTAGATGCTTGACCAATTGTAGGAACTGATGCATCCTCATTGGCTCTTCTTTTGTCTCTTGTGTTGAATGCTATTGGACTCGTATCCTGATTGACGCCACATAAATCATCCTGCATCCAATTCATCATGGTAGAATTATTTTGTATTTCTTCCTGCCCTCCCACCATCTCTTAGATGGAACTAGGTTGTTGCTATGGAAGGATTGATAGATTTTGCACTGTCAAAGCCTGATTGAACTGCCCTCTCTGGCATAAATTTTGATCATAGGGTTGATTGCATGGGGGTAGTGACCCAAAAGAACAGCTAACCAACCTAAAATACATCTCAAACATATGCATATATAACATTTCTAATCATTGTAGCAGCCATGGATGTGGGAAAGAGTGGTCAACAAATAAAATCAGTCGCCCATGCTACAATAAATTCACTTTTGCTTCCTTGGAACGTGTCCACATGGATTTTCCCTAGAAATCCATTGAAGAAGAGTGTTCGCCCATGCCTTGGGTACAAGAAATTCAATGCAAAGGAGTTACAGTGGCATAAAGGGGTCAGAAATCCATTTTCCACAAGTAATCAGGCTTTGAAGAAGCATTAATGGCAACTGGGAAGGTCGCTGAGTAGTCCCATCGCGTCTTGAATAGTAGAAAGAGCTTGGAAGGCAAAACAGGTTGGACCCCAACCAATTGGGCTTCCTCTGATCGGGCCTCCTCGTATCGGGCCTTTGAAAGGTGAAGAAGGAAATCCTGATCTCCAAAGTCTAAAAGAGGCCATGGAGAAACCGTTGAGCTTCAGAGGTTGGGCCTTCACCATGCATTGTGCTTTTGAAAAAAAATAATTGCTTGATCCTTGACTCCTCAATACTTAGAATAAATTATGAAGCTTGTCAGAGATCGGGCCTCGAGCCTTCCGCTTTTCGCCTTCCAATAGAAAAGAGTGAGAAGGAAACTCCCACTCGCTGAAATCTGCAACACTTAGACAAATTTATGAGTTTGGTGGACCTCAACCACCTGCCCTTTCATCTTCCGTCTTCCAAAAGAAAAGAGGAAGAAGGAAACCCCCACCTGTCGCTACCCAAAAGACTTAGATGTTTTAGAGGTTCGACAACCCTCACCATCATTCCTTCTGCCTTTCGTCTTCCAAAAGAAAAGAGGAAGAAGAGAGAACTCCTACCTGCCGCCGCCCACAGTACTTAGGAATATTTTAACTCATTGGGCTTCAACAAGTGGACCTTCCACCTTCTGCTTTCTAAAAGAAAGAAGAAGGAAGAGAGAACTCTCGACCTCTAGCGCCCAAAACACTTAGGTGAATTTACAAGGGAACCAAGGCAGATTTCAGAGCCGATAAGAATGTCATAACGAAAAGGAGAACCCCGAATTCCAAAACCTCGAAAAGGCAAAAAATACAAGGAAACACTTAGGATTTTTAGATAGCCATTTTGGGGGTTTTTCCCTTGTACTTCAAAAGGGAAAACACTTAGAAATTTCATGGATCCCTGAGCTATTTGTCTAGAAGGCAAAATAGGACAACAATACCTACTCTCCAAGATCATCATAAACAAACTAATCATACCACATTATATTTGAAAATAACTGCATTAACACAGATATTCATTAAAACATATTACATATTGTTATGTCGTAAAATGTTCTCCTAGGACTTTTACCTCCTAAGTTTAGCTCTCGGGTTCCTTGTTTTGCATCTTGCATGTTAGATTTAACTCCCGAGACAAAATGACCCGAAACCCATGTCAAATGGGGCTTGAGGGACATTGTTGAGTTTTACCTTGCCTTAAAATAGGTACCAGGGGCTTGGGCACTCACGCCCTAGTCCTACCCTATTTTAGGTGGGTCCCAAATTTGAATGTCCATTATGTGACCGTTAAAAGGTTCTGTTGCTAACAGCTTAAGTTTGAATTATGAAATTTGTAGTGGGAATGCATATATAAGCATGTTTAGTGTTTCATTTACAAACTAGAAGATGATTATGATACTTTGGAAAACTTATGATTTTGGAGCATTCAAAGCATTCATTGTGGCAGAGTAGACTTGTCTTGTTATTGTGTTTGTTATGCAGATTTGGTTTCATCTTCTCATGTGTTGAAGGATATTCATCTACGTATGAGCTACACCTCCGAGGTGATATATATTTGTGTTTGAATCAATTATTTATCAATATGTTTTTACCTCTATCCCACAGGGATATGCACTCTTTATCAAACAATGGTGTTGGAAGGATTGAATGCCATTTTAGGGCTTGATTGAGGCAAACTCCTAAACACACCAACCTCCAACCGCTCTCCTTGTGATTGCAGGTTACATATATTGAGTTTTGTGGAGTGGAGTTGTAGAAGAGTGTTGTAGAAGATAAGGATTTTGGATCTGAAAGAAAGAAGTGGAAAAGAGCACTCTTAGGGCTTGGGCGCTAGTCCCTATGCCCTCCAGAGTTGCAGACCTGAAAATCATTTGAACAAGGATCATCAGTGCCAGAAGGAGTCTGGAAGTCCTCGAAGAAATTACCACCTTGGTCTTGGGTGCTAGTCCCTTTGCCCTTGACTGTTTAGTATCTTGAACTTCAAAAAATGGTCAGTAACTAATTTTTGTCTACTGTCTTAGTGTGTGAGCATTTGTCTATTTACTTACGATTTTGCATAATTAGGGTTTTGAGCATAATTGGGCATTAAATTAACACATTAATCATCAATTTTCAAATCTCACTATCATTACAAGTGACAACCAACCTGTAGGTGAACCCTCTTGCAAAAGTTTTGATTCAACTCGGTTAAATGTCCTTGAATGTGTGTAGTGAAAGGAGGATTTAGGCATATCATCAAATCAACCCTATTCCCACTTTTCTTACATTACATTTTGGTGAACCCATGTTTTTATTGAATTTTGCACCTTGCTGAGTGTTGTACTTTAGATTTGCATTCATTCATTACATTTTCATTTTATTGCATTTGAAAATTTACAACAAAATTGAAAAATTTTAAAAATTGGGATCCTAGGCTTGCATTTTGACATAGTTTGTATTAATTTCATTGCATTTCATTCAATCTCTAATTTTTGCATCAGATCTGATATAAATTACAATAGTACATCATTTTATAATCATTTTCATTGTATTTTCATGCTTAATTTGTTAGATTTTGCTTGAAATTGTGCATTTTTCATATAGTCTAGTTTTTCCAAAACCTAGGGTTTGTGGTTAAAATCTTGTTTCAAATTTTACTGCTTTGTTAAGCATTCTTTTAGGTTTTATTTCTAATTGTAGTGTTTTATTATTGTGTGTCTATGCATTTACATTTCAAATTTTGCATTTACACATTCAATTTCAACAAAAACTAGCATATTCACTCATTTATCCTTAAAATTGCACTTGCATTGAGCATTGTGGAACTTGTGACATAATTTTTAGATCAGAGAGGAGCTATTTCACATCTTAAATCTGATTAGAATTCATTCATACATCATTTTTCATAGTTTCACACCTTAATTTCACAATTAGGGTTTAAAATTCTTGCATTTTCACTATGTTTTGACTCATTCTTCATCTAGATTTGCATGATATGTGTGTTGTGAAAGATATTGCAAGATTATTGGACTGATAATAAGGATTTAATTCACTTCCCCTTTACAATTTTGTCACAACACTACTTCTTTTATGCATTTGCATTGAAAAAAGTGAAAAAATCAAGCATTTTAGGTCATAAACATAGTTTTGCATTTATTTTCTTGCATATATCATGGATTCTTCTCATCGTTCATCTTTGGAAGATTTATTTGAATACATTGTAAATGTTGATAATTTATACAAATTCACTGATAAATATCCTCAAGTCTTACATCAAATAGCATACATCTATGTTATTGACATATCCGTAAGCACTAATTGTGATATTCTTCGTTCAATATCCTATTTTGAAAGCATTGTCACTATTGTGAGTATTTTCCCTTCAATCTTGGAAGATCTTACTAATTTTATTGCTACAAATAATCACGAGGAAGCTAGTGGTGAAAATGTCCTTCCTTCCCTTCATACATTTCACGATGATATAATGGACATTCTCTCTGAGACATATGAGGCTGTTATAGCCTAGGGTGATTCATGTAATAATTTGAAAACTTCTACCAACATAGCCTCACTTGGTGAGAATATTTTGGCACAGGAAGAAGAAATCATTCAAACATTCCTTAAGACTACCATACCATCCCTTGCTGCTCTCCTTGGCCAGGATGAAGCATTGGATGATGCAGATTTTCTATGTGAACAACTTTTTCAACCTATTGACACTAAAAATTTACCAACTGATCTTCAAACACTTTTCAACTACATCTTAAACAAAGAAACAAATCACATATGCCTACTTGACCACCCACATACCTTGGAACCTACCAACAATATGGAAAACATAAATGACCATGTTATTCCTAAAAACCAAGGTATTCCAACACCTCTCAAACCGGTTGAAATGGGCATTTTTCAAGTTCCTTTACTACCTCACTCAAATGAAATGGGTATCTTTCTAGCTCCTACATCACCTCTTTTGATTGACATAGAAAACTATGACATTTCTTCTACACCATGATTTATTGATGCAGGAGAATCCCTAGTTCAAGAGAAATCTTGCATCAACCAAAAACATTTGCATCTTAGTTTGTTTCTTTTCATTTTCCAGTTTAGTTCAGGCAGTTCAGTCAGTAGTAGTTTCTGTATTTTGGTCCGCATTCTACTGTAGTTGCATTTTAGATCTTGCATAGATGGACTTAGCATCTAGATTCATTCATCTACAACATATTTGAATCTCAGAGCATTTGGATCAGTTCTCGAAAAGTTATCGCTATCAAAAGATTGACTGTTTTCTTAGAACAGAGCATCATGACAATCTCAGACAATCAACTAAGGGAGAAGACTTGGAGAGCACTTCCTGACTTGTGGAGCCTAATGACACATCATTCAATGATTTATGGTTTGTGGCTGACCTTCCCTGAGATCTGTACATCACTCCATTCATTTGCGGAGGTGTTCTATGCATTTAGGTCTTACCTACCCGTGTACACACATTACAACTCTTCATAGGAGTTTGTAATCTTTCTTGGCTGATGCGGAGGAACCTTATGATCTGGAGATGATATATAATGATGTAATAGATCCCTAGAAAAGCAATTAGAATATTCTAAGGATTTAGAAGAGAGATAGTTTTGGCTATTTCACAAAGGGACTTCAAAGCCATATCTTGTGCATATTTTGTAATCAGACATGTGAGCCCTAATTGTAATCCCCAATGTTGCCGACCAATCTATAATTGAATTCTATGATATACTGAATGACTGAATCTACATTTGTTCCTTATCTCTGAGTTGTTTCTGTTGTGTTTATTCTTGCTACATGGTCTGGACAATTCATTTTGTGAACCCTCCTATCGTGACTGCACCAAGTGGTATCAGAGCGAAAGCTTGAATCTTTGGGAGCAAATTAAGCAAAGTTGGCGAGGGAATTCTGTAAGATATTGCTATGGATAGATCACCAAATTGAGGCAGGTTACTTGTGTCGCAACCGATCGCCGATTGTGAGGTAGTTCTCACCTTGTAGCCTGATCGCTGAACTTGAGGCAGTTTACACTTGATCCTAGGAAGATGCCACCAAGGAGAGTTGCTACTATTGGAATAATGGCTAGTAGAATGGATGAGATGATGGAAATGATGAAAATAATGAGAATTCAATTGGATGTTGTTGATTAAGATATGTGAAGAGGATTGACACCAAGACCTAATGTTGAAAGTGATGATGAAGAGGAATTTCAATCCGTTGAACAAATTGGTGAAACCCTAGGAGGTGATGAAGAAGAAGAATTAGATCAAGTCAAGATGTTGCAAGCTATTTCAAAGATTGGAAAGAGACCTAGAGTTGTTGTGCCAAACTTTACTGGTAATTTGAACCCTGAAGAATTGATTGACTGTTTAAATGACATGTAAGAATACTTTGAATATGAAGAAGTTGAAGATCCAGAGAAGGTGAAATTTGCAAAGATAAAGTTGAAAAGACATGCTAACAAAACTGAAGAATCAATTCATACTTGCTGACTATAAGCTGGAACTGTTGAAAAGATTGCAAAACCTGAGACAAAAGGAGAAATCTATGAAGGAGTATATTAAAGAATTTCATAAGATGATCATAAGGATAGGACTTAGTGAATCAAGCAAGGATAAAGTGGCTAGATACATCAATGGACTAAGATTTAACATTCAAGAAGAATTAACTTTAGTAAGGATGACATCTCTAGAAGAAGCATACTAGTTCGCCCTAAAAGTTGAAGAGAAGCTGAATAAGAGATATGATTAGAGACAAAGAAGTAGAGGAGGTAAATTTTAGAGAGGTAGAACATTTTATGGAGGAGAAAGGTCATTTCTAGAGCAGAACAGACAAGAAAACACATTTAAGGAGTACAGAGATAGTGATATCTACCAGAGAGATGACAAAAACTTTTACCGTAGAGGAAACCCCAGTGCATATCGGAATGAAGGACACAAAAGAGAAGGAAGAGGATTTGATAAGAGAACATTCAGAGGCACTTGTTTCAAGTGTGGAGGTGAAGGACATAGGGCATTTGAATATAATCAAGGGAGTACAAGCAAGAGAACAGAGAACAGTGGAAGAGTAGCTTATGTGGAAGAAGAACCTATTGGATCGCCTAGTTCTATTGGCAAGCCAGAGAAGGGAGAATCACTTGTGATGAGGAGAGCACTATTTCAAGTAGAGACAAATGAATAACCACTGCAAAGGAAGAGTTTGTTCAGAATCAGGTGCAAATCCGGAGGTAAATGTTGTAAAGTTGTAATTGATAGTGGTAGTTCAGATAACCTAGTTTCAGAGGAGATGGTGACTAAGATGAAGTTGGAAAGATTGAAACACCCCAAGCCCTATCAGATAGCATGGATTCATGATGATCATAAGGTATTGGTGAGTGAACAATGTTTGGTGAAATTTCATATTGGATCTTATCATGATGAAGTCTTGTGTAATATTATGCCTATGGATGTTTGCCATATCTTGTTGGGAAAACCTTGGTAGTATGATAGAAAAGCTATACATGATGGGAGAAAGAATACATACACTATAACATCAAATGGGAAGAGAATTACCTTGATTCCTTTGGAATATGATCCTAAGAGTGAAGTATGTGGGAATGCTAGAATCTTCTTGGTAGATGGAAGAAAATTTATAGATGGTTTGAGAGATGAGAATATGTGTTAATCTTTGGTTCCTAAGAAGCCTGAAGCATTAAAGAAGGAGACTGAAGAATCACAACCGAAGGAGATAATAGAGTTGCTGACAGAGTATGAGGACATCATATTAGACAATGTACTTGAAGGATTGCCACCAATAAGGAGTATCAGTCATCACATGGATCTTATATTGAGAGCTAGTTTGCCTAATAAAGCAGCACATAGAATGACATCGACAGAGAATGAAGAATTGAATAGACAGATACATGAATTGTTGAGGAAAGGTTTGATCAGAGAAAGTTTGAGTCCTTGTGCAATATCTGCAGTGTTAGCACCTAAGAAGGATGGAGAATGGTGAATGTGTACTGACTCTAGAGAAATAAACAAGATCACAATTAAGTATAGATTTCCTTTACCTAGGATGGATGATATTATGGATTGTTTGAGTGGAGCAAGATATTTTACAAAGATAGATTTGAAGAGTGGATACCATCAGATCAGAATTAGAGAAGGAGATGAATGGAAGACCACTTTAAGACAAATGAAGGATTGTATGAGTGGTTAGTGATGCCTTTTGGATTGACAAATGCACCGAGTACTTTCATGAGGTTGATGAACGAAGTCTTGAAGAAATTCTTGGGTAAGTTTGTGGTTGTGTACTTGGATGATATTCTAATTTTTAGTAAGATAAAAGAGGAACATTTGTGGCATATTAGACAAGTATTATAGAGGTTGATATAAGAGAAATTGCTAATAAACATCAAGAAGTGTAGTTTCATGAAAGAAGAATTGGTATATTTGGGATTTGTGATTTCTGCGGAAGGATTAAAGATGGACCCTGAGAAAGTAAGAGTAATTGTTGAATGGCCTACACTGGAGAGCATTGGAGAAGTTAGATCATTTCATGGATTAGCTAGTTTCTACTAGAAGTTCATCAGAAATTTTAGTTCAGTTTATAACCCTATGACAGAGACAATGAGAGGTGACAGGAAAGACTTTAAGTGGACATTAGGAGCAGCTAAAAGTTTTGAGTTGTTGAAGTAGGAAGTTACAGAGCAACCTATGTTGGCATTACCAGATTTCAATAAGGTATTTCAAGTTGATTGTGATGCAAGTGGAAATGTAATTGGAGCAGTATTAAGTCAAGAAGGTAGACCTGTAGCATATTTCAGTAAGAAGTTGAATGATGCAAGGAGAATATATTCAGTTTATGATAAAGAGTTTTATGCCATAATTCAAGCCTTGAAGAAGTGGAGACATTACTTGTTACCTAAGGAGTTTGTGTTGTATACAGATCATCAAGCTTTGTAGTATTTGAACAGTTAAGGTAAGTTGAATCATAGACATATGAGATGGGTAGAGTTCATGCAGAGTTATAATTTTTTGTTGAAGCATAGGAGTGGTAAATCAAACAAAGTTGCTGATGCCTTGAGTAGGAGAAGAAACTTATTGACAAAGATGAGAGTTGAAGTGTTAGGTTTTGATGAGTTGAAGCACATGTATGAGGGAGACACTAATTTTGCTGAACTTTGGAAAGCATGCAAGGAACTTGTTGTGATAGATAGGAGTAATTCGTTAGACTATTTTATTTAGGAAGGTATGTTGTTCAGAGGAAATTAGTTATGCATACCTAAAAGTTCAATGAGAGATAATTTGATCAAGGAAAAACACAGTGGAGGATTGGCAGGACATTTTGGCATTGACAAGACAGTAGCACTGGTAAGTGAAAATTACTTTTGGCCTCAGACACATAAGGATGTTAGGACGTTTGTGTAGAGTTGTAGAGTTTGTCAAGTTGCAAAAGGAAGTAGTCAGAATACTAGATTGTATAAACCTTTAACAGTACCGGAGAGACCTTGGGAAGATATAAGTATGGATTTTGTAATGGGATTGCTGAAGACACAGAGAGGACGTGATTCAATATTTGTAGTGGTGGACAGATTTTCAAAGATGACACATTTCATACCTTGTAAGAAGACAACTAATGCAGTACATGTAGCTGACCTATTTTTCAAGGAAATTGTGAGATTGCATGGATTACCTAAGAGCATAATTTCAGACAGAGACACTAGATTTCTTGGATATTTTTGGAAGACACTTTGGAAGAAGATGAAGACAAATTTGAAGTTTAGTTCAACTTTTCATCCACAGATTGTGAACAGACAGAGGTAGTGAATAGGAGTTTGGGAAACTTGTTGAGATGTTTGGTTGGAGAAAAGGTAGGAAGTTGAGATTTGGTTCTTTCACAAGCATAGTTTGCACATAATAATTCAGTAAATAGGAGTACCAGAAGAACACCTTTTGAGATTGTTACTGAATTAAACCCTAGAGGAGTTGTAGAATTGAGAGATATCAGTTTGGAAGAAAAGAGAAATGTAGAAGTAAAAGAATTTGTAGATCACATGGAGACAGTGCATAATCAGGTTAAGAAGCATTTGGAAGATATGAACAAAAAATATAAGGAGAAAGTAGATGAGAAGAGAAGACACAAAGAATTTGCAGTTGGAGATGAAGTGATGGTATACTTGAGAAAAGAAAGATTTCCAGTTGGGACATATAACAAGTTGAAGATGAAGAAGTTTGGACCTTGTAAGATACTTAAGAAATTTGATTTAGGAAATGCATATGAAGTGGACTTACCGGAGACATTGGGTATATCACCTATTTTCAATATTGTAGATTTGTACCAGTATCATGAAGCAAAGTTCAGTGACAGCCTTGAAGAAGACTTGAAGAAGCAGTTACCACAACAAGCACCGGAGCAGATTGAAGATATATTGGACAATATAGTTGGACACAACATCAGAGGAATACAATACAAAGAATACCTTGTGAAGTGGAAAGATAGTCCAGAAGAAGATTCATCATGGATTTCTCAGGCTGAGGTGGACCGTCTTGGTTCTCCTCTAGCCCCAACAAAGTGAGGGACTCACTTTTTCAATAACCCTGGATGTCTGATGCAGGAGCATCCCTGGTTCAAGAGAAATCTTGCATCAACCAAAAACATTTGCATCTTAGTTTGTTTGCAGTTCAGTTTGTTTCTTTTCATTTTCTAGTTTAGTTTAGGCAGTTCAATCAGTAGCAGTTTCTGTATTTTGGTCCGTATTCTACTGTAGTTGCATTTTAGATCTTGTGGAGTTGGACTTAGCATCTAGATTCATTCATCTACAACATATCTGAATCTTAGAGCATTTGGATCAGTTACCAAAAAGTTATCGCTATTAGAAGATTGATTGTTTTCTCAGAACAGAGCATCCTGATAGTCTCAGACAATCAGCTAAGGGAGAAGAGTTGCGGTGCACTTTCCAACTGGTGGAACCTAATGACACATCATTCAATGATCTATGGTTCATGACTGACCTTCCCTGAGATACATCACTCCATTCATTTGTGGAGGTGTTCTATGCATTTAGGTCCAACCTACCCATGTACACACGTTACAACTCTTCATCAGAGTTTGTAATCTTCCTTGGCTGACGCAGTGGAACCTTGTGATCCGGAGATGATATATAATGATGTAATAGATCCCTAGGAAATAAGTTAGCATATTCTAAGGATTTAGAAGATAGATAGTTTTGGCTACTTCGCAAAGGGACTTCAAAGCCATATCTTGTGCATATTCTGATATTTTGTAATTAGGCCTGTGAGCCATAATTATAAGCCTGCATGTTGCCAACCGATCTGTAATTGAATTCTATGATATACTAAATGACTAAATTTGTATTTGTTCCATATCTTTGAGTTCTTTCCATTGTGTTTACTCTTGTTGCACGGTCTGGACAGTTCATTCTGTGAACCCTCCTATCGTGACTGCACCATTAATAGACACCTTTCCATTGACAACTCCTACAATTGTACCTTTACAAACTCAAGAAAATGTGGAAGAAAGAAGAAGAGATAAAGATTTAACCATCAAGATAAAGACTAAGATCAAGGACAATAGGTAAGTATTTCTAACCTTGGTGGTCACCTATGTCGTAGCATTATTTGCTTGTTTATGTGACCTCCCCTCTTGTGTTGTGTTCCCCCCATGATGTGTTATGTATTGTTTAGGCCTCCTTAGATGACCCTTGATACTCTTGTAAGGTCAAGGATACTGGGAGTCCACCTCTATTGTGACCATTCATCTATTTGTATCATCATTCCTCGATCTTGCTTCTCCTCTATTTTTATTGTTGTGTTGTGTCTCGGGGGCATAGTGTTGCAGCTAATGACATGGGGGCATCTTCCTACATGATTGTTCCTATGGCACTTGTTCTCCTCTCTCTTTTTATTGTTTACCTTCTTCTAGTGATTCTATCTAGTCGACGGATGATGAAAAATGAACATTAACTGATACAGACCCTATGTCCCTTCAGCAAGCAAGCAAAATGGACCTAGTCCATATATGAAGACGGGGTTGATTTATATATCCGACGCTTGGCTAGTAGAATCACTTCGTGTGATATTTGATGTTGTCTTATCATGCTAACAAATCATAACAATACATCTACTCCATGCACTTTGATTGTTTTGGGAGTCTCACCTTTTTGTTACACTCGGTTATGAGATTCCTGCAGTATAAGCCCCACAACTATACTCAGACTCGAACCCGTTTGTGTAGCCTTGGCTTCTTTGTTTTCATGCATTGCTTAGATTAAGATGTGCTTGTGGGAACATTCAGCGATTGTGAAGCACATGTCACCTTTCAGGGCATGGGCTTTGCAAGAGCTCTTGTTCCCTTGTGTGTTTCCTCTCTACCTTAAAGTGCTTGATATCGATACATGATATCAACCACCTTAAGGTGGGGGCATATAAAGGTAAGTTGTCTGATGATTTTGGTACTAACGAAGCATGTTTGTAAGCCCTCTATGGAGGCAGGATGTTGCATCTTCGGCGTGAGTGTACATCTTTATCTACATTGCAATCAAAAAGCCCTCTGTAGAGATGAGATATCATGCATATCCTTTTATTCAAAGCCCTCTGTTGAGGCGGGGATGGTGTAACTCTTGAGCTAGTGCACATCCTTTTTATTTCAAAAGTCCTCTAAGTAGGTGGGGTTGGTGTATCCTCCCTTAAGTGTGTCTTTGGCAGTTGTTGTGGCATAAGCCCAATCGTTAGGTGTGCCTATAGTGTGCTTGAGATGGTGGGGTCTTAGCAATAAGTTCCTTTCATCACCTTGTTTGCCATGTTTAAGACATATAGTATGTCTCTGGCATACTATACAACGCTCGTGTCTTCCGTGTGTCTTCTATGTGTTTTCCCCTATGTGTAGTCTCAAGAGTGTGGTAAAATCTCCCCTCCTACAATCAGGGTTTGTATGGCATGTTTGTTCCCAAGTATAGTCTCAAGAGCGTGGTGAAATGCCACTCCTATGCTTTGGGATTTGTATGGCGTGCTTGTTCTCAAGTGTAGTCTCAAGAGCGTGGTGAAATGCCCCTCGTACACTCTGAGATTTGTATTGCATGTCTTCTCTCCCATATGTAGTCCCAAGAGCATGGTGAAATGCCCCTCCTACATTTTGGGATTGTGTGTTGCATTTTTACTTTCCATGTATCTGCATTCATATATATATGAAAATGAAAAAGAAATAATTACTGCATTCACTATATTCATCATGTTTTGCTTGTCTTCAATACTATCTTCTCTGTGTCTTGCATGACTGTTACTGTCTTCTCTGTGTTTTGCATGCTTGTTACTTTCTTCACTGTGTTGGATGTGTTTGCGATGTGTTTTCTCTAATATCTACTTGAGACTGGGGGCTAGAGATAGTTCCTCAAACTTTGTGTATGCATTACCTTCAAGTGCCTGGTGTGTTTGTTGTGTTTTGACCATACTTTAATGCATGTATGGATCGTAAGATCATACATACATTAAAGTGGGGGTTAAATGTTATGTTGTAAAATGTCCCCTAAGGACTTTTACCTCCTAAGTTTAGCTCTTGGGTCCCTTGTTTTACATCTTGCATGATAGATTTAACTCCCGAGACAAAATGACCTGAAACCCATGTCAAATGGGGCTTGAGGGACATTGTTGAGTTTTACTTTGCCTTAAAATAGGTACCAAGGGCTTGGGTGCTCGCGCCCAAGTCCTGCCCTATTTTAGGTGGGTCCCAAATTTGAATGTCAGTTATTTGACCGTTAAAAGGTTCCGTTGCCGACATCTTAAGTTTGAATTACAGAATTTGTAGTGTGAATGCATATATAAGCATGTTTAGGGTTTCATTTACAAACGTGAAGATGATTATGATACTTTGGAAAACTTATGATTTTAGATCATGCAAAGCATTCATTGTGGCATAGCAGACTTGTCTTGTTATTGTGTTTGTTATGCAGATTTGATTTCATCTTCTCATGTGTTGAAGGATATTCATCTACATATAAGCTACACGTTTGAGGTAATATCTATTTGTGTTTGAATCAATCATTTATCAATTTATTTTTGCCTCTATCTCGCAGGGATACACACTTTTTATCAGACAACGGTGTTGGAAGGCTTGAATGCCATTTTGGGGCTTGATTGAGGCAAGCTCCTAAACACCACAACCCCCAATCTCTCTCCTTGTTATTGCAGGTTATAGGTATCAAGTTTCATGGAGAGGAGTTGCAGAAGATAAGGATTCGGGATCTAAAAGAAAGAAGAAAAAAAGAGCATTGTCAGGGCTTGGGCGCTAGTCCATGTGCCCTTCCAAGTTGTAGACATGAAAATCATCTAAATAGGGATCATCAGTACCGGAAGGAGTCTAGAAGCCCTTGAAGAAATTTCCACCTTGGGCTTTGGTGCTAGTTCCTGTTCGTAATTTTTTTTGAATCGGTAGAGGGTTTGCCAGTTCCAATGCACGGGTAGATTCGGCCAACAGACACGGGAGGTTGCGTGAGCTGCCTCCCCTTCACTTTTGGTTCTGCCGCACCAAGGGGGTGTCCCTATTTGATAAAGATGTAACATTTACTCTCCAAATGACAGAAAGATTTAACTTTGTAATAACAGGCAAAATACTCTCATGTGTGGACCAAGATTTGTGTGATAAATCACAAGGTTGGCAACGTTCTTGGACATATTTGTCTGGTCAGGTATGAGAGTATGCATGGGTTCCTAATCCTACTCCTACAACTAACGGGTTGGAAATATGGAATGATTGGTTTGATGGTTTGGATGCAAGACAAGGGGTTTGGATCATAACTACTTCACAAGGGTAGACCGGTGCCTATCTCAGGGTAAGGAGTCGCATAAACGTATACATGAGAGTGGCTTGCAACTGGCATTCAAATTTCAAGGGGTTAGATTAATGCTTGCCTTACAAACATCACCCAAGAATGGGTATTTAACTGTCTCTGCTTATGAATATCCCAGTTGACATACAATCTTCTCCACACTTTAACCTAAAACAATTTAATCCACTCCTTGAATGGAAGTTACAGATTAAGCATGTGGTACAACAGGACTATACCCTAGAATCTGAGAAACCCTTAGCCACTAGATTCAAAAGAAGAAAATGCATACAACAAATGGAGACAGACAGATAAACACATGCAATAATGCATTTTTCATATAACATTAACACTGAAACTGAACATATGTGCAAGATACAACTCAGATACAACACATAAACTCCACAAAGATAAAACAGACATGAAATGCTCTGTATTTCGTTATTCACACAAAAATGCCCAAGTCTTCAACCACACAATGAGTAACACAGCTTGGCTTTTATACCAAAACTGTAAACTTAGCAAAATTAATTACAAGGCCAGACAAAAATCTGCTAGATACAATGCATTAAAAAATGGTGCTTAAAATCATCAATGCACTAAGCAGAGGAAGGAGAGGGAACAGGTAGAATCGGGAGATGTGCCGCCATTTCCAAATTTTCATCCATCAATTCAGGTGTTTGACCTGTCAACATGACCCATATTTCCCTGCACAATCTGCCATTAAAGCCTCAACTACCCGCGGGATGCAACAACAGATGCATCTGGAGATTTTCCCGCTCAAAAATGACCACACACGCTTTGGAAAAACCATCGCTGCAGGTTCAAAACATGGCCGTCGATCACCTCCCGTCGCCAGGATCAACGGCACCCAAAAATGTTGAAAAGCTAAGAGCCAATGATATCGCGCCACATAGGCAGCTTTTTCCTCTATCAATGACTTTTCCATTCACTATTTTGCCATTTTTGCCCATTGTATATGCATGTTTGAATGCATATACAATTGCTATTGTTCACCCTGTCAAAAACCCTTGTATATGCAAGAGAAAATGCATATACAACTGTTCGTTATACAAGGCGGACCCCAAACCATTATAGAGCAAATTGAAGTTCAAATCAGGTTTGGCTTGCATCTCGATCCTTTGTATATCCGCGATATACAACACATACATACATACAGGTCGTGGACTTCAAATCACTATGCATCAGAACGTATCCCCTTTTGAAGTCTGACTTGTATCTCTTTTATTGCACATCGGCTTGTATATCGGCATATACAAGTGCTTTATACAACCCATGGACCTGAAATATTTATTCACTGCATTTTATTCCTCCATCACGTCTAGGTTGTATGTCCCCTTGCTTGCATCCATTGCCTCATACATACAAGGCGGATTTCAAACTTTTATCCGCCGCATCTAACTTCTCCTTCTGTTTTGGAATGCATATTTCACTTGTATGCTTTGAATGTACATCAGCATACATACAACTGCCTTTGCTTACAACTGGTGGGCCCGACCATTTTCTCTCTCCTTTGCACTGTTCACTTTGCATGTTGCGAGCCTTTGTATAATTTTTAATGTACATTCCCATGCACATACAAACAAGGAATCTTCACCTGAATATTCCTATAATGTATCTAACCATTGTATGTGCGCCCGAATGTATATTGCATATACATTCCACCTTGTATATCCACGGGCCCCACCACATGCATCTCTGCCTCGCCACTGTAGCAAATGTATATTTCACTTCCTTATATATCTTGCTTTGTATATGACCCGATATACAAAGCGGGAATATTCTCGGGGATCTGTGAAAGATTCCCCCTTTGTATATGCACCTTTTAGAGACCGATATACATTCAGAAATGCATGTAAACTCAATTTTTCAAAGGGCGATAGAGTTTTCTGACTTGCCAATGCACATTTTACCTGCATGTATATACAAACACCTTTGTATATATAAAGACATGCATTTTAACTAATTTTTTGCATTTTTTAGCACTGCAGAGGCCGAAAGACATAGAATTTTTGAATTTTTTGGGAAGGGGCTTGCATATTTGAATGCTTGAATCTTTAGGAAGGTGCCTACAGATTTAAGCACTAACATAGGCTCTGTCTGGGGATGCATGCCTCTTGCAGGCATGGCGAGAACCTCAGAATCTCTGGGATGCAGACCAGTCCTTATCCATTGGGCAACAAAGTCAAAACTGCACCAACCTGCATCATAAAACACATTTATTTAAAATTTACTTGGCGGCCCAGGGCCACCAAAAAGGAAAAACCAGAATTTTCCTTTGTCAAACACTTGATTTTCTTTTGATTTCTTTGAATGAAGCCTGAAAGCATTTAACCACTTGCAGCACCCAGCATTGTAATTGTTTGTGCTATTGCTCCTTTCTCCTTCAACAAGTCCACAACAAAATTCATAAGCATCTACCATTTTCAGCAGTAGACTGTCATTATCATATGAGTCACTGATGTTGCTTGGAAAACTAACAGACTCATGAAATAAATGAATCCACGTCAGAATTTTGCCCTTCTTCAAAAAATAAAAGCTCCTCTAAATTGAATAAATAGTATTCAGGCGCAAGCAACATCTCATAATCAAATTTACTTTTATAGTCATTCAGATATTCATCATTACTGTGCTCAGCAATCTCATCATCAATGTCCACCTGGAATGTCTCCAAAGAAGGAAGAAATAACTCAGAATGCAGCCCTACACTGAAAGCTTCATAGTCACCCCTACAACCAGCACTATCCCCAACTATATGAGCACACACATCTGCAACCTATCCATTCACCTCTGAATAGTGACCCTATTTTTCCTCTTCACCAATGCCTTGATAATCAAAAACAAAATTTTCAACCTCTGCACTGTGAAGGTGGTCAGAATCTTCAAGGAAACACTCATATTCAGCATCCATATATATTTCATCATCTAAAAGGCTCACATACACATCTGAATGTTGACAATCACTAATACATTCACTGTTGTCCCTTGAAACAACATCCTCTTCATTCAGAGTGAATCTCTGCATATCCATTTCACACAAATAATCAGGCATAACTGGGATATGCATACTGCTGCAGGACACAACCTCATGTATGTCTTTCATTTGATCAATTGGAGGGCATTTTGTGTCTGCAGGCTTGTCTTTTAGAGGCTGATAACAATCTTTGTTGTCATTATTACAAGATGTGCCTACATTTTCTACAACATTTTCTTCATGCATCACATCATGGCTACACACATTATTCTGAAATATACTTCCCTCTGCAAAATCATCCTTTAATGAACATTGTGGAAAAGTAGAAATACATTCACTTTGATAACTGTTTTGACAACTTGCAGCCATGAAACCTACTGGCATTCCATATTTCTCATTGTTTTCTATATCCATAGAAAATTGGTAAGCCTGGTGAAGTGTGGCTGGTTCCTTATCTCTCAATAGATAACTCATTTCTTCATCAAATGCAGCCAAATAAATTGCTAAGCACAATGGATTATTGGGTCTCATATATTCAGGGATCTGCTTGAGCAACTTAATAAATCTAAGGTTAAAGGTTGGAACCAGCTCCTCATCTTCCTTTTGGATATTCATAAAATGTATGATCAATGAGGCCACATCAAACCTTTCACCAAATTGTTCTAGGAATGCAATTTCTAAATCTATCCATGAAGAAACTGAACATACAGGCAGGTCTGAAAACCAAACCCTAGCATCATCCTCTAATGACTGAACAAAGAGTCTCATTACTACATCTTCATCCTCTACCTCATAATCTTCTATCAAATTACAAAATTTCTGCAGATGTTTGTTTGCCGATTCAGAATCTGATCCACTATATTTTGGCAAACATTTTCTAATTTCATTTGGAATAGCATTTGGGTAACCACATATTCCTTTAAAATTTAGGGCTTTATACCTTTCAATAAAGAATGGTCTTCTTTGAGAGCACAACCAGGTTTGCTATTCTAAACTCATCATTTTTGAAAAGATGGAATACCTGGAAATATGTTGCAGCATTGGATAGGTTCAATCAATAGAGTCACCACCTCTCATAGGGAGGACATAATATCAACAAGGCACTTGTATTTTCTAGATTCATTCATCTCACCAGTAGAGCACCACATGGTCATTTTTGGATCTTGCTACAACAACTTCACTGGAAACCAGATTTTCCAGCCTTCTGATCGCTTGACTCTCTCTCTCCCCAGCGGAGTCGCCAATTCTGTTGGTGACTCGGATGGGCACACAGATACTCTTTTTTTTTAACTCCCCAACGGGGTTGCCAATTCTGTTGGTAATTTTTTCCAAATCGGTAGAGGGTTTGTCAGTTCCAATACACGGGCAGATTCGACCAACAGACACGGGAGGTTGTGTGAGCTGTCTCCCCTTCACTTCTGGTTCTGCCGCACCAAGGGGGGTGTCCCTATTTGATAAAGATGTAACATTTACTCTCCAAATGACAGAAAGATTTAACTTTGTAATAACAGGCATAATACTCTCATGTGTGGACCAAGATTTGAGTGATAAATCACAAGGTTGGCAACGTTCTTGGACATATTTGTCTGGTCAGGTATGAGAGTATGCAAGGGTTCCTAATCCTACTCCTACAACTAACGGGTTGGAAATATGGAATGATTGGTTTGATGGTTTGGATGCAAGACAGGGGGTTTGGATCATAACTACTTCACAAGGGTAGACCGGTGCCTATCTCAGGGTAAGGAGTCACATAGACGTATACATGAGAGTGGCTTGCAACTGGCATTCGAATTTCAAGGGGTTAGATTAATGCTTGCCTTACAAACATCACCCAAGAATGGGTATTTAACTGTATCTGCTTATGAATATCCCAGCTGACATACAATCTTCTCCACACTTTAACCTAAAACAATTTAATCCACTCCTTGAATGGAAGTTATAGATTAAGCATGTGGTACAACAAGACTATACCCTAGAATATGAGAAACCCTTAGCAAACAGATTCAAAAGAAGAAAATGCATGCAACAAATGGAGACAGACAGATAAACACATGCAATAATGCATTTTTCATATAACATTAACACTGAAACTGAACATATGTGCAAGATACAACTCACATGCAACACATAAACTCCACAGAGATAAAACAGACATGAAATGCTCTATATTTCGTTATTCACACAAAAATGCCCAAGTCTTCAACCACACAATGAGTAACACAGCTTGGCTTTTATACGAAAACTGTAAACTTAGCAAAATTAATTACAAGGCCAGACAAAAATCTGCCAGATACAATGCATTCAAAAATGGTGCTTAAAATCATCAATGCACTAAGCAGAGGAAGGAGAGGGAATAGGTAGAATCGGGAGATGTGCCGTTGTTTCCAAATTTTCATCCATCAATTCAGGTGTTTGACCTGTCAACACGACCCATACTTCCCTCACAATCTGCCATTAAAGCCTCAACTACCTGTGGGATGCAACAATAGATGCATCTGGAGATTTTCCCGCTCAAAAATGGCCACACACGCTCAGGAAAAACCATCACTGCAGGTTCAAAACATGGCTGTCGATCACCTCCCGTTGCCAGGATCAATGGCACCCAAAAATGTTGAAAAGCCAAGAGCCAATGATATCGCGCCACGTAGGCGGCTTTTTCCTCTATCGCTAACTTTTCCATTCACTATTTTGCCATTTTCACCCATTGTATATGCATGTTTGAATGCATATACAATCGCTACTGTTCACCCTGTCAAAAACCCTTGTATATGCAAGGGCAAATGCATATACAACTATTCATTATACAAGGCAGACCCCAAACTATTATAGAGCAAATTGAAGTTTAAATCGGGTCTGGCTTCCATCTCCATCCTTTGTATATCCACGATATACAACACATACATACATACAGGCCACAGTCTTCAAATCACTATGCATCAGAACGTATCCCCTTTTGAAGTCTGGCTTGTATCTCTTTTATTGCACATTGGCTTGTATATCAGCATATACAAGCGCTTTATACAACCCACGAACCTAAAATATTTATTCACTACATTTTATTCCTCCATCACGTCCGGGTTGTATGTCCCCTTGCTTGCATCCATCGCCTCATACATACAAGGCAGATTTCAAACTTTTATTTGCTGCATCTGACTTCTCCTTCTGTTCCGAAATGCATATTTCACTTGTATGCTTTGAATGTACATCGGCATGCATACAACTAGTGGGCCCAACCATTTTCTCTCTCCTTTGCACTGTTCACTTTGCATGTCGCGAGCCTTTGTATAATTTTCAATGTACATTCCCATGCACACACAAACAAGGAATCTTCACCAGAATATTCCTGCAATGTATCTAACCATTATATGTGCGCCCGAATGTATATTACATATACATTCCACCTTGTATATCCACGGGCCCCACCACATGCATCTCTGCCTCGCCACTGTAGCAAATGTATATGTCACTTCCTTGTATATCTTGCTTTGTATATGACTCGATATACAAAGCAGGAATATTCCTGGGAATCTGCGAAAGATTCCCCCTTTGTATATGCACCTTTTAGAGCTTGATATACATTCAAAAATGCATCTAAACTCAATTTTTCAAAGGGCGATAGAGTTTTCTAACCTGCCAATGCACATTTTACCTGCATGTGTATACAAACACCTTTGTATATACAAAGACGTGCATTTTAACTGATTTTTTGCATTTTTTAGCACTGCAGAGGCCGAAAGACATAGAATTTTTGGATTTTTTGGGAAGGGGCTTGCATATTTGAATGCTTGAATCTTGAGGAAGGTGCCTACAGATTTAAGCACTAATAGTTCCTTTGCCCCTAACTGTTTAGTATCCTGAACTTCAAAAATGGTCAGTAACTAATCTCTGTCTACTGTCTTGGTGTGTGAGCATTTGTCAGGATTTTTCTGTTTACTTACGATTTTGCATAATTAGGGTTTTGAGCATAATTGGGCATTAAATTAACACATTAATCGTCAATTTCCAAATTTCCCTATCATTACAAGTGACAACCAACCTATAGGTGAATCCTCTTGCAAAAGTTGTGATTTAACTCAGTTAAATGTCCTTGAATGTGTGTAGTAAAAGGAGGATTTAGGCATATCATCAAATCAACCCTATTCCCACTTTTTCTACATAACACATATTAACATAGTGCTTTGTCCAGCTATTAATTAAAGTGTTAGCTTAAAATATGGAATTGTCTATAGAAATGTGTCCTTTAAAACAGGAAACATAAAGATTATAAGAGATGAATATGGCACTCATCAGGGATGTCAAAGTATTTAAGCAAATTTTCATTATCATTTTATCACTATTTTCTCAAAAACGTTCATTTCTCCATTTGTAACTTTCAAATTTCCAAATTGAGGTGATCTTCACAAGCAACTTTGTAGCTATTCCCATCTCTCTTGCAAGCATGTTCAACACTCACCATGGTAGATACAATATAATTCTGCATATGTCCGGTCCACTGCCAATCAGGTAGGTTCTCAAACCCCTTTATTTTTTATGATTCTAAACCAAACCTTAGATTCATAATAAATGTTAGAAATTTCAAATCCCCCATGCTCTCATAGTTTTGAAAACATACCATTGGAAGTTTGATAGGGTTTGGAAGAAGTTCCTTTAGGGTGATATTTATCTAGATGAGGATTCCTAGGATATGAATAGGGTGTCCTAGGTATCTTTGTGTGATTTATAACCAGTGCCCTAATTTATCACCAAAACTCATCTTCTCATGCTCACCCCAATAAAAATTTCCTTTGAATATTTGGCATCTGACCCTTCAATGATTTTACAGAATTTCTCGATGAGGAAGGATGATTTGAAAATTCATAGTCTTTCCTTTAACAGTGATAAGTTTACTTTATATCCTTTGTTCACTTGATTTTCCACAAAAATCCTATCATTTCTTGAGAAACCCTTCTTGCAAGGTTCAGGAGGGTAAGTGGAATTGTCCACTTCTTTCAGTTTTTTCCAAAATCTAGATCATCCAAGATTTCTTGCAAAATGGAATCTATAGTTTCCTTGTAGAGTTTCATAAGGATGGAAGACATATCCTTCTCTTGAGCTTCTTTCTGCAGGTCTGATTCCCTCTTGACTTCCACAAAGGCTTACTAGTCACTTTCATGAACTTCCATAAGGGATGTGGAAATATCCACTTTCACCATCTTTTCTCGCAAATCTGAATGACCCACGATTTCTTACAAAGTGTATATTGATCTCTAAATTATAGAGTTTTATCTCCAAGATGGATGTATTATAATTTCTCAACTACCCTCCTTAGCCCGCATCCTAATTGCGGAGATCCAAAGGGTCTCAGAACTTTCAAAAGGTAGAAATTATATGCATTTTACATCCTTCCTAGCCCCTTTTTTCTCGCAAAACATTTGTAACCTCTGGATAAACATGAAATTGTGGGGATGTTCATTATTGTTGAATATTATCAAGCTCCCCTTCTATCCTAATCTCAATAAAACCTCCGTAGGGGGGTATTTAAGGTTTTAGTATTTCTATGATTGTTTCTTTCTAAGGATAAAGTTATAATATTTTAAGAATATTTCACTTCATTTAATTGAATCATCTAGAAGTGAAATAGTTGAGGGATCTTTTGTAAATTTTGACATCCTTTTAAGTAGGGAAAACCCACAAAATCATTATAACTGAATGAAATGTGTTTTTGAAGGAAAATTCATTATGGTTATGTTATTGTAAGGTGATGTCTAGGATCAAAGACATGAAGTTCAAATTTAAAGGGGTATCTCCCCCTCCAAGATCACTTCAGTTTGGAATTTAGTGTCAGATATAGATTTAGGACACATTGATATTGAGGACTTCAAACAAAGGATGTATGGGCCTACCTCAACAGAGAGGGTTAAAATGTTAGTGGAAAATGGCATAGCCTAGGTGGAAAGGTTCCCCACTTCTTCCCAATGCCCTAATCTTATAATGGAATGTGCCAACCATTACCATCCTAGTTCAAGGAGAATAACTACTAATGATGCAATTGCATTGGTTGACCTTTCAATTCAAGCTCTTGTTGAGGCTTTTGCCATCCCAGTCTACCCTGTTATGGTTGACTTGATTAAAGATGATTGATTAACATTTTATAACCAAGGGCTGAAATAATGTAGAAGAGTTATCAACTATAGGTGGATGAAGACCTCTAAACCTAAAGTTTCCAAACTCCCTAAGACCCTTCACAGGAGTGATTTCAAGACAAAAATCAATGATTTGGTAACTCTAGTAAGTAGAGTGATGGGCATATCCACTACCTCCACTTTCCATGAATGGATGTTCAAATTCATATAGGAGGTGCTGGTTGGAACTAAAAAGATACATTTGGCAAAGATTATCAGTGATAATTTACAAATTCAGTTCACCTAAGTAGGAGTTACTAGAGAATTCTACATGAACTCCTATGTGGTTTTCATGCTGGTCAGGAATGTTCACTACCCTGGGTTAACAAGAAATGGAACTATTGGGAATGGAGTAGGCTAGGTCAGGGTTTATGACTATTACCCCCAACTACAACTCAAAACTTCGCTCAACCATTATAGGAGAGTCAATGATACTTTCACCATGTATATTACTAGAATGTTGGAAGGGGATTTAAATAAAAGGATTTCAAACCTAGTAATGGAAATAGTGAATAAGTATGTGAGTTGGTTTATCTAGTTTCCCAAGTTTTCATATATAAGAATAGAAGGATTCACTAGCCCGACCTACAAATTACCCAAGTACCATAATGATAAAATCATCCTGTAGACACCTAAAAATGACTTGCTTTGCAAGCCACTTTCCCGCATCCTCACATCACTAACTTATCCTTTCCCAATTAATTAAATAATATTAATTTATTCAATTAATTTAGCATTTATCTCTAATCATTCATCCTAAATCGTCCACTTGTGATAAATTAATATATCTAATTATCACTAAACCTTACAACACTATCCCTCATTAATTAATTAAATATTTTTAATATTTATTTAGTTAATTTCTTCACTTCCCTAATCCTGATTAATTAAATAAATCATACTTATTAATTAATCTACCCTATGCTATAGCCTAAACCTAGTCTAATTGAATAAATACCAATTATTTAATTAGCTACCCTAGCCTACATGAACCCTAGACCTAAATTAATTAAATAAACCCTTATTTAATTAATTTTAACCCTTGATTAACCCATTCACTAATTTACTACAACCACATTAATTAAGTTAATCACTTGATTAAATTGGTCAAACCTCACTTAACACCTTCTCCCACACCCCTCAAATAAAAAAATATCTTTTATTCCCAAGGGTCACATGACCCTTCCACCTCATCTTTCCCTTTTCATGTTAGAGCTCACACATGTGTTTTCCAAAAAGACACATGTGTCACATGTCATCCCACTTCTCAATAAACCCTAATTTTTTATTCAACACTCCCCCATGGAATTGAATTTTTAATTCATTGACATGTCTTAATCCAACTATTCCTAAAATAAAATTTTAATTCATTTTTAATCCTCATCATCCTTCCCAAGGTGAATTTAAAATTCACTTTTAATCCCAACCCTCCCTCTTTGTTGATGAGATCTTAGCCATTGATCTTATCCTCTCATCTCAACCCTTGATTCCAACTTTGAATACTAGCCATTGGATTCAAATCTTGTCCAAATTGCCTATAAATACAAGGCCAACCCAAGCCATTTGGATAACTTCTTATTAGCATCCTTATGCTGCCCAAATCTCTCATCTTTGATCTCTTTCATACCTTCACCATGCCAAAATCATAAGGCATCTCTCATTCTATCTCATATCTCACCTCATCCTTAGCTAAATCCTTAGCCAAATATCTCTCATTTCCAAATCATATTGTGTTGAGCACTTAAGAGCAATCCACATACACAAATCATTTACTTGGGTAAAGCTAGGAGAATCCATGGTGCAACTCTCCTCAACCTTATCAAGGAGTTAGGGATATTCAAAGGTATAAACATTGTTATTTTGTTTCATTTTCATGTTCTATTTCCTTTGATACTTTTTCTCATTTCATTTGGCATGCCTAGTGGGACCCCTATCCCTGTATCTAACATTTTCTTGCAATTTTTTGGAAGATTTTGATGTTGCAAATCAGATTAGCGCACTCTGTCCTTGTAGTCACGCCTTTTGTCCTCAGTTTAGTGCTTTCAAAAGTTGTTTTAGTGCAATCAATGACTGTCTTAGAGTTATTAGTATCTAGATTAGCGATATCTATCCCCAGATTAGCACCATTTATACCCAGATTTGTAGCCAACTCTTTTTTTCCACATTAACACCCTCTGTTTCTAGATTAGCGCTGGCCCCAGATTAGCACTATTGGGCCTCAGATTAACGCTATTGGGCCCTAGATTAGTGCTATTTGTTCCTAGATTAGCGCCATTTTGAAACTTTTTGTAGCTCATCTTACGTGTCTATTAGTGCTTTTTGTCTTTGTTTTAGCGCTATCAGGGTCTATTTTAGCGTCGTTTTCTCTTTGTTTAGCACAATTTATCTGTCTGTCAGTGCTTTTTGTCTCTATTTTAGCACCATTTTTCTAACAAAGTTTGTATGTCTATGCAGGGATCTAAAATACTCTTGCATGTACTAAAAATGCTTGTCCAAGATTAGTTTATCAAACTACTAACTTCTTTGGTGCATAATCACTTGTCAAAGCTTGTTTTTATCACTAGTTTAGTTGCACTAAGGTTAAAGTAGTGGGGAATTCATCTTATTTGCCATGTATTCTTTACTTGTAGATGTATGCTCTCCCCTCACACCCTAGGGTGATCTTGTGGATCAAAAGTCTACTTGCAAACTTTCCTTGATTTTAAGTGTTATTCTAAAGGGGCCATCTTTTCTCGTATGCTTTCCCCTTGTGCCTTGTGCAATCTTGGGTGATCAAAAGCAAGGGTGGTTTCTTCTTAGGAGGCCTGCTTGGGGATTTCATCCCCCTAAGGGATGACCTCAACCACATGTATTGGCGGGGTATATCAAAGGGGGGAGAAGGAAACTTGTACCCTAATCTAGTTGCATTATCATTGGGACAACCTTGGGGCCTCGGGTGATTCTGAACACAAGGTGAAGTGGTGCTTGCTTAACCGATTGGTGCCACATCCTTTTAATGGACTAGTGTTCATGGTTTGGGCCTCACATACCTTGCATATGTCGAGAACTCCTTAGAAATCTTGTTCAATCCTAGATTAAGACCTTTCGACCATTTTTAGTGTGATGCAAGGGACGCAAACCACCCCCTGAAGTTACTCACCATCGTACCTCCTTGATGTTGAGATAGAAGTATTCTTTGGGTAGGGCTTGAAAGCCTCCAAGGAAAGGGGTATTGGGTGCAACACCCTTATCCCTATCTATCTACGCTTGGTGAAGTGTTCTTAGTTAGGTAAGAACGTGAATAGGTATTCAATCGTGTGGGCCCACACTAGGAATCACTCCCACTTGAATAATCTATGAATGTTCATGTGAATGGTGTGTCTTCTTTGTCGAAACCTGTATAAGCCAAAAACCCAATTTCACCCATTGAAGTCAATCCATTGTGTCTTCTTCCTTGTTTAATGTCTTGCCAAGAAGCTTTGAAGCCAAAAAAATCAAAATTTCCATCAAAACCATTAATTTTACAAGCCCATTTATCAAGTCCCATCATTTGAGCTTAATTAATCCCCATCTTTGAGCTTAATCTCATATTATCATCCTAATAACTTTCTAATCCATTATCCATTATCTTTCCAATCCATATCCTAATCCATTTATCTAATCTTTATCACCTTGTAATCCTCTTAATCCAATTCCCTTATCTTCCTAATCACTCATCCAATTATCCAATCTTATCCTAATCATTATCCTAGTCATCCAAATCATTCTCCTAATCCATCATCATTAGACTCTAATCCCAATCAATTTGCTAAGTCAAGGCAAGGTCTTAATCCTAACCACCCATCCTATTCATTTCCCATTCAATAAAATTATCCAAACCTTATCTCACCTATCATATCTTATTCATCCTAATCATTCTAGTTATTCATTCTATCTATCTATCATCCTTAATATAATTCATCACCATCATATTAATCCAACTCCCTTATCCACTTGATCACATCTCATCCAAACCTTCATCCAATATACCTACCAACCAAAATCAATCTCATCCAAATCCTCATCAAATCTATCTCCAAAATCAAAATCCTAACATCTTCTAAGCCATAGTCCAAATCCAACTCATCTCATCCAAACCTTCATCAAGATCCTATCCAAATGAAACCTTCATCCAAATCTATCTTCAAATAAAAATACAACATCATCCATAATCCTTTATCCATTATGTTGGTTGTTTTTAATTCCCAACCTTGTCTCACAAAATAACCTATGACTTGGCCACTGTTAGTGTTCAGCTACTATGAGGGGTTGGCCAACACATAGGTGAAAGTTTAGAAAAAACTTTCCCTCTTCACTTTAGGCTCTGCAAAATCTGGGAGGGTGATCCCTTTACAACATTTGATAATCTCCTGAATCAATTTATTACAAACACTGAAATAGCAGATATGTTCTATGCTAATGTGTTTGGGGATTATAAAATATGAAGACTTGGCTTTAAATCATTCAAGATTTTAACATTCTGCCAATCCATAGAACAAGGACGAACTAACACTTAATACATGGAAGATTGATATTAAAATATTGGGTGTTGGGTCTGCTTGACCTTGGCGTGGAAGAACACACACAGGAGTAAGAACATTGGTGCCTTAACCTAAGAGTACAAAGTCATAAACAAATGCAATTGAAAACTACAGTTGGTACTTAACCTGAGCATCTCAAAGCTTTATGATATTGCCTTACAATATCACATCAAACATTTTCTAAAATCAGTCATACTTAGAATATCCTCGCACATATTCACACAAATCAATATTTTTGTTAAAGCGTTTAACTCATTCTTTGAACAGGAGCCATTCATAGAAAAATACATCCATAAGAAAATTTTTATGGAGACAAACTGAACCATCTTTGATATATTCAGTTCATAACTTCCATAAACCATACATTAGGAGAACTGTTTCTAGATATTTATCTTATACATTCCATACAGATGCTGAGACTATCCAATAGATTATAGAAAACAAAATTAAAACTCTATACATTGAGACTAGACATGACTTCTACTTCCCCGAGTACTTGTCTACACTTCACCAAGAAATCAACCAAAAATCCACCACCCTTTACAATGGCCTTGGATTCCCATTTATAGAAACATGGGAGCAAACATGCTACAGGCCATGTACATATGCCACATTTTCATTTGACAATCAGAAAAGGAAATGATACCAGAATAACAATCTTCATTCCACTAAGGCATGTCCTATGTAGTAGATTATTACCTTAAGCAGACTGGAGCAACTAATTTTGTCCTGTATGCTTTCCCACTGCTGACATGGAGGCAAGCCATGTTTTTGAAGGAAAATGGGGATTAAAAGATGCTCTAATAGCTCAATCCCTCCTCACATATAGACACTTGTTCCCAAAATGAGAACCATTTGCAAACTTCTCTAGTCATGCAAGAAGACAAGGGAGCACCCACGAGGATCAACAGAGAAAGGAAGCACCAGAAACCTGGGTCCCACCTATTATGACCACTCATAGGTGTGAGTAGGTGACTCCTCACTCTTAATTGGGAGGTTCCCAACCACCTCAACCAATCAAGACCTAGAGGATGCCTCAAATAGCTGGTCTCAACTACGCCAAACCTCCATCTAGGAAGGGAAAACCAACAGTCATAATTCCCTTCAAGATGCCCACTTAGTTCATCTAGGGAGACAACACACCACCCACTATGACCCAAGCTATGCCAGGACCCACAATGTCGAGGGAAAGGGAGAGAGAGTAATGTCACCTCTCTACCTCAGATCCCAAATTGGAGTCATTCAGGAACAAGGAACAACGAGAGTGTGGAGACTGGGGTACAAAGCCCCCATCCAAATGAAAGTAAGAGGTGAAGAAGGGGCTACAACAGTTCAATGGATGCTGCTAAACTTTCCCAATTTTTCCAAAAGCACCCATTCCTTAGAAAAAACACCTCTAATCTCTTAATCTTGTAAGGACATATGAGCCATGAGAATAAAGAAGAGAATCCTAAGGAATAGGACGATGGAGAAAAGACACTCAAAAGATGAAGATCCATAATGTCTGCACAAGAAGGATGATGCCTGAAGTAGCAATATAGGCTTCTATTTATAACCCAATTTGTAGAAATTTCCCATGCCAATGATAACTACTCCCTACCTATCTGCCCTATCAATCTAGTTCAATCAGTACCACAACATATCAACCATAAATGGAAAGCTAACAACAGTTTGCCACATTGCTAAAAGAAGGAAAAGAGGTGGCACTTTGCATTATGTCAACTTCCCATAACATAGAACCATCAATTCCACAACGAAACGATCAGACCTGGCACCTCAATCACATCACACATTCCACTTCTTATAGCAAAATTTACCTCAAGTCATGTTATGAAGCAAGTGGAAGATCACTTCAAACTTGATGTGAATCCCCAAGGATCAAATCTACATGCCACCAATCCCCTGCAAACATACTTTCTTCGTAGTGACAGCGAAACAGACCCATCGCACTCTCAAAAGATCACCTAATACACCAGCTCATTAATTCCTATGCGCCATCAACATGCATCCACTGTCAAATTTGAAATTAAACCATTGATCTCTAGTGAGTTGGATTGGTGGACAACCAAGATGAAACCACGTGGCAACTGCCCGCTACCTCGCAAGATACCAGCGCATGCAGCTAGACGACTTATGGGTAGGCGGGGAACGATCGAGATCTAATCCTTCAAAACAACCTGGACCCTTAGATATGGGGCCCACCAAGAACGCCATCATAAAGCATGCCAAGGCAAGCACAAAGATACGCCATGTGGTGCATGCCCACCATTCCACATGATCTTATCGCTAAATATTTTAATCTCACGGGCCGATGGACAACCAATAGGAACCGAGCAGTGGGGGCCACGTCATCCCAACTTTGGACAATGAGCACATGTCTTAAGTCATGATTTAAAAGGGGGACCCCTTAGGCATTTTTATGAAAAACATTTCAACTCCACATAAAAATTAAGACTTTGGAAGCTCAAACTTAGGACATGGATGGAAATTATAAAAATGCACGACCAAATGCCTAGACTAGGAAGAACATGCCAACATATTAACGACATCAAAGGACTTAAGTCATAACTTAAGTGACAAAGAAAAGTGCATGTAAGCCAATGACAAATTAAAAGAAGAGCTAGGGTTTATACATGAATAGGGTTTTTTGAAGGTTTAAGCCTTGTGAGCAAACCCTAGCAGATGAAAAATGAAACCCTAACCGTCAAAGGACCCAATGATAACCCAATATTTAGAAATATAATATAGAACCACTAAATTTTTTCAAAGTACCATCACATTCCAATCAAACTTTCCAACCCCTAATCCTTAATTAACAAATCATCATTTGAGAATAAAAAATTGGTTAAGGACTTAGTCTCCTTCACACCCCATCAATCTTTTATCCAAAATCCAAAATCCATCCAAACCCTTATCCACATCATCATCAAAACCCCTCAACATCATTATCCAATCAAAAATCAAGACCCTAGTTGATCATCATCAACCTTTATCCAAACTTGCTTGAGATCATTAGTCTATCTTAAGTAAGTCATCTAATCAAATCTCATAAATATCCAATCCAATCAACTCTACTGCTTAATATCATTAGTCTATCTTAAGTATAGAGAATCATCTAATCAACTCTATTGATTAAGATCATTAGTCTACCTTAAGTATAGAGAATCATCCATCCTTGAAAGAAAATCAAATCATTATAAGGTCTTGAAATTTGATCTCTAACCTACATCATATTCATCCATTATCCTACATCATCTCATATCCTTCCAATAACATGGATCCTTATGTAGCAATGCAACAATTACAAAGAGTTAAGACAATTCTATGAGACCATGGATACTAGTGATAAGAAAAAAAGAAAAAATATCATTAGTGATATACCCTTAGCACATCTCATCATTGGAGACTCCCAAGCTGATGTAGGAACTTCCGGAGGTCATAACTTTTGATTCGGATGTGGGTTTTCTACGAGATTTTACGGGTGGATGTGTTATGAGGTGGAAAGTGGTTTTGTAACCCACCCTAGTCGGTTGGACCTCGTCTTGGCACTTTTTCGGGGCTTGAAACTTTCATCTTGGCCCTCAAAATAGCAATTTAGTGTTTTTTTCTAGATTTTTAAAAAGTTGCTTTTGTAATAAATTGAAACTCATGTTTCGAATTTAGAATATTAGTTGGCATTTCATCCTACCTAGTTTTAGGAATCTTTTGGGAAAAAATAGGATTTTCAAGATATGATTGTAAAATTACCTAAAATGGCAAAATCTGACAATTGTCGAAATCTGCCAAAAAAGGTTTTTTTTTTGTTTTCTTGGATATAAGAGAGTTTTCTCTCATTGTAGCAGCAGAGTTGATGAATAGAAGTTTTTTTATGTTCCAGTCTTCAAATCTTTGGCTCTCACATGATTAATGGCAAAATTGTATTGAGTGTATGTTGTGTGCTGCATCATTTGGTATCAGAGCGAGGTTGATCTTGAGTGTGCAGAGTATGCACCAGGACCGAGAGGAGTTTGTGAAGCAAATTATTTTCCTATGTGTTGAAGTATGAGAAATTTTTGTAATTACAATTTTTTTTTGATTTTGTAAGATATATGTTCACTGTCCTCCAGCAGAGATAAAATCTGGGTAGGAGGTGTACAGACTTCTTCCACTGAGAGAAAGTGGGTAGAAGAGGTCTTGAAGAGGTGCATCTTCTAGAGTCTTTGTTGGGTACAGGAGAGTTAAATTTGTGTGAGATATGTTGGTTGTGCCACATCAGAGATAAAGCTGGGTAGAAGGTGTAGAGACTTCTTCCACTGAGAGAAAGTGGGTAGAAGAGGTCTTAGAGAGGTGCATCTTCCAGAGTCTTTTGTTTGGTAGAAGATAGTTATGAGTGAGGTTTTTTTTGTAGAGAGGACCTGTAACTGCAGAGTGCATTGGCTCTAAAGTGTTTATGTGTATAGGTTGTAGAAATTGCATATTGAGAATGAGCGAAATGTTTTCGAAGAAGAGTATGAGATGGGTCATGAAGAGACCTATAATGATTTCATATATAGAAAAGTGGGAAAGAAAGTTTACGGATAGTCTTAATGAAGAGTTGATAAGACTTCATGATATAGTGGATCTATTAAAAGCTGAAATGAATAGAGGAAATGTTGATAATAAAAGGTGTGAGAAAGAATGTCATGAAAGTGGCATGAAAGAGGAAAAACACATGGTTGCAACTGAAACATGTCTTTTCAAAGGCATGGATGTGTTGATGGATGAGATTACAATAGAGAAGAGTGATAATGAAAACCTTATTTTACCTAACATTATTTTGTTTGTAGATAAAGAGGAACATAAAGACAAAGAAGTGGAAGTCCTCAAGAATAATGAAAAAGAAGAAAAGAATGAGTTTGCAATAGGAACATGTCTATTGGAAAGCACAAATAGTGAGATAAAAGAGGTTGTAGAGGAAGCTATAGGAGAGATTTGGTGGAGGTGGTTGGTTAGTGGTGGGTTGGATCCCACGAAGAAGGAGAGGAGAGGGGAAATAATTTGGTAGAGGAAGACAATATTTGGTGCATGCAAATCTACGAGAGGAGAGAAGAATGAAGTGCATATTTGTTCAAGGAGAGTGAAGCTTGTTCTGGAAAGATGCTGGAAAAAGAGGGAAAAAAAGAGAAGAATGAAGTGCAAAGGTTGGATCCAGTCAAGTGGCAGCAGTTCGAAGACACTCACTTGCAGGAGCTGTGTTCTTTTCAACAAGAGGAGAATGATGCAGGAACTTTCGGAGGTCATAACTTTTGACTCGGATGCGGGTTTTCTACGAGATTTTATGGGTGGATACATTATGAGGTGGAAAGTGGTTTTACACCCATCCTAGTCGGTTGGACCCCATCTTGGCACTTTTTTGGGGCTTGAAACTTTCATCTTGGCCCTCAAAATAGCAATTTAGTGTTTCTTTCTAGATTTTTAAAAAGTTGCTTTTGTAATAAATCAAAACTCATGTTTCAAATTTAGAATATTAGTTGGCATTTCATCCTACCTTAGTTTTAAAAAATAGGATTTTCAAGATATGATTGTAAAATTACCTAAAATGGCAAAATTTGACAATTGTCGAAATCTGCCAAAAAAGTTTTTTTTTTGTTTTTTTTTGTTTTCTTGGATAGAAGAGAGTTTTCTCTCATTGTAGCAGCAGAGTTGATGAATAGAAGTTTTTTTATGTTCCAGTCTTAAAATCTTTGGCTCTCACATGATTAATGGCAAAATTATATTGAGTGTATGTTGTGTGCTACATCACAAGCCCCCAGTCCATCCACATCATATCAACCTTCAACCTCATATCAATCTTCATCCCCTTATACATCCATGCCATCATACCTATCCAACCAATGAATATATCCAAATTATGCATCCCCCAACCTTTGTCATGCTAACTTTGATCAAGGGAACATTAATCTAGAACACCTCATGGCTGAAATTCAAAACTTACATCAACAACCATTTCCCCATGTGCATCCCCTACATTACAATCCATCAACCCCTCCCATCCCTCCATCATAATATCCCTCCAATCCTATCAACCTTAATCCATCGTCCTATCTACTTCCCAATCCATCAATCCCCATCATCTATCCACCATCTAATTCACCATCTAATCCACCATCAAACCTTCCAAATCCTAAGCCATTAACCAAAGATTCCTTGAAGAATCTCCTCCAAAGAATGTTAGCCAAAAATGAAATCAAAGCTATGGAGCCTTCCAAATTCACTCATCCTATGGCATCTCATGCCTCCCCAACACCACCATGCACTCTAATTCCTATCCTTGAGTCTACCCAAGAACCACCACTATCCAATCCCATTAGCTCTTCACCCAATCCCAATCCTAATCCTACAACATCTACCATCATTATCCATCCACTATATTATCTATATCATATCTATCTTAATCCATCAACCCCTAATATTATGAAGGATGTCATTCATTGGCTATTAGCAAGAAAACAAACACCCTCATGCAATCCAACACCTACCAAACCCTTTGAAAAAGCTCCTACCATAAGTGCATCATGTAGCCATGTTAAGGAACCCATCCAAGAACCTACCACATTCATCCAAATAAATTCCACCTCCATCCAAACACAAGAGCTATGCCAAGCGTCAAATCCAAAGCATGTCGAAGTATCAACCTTCTATCCTAATCAAGATCTAAGCATCCCATCTAATCCCATCCCCGATCCCCTCCCATCTAGTGATGAACTTATCCAAACCAACCTTATCACCTCTACCACAACATCCCCCATTGATCCTTTACCACCATCTACCAATCCCATCCCAAATCCATCCTCTTATCCACTTGAAACAAGAACCTTCATCCACGGTGGCTCCCTCGTAGGAGGCAAACAACTTCCATCCACCACCTATCCTTCTCCAACAAATAATGGACTCGTGTCTTGTTTCCAAAGCACCAAACATCCCATTGCATGTTGCATACTCCAAAACATTAAATATCAAGGCAAAGGTTTAGGCCTTCATGAACAAGGCATCTTGGAGCCCATCCATAGTACATTCCATCCATTCTCGCATGGCCTTGGCTACACATCCCAAGGTAAACAATCTAAACATGTTGGTGACACACACCCATCTTCCAAAATCCATTCCTCCAATCCCAAACCCGGTGCATCTCATCACACCTCCAAATCATATGTCACCATCCTTCCTCCATTGTCATATCATCTGCAAAAACATGTGACCAAACATCTCCCCCATCAACTTTATCTCCACTACTTCCAACTCCTAACATCCCTATCCTCAAATCCCCTTATCCTCCCATATTCCCAATGCCTAATATCCCTATCCTCAAATCCCCTCATCCATTTATCCATAAATCCACTTTTAACTCCTCCACCCATAAATCCCCTAAAATCCCAAATCATGACCAAAAAAAGAACACATCATCCAAACGTGAAGCTTTGATAAACCCCATGGGATTTAAAAACAAAAATTTTGATGCCTCCTTACATAAAATACAAAAGCCTAAAGAAGCTATACCATCCAAGCAAAATGAGAAATCCAAAAAGCTATCAACACCCACACCATCAAAATAAAAAGCAAAAACAAAAATGGTGTGGGTCCCTAAACAAAAAGCACTAAATCCAAATGAGGCATCTACATCTCAATCCACCCCAAAATCCCAAATATCATGCTTCCCATCAAATCCCACAAATCCTAAGTCTATTTGGGTCCCTAAAATCCCAAATCAACCATCCAAAAATCCCCTATCCTGATCCCCATTACTACCCACCCCACATCCAAAATATAAGCTTCCAAACACATTACGATGTGTGCAAACATTAGTCTTAGTTTCACTCGACCCCGCAACATTCCCACATACCTTCATCTCCCCATCTTATCCCCACTATCCCACATATCTTCCCAATCACACCCCTATGGTCCATGTTTTTGCATAAACCCTCCACATCCTAATCCACATCATCCTCCATCCATGCATAATCCACATCAAAATCCACATATATCCTCCATCCATGCATAATCGACATCAAATCCACATATCTCCCCCATTCATCCATGATCCACGTCATCATCCACTAGCCACCATCCATTCCATCTTCTCCTATCTACCAACTATCCAACATGCTCACACAACATACTCCTTGGTAAGGAAATAGATGCTAGAGTCCCCCTTCCATCCAAAAAAGCAAAAAAATAAAAAAATATCAAAAAAAGTAAAGAGAAGAATCTATCCAATGGTGAAAATCACTCCTTGTGATGCCTTGGGCAAGTACCATGATGAAAACACCTTGTGGGAATCATGTGTAATCCCTTCTCCATCCATATATCCCATACTTGGGGGCAACCTCATGCCTTTCACTCACATCCCTAATATACTTTCACATCCTTATCCTATCATATCCTTATCTGCCATCCTCATATCTATCCTATTGTCTCCCATCCATCTCATCTACTACGCCTTCCCCCTTAGATCTTGATAAAAACTAGGGTAAAATATCAAAACATGCTTTGGACACCTCTTGGCATACGCCCCTTTCCAAACATATCCTCCATCCATCTATCTACTACAAAGTCCATCCATTCCTTTTAAGCATGAGCCCATAATACAAAATCCTAAGCATCATACCAAGAATGGGGCATATGATTCCTATGCAACTTAGTATTTGGAGATCTCCTTAACCCCTCCATTTGTCTATCATGAATCCCTACCCTATCCTTTATCCCATCTTCCATCTATCTATCATCCATCTCCATCCTATCCTTTATCCCCATCTTCCATCCATCTATCATGAATCGCCTATCCATCATCTTTCATCGCCAATCCCCCTATCCAACCCCATCACCTTCACCTCTAGACTTGGCGTTCCCTTGTCATTGGTATCTAGTGCAAAATATATCTAAATGTAATCCAATGCCATTCCATAATAAAACCATACCCTATCCAAAACATTCAAAATCTAAAAACATCAGAAAATTTAGAAAATGCAAAAAAATAAAAAATCTACAAAAACCCAAAAACATTAGAAAATACAAAAATCCCAAAAATATCCATCCCAGAATCAACATCATTGTATCTTACATCAACATTCCATACTACATCCAACCCATCTTGAACCATCCCACATTATCATCACAAATTAGAACTACATATCATCATCACCCTCATCTCAATGTGCCTTGATCTCGTGGATACATGGTATTTATGTTGGCCTACAATGAATCACTAAGAGGGGAGGTGAATCAGTGATCTAACAAAATTGGTTTATTCATCATCCTTATAAACACAATCAATTCCATCATAAACATGAAAAGACATAACAACTCGAGTAGGATCATAAAGATGGAACCATAACACAATATGTAAAGTGGAAAACCCTAAACAGAGAAAAACCACTATCAAACCTCACCAAAATCTTTATTGGGTCTCACTGACCAAAATCTCACTGATTACATTTATGCTTCAATCGCTAGGATCTCACTAATCACATCAACTCCAATCTCAAAACAAGAAGATAAACACAGAGTACTACTCTATTTGCAATGAAAACAAAGGTTATAGATGATTTCTATAACTCTTACACAAACACCTTATCTCTCCTAGATTGGCACAAAAGAATAACACTTCAAGATCACCATACATCCAATCACAAAAGTACATGGCATCATAGGACAATACAAGAATTCCTAAACCCAATAGATACTCAAACCTATATCAAGAATCCCTTCTTTACATAACTAATCTTCTGTAAAGATACTCAAAACGTTACCATGCTCCATCTTTACTCTCCTAGACTGGTATGCATACATTAATGACACCTTTCTTTTACATGCTTGTTCAAAGAATGAATAATCAACTCATTACAGAAGTTTACAATGGTATCATTTGATTATCCAGAAAGACATCCTATTCAAAATGATACTTTTCAAACATGGAAGTCATATGCATCCCTAATAACATACCTCTGCAATGCATCTCTGTAATATCATTGATCTATTATTTGTCTCTATAGAAAACATTTTGAAGGCTCAGACAAACTTCCTCAAACATTCACATATTTCAATATCTCCTCTGCAATTAACATGCTCTCTTGCAAACTCTTTGTCAATTATTCATCTGCACTCAATACATCATACATTGCCTTCATTCTATTTTAGATTTACACTATCATTTCTATATCTCATTCATTGATCCTATAAGTTCCCCATACAGATCCTTATGTACAGATTGCATATCTGTCACTATAAAATCATTCACTATAACTGTATCATAGTGATACACATTTTGCTCATAATACATACATATATTAACATCATTTCATCTTCTTTGAAAAACTAACATCATCAAATTCCCTTTCTTCACACACATCATACTTCGAAAGACAATTACAAAATTGCCTCAATCAAAAATCTCCTAAATTACACTTTCATTAGGGTTTTGTATCATCAAAAATAGGGAGCAGAAAATAGTTACAAAAGTTGTTAATAGCTTCACATAGCCCATACGGTCAAAAGATCGTCAATGTGCATGCTTACTGAATACCAGTTACCATTTGAATGCAGATTAAATTTTCACCATGGATTAGTCCTTTGGCGCCCTTGGTAAGTTAAATATAACCCATTGATCTTCATTTGGTGCCAATTGAAGATTGTCCAACTAGATAGAACCAGTCTCCCTAGGACATGGGGCTAGTTTCACAACATTTAATAACCCTTTATGTGGTCAGTTAAGTGACCCTTAACCGACAACAACAAGTCAATGAAGAATTAAAAGAAAAGTGAGCCCCATCATGTAACTTGTATTTAATCCTTTTGACACTTATGATTTATGACTTCAATTTAATATAAAATCCTAACTAGTTTTAGGGTTTAAGCCTACAACTAAACACAAAACCCTAATCTGCCACTGAAGAAGTTTTGACTTAAATTGAATCCACTCAAAATCTTGTAGATAGTCTCTTAAAAAGAGTTGATATAACATGCATTATCCCTTTGACAATTAGGGTTTAAGAATTAGGTTATAGATCACATATTTTGGCAAACCTTACTAACTTTTTGCTTTCACCAAACCTAAATCTTCAGAGGAACTTTGTGAGACAAAGAGAGAAGGAACTTCTCAGAGACACAAAATCAGATGAACTTCTTAACACCTGAACTTCTTAACACTTGATCTCAAATACAAATGTTACATGCTATCAACTCATCATCACTAATAATCCAATTGAGATCATGTTATAACAATGCTAATGCTTTTGACATCAACTGAGTTCAATCCATCATCAAACAAGTACCTTTGACAAATACCTCTGAGTATCAATACCATGAACTGAGCAGGAGCAATCAGCATCAACACTATGACCACAATACCTTTAGCATCTCCATTACTTTTGCATCAACTGAATACTTTCATTTGCATTAAGGACATGAAAACATCAAAGGACACAATCACCGTGTAATGAAGCAACCCTGTCATAAAGATGACAACAAAGAACAAATGCCACTGCAACACCATTAATCATCAACAAGGATGAACTTCTGAAATGAACTCTTGAAGCATGATCCTGAAGCATGGCAATGATCCATCAAGGATGAACTCCTAAAGCATGATCCTGAAGCATGAACACCGACTTAAACAACACAACATCCTCAATGACAAAGAATGACAAACATCAACTAAAACAACTCCAACTTTTGACATCAATGACAAACATCAACAAACTCACCCTTTGTCATTGATGGCAAAACTCTCTTGCTCTTGCAACTCTATCACTCCCCCTTTGACATCAAAGACAAAGGGTTATGTACTCCCCCTGACTAAAAATAGGTTTAGCAAAACATAGCACTGTTAAGGTTATCAAATCATCTACATACCCACTGTTAGTAGATTCCTTCACTATATCTCTGCAATAATATCACTATTAAAAGTAACTTACAAATCAATCCCATTATACGAACAAACTGTGATAGAGATAACACACATAGAGAAGGTTGTCAAAGCATCATAGTACTGCTCAAGAGTGAAAGTACTGAGACAAAACATCACTGGCACACCTTTTGGAGTAATATCACTATTCTTATGTTGGCATTGTTAATAAACCATTGTTACCCTACAAAAGAGATATACTGCCATGGAAAACAAAAGCAATGTCAAGGTCAAGACCTCTGTAAGCATCATACTTCATCATATACTTGCACTGTATCAGATCCTTGCTTGTCACTATCACTGTACTAAGGATAAGGTCATTTACACCTGCATAGTATAAACAAGGAATACTTGCATGGAGAATGAGCCACAACCACTAGATACACCTTGTCAGGGCATGAACATCAAATGTAAAACAAGGATCATAACTGACATTTGAACCAATAACATCAAACCATTGTCAAAATGAATCAAGACTTACATTATACTCATATCACTGGCAATATGAAATTATGCAAAGGACTATCAAATAATAATTTCTTTCATTTGGCACCAAATGGACTTTTCACCAAATTCCCTAGGGTGCAGCTCTATCTTTAGATAGATTGTTCATTTTCTACAAGTGAAAGTCTGAAACAACTAGATCACTAAGAGTCACTACTGTCAGGGCATAAAACACTATCATTGCTATAATCTTACACCCACTATGATGCAAGTCCCTTTTTAAGGCTTATCTTATGAACATCCCCTAAGATGTATTATAGTGCCTTGATAACAAAGTAAAGAAGATGAAGAACTTTACTTTTAAACATTGACTCTTCTCTTAGACTATCTTACTATTGTATTATGTTTTGATGTATGTCCACAACAACCTATCATAAAGACTACTGACCTTATAACCTCTTACTGTCTTCCATGCAATATTAGTAGCTATTTTGTACTTCTCCTATGATGGAGATTTGTCACTATAATGCCTATCCACTATCTTCCCTGTGTTGATTAGTACCACTGTCCTGATATGCATTTGTCTGATCATACCATGCATCCCTGGATTGTACCTTGTCTGTTCTGATGACTATCTAATTATAAGAATCACATCAAAACACTCCATGATATATAATAGACTGATATCAGATGTTGTTTGAACATATTGTACATCTTGTCCTAATGGTGATGACTATCTAAACTGCACTGTGCCTATGAACTGCATATTATTCTCTGATCTTCTAATCATATTGTCCTACAACCTACCCAACTACTGTCTGAAACAACTGTCAACATCATTCTATTAAGGCTTCCAAAACTTGACAACTTCAAGGCAAAAACATTGTCAAAGGCCAAATCACTATCATGATATGAGGGAAATCACTTATACAGTCTGTCCTTTACATCTTTGCAACCACATTTGTTAATAACAAACACTATCAAGGTTGTGGTAAATGAAGATGATACTTTCAACTACTACATCTTATAGAAAATCCACTTTCAATTATGCTTTAATGTAGGTTTTCACACCTATTTCCAAAATAAGACCAGACCACATTTTATTGAGGCATTTTGTCAAGAAGGTCATATGCCTTGTCTATGTTTACCAGATCACTTTGCAACTACAAATTTTGATAACAATCCCCTTCTTTTATACATTGATGGATACCATATCCTATTCCAAATTTTCCACATTTGCACATACTGATAAAGATTACAGAGTTTGATTTTACACCTGCCAACTGCATCTTCTTGAAGATTGATCAGATCTTTTCAACAAAACTATTTTGTGTGAATCCTGCAACCATTAACAACACCCTAATATCTTTTGAAAAATAATCATCATGCAAAGATAGTTTCCTCCAAGCTAGTTTCAAGGACTTATGTTCTTTGAGTACCAAGGAACATTCATTAAACCACCAAAGATAACAACAAAAATACAATACTTTTATAATGCAAAACTATCCACATTGTCTCATCAAAACTACACATAGTAACACCAAGAAATGCATGTGATCATTGAAGATGCTATTGTTCTGAGACATGATTTTACAGTATGATTCATATGCTATCAAGAATTAAGACAATCATTGACACTGTTGACTGGTGTACCTAATCTTTGAGGGAAGAAGCACTTGATTGCTCACTATGCTGATATATCTCCATTTGCTCCTTGACTGCTACAACCTCCTGATGACTGATCATTCTAACTTCTGTTGACATATCCTCCTTATTTTCTCCTTGGGGCTAAATGATAAAGCAGTGAGCATTGTTGCAAGTATGAGGTGAGCCATTGTTGTCATTGATGTCAACATACTCATACTGCATTGACAAGAAGGATTTGATGAGCTTTGTGCTGAGGATATTGAGAAAATTAGCCTCAGTCAGGAACAGTGAAGAACAGTGATGAGAAGAAGGTAAATATACTGTATAGGATGAGAAACGGAGGATGCGGATTAAAGGGTTAGTAGATATGAGTCTTGAGATGCTACAGTTAAGATTTCAGAGGTCCGCATGAAGATCTGAAGAAGTTATGGCTGCCGGTATAGAACCGGGTCCGGCAAGTATCCGGAGGTGACAGAGGATCACAAAAAGGTCCGGTGAGGTCCGGAATTGTATTATCATAATCTGCGGATTGGAAGGAGTGTTTTAGATGTCCTTGTGATGTGTCATCCTGATTTGTGTGTGATTTGGAGGTCCGGATGTACCTCTTGCATTATGACAGTGACGACAGACTGTGTTCTTGAAGTTCCGGATGAGGAAGACAAGAGATCCCAGTAAGCAGAGAAAGTGCGGATGTATCCGGACATTCAGACAGACTTGTGAAGGTTCTTGAATCATGTTTAGGTTGTGTTGTTGGTCCGCATTGATGGTAGAGCCCGGAATTGAAGTTACTCTTCCGGATGAAGTTATTGCTCTGTGTAGCCGACCGGATGAGTTGTTCATCCTGCGAATGTTCTTGTGATGGCCGACCGGATGTGTTATTCATCTTGCGGATACTCCTATGGTTGTTTGCCGACTTAGATGCTTGTTCCTAAGTCGATGTCTTGTATAAATAATGATTTGTGAATTCATTTCAGAGTGTGGCATGTGGATGAGTAAGGTGTAGCGAAGAAAGGTGCGAAAGGCAGAGCAGAGATTGTTGGGCTTAATTGGAACTGATCCGGACATGGTAGAGATGTCATTCTCCAGTTCAAGACTGTGATTTTTATCACTCTGTAGACAGTGTGTCTCCTTGTAGGCAGTGGGCCTCTTTGTGAGCAGTGTGCTCGGGCAGTGAGCCCTTATTGGCATGTGCCATTCATTTTTCCTTATTCTTCTAACAGAGAATAATTCTTGGGTTAATCACCCCGTGGTTTTTCCCTTAACCGGGTTTTCCACGTCAAAATCTTGGTGTTCAATGTGTTGAAGCTTATCTGCTCTTGTGTTTATGTATTGTGCTTCCATGAATGATTATTTGATATGCTGCTAACTAACAACAGAGAATTAAGTGTTTGAAAGAGAACAAGTTCTATACAACTGATTCCCCCCCCCCCCTCTCAGTTGTATGCCCTAGATCCAACAATTGGTATCAGAGCCGAGTTCCTCTGATAGGAGCTTAACCGCTTGAGGTGATCCAGGATGTCGTCTTACAAGAAGGATAGTCCGAAGTTCGATGGAACCAACTTCACTCTCTGGAAAGGTCGCATGAAGTGTCATTTGGAATGTATGGGAAAAGCATACTTGGCTATGATTTCAAAACCATATATACCCCCACAAGGTGGTCCGACAACTCCTGATGAAACCACAGAAGCTGAAAACAATCTGCGGACCAAGGAAGCTCTTCTAAGCGCATTGAATGACTCAGATCTCTCGAATGTCATTGACCTACCAACTGCATATGAGATCCTAACTAAACTGGAACTTCTGTATGAAGGAGATGAGTTTGTCAAAAGTGCAAGGTTGCAAAGTCTGAAAGGGAAATTTGAAAGATTGAAAATGAGAGATGATGAAAACATTACTACCTTTATGCCAAGAGTAAATGAGCTGGTATGTGGAATCAGAAATGCTGGTGGAACTCTAGATGAAAATGAGATTGTCTGCAAAATCCTAAGATCCCTTCCTGCTGCCTACAAAATCAAAGTTGCTGCCATTGATGAATTCAGAGCCCACACAACTGTCACAAGAGAACAATTGGCTGGCAAACTAGCTGCATTTGAAATGACCGAGTTTGGAGATGATCCACCCAAGACTGAGTCTGCTTTTAAAGCCAGTGCCTATGTGAAAGGCAAACAGAGATTTGATCCGGGTGAAAACTCATCAAGGAAAATGTCATGGTATGATCAAGCAAGAAGAGACATGGAAGAAGAAGAAGCAGAAACAGCTCAACTTGAAGCCCTCATTGCAAAGAGACTGCCAAGAGGATCCGGTAAGTATGAAGGAAAACTACCCTTTAAGTGTTTTAACTGCAATAAGATTGGTCATTTTGCCTCAAGATGTCCGGAGAGATCTGCAAGATCTAATACTCACAGACAAAGGTTTCAAAAGAATTGCTATTATGTTCATGAAGAAGATGACAATGAAGGAGTAACAGATGATGAATCAGATCCAGGAAGCAAATCCGGAAATGAGTGGGTGTTTATAGCCATCAAGGAAGAAGATTCCTTGCTCTCTGAATCTGTCAATCACAAAGTTGTTGAAAAAGCCTTGGCTGCTCAAGTGGAAGAAAAGGATGACTGGGTTATTGACAGTGGATGCTCTCACCATATGACTGGTGACAAGAATAAGTTCTTAGATTTGGAAAGATATGAAGGAGGAATGGTAAAGTTTGGTGACAATTCTGCTGGCAGAATCAGAGGTAGGGGAACTATTTCCTTTGATGGTAAGAGCAAAACAGGTAATGTACTATATGTTGAAGGATTGAAGCACAATCTTCTCAGTGTTGGTCAGTTAGTGGACAAAGGCTATGATCTCCGGTTCAAGAATGGAAAATGCAGAATCTTTACAAGCTCCGGAACTGAAATTGCATCCGGTACTCAGACAAGAGGTAACATCTTTCATCTGGTTGGTTCAAATAAAAGTTGTTTGTTTGTTCAAATTGATCAGAGTTGGTTATGGCATAGAAGAATGTGTCATGTAAATTTTGATAACATCATCAAAATAAGCAATACTCAGGCTGTGAGAGATCTTCCAAAGTTGATAAAACCTACAAACAGTGTGTGTAAAGAATGTCAGTTAGGCAAACAAAGCAGAGTCTCTTTTAAAAGCAAAGATCAGTCTTCTACCGGATTGTTGGAATTAGTACATACTGATCTATGTGGTCCGACAAGAATCAAGAGTCTGCAAGGTGATAGATATTTCATGTTGTTAATTGATGATCATTCCCGGATGATGTGGGTTACCTTTCTGAAAGAAAAATCAGAAGCTTTTGAGAAGTTCAAAATCTTCAAAGCTATGGTGGAGAATCAAACCGGATTGAAACTGAAGTGTCTAAGGTCTGATAGAGGTGGTGAATTTACATCTGGTGAATTCATTGACTTTTGTGAGAAACAGGGTATAAGGAGACAGTTGTCTGCTCCTAGGACTCCACAGCAGAATGGAGTAGTTGAGAGAAAGAACCGGACCATCCAGGAAGCTGCTAGGACAATGATGTTGGAAGCAAATGTTCCTCAAATGTTTTGGAAAGAAGCTATCAGCACTGCAGTCTACACTCTCAATCGAGTTCAAATCAGAAACAACACCGGTAAGACCCCCTATGAACTTTGGTTTGACATCACTCCTACTGTGAAATATTTCAGGGTATTTGGTAGCAAGTGTTATATTAAAAGAGATGAAGATCTAGGAAAGTTTGATGCTAGAAGTGATGAAGGAATTTTCTTGGGCTACTCCACTCAAAGCAAAGCATATCGGTGTTACAATAAGAGATTGAGGAAGATGATAGAAAGTACCAATGTAAAGGTTGATGAAGGAATTGAGAAGCCTTCAAGATTTTATGAATTTGATGAAGATGACCAAGATAGTGTTCAAGGAACTCAATCCTCTCCGGTGAAACAGAGTCAGCCTGATCCGGTAAATCAGGAAGAAGAGTTAGGTTTAAATGAGCCTGATCAAGAAACAGCAGTACTGGATACTCCCAAAATTCCAAGGTATGTAAAACTGAATCACTCTGAAGATCAGATCATAGGTGACAGAAGCAAAGGTGTACAAACTAGAAGGAATATTGCTCAAGATCAGAATGAATGTTGTCTGATTTCAAGGATTGAACCTAAAACAATAAATGAAGCCTGCAATGATGAAAATTGGACCAAAGCAATGGAAGATGAACTGATGCAAATTGAGAAAAATCATACTTGGGATCTTGTTCCCAGACCTAGAGACAGGAATGTAATTGGAACCAAGTGGGTCTTCCGGAACAAACTAAATGAAGCTGGTGAAGTAATCAGAAACAAAGCCAGATTGGTCTGCAAAGGCTACTCTCAAATAGAAGGAATTGACTTTGAAGAGACTTTTGCTCCGGTAGCAAGAATTGAAGCAGTCAGATTACTTCTTGCATTTGCTGCCTTCAAAGATTTCAAGGTATATCAGATGGATGTCAAGTCTGCCTTCTTAAATGGTGATCTGGAAGAAGAAGTCTACATTGAACAACCGGATGGATTTCAATTGTCTGATAATAATGATATGGTCTGCAAGTTGAAGAAAGCTTTGTATGGATTGAAGCAAGCCCCAAGAGCATGGTATGAAAGGTTGGATAAGCATCTTGTGCAGATTGGATTCAACAAAGGTACTGCTGACAGCAACTTATATTTCAAAATTGATCATGAAAACATTCTGATTGTTGAAGTATTTGTGGATGATATCATTTTTGGAGGAAGAGATAGTATGTGTAAAACTTTTGCAAATCAGATGAAAAGTGAGTTTGAAATGTCTATGCTTGGTGAAATGAATTTCTTCTTGGGTCTGCAAATTACTCAAACAAAAGAAGGGATCTTCATTTCTCAGACCAAATATGTGAAAGAATTGTTAAAGAAATTTGGTATGGAAGACTCAAAGCCTATGAACACTCCTATGGCAACCGGATGTAAGTTAAGCAAAGATGATGATTCTCCAAAGGCAGATCAGACAAAGTATAGATCAATGATTGGTGGATTGTTGTATCTCACTCAAACTAGACCAGATATAATGCAAGCTGTTGGTCTTGTGGCAAGATTCCAGGCTGATCCTAGAGAATCTCATGTTATGGCAATCAAAAGAATTTTTAGATACTTGAAAGGGACAGTTGAGTATGGTCTATGGTATCCTAGAGATCCGGATTTTTCTCTTCATGCTTACACAGATGCAGATTGGGCAGGAGATGTGGATGACCGGAAGAGCACTAGTGGTGGAGCATTCTTTTTGGGGAAGAGATTGGTTTCTTGGCTAAGCAAGAAACAAGATGCAATATCTCTGTCTACAACTGAAGCAGAATACATTGCAGCAGCAGGTAGTTGCACTCAAATCTTGTGGATGAAGCAGATGCTAAGAGACATCAAAGTTGAATATGAGGAGCCTATCACAATTTTCTGTGATAATTCAAGTGCAATTAATATTTCCAAGAATCCGGTATTGCATTCTAAGACTAAGCACATATCTATCAAATTTCACTTTTTGAGAGAACAAGTAAACAAGGAAGAAGTCAGATTGGAGTATGTTCCCTCCAAGGATCAGATTGCAGATATTTTTACAAAACCTCTTCCCAAGGACTCTTTTGAATATCTCCGGGAGAAGTTAGGGGTCATGGCCCCTCCGGTGATGAACTAAGATGCACTGATGTGCATCAGTCCGGTGGCAATCACAGTCATATCTTGTGATCCGGACTAATGGGGAGCTGCAACTAAGGGGGAGCAGCTGGTATTATTCTGATGCATGAGATTTGCAAGTATGAGCCCTTTGCCATTGATGTCAAAGGGGGAGAGAAGACATGTGAAAAACAAGTGGTTGATGATCAAAGGAGGAGCAGCAAAGGAAGACATGTGAAGAGTTGTTGTTGATAGGGGGAGCTGTGACAGAAAAGAGAAGTTCTTGTCTTGATGGTTTTTCACATCATATGTTGCCATCAATGACAAAGGGGGAGATTGTTGCAAGTATGAGGTGAGCCATTGTTGTCATTGATGTCAACATACTCATACTGCATTGACAAGAAGGATTTGATGAGCTTTGTGCTGAGGATATTGAGAAAATTAGCCTCAGTCAGGAACAGTGAAGAACAGTGATGAGAAGAAGGTAAATATACTGTATAGGATGAGAAACGGAGGATGCGGATTAAAGGGTTAGTAGATATGAGTCTTGAGATGCTACAGTTAAGATTTCAGAGGTCCGCATGAAGATCTGAAGAAGTTATGGCTGCCGGTATAGAACCGGGTCCGGCAAGTATCCGGAGGTGACAGAGGATCACAAAAAGGTCCGGTGAGGTCCGGAATTGTATTATCATAATCTGCGGATTGGAAGGAGTGTTTTAGATGTCCTTGTGATGTGTCATCCTGATTTGTGTGTGATTTGGAGGTCCGGATGTACCTCTTGCATTATGACAGTGACGACAGACTGTGTTCTTGAAGTTCCGGATGAGGAAGACAAGAGATCCCAGTAAGCAGAGAAAGTGCGGATGTATCCGGACATTCAGACAGACTTGTGAAGGTTCTTGAATCATGTTTAGGTTGTGTTGTTGGTCCGCATTGATGGTAGAGCCCGGAATTGAAGTTACTCTTCCGGATGAAGTTATTGCTCTGTGTAGCCGACCGGATGAGTTGTTCATCCTGCGAATGTTCTTGTGATGGCCGACCGGATGTGTTATTCATCTTGCGGATACTCCTATGGTTGTTTGCCGACTTAGATGCTTGTTCCTAAGTCGATGTCTTGTATAAATAATGATTTGTGAATTCATTTCAGAGTGTGGCATGTGGATGAGTAAGGTGTAGCGAAGAAAGGTGCGAAAGGCAGAGCAGAGATTGTTGGGCTTAATTGGAACTGATCCGGACATGGTAGAGATGTCATTCTCCAGTTCAAGACTGTGATTTTTATCACTCTGTAGACAGTGTGTCTCCTTGTAGGCAGTGGGCCTCTTTGTGAGCAGTGTGCTCGGGCAGTGAGCCCTTATTGGCATGTGCCATTCATTTTTCCTTATTCTTCTAACAGAGAATAATTCTTGGGTTAATCACCCCGTGGTTTTTCCCTTAACCGGGTTTTCCACGTCAAAATCTTGGTGTTCAATGTGTTGAAGCTTATCTGCTCTTGTGTTTATGTATTGTGCTTCCATGAATGATTATTTGATATGCTGCTAACTAACAACAGAGAATTAAGTGTTTGAAAGAGAACAAGTTCTATACAACTGATTCCCCCCCCCCCCCTCTCAGTTGTATGCCCTAGATCCAACAAGCATCTCCCCCCAACTTCATGTTGCTCTTTAAGAAACAAGTGAAGTATGCACAATACTAGGGTGTTCTTTTTCTAGGTCTTGTTTTCTTCTCCAAACCTTTACAATACCTTTCTTTTGCTTGGTCACAATATCTGTTTGTTTGCTATTTCTAGATGATTCCACCAACCTACTTCTACAGGACCTTGCTGTATGACCAAGATTATTGTAATTATAACAAGTGATCTTGTAACCAACTAGAGGAACAACACAGTCATATCTTCTATTTGAAAACTCATAAGAACTATTATTCCAATATTTTCTTGCATGCATCCAACAATCTAGTGCTCTATGACCAAATTCATGACAAGAATAACAATAACCATGAAAATAAGAAGTGAATCTGGTTTGTTTTGCTGATGATCTTCTCTTCAGTCCTTGCTTGGGGCTATAAACTCTTTTGTATCCTTCTTCCTTTTGATTTACAGGCCTTTTGGAAGCAGTGCTTGATTCTCCTTGTTCATATATTGCACCTTGAGCTTTTCCATCACTCTTCTTGGACACTGCAACATCTTTGTATCTCCTTTCTCCTTCATATGCTATTCCAGATTTGTTTGACAGTGACCTTTGACTTAAAATCATTTTCTCAAACAACTCAGTGATCTTCTCATTTTGAAGACTTCTATTCAACTCCTGATTTATCTTCTCTAGTTTCTTTCTTAGAGACACAATTTCTAACTCATACCTTTCACAATCCATCTCCTTGACCTTTAACTGATTTGTTATTTCTCCTTCTCTTGACTTAACTTCTTCACTCTAACAATTATTTTTCTTGCCTCTTCAAGATCTAAAATGCTTTAGACTTGATGTTCATTTCCTCTTGAAGTTGTAACCTTAATTTTTGGTTCTCCTTTTTGAGTTTCAGGGTGGAAATAAGTTCACCTTCAAAATCAATTTCAAACTCATCTTCATCATATCCTTGTTTATATTCATTCACAATGTGGTATTCATCTATTATGACATAACCTTTGCTTACTTGTTTTTCACCTTCTTTGTTAGACTTAACCTCTTCTTCACATGAGTGTCCCTTTCTTTTGTCAACATGCTCAATTACAAGACTAGCCCCTTTTTCACATATATCACATAACTTGTTTGAGGCAGGCTAATAAAATTTTTGCTTAGCACTAACCTTTTTCTTGTCCTTTTCATTTTGCCATAGTATTCCACCTCCAGAATCAACCCAAGTCTATTAGACTTCTCCAAGGAACCTGTAGCTCTGATACCAATTGTTGGAATATAATGGATCGCTGAGAGGGGGGGTGAATCGGTGATCTAACAAAACTAGTTTATTCATCATCCTTATAAACACAATCAATGCCATAATAAACATGAAAAGACATAACAGAGAGTAGGATCATAAAGATGGAACCATAACACAAGATGTAAAGTGGAAAACCCTAAACAGGGAAAAAACACTATCAAACCTCACCAAAATCTTTATTAGGTCTCACTGACCAAAATCTCACTGATTACATTTATGCCTCACTGGCTAGGATATCACTAATCACATCAACTCAAATCTCAAAAAAAGAAGATAAACACAGAGTACTACTCTGTTTACAATGAAAACAAAGGTTATAGATGATTTCTATAACTCTTACACAAACACCTTATCTCTCCTAGATTGGCACAAAAGAATAATACTTCAAGATCACCATACATCCAATCACAAAAGTACATGGCATCATAGGACAATACAAGAACTCTTGAACCCAATAGATACTCAAATCAATATCAAGAATCCCTTCTTTACATAACTAATCTTCTGTAAAGATACTCAAAACATTACCATGCTCCAGCTTTACTCTCCTAGACTGGTATACATACATTAATGACACCTTTCTTTTACATGCTTATTCAAAGAATGAATAATCAACTCATCACAAAAGTTTACAATGGTATCATTTGATTATCTATAAAGACATCCTATTCAAAATGATACTTTTCAAACATGGAAATCATATGCATCCCTGATAACATACCTCTGCAATGCATCTCTATAATATCATTGATCTATTATTTGTCTCTGTAGAAAACATTCTGAAGGATCAGACAAACTTCCTCAAGCATTCACATATTTCAAGATCTCTACAATTAACATGCTCTCTTGCAAACCCTCTATTAATTATTCATCTGCACTCAATACATCATACCTTGCCTTCATTCTATCTTTTAGATTTACACTATCATTTCTATATCTCATTCATTAATACTATAAACCCCATACAGATCCATATGTAAGACTGCATATCTGTCACTATAAAATCATTCACTATAACTGTATCACAATGATACACATTTTGCTCATAATACATACATATATTAACATCATTTCATCTTCTCTGAAAAACTCACATCATCAAAACCTCTTTCTTCACACACATCATACTTCGAAAGATAATTACAAAACTGACTCAATTAAAAATCTCCTAACTTACACTTTCATTAGGGTTTTGTATCATAAAAAAAAAGGAGTAGAAAATAGTTACAAAAACTGTTAACAACTTCACACAGCCCCTACGGTCAAAAGGTCATCAATGTGCATGCTTACTGAATACCCGTTACCATTTCAATGTAAATTAAATTTTCGCCATGGATTAGTCCTTTCGCACCCTTGGTAAGTTAAATATAACCCATTGATCTTCATTTGGTACCCTTCAAAGATTGTCCAACCAGATAGAACTGGTCTCCCTAGGACATGGAGCCGATTTCACAATGTTTAATAACCCTTTATGTGGTCAGTTAAGTGACCCTTAACCGACAACAAGTCAATGAAGAATTAAAAGAAAAGTGAGCCTCGTCATCTGACTTGTATTTAAGCCTTTTGACACTTATGATTTATGACTTCAACTTAATATAAAACCCTAACTAGTTTTAGGGTTTAAGCCTACAACTAAACACAAAACCTTAATCTGCCACTGAAGAAGTTTTGACTTAAATTGAATCTTGCAGACAGTCTCTTAAAAAAAGATGATATAACATGCATTATCCCTTTGACAATTAGGGTTTAAGAATTAGGTTATAGATCACATATTTTGGCAAACCCTACTAAGTTTTTGCTTTCACCAAACCTAAATCTTCAATGGAACTTTGTGAGTAAAGAGAACAGGAACTTCTTAGAGACACAAAATCAGATGAACTTCTTAAAACCTAAACTTCTTAACACCTAATCTCAAATACAAATGTTACAAGCTACCAACTCATCATCACTAATAATCCAACTGAGATCATGTTATAACAATGCTAATGCTTTTGACATCAACTGAGTTCAGTCCATCATTAAATAAGTACCTTTGACAAATACTTATCAATATCAATACCATGAACTGAGCAGGAGCATTGAGCATCAACACTATGACAATAGTACCTTTAACATCTCCATTACTTTTGCATCAACTGAATACTTTCCTTTGCATTAAGGACATGAAAACATCAAACGACACAATCACCTTGTAATGAAGCAACACTGTCATGAAGCATCCCTATCATAAAGATGACAATAAAGAACAAATACCACTGCAACACCATTAATAATCAACAAGGATGAACTTCTGAAATGAACTCTTGAAGCATGATCCTGAAGCATGGGAATGATCCATCAAGGATGAACTCCTGAAGCATGAACACCAACTCAAACAACACAACATCCTCAATGACAAACATCAACTCAAAACATCAACTCAAACAACTCCAACTTTTGACATCAATGACAAACATCAACAATTTAGGCAGTCTGGAATACAAAGGAAGTTTCCAATACTCAGGTAGATAAGATGCGCCCATCCAACCCGATTGGATGATCCCTATCCCCTAAGCTTACACTAGATCCAAACACAATATCCAAAGCATCGCATCAGCTATCAAAGCATTGTCCCTTATCAAAAATCACCAATTATCAAATCAACATCAACCACAACTTATAGCCTATATCTCGAGCCCATCCTTTTAATTATCCTAATCATCCATCGATTCCTGCCTTAATGGATATATCATTCCTACAATAGGTAGAATCCATCAATCATCATCCATCTTGGTAACAGTTACAATTTCTGTTTATTTGGTTAGTTAGTCTTTTGGTTTTTTTTTTTTTAATCTTTTGGCCTATTCGAAGATCACATCAAAACTACCTTGATCTCACTATATCATGGTATGTGGCGAAAACATCTAGAATGGGGCATAGTCATTGTTTTTGTATGGTGTGCTTGTGAGTTGGTCTCATTACTTCAAGCTAGTATTCATATCTTGTAAATCATAGGGTCGGTTCTAGCATATTGATCTCCTTGTGCATCTAAGGTTCATCATACCTTTTGTGTATTAAGGGCTTATGCTATGAGTCCCCTTCCCTTGTCATACTAGAGATTACAAGGTAAATATGTGAATCCTAGTAGCTTTTAACATACAAGCATCAGCTTGGGGTCCCATTTCCTTTAAACTTGGGAGATGGAATGTTTGCATGTCCTTCTTTCCCTTTGGCCAAGGATTCAGATGTAGAGATTTAGAAGTACAACCTCCATTTCTACAATTCAAGGCCAAATTTTTACCCCCACCGCAAGTTGGAGCAGCTTGTTGGGAAGGAATACTACCATATCTCTCATTTGGAGGACTTTTGGGAAAATTATCCTGATGAGCATGAAGTAAATAAAAGAAGATATTCCAGGTTGTTGGCCTTCCACATCAAGTTGTTCAATATATATCCTATACCTATTCAGATCTTTGATGATAGGAAAATTTTGCAAAAAGAAGATTATGATGAGGTGGTCAATGAACCCATCCCTCTATTGAATTGGGTTGAGGAAGAAGTTACTTCCTTAAAGGAGTCAATGAAGTAAAACATTAGGTATAGCAAGAGGTGGGTAGACAACAAGGTGGCTAAACTGGTTGCTCAGGAAATAGAGCTAACTTACACCAAAGAGAAGCCCAAAAAGAAGAAGCAAGAAATTGAAGAGGCCATTGCAGAAGAAGAATTACATGAAGAAGGAGAAGCTTCTAAGGCCAAAGGGAAAGAGATTGGAAGGGATGAGGAAAGAACTGAAGAAGAATTTCCTCCTCTAAAGAGTAAGGGGAAAGAAAAGAAAGCCTCTTTTATTGCACCGCCAAGAATGAGAGGTAGCAAAAATCTTCTCTCATCACAACCACAAGTGTATAAGAGAAAGAAGGATATAGAAGAGGAGGATGTAGAGAAAGAGCCAGATGCACAACTAACTAGGAAGAAGAAGAAAAAGGATAACACCTCTAAGGTTGTCCTAGTCACCCCTGCTCCACTTCCAACTCATTCTACACAACCTTTCTTTGATCCATTACCCCATTCTCCCTCTCCCTCCATTCAAACTGCCACCCTAATTTCTATGGTTCATCCCACTCCTTCTATCCCTATTACCAATCCACCTCCATCCTTATCCTCTATTCCACTCCTATCTCCATCCTTGCAACATGTGAAACTCTCACTCCACACTCTTATGCCTATCATCTCCACCATTTCTCATACCATTCGCATTCCATCCATCATCTCCTCCATTCCTCAATCCACCCCTTTCTCCACTTTACCTTCATCCACAGATACTGAGCCCCAAACTGTAGTCTCCTCCTCATCTCTCCTATAGTCATTCCTCTCAAATGTAAATAAGGAAATGTTTGAACAAGCTAGAATTGATTTGGACACTCCTTCAAGCTCACCACCTAGATAACTTAAGCCTTCTACCTTAGAGAACATCTATATGGTGAGCCAAGAATTGGAGGCACAGGAAGCCACAATGAGTAAAGTAATTTCTTCATAGAAAATAAAAGATAAGACTGATGAAGCTGTGTTTCCAGATGCTTTGGAGAAGCCATAAGAAGTAACAATTGAGCAACAACAACAAGATCTTCAACAAGAAGATGAGCAGGTAGAGACGTCCTTACTTGAACATGTTCCAACACAAGATCCAATGGTCCCCCAAAGCAATTAAGATCATGATCCAAAGGATCAATAGCTAGAAGGCGAGCAAGAAAATTAAGTTCAAGGAGATCAAGAAGTTCCAGTTCCTCCTCCTTAGAAATAGGATGTAGAGACAATTGATGATAATTATTTGGTTCCTCAGTGGCTACAAATAAGTCTTGATCAAAGATAGCCTATAATAGATCCTGCATCATTGGATTTTTCAAGCCTAATCAATAAACTGGACAAACCTAGGGGCAAAAAGAAACCTAGGGTCTTATCCTCCATTTCTAGGGATGCTTCAAGATCTAGGATTGTAAAGATGATGAGATATGGGCTAAAGATTATCAAATCTCCACTATCAATCTTGGTCATTCTAATAGAGCTTAGGAGATAGAAGAAGTACAAAATATTGTATGATCTACAATAGTTAATCAAATGCACAAGGATGAAAAGACCAAGAGGGACCTAAAAGAATAGGTCACTAAGCTACAAGCTTATGTAAAACATTTGGTAGCTCCACCACAACAAGAAGATAGGAGCTTGTCACAACAAGAGGTGGATGAGCTTGAAAAGATGAAACATGTAGCAAGAACCACCCAAAGTTGGCTTGAGGAGATCTATGACCAAGGATGCCAAGTCATAGATGAGGCAATCCAAGCTTTGGGAGACTCAACTAAAATTTGAAGTGGATGCTACATTAGAATACTGCAGAGAAGATGAAGAGAATCACTCCCAAGTTTTCCCAAGAATTGAGATGATGTGTAAGTTTTCTCTTGAAGTATTTTTGAAAGAGAATATTCTTACTAAGGAGATCTTAGACCTACCCCACTTGGTCAAAATTAATGAAGTTAAAGAGGGAAACAATGGACAAGATTCCGTAAGAGCTAGGACTTGTCATGTCACAAGTTTTGGATATTTGAAATGATTATTTTGATTTTCTAAGTGCCATAGCAAGGCATTATGTTAGAGATGATACAAAATTGAATGCATAATTGTTAAAGGAGAAATTAAGGCATGTTCTATAGGAAGGATTGTAGATGCTCCCTTACTCATTTGATGTGCTCAGAATGGACAAGCTAATGGAAATTAAAGGTTAGATCAAAACATTTTCCAAGGGGACACATAAAAGAAAAGTTTATTTTAATATCTTCTCCAGAGCATATGATACATAGAATTTCAGAATGAATTATGCTAGAGAGCCCCTTCTAGAAGCTATAAACCCAACTCTCAATGCATTAATGGATTATAAGAGAAGAGAATGAGTGAAAGATTAGATCACAATGGAAGATGATGTTCCTAGTCCATAAACACCTATTCACAATAGTCATTTGGGAAAACTAGTTCATAAATCCTAGGTTGGGTGCTACTTCCTAGGAACATGTGTTATTTTGTCTTTTTATGCTCACTCTCCCTTTATACATATTTTGTCTTTGTATAGATATCCTCAAAAAGTGTATTTTGTCTTTTTACTACAAAGTCAAAGTGGAATAATTGTAACCATTGGATCAAAAGCAGTTGGAGATGGATGGCTAATATGTATCTACCCCAAATAATTAATTTGGGTCAAATTTGAGCCATTGGTGAAGGATGAATCCTAGCCATTCATTGTTTACTAACTGCTCTTGCCTCATCTATAAATAGTCAATCACTCTCTTTTGTATAAGAGATTAGAAATTGTTGAGACTTAGAAATATTTTGAAATTAATAGAAACAAGTTCAGTTGGTGGTTCTTCGCAATTCAAAAAATTCTTGAGAGAAATTGAGCTTGATTGATTAGTTGAAGAAATTGCTTGCATGGTTCCTTTTCATTTAGTTGATTTCATTTACAATTGCTGGAAATTATTTTAGATATCTGATGGATCTCATGTTAATACCACTAGTTATTTGTTGATAGTAAGTTACTTTGTGTGGTTAGTCTAAACATTTTATCGAGTTTGATTGTGGAGAGTTTGATTAAGTTGGGCCATATATGGGTGTTTAATGAAATCTTTTCATGATTTAAAAATCATACATTCACCTTTGAAGATTGCACTCTCTCTGTAGCTTTGTGGACCTTACCTAGTTAAGCAGAGATTGGTTATTTTGGGATCTGTCTATTTGAATAAAATTTCATCATTGTAACTCTCCATAGTTTGTTATTCTAAACCCTTCACTCTCCCACCCAAATTTTATGTTTTATTTTTAAATCAATCACATTTAAGTTAGAATCAATACTATCAATCACTTGTTTAGGGTTAGTACATCACTGAACTTTATCAATTTCAAAACCCTAATCTTCTTGACAGTTTATGTAAGGCCCCTTGTTGAAACAACAAAAGACATCAAAAAACTGAGTTATCTTGTCAAGGTCAAGACCTAGTTGGTATACACCTTGGGGTAGTCATTTTCCATTTCTTTGGGATTTGGTTCCTTTTAGGAGAGATAAGATAGTATTTTATGTCACGTCTCGTTTTTATGGACTATATAATTATTCTAGATTAGTGAACATTTACTATGATTGTTTTACTTTGAGTAAATTCCACGTGTGTGAAGGTAATTATCATGAAGTTATATTTTCATAAATTGGAAAGTTGATTTAAATATTAAATATTATCGATGTGATTATAATGTTTTGCTTCGGCTATGTTTTAGGGAACTAACCTATTGATGTCGAGTTGAGTGCGAATGAATGCAGGGAACATGGTTGAGGTAGAGATGTTCTAGCCACTTGGCAAGAACTGTTTGGGATGGTTAACCCTGATGCACTCACACACTCACACAGTCTCATATTGCATTTTCAAATGGTTTATCATGCATTATTGAATGGATAATAAATGCGATTGATGGTTAGATACTTAGAAAATATTGTGTTTTAATTGCTACAATAAGCCTATTTCTAATGCATGATTTAGTCATAAATGTTAATGATTCTTTTGATTTATATTTAAAATTGTGTATTTTATATTATTTAATAATAATAATTAATGTTTTCCTATTTATGTAAATGCTATTGTTTAGAAGACAATATCTAAATTAGAATTAAATCAAATATATATATTATTAAATATTATTTTAAATACTACTTGTTTTATTAAAAGAACTAATTATTACTTATTTAAAATTAGATAAATTGCTTTATTATTATGAATATTATATTTAGAAAATCTAAATTAAAGAATGGAAAGAATGGTTGGTCATGCAAGACAGAAAAACTCATGCAAATGGATGAAAAACTAGAGCTATTAAAAAAGCAAAGAAACCTAAATCAAAATGCCAATATTAGCAGAGATTTTTATTAAAACTAAGAATAGATCAAGGGAGAAGAATCATTCTTTTTTTTAGTGACAAAAAGGAGAAAACCAAGAAAGTCATGACAAAGAACAGAGACCACGATTTTGGCAGCAGAAGGGGAACTTTTTAGTGATTTTCTGGGCAGCGATAGGAGGAAAGAAGGGCGGCAACAACAGTAGCGAATGCAACCTTTGGCAAGTGTCTTATACCAAGTTTTCTTCTTGAATTAAATGCAATAAAAATATGTTTGTTTGACTATTAAACGGTAGCATTTTAAGCCTATTTTTGTAGGTGTTAGACTCTTATTTTCTGCTTGATGCGCCTCTTATTACATCCTTGTCGCCAGCATACTTACCTCTATATTATTGCTTATAGAACGACCTCTTTCTTGTTTTTGGCATTCAGCCTGAGAATCCCTTTGATCACTATTTTATTAGCTTTGCCTGAGGATATTTTTTTGAATCTGCTTAAAATCTGCCCACCTCCTATTCTTGCGTTGTCTTGTTATGCTTTTGGCGGTCTGTTTTGGAGCGGCCTGGCTGTAGGAACGACTTGCTAAATAAATAAACTAAAAGGGCAGATTTTTGAACTTATAGAAATTTTCTTAGTAGCTGAATTTAATAAGTTCATGTCTATTGTATTTGAGTCTCAATGTTTGGTTAAAGATCGACCTTTTTCCCTTGCTGACCGATAGCCTGCCAAACTTATGCTTGCAAGTAAGAAACATTACCTATAGCTTGATCACTATCCCTGTAGCATGATTAAAGTATAAATTCTTTAGTAGACTAAACTTAAGTCCTTTACCTGCTATCAGACATTAGATTCTGTAGCTATCCTTCTACATATTTTATCGCTATAATAGACCTGACATAAGTTTCTGTAGTTTGATTTACTTTCTTGTAGCCTTCTGTTATCCCTATCACCATATTACAAGTTCCTATAGTAGATATGCGATGTTATATGTAGCTGATATAAGCTCCTGTAGCTTGAATATTTTGCTTCTGTAACTTTATTTAAAACTCTATAAAATAGTTATGACAATTTTAGAACAGAGACAGTTTGATTTTCTGATCATTTCCTATGCTTATTTAATGCTGAAATTAGTTTTAAACTCTTATTAAAAACTCTATGAATTGTTAAAATCATAAAACAGTTTTGGATGGAAAGAGTTAACAATAATTTTTCTTTAACTTTTAGAAAACGGATTACGGTTAAGGATTATAACTAGAATATAGACATTATAATTAAATTACCTAAATGAATGAATGATGTTCTACTTATTGGTTATTAAAAGTGTGTTTTCATATTTGTTGCTTTGGAGAGGGAATTTACAGATGGTTATAGGTGAAATGGGTTGATATTTTCTCTTTATTTATTTTATCCCTTTTATTTATTTCTTGGGGAAAGAAGTAGATTTTTATCTAGGAATGTGTTTGGGTTACTTTTGGGCTAGGATGTCGAATGTGGATTATCATAGATGGCTTTTCCTCTTTTTGGGAATTGAACCGGTTACTATTTGAATAAATGTTTAGATCTAAATGAGTTGTCATTGAAAAGATGAATATTTTGTCTAGCAAACTTTATTGATATATATCTCTACCACATCCTGTTGTGAGACAATCTGCATTTCTTTATTTAGAATTGCACATTAGACATCAGGTTGCATCAGGTGTTCCCACCTGCTAGTTGTTCCAGGTAGCTAGACATTTAATGCAGGGATGGGTTTCCTTCGTGTCATGAAGGGATCTGGGGAAGTGTAATTGCTTCATGGTTGGGTGGAAAAGTGCATGAGCCATGTTCCCATCTCTCGGCTCGCAGGAGAACCATTTGGGTTCGTGGTGACTGGAGAGTGTATTGATTTATTATACTTGTTGTACATGATTATTGTAACTTGTATTTGGATGTATTGTGGCATGAATGCCAATGGACTTTGTATATTATTTTATAGTGCTATCACCTAGATTGAGCATGAGATTTTGTATGATTTAATGACTTTTATTGATTCATATTTATGAGATTTATCTTTTACTTGTGAAATTGTAATTAAGTGGATTAATTACTTCTTTGTACTTTCATTTCTTGTGATGTTGTAATTAAATGGATTATTTACTTCATTTTACTTTTGTGATGGTTTGAGTGGTTTACATTTGGCAACAAAGCCAAGTTGAATACTAGGGCCTCTTTTTGGGACTATTATGCTAAGTTGCAAACTTGATGCAGATTATTCATCATGAATACTAGAAATACTGATCATAGTGGAGTATCATGAAGTGGTCAAAATAGAAAATACCATGGAGGTGCAAGTAATGGTCAAAATGCTCAGAATCGTGGAGATACTAATAATGATCAAGATGGAAGATTGAACTATATTCTTGCTCTCTTGACCCAACAGGACACGAGGATGAATGCTCTTGAGTAGGATATTAGAGGGAATCCTAGAGAGAAGAATGCTAATGAAAACCTAGGAGGTGCTAATGCAAATGAGAATATGAGGATAGAAGTCCAAGTTCCTGAGGTTGAAGTTAATGTTAATAATCAAGTAAGGATTGTAGAGGAGTTGGGCAAAGACCTAAAGAAGGTCTCGCCACCTAAATTTGATGGAAAGACAATTGGAGATGGAGCTAAAGCATGGATCATAGAAATGGAGAAATGCTTTGGGATCTGAAACCTTTTAGGTCACATGAAGGCAATGTGGGTATCATATCAGTTGATTGGTCAAGCAGCAACATGGTGGGATAATGAGAAGGCAGATAAGAAACTGTTACTTGGTGAAATAACTTGGGAGATTTTCCTACAACTTTTTAGGAAAAGATGGTTACCACAGCTCTCACTACAACAAACCCTTGTGATTAGCTCCCTCTTTTGCTCCATTTTTTTCTTCCACCCACTATTTTAATGTAATTTTCTCTAATTTTTTTAAAAAGTCAGCGCTATTTATCGGGATGACGCTACTTATGGCATTTTTTGTGCCGATCAGAACAAGTAGGTGCTAAATTAGGTACAAATTAGTGCCTAAATTAGCGCTAACTTTAGCACCGACTTTAGCGTTGACTTTGGCACTAACTTTAGCACCGACTTTAGCGCCTAATTTAGCACCTAATTTAGTGCCTAATTTAGGGTTACTTGGGTTTAGGGGTATTATTTAGGGTTTAGGGTTTTTGGTGTTGGGGTTAGGGGTTAAGGTTTAGAGGTTTAGGGTTTAGGGTTTAGAGAGAGAGTACCAATAGGGAGATATAGAGGAGACCGAGGGGAGAGATAGGGACATGGACAGAGACATAGGGATAGGTTGAGAGGTAGAGGGACAAAGGCAATAGGGAGAGAGGGGAGAGATAGGGAGATAGAAGTTTAGGGTTACTTGGGTTTACGGTTTAGGGGTTAGGGGTTTAGGGTTTAGGGTTTAGGGGTTTGGTGTTTAGGGTTTAGGGGTTTAGGGTTTCTCAGGTTTAGGGGTTAGGGGTTCAGGTTTAGAGGTTTAGGGTTTAGGGTTTATAGAGACAGAGGAATGATAGGGAGATATAGAGGAGATTGTGGAGAGAGATAGGGATATAGAGAGTGAGGCACATGGCTAGGGATATAGGGAGAGAGATTGAGAGGTAGAGGGATGATAGAGATAGGGAGATAGAGGTTTAAGGTTGATTGGGTTTAGTGTTTAGGGTTTAAGGGTTTGCGGTTTAGGATTTAGGGGTTTAGGGTTTCTCAGGTTTAGGGTTTATGGGTTAGGGGTTAGGGCTTAGGGGCATTATTTAGGGATAGGGAGATAGAGAGTGAGGCACATGGCCAGGGACATAGGGAGAGAGATTGAGAGGTAGAGGAATGATAGACATAGGGAGATAGGGAGAGATAGAGGAGACAGAGGTATAGTGTTGGTTGGATTTAGGGTTTAGGGTTTCTTGGGTTTGGAGATATAGAGAGAGAGAGGAGATAGATAGGGAGAGATAGAGGAGACAGAGGGGAGAGATAGGGAGATAGAGAGTGAGAGATATATCCAAAGAGATAGGGAGAAGGATTGAGAGGTAGAGGGATGATAGAGATAGGGAGATAGGGGTTTAGGGTTTAAGGGTTAGGAGTTAAGGTTTGGGAGCATTATTTAGGGTTTAGAGGTTTAGGGTTTAGTGTTTAGAGAGAGGACCAATAGGGAGATATAGAGAGTCAGGTACATGGCCAGAGACATATGAAGAGATAGGGATATGGAGAGTGAGGGACATGGCCAGAGACATAGGGAGAGAGATTGAGAGGTAGAGGAATGATAGAGATAGGGAGATGGGGAGATAGAGGTTTAGGGTTGCTTGGGTTTAGTGTTTAGCGTTTAGGGGTTTGGGGTTTAGGATTTAGGGGTTTAGGGTTTCTCAGGTTTAGGGGTTAGGGCTCAGGGCTTAGGGGCATCATTTAGGGTTTATGTTTTAGGGGTTAGGGTTAGGGTTTAGGGTTTAGTGGCATTATTTAAGGTTTAGAGATTTAGGGTTGCTCAGGTTTAGGGTTTAGGGGTATTATTTAGGGTTTATGGTTGCATGTCAAAAGAAGTCTCTCTCTCTCTCTAAATCCCTCAACCCTAAATAATGCCCCTAATCCCTAACCCATAACCCCTAAACTCTAAACTTGAGCAACCCTAAACCTCTATCTTCAAGAATCTCTCCCTTATCTCCCTCTCTCTATCATCCTTCTACCTCTCAATCTCTCTCCCTATCTCTCTAGACATCTCACTCACTCTCTATCTCCCTATCTCTCCCTTTGTCTCCTCTATCTCTCCCAATCTATCTCCTCTCTCTACCTATTTATCTCTCCCTATCTCTTGTCTCTCTCTCCCCTATCATTCCTCTATCTACCTATCTCTCTGGACATCTCACTCATTGCCTATCTCCCTATCTCTCCTCTCTGTCTCCTCTATCTCTCCCCATCTGTCTCCTCTTTATCTCTCTCTACCTAGCTATCTCTTTCTCTTGCCTCTCCCCCTATCATTCCTATATCTCCCTATCTCTCCCCTCTATCTCTCCCTCTCCCTTATCGATGAAGGAAATGAAAACAAGAAAACTAGGACTCTCTCTCTCAATCCTCTCTTTCTATCTCTACCCCTCTATATGTATATCTCTATCTCTATCTCTATCTCTATCTCTATCTCTATCTCTATCTCTATCTCTATCTCTATCTCTATCTCTATCTCTCTCTCTCAATATCCCCCTCGCAATCTCTATCTCTCTTTATATCTCCCTGTCTCCCTCTCTCTCTCCACACACACACACATATATATCCATGCACATACCATTAGGTAGGCTATTTTGCATATGGTGGTCATATCCTTTAGGTCCAATCACCTCCAAACTTCACAAATAGACATAGAGCATAATTGTAAGCATCTTTCATAAAGACCACTTCTCTACATAGGTGCAACTAATACCACTTTTTCATTTTTTTCCACATTTAATACTAATTTTTTTCCATTTTCCAAGTCCTACATGTGTCCAAGTTGTATTGTTTGTGAAGTTTTTAGTCTAATTATTAGTCATAGCTCTCATGGTTATTAAAATGTTAGTATAGTTAGATTTATCCTTAGGTAACATTAATTTACACATTGTTGCAAAAACAACCACACTAAAAAATAACCTTTAACTAATTAAGGTTAACCTTTAAGGTTCTTTCATTTGGTGAGCCTAACAGATCCAACTAGTTCAATCTTCTTATAGTCCATGCTTAGCCTTCCAAGAGAGTTCATGCCATGTTAACTTTGCATTATGTCCTCACTTTCCTCTTGCTAATTGTAGTACTCTTATTTTCTAATCCTATCCCTATATCATACTATTGTTGTTGACTTTTCTTTCCATCTTCATCATCATAGTCCTAGTTATCCTATTTTGAGCCTACCATTTATCCTATCTTGTACTTCTATTCATGTCAATTTTAATGTCCGAGCCAAATTTTCCATAAATTCTTCTCCACCAAACCCTAGACCCTCACCCAAATCCTTAGTTTCCTAAGAAAAGCCCTTCCCTAAACATCATTTGATCATGTGGCTCCTTCCATCACTAGACAGGTGCCCCTACTTTCCATTATTCATCTAATACAATCCTAATGTCATAGCTCACATTCCCAGACCTACATTCATAGACTCCATTCCCCCTATCGACACCATTATTGATAATCATTTTAAGGAGTCTCCCTTGAATACTCATTAAACCATGGATTATCCCATATCCCCATCTTACACTTTCCTCACCTTGGAACCCTTAGAAGATGACATTTAGCTATCCCCACCATTACGAATCACACTTTCTAGCAATCCCACATAAGACACCTTACCCATCACTTCACCTAGGTCATCACCAATTAAATCACCTCATTACTCCATTAAACCATACCCATACCACCTCTTTCTCACTCCACAACCTGTATTAATGCATGATTCACCCCATGACATGCTACAGTTACCACAATGCCAATTCACTCTACCATCCTTTCTTCTCATTCCTTAAGACATCATACCATGACACACATCCCTTCCTCCATTACATCCTCCCTAACCCTTTCCCAACATTGATAGCTCACTACCCATGCCACCTCATTTTCATAACACATTTGACCATAACATTGCCACAACAATCATCACCCATCCCGACACCATCCTCCACCATGTGACATTTATCTAACACATATTGCCAATTATAATTATATCTACACAAAACTCAAGGTGTTGTAAGTACAATTAGAAGATCTTAACAATGTTTAAATGAGAGGCATTAAATTAGACACAGCTAGGCACTAAATTAGGCACACTTTGCACCACCTTTTGCGCCCCAAAGAGATTACATTATAAGTTTAAAGTCGACGCTAAAGTCGACACTAACTACGCTGACTATAGCACCAACTAATGAATAAAAAATAAAACATTTAAAATTCCCGCCAAGCACAGGGTGTAGACAATAGGCGACAAGTGCAGGAAGAGGAGGATCAGCGTCGGGGTATCCCTTATGGGTAGCAGAAAGTTCAAGGTGGCAACAGGGGCAATCGTGGCTGAAAGAGAGGCGGTCGTGGTGGTGTCGGAGCTTATAGGGAGGGCAACAAGCCTTTCAATGGAGGAGGATACCAACATTGGCGTCCTGCACAAAACAAAAGCAACAGGAATGGATGGTTAGGGAAGAAAAGAGGGGGTCACCCCCCGCACCTCTCAAACAGAAGGCAAAATCACTCCAGGATCCCACGGAACAATCAACACAAACCAGGTGATTGGAGGAACAACCATTCATTAGAGGATCAATTGCATTCCAAAGGAGATCTAGCTTCATACAAACCAGCTGCAACATATAATAAGTGGAGATGCCACTTGTAGAGGGATCACATCTTATCAAAGGTGATTTAGAGTATTATTTAAGGCTTAAAGCCTTGCACAATCTGCCACACAATATATCTTGGGGGTTGAGTGCAACATCATAAGAGGGTTTGGCATCACATTTTGAAGTCATTAATGGATATAGAAGTCTTCACAGCCACCATTTCCTTGTGCACAGCTATATTGGAGTGTTCACAGCCTATTAAAGGCTCTTTATGAAGTCATCGTAGCCTTTGGAGATTGTATATGGCAAAAAGGTTGAGCTACAACAATCTTCTAGCATCTCAGACATTTATCTATAGCAGGAGTAGCATATACATATGGAGGTGATTTGATTTGATACCTTGTTTGTAGTTTGGCATTGTAACTTCATCTTGGCACAAGGGAGAAATTGGTATGTTGGCATTTCATTGTATAATCTGAAACTGAATGTAATAAGCAAATAACTCTATTCAAATCTTTAATTTGAATACATATATCCTATTTACTTCTGCTGTTGTAAGTGTTATATTAGTCACTGGATCTTGTTTGGTTATTGGCATATGCATATGAAATGTATGCTCTATTGTTCATTGTGATGTCTATCTAAAACAAACTAAAAAACTTATCACAAACAAGCATTCAAACTTAGAAAACTCGGTGATCACAGCCAGCATGCTAAGTGTTTGACAAAATGTTAATACACTAAATTCAAAAAATTCAGGGCAGATTTAGCAAGGGATATTACATCAAAAGTCATTGGTTGAATAAGTAGTTGTGACTCTTTCAAAGGGCAAAAATCATGAAAGGTTGTGACCCCCTCATTTTCATTTTTTTCATGATTAGATTATATTTGTTGTAGTCCTTTTTGGGTGTATACTATACAGTGCTGACTCCTTTAGTTTTTGCATCATCTTTGATTTTGGCACACGTTGTCAGGGTGCACCTATGGTATGGAGCTATGTAGCTTCTGGTGTGTGGGTGCCCAAAAACAACTTGTAAAGTAGTAAACCCTACTCTCCACCAGATAGGAGAAGCAGAATAATGAAACTCGCCACCAGTTATATATAGCCACAGAGGGATTACCTAAAGGAGTTTGGGCTACTTGCAAAATGGACTGGTCGGGAGGCATCAAAAAAGGAAATCATCGAGTGGATCAACTCACAATTTGAGGGCCGAGTAAGAACCAGATCCTTAACCAATAATTTCTTCTTATTAGAATGTGTAGATACAAAAAATAAAAATAAAATTCTATATGGTGAGCCATGTTAACACAAAGCAGCACAAGTTTAGCTATGGATGCCATCACCTTATCAAATTTTGCAATTTCTTATTCTTGAAATATATTTCCAAATATTATTTATCAATTTATAACATATGAGAGATGTTCTGCATTCTAATAACTACCAAGATAATTCATCTAATGTTACATTTTATTTTGCAGGTAGGGCCAATGATTAAAAGCAAGGGTCATGCAAATGTCTATGAACGCATATTAATCTTGACATGGAGATCATGCTTGAACATGGCCAAAGATTTTAATTACTTTTGGTTGCGGCTAATGCTATATTTGCTACTTATGATCTGTATGGGGATAGTCTTCACAAATATAGGCCATACACTGTTTTCAGTTAAGGTAAGTGGAGGTATTACTACTTTTTGATTGGAAGAGAATTTGTGTGATATAATTCTATTTTTGAATGCCTACTTAAATAAGAGAAGACTATATTTATTTTCTAAAATTCTAATAAAGTCATTTAATGTTTCCAACTTCCACCTACTGACTTCCAACTGTTCACCTCCTTTTAAAGTTATTTCTATTTACCCTTTGAACAAGTTTACTACTTGCATATGGATTTTTACTGATATAAAATTATAGCTAATATAGTTACTATAATGGATGTCCTAATCATTTCATCCCTATTTCGAGAAAATTGTCCCCAATTTCTACATATGATCTACAAACTTCTCTTGAAAAATAGACTCAGAAAACTATGTAGCCTACATTGGTAGAGTCCTTTCTAGCTGACAAGTCATATGGTGACTTTCCCCTTGTTACTAGTGTGAGTCTAAGTATCAAGCAAACTTTCCTTGGTCAATGAATCCTAAAGGTCAGGAATTGTGGTCTTAGGATGATTGATTAAAAACTCTCATTCCAAGTGAGATGGATTGTACAACTTGATCTTGTTTGTATTGCCATCATCATAAATGCCAATATGAGATGGAAAGGCAAAAGATACTAGGCCTATCTTCTCAAGGAATAGTATAAGGTATGATCTTATGGTATTTACTTATGATGCTTGTTGTGAAACCTTCGTTTATCTATGTGAAGCAAAATAAAGTCACCAGCTTGGAAATAATGAGTTACTTGATGTTAGTCATGAAGTGACTTGAATTAGGCTTGAGTTTGTTGTGAATCTCCTAATTTGTTTGAACTTTTGCTAGATTTTACACAAATGATGAAGCTTTGTCTTGCTTCCTCTATTGGTGGGACATATTTAGAGTTAGAAGAGCAACTAGAATCTCGTAAGGTGCCAATTGTTGTTTGACTTTTCCATAACAAAGCTAAAAAAAATTAGATGCACATTGATGTTCCACTACCTACTTTTGATGGGAAATACAAAGAGCATTGATCAACATATAATAAAGAACTTAGGTTTTCCCATCATTTTTTAGATGAAATGAAGTTGAAAAGCACACTCAACAACCCAAAATCTTCTACAGTGATTGGAAAAATTGACTTAAAAGTGATAGTGATTATGTCAAATGATAGCGAGTAATGTCTTAAAATGCTTCAAACATGCTCAAGGAAGAAGTCTATAGCTCTTGGAATATTAGTGTTCTTGGAGCATGTTAGGATAAAGATAGCCCTTTGGATAACCAACAAACAACCACAAAGATATAGTCATATTGGTTTTGAGTGCTTGGAAGACCAATAATAAAATGCATGGAAATCGGTTCCCACAGTTGAGAATGTAGTGGTAATGGTTGATATATCCAAGCTTTTGATTGGAAGGCTTAGGCTAAATACAAAGATAACACTGTAAAATTAATCCCCAAACTAATTTCATAGTGATAGGACATTAAAAGTATTGTTGAAAGTGTTTTTGACGTTAAGTTGTTAACTACTGCTTGTCCACCACCACCACATTTAAACAACAAAAAAACATCTTTTCATTTATGTTCTAGTGCACTTGCAAGTATAAATAATTTACCAAAGAAATAAGTGTCCAAATGAGATTATTAAATGGAAAGCATTCGAAGAAGAAGCATTGAAGACATTCAGAAGGTAAGAGCAAGGAAACGAGTTTTCAAACCCAAGCAAACCACTAGTGGAAAAAATAGAACTAAAGCATCAAGAGATAAAGTAGAACTAAAGCATGGGAGCTGGCAATGCCCAGAAGAACCAAAGAAAGCATTAGTAGATTAGTGGATGAGAGCTGTACATACTTCAATCACATTTGTAACCCTTATTGCATTACACCTACAGTTGATCATTATGTGTGCATGGTTGACCTCCTTGCTCATGCTGGCTAGCTTAAAGACACCCTAAACTTTACCATTGAGATACCTGTTAAATATGTTGAAAAGGCATGTGAACTGTTTGACAAAATCCCTGAAAGAAATGTGGTCTAATAGACTGCAATGATTGCATGATATGTACAAAATGGATTTGTTGAAAAGGCACTGCAAGGACGCTTTCAAAATCTTTGAATTAATTAATCACTTTAGAACATATCCTAACATTGTAAGCTTTGCTTGTATTCTAGGTGCATGTAGCCATGCAGGTTTAGTGGATGAGAGCTGTACATACTTTAATCACATTTGTAACCCTTATTGCATTACACCTACAGTTGATCATTATGTGTGCATGGTTGACCTCCTTGCTCGTACTGGCTATCTTGAAGACACCCTAAACTTTATCATTGAGATACCTGTTAAATCTGTTGAAAAGGCATGTGAACTGTTTGACAAAATCCCTGAAAGAAATGTGGTCTAATAGATTGCAATGATTGCATGATATGCACAAAATGGATTTGTTGATAAGGCTTTAGAAATTTTAAAGCAAATGCAATTGGCTAGTGTAAAGCCAAATTCCACAACCTTTGCTAGCATCCTCCCTGCCTATGTCAAAATGTGAGCTTTGGAATAGGGTATGGACATCCATTTAGACATGTATGAAAAATGTGGAAGCATAGACAAGGCACGTGAACTATTTGATAGAATGCCTCAAAGAAATGTGGTCTCATGGACTGCAATAATTGTAGGATATGCACAAAATTGATTTGTTGAAAAGGCTTTAGAAATTTTAAAGCAAATGCAATTGGTTGGTGTAAATCTGGAAACATGAAAGAAAATAAATGCAAAGTCTTTCCTATTTTAACTGGTGGCATCATGGTAGGGGGATTCTTGTGAGATATTATAGTTTGAAATGCTCTCATAGACATGTATACAAAATATGGAATCATAGATAAAAATGTGAACTGTTTGACAAAATTCCTCAAAGAGATGTCATCTCATGGAATGCAGTGATTGTAGGATATGCATAAAATGGATTTTGCAAGGACGCTCTCAAAATCTTTGAATTAATTAAGCACTCTGGAATATATCCTAACATTGTAAGCTTTGCTTGTATTCTAGGTGCATGAAGCCATGATGGTTTAGTGGATGAGGGTTGTACATACTTCAATCACATTTGTAACCCTTATTGCATTACACCTACGGTTGATCATTATGTGTGCATGGTTGACCTCCTTGCCCATGTTGGCTATCTTGAAGACATCCTAAACTTTATCATTGAGATACCTGTTAAATCTGTGTTGGTTGTATGGATGTGTTTTCTTGGTGCCTGTAGATCACATATGACTATAGGCTTAGGAGTATTTACAACAAAATTGCTTTTTGATTTGGATCCTAAAAATGTTGCACAACTTATGTTCTTCTCTCAAATATCTATCCACAAGTGGGCAGGTGTGGTGAGGTAAGGAGATTGATGAAAGATAGAGGAATTAAAAAAATCACCGGATGCAGTTGGATTGAAGGGCATAAAATGGTACATGCTTTTTGTGTAGGAGACAAATCACATCCATAGACAAAGGAGACCTATGCAAAGTTGGAGAAATTGGCTTGGAAGATGAAGGCGGCAAGGTATTTTCCAGATTCAAGAATTTACTTAATGTTGTGGAAGGATGGGAAAAAAATTATTTCTCTTCCACCATGGTAAAAGTTGGCAATTGCATTTGGTTTGTTAAACATGCCCCATGGAACAACTATTAGAGTTGTTAAGAACCTTCGAGTATGTGCTGATTGCCACACTACAACAAAATTTATTTCCAAGATTGTCACAAGAGAAATTGTTGTGAGATGTGAATCCTTTCCATCATTTGAAATAGGGATAATGTTCTTGTGGAGATTATTGATGATGCTAAATGAAGCAATCTGAAAAATAGGCTTACACTATAATAATGTGCATCGTGTCAGATTTCCTACTAGCGGGTGTAAAGCCCAACTCCTCAACCTTTGCTAGCATCATCCTTGCTTGTGCACAAATTGAAGCTTTAGATGAGGTTATAGACATCCATCAAAGCATAATTGGAAGTGGATTTTTGTCAGATGTTTAGTTACAAGTGCCACTTCCGATCATGAAAGCCTTCACAAAGACTTATGCACAAAATTCAATAAAGAAGAATAGAATTTATGCACAAATTCTCTCATGAATGATTTCAAATTGTAATCAATTTATTTCTAGCTTATAATGTGTGGATAAGAATTAACGTTCCTTGTAGTTTCTATGCCATTAATTAAAAGGAATCTAGATCTACACATTCATCTTAGATGCATTTGCACAGTTGAAGCTTGTTGTTTTAAATCCTTTACACAAGTTTTCCATGGGTTAACCTATGATAACATGTCTCCTAGTAACATAATGACAATAGTCTCAAGGGGTTCTTAAATACCACCAATCTAGGTTAATTTATGTTGAGTTGTGTGCATAAAATAGATTACATCCCTCAAAGAAATGTGGTCTCATGGACTGCAACGATTGCACGATATGCACAAAATGGATTTGTTGAAAAGGCATTAAAAACTTTCAAGAAAATGCAATTAAATATACATATACAGAGAGAGAGAGATGTATGTGGAAGCATAGATAAGGCATGTGAATTGTTTGACAAAATCCCTGAAAGAAATATGGTTTAATAGACTGTAGTGATTGCATGATATGCACAAAATGGATTTGTTGAAAAGGCTTAGAAACTTTCATGCAAATGAAATTGGCAGGTGTAAAGCCAGATTCCACAACCTTTGCTAGCATCCTCTCTACATGTATCAAAATGGTAAGCTTTGGAATAGGGTATGGACATCCATCAAGGCATAATAGAAGGCAGATTTTTGTCATATATTATAGTTGAAAATTCTCTAATAGACATATATGAAAAATGTGGAAGCACAGACAAGGCACACAAACTATTTGACAGAATGCCTCAAAGAGATGTCATCTCATGGAATGCAATGATTGTAGGATTGCACAAAATGGATTTGTTGAACAGGCTTTAGAAACTTTCAAACAAATGTAATTGTTAGTTGTAAATCCAAATTTTGCAACCTTTGCCAGCATCCTCCCTGCTTGTGCCCAAATGGGAGATTTGGAATAGGGTATGGACATCCTTAAAAGCATAATGGTAGAGGGATTCTTGTGAGATATTATAGTTTGAAATGTTGTCATAGACATGTATGCAAAATATGGAATCATAGACAAAAAACATAAACTGTTTGATAGAATTCCTCAGAGATGTCATCTCATGGAATGCAATGATTGTAGGATATGCACAAAATGGATTTTGTAATGATGCTCTCAAAATATTTTAATTAATTAAGCACTCTAGAACATATCCTAACATTGTAAGCTTTGCTTGTATTCTAGGTGCATGTAGCCATGCAGGTTTAGTGGATGAGAGCTGTACATACTTCAATCACATTTGTAACCCTTATTGCATTACACCTACAGTTGATCATTATGTGTGCATGGTTGACCTCCTTGCCCATGCTGGCCATCTTGAAGACACCCTAAACTTTATCTTTCTTTCTAAATCCCCAAATTTGCCCTATTCCCGCTCACATTGAAGACCTGTGAGCGGGAATAGGGCTAACATTTTTTCTTTCTAAAATTGGCTGGATAAAGCCATATTGCTAACTTCATTTTTTTTTTTCAAACAAAATAGACCTTTATCTTAAGGTTACTCATGAACCTTAAGATAAATAATTATTGAAAAAAAACTGTGCATTCCTTAATGACATGTAAGAGAATTTAATCAACTGCTACTTAAAAACTCTTTAATGTTTATGTCTAATGCAGGTTATTACATTAATAGTGAAAAAGAACATACATGGACCAAGCAATTTGTGGCGCTTAAGGTTATGTAATAGAATTTATAGTTGATAGTTAAATTGTATAACATTTTTTTTATGATCTTTACTAAAGTTTATTAGAATTGTTGCATGTTTTACATCATTGGAATGACATATTAGCTGTAACTTTTTGAAAATTTATTATGGTATGTGCACTTTGATATGATGTAATATGATTATGGTTTCGTTTCATATGTTGTAATATTAGATATATAATAGAAAAATAAATTATTGCATGAAATAAATAATAAATTTTTATTTTAAATATTTTTTTTTGCAGAACATGGGTCTTCCAGAAGATCAAGATGATCCTCATGATATAGCTCTAGATTATGTTGGTTCTGGTACAGATCACATGGAAGAGAATGATGATGACACAAATACATAAGACACCAAGGTTGATGATGATGATGAAGACGATGATGATGATCATGATGATAATGATCACGATGGTGATGATGATGATGAGGCAGTTGCTAGTAGTAGCTAGTGACATTCATGATCATATAGACTGCATCATGGATCATTGTTGATATATTGTTATGATGCCTCTTTTCATGGTTACTATCATATGTATCATTTTCACGGCCTGTAGTACCATATTATTAAGTTGTATCATTTTGACATGTATCATTTTGACTTATATCATTTAGACATGTATCATCTTGACTTGTGTCATTTTGAGTTACATAATTTATCATTTTTACTTATATCATTTGTACATGTATCATTTTGACTTATGTCGACTATTGGACATGTATCATTTTGACATGTTATTGATCTACTGACATATTTGACTTTCACCTGTTTTAGTTATATATGATGATGATCTTATCAGTATTGACTTGTCAATTTATATATATTGAAAGTGGTCAATGTTTTTTAGATGGATATTTATTACGTATGATGATTTTAATTCACTGCTCAGGATGGATGTTGTCAAATTCAATTAAATTATAGATATTTGACTCACTTGTTTTAATTATAGATGATGATCATGTTATACTAATTATCTTTTTATTTAATCATATGAGTTAAATAATTAAATTAATTACTCTATAATCATATGAGTTATTTAAGAGTCATGATATATTTAACTAATTAAATTGAAATAAAACATATAAAATTAATAAATGTAAGCAAAACAAGAAGCATTTTTGGAAGCAAAAAAAGAAGCAACAATGGAAGCCAAACTAGAAGCAAACCAGAAGCAATCTTGGAAGCAAAACTTGGCATTATCTAGGAAGCAAAAACAAAAGCAATTTAGGTAGCAAACAAAGAAGTAATAATGGAAGCAATTTTAGAAGCAACAAAAGATGCAATAATAGAGGCCATGTTAGAAGCAACAATAGATGCAAAAATGGAAGCAAAGCTAGATGCAACAAGTGACGTTATATCATAAGCAAAATTAAAAGCAAAATTGGAAGCAAAAGTGGAAGCAAAATTGGAAGCAAAACCGGAAGCAAACTTGGAAGCAAACCTGGAAGCAACACAAGAAGAAAAAGCAAAAGCAAAAGCAGAAGCCAAACTGGAAGCAACAAAATCTGGTGCTAAATCTGGCGACAAGGTGAAATATTTTTTAGTGTTGAGTTTTGCTCTGGCAGAAGTGTCCAATTCATGAACTCAAATGCACTAAAATCCACTGCTATTTTATGTGCTAATTGCTTGATTTGTTGTAGTGTCTTCTTCGACAAGAAGATGACAGAGTTTTAGAATTTGGTACAAGGAGGTATGTCTGTAACCTGTTATTGGGAGAGGTTCTCACATCTACTTAAGTATGTTCCACAGTACCAGACAGACGATAGATTCTAGATCAGGAAGTTTATATTAGGCTTAAGGCCCCAGATTAGAGTAGAGGTAGACATTCATAACCCACTTACTATGGATGTAGTATTTGAGAAAGCAATTAAACAAGAGCAGAAGTTGTAACAAGTAGCCAGTTACCATAAGTAGAGAGATGCAAAGTTTTCTAATAAGAGACCTCAGAATAATCAACAGAACTATCAACAAAATTATAATCAGAATAACAATCAAGGTAATAATAATTGGTTGATCAAGAATTTGAAGAGAGGTAATAACTCTTAGGATGGAAATGGTGGAAACCAACATGGAAGCAACAAAAGAGGTGGCTATAACAACTGAAACAACAACCAGAGGGAAAGAATTGAAGGACCGAAAGCACCTAAGGGTGGATGCTATATTTGTGGAGGAGAACATTATGCTAATTCATGTCCATAGAGATCAGCTAGAAGAGGAAACATAAATCAACAAGGAGTACCACAACATCAGATTCATGCCGCAGTGGACAATTGGCAAGCTGACTTTCAAGCAGCACCTATATAGTTTCAAGGTAAGCTCTATGGACTACCTATTTCTATTTTGATCGATATTGGTGCCACAGAATGTTTTATAGATCCAAGAGTAGTATCTAAGTTATCTATTAGACCTAGGCATATGGAAAACTCTTGGATGGTACAATATGGCAATAGAGCAGAAAAGAGAGTAGACTCATGTCTAACATGCAGTGGATTAGACCTTCCAAGTTTTCAGATGCAAGTTAATCTGTATGTAGCACCTTTAGGGTCTTATAATGTAATTTTGGGAATCAACTAGTTCGCTAAACATAATTCTCTAGTAAACTGTGAAGATAAAGTTGTTAGATGTTTGGATGACCTAAGAAATCAAGTGGAAATAAATGGATCTAAGAGACCATTAGAGATTAGACAAATCTTGGCTATGCAATTAAAGAAAAGCCAAGAGGAAAGGGTGTGCCATTTATGTCGTCCAAGTAAAGGACCTTGACAAAGAAGAACCAGTATTCAATGACTACCCAATCCTTAGGGATTTCTAAGATGTATTCTCTGTGGAGTTGACTGAGTTACCACTGAAGAGAGAATTTGACTTCTCAATTGATTTGCTACCAGGGACTAAGCCTCGATCTAAGGCACCCTACAGGATGACTACTATAGAATTGTATGAGCTTAAAGCACAATTGTAGGAGTTTCTAAATCAAGGGTTCATTAGACCTAGTGTGTCACCATGGGCCGCACCAGTTATCTTTGTAAAGAAGGATGGTACTTTGAGGTTATGCATTGATTATATGATTCTCAACAAAGCTACTATAAAGAATAAGTATCCACTTCCAAGAATAGATGAGCTCTTTGATTAGATGAAAGGAGCTATGGTGTTCTCGAAGATAGACCTTAGATCCGACTATCACCAATTACGGATTAAGGATGAGGATATCTCTAAAATAGCTTTTAGGACTCAATATGGTCATTACGAGTTCACAGTGGTACCATTTGGGTTGACTAATGCTCCAACAACCTTCATGAATTTGATGAATAGAATTTTCAGAGACTGTTTAGATGATTTTGTGTTGATCTTCCTTGATGACATATTGATATACTCTAAATTAGTGGAAGAGCACGAAAGGCATTTGAGGATAGTCTTGTAGCACTTGAGAGAGTGAAAGATTTATGGTAAACTATCTAAGTGTACATTCTTTCAAGATAAAGTGCACTATCTGGGTCTTGTGATCTCGGCAGAAGGGATTGCAGTTGATCCTGAGAAGATAAAGGCGATAACAAAATGGCCTGCATCTAAAAGTGTGATAGAAGTTAGAAGTTTTATGGGGCTTGTAGGGTATTATAGAAAGTTTGTGGAAGGTTTCTCAACTATAGCAACACTGATTACCTCACTACAAAAGAAGGGTAAGAAGTTTGAATGGACAGAAAAGTGTGAGCAAGCTTTCCAAGTGCTAAAGCTCACAACTGCTCCTATCTTGACCATACCAGATCCTAATGGTCACTTTACAGTTATAACTGATGCTTTAGGAGAAGGAGTAGGAGGAGTGTTGATGTAGAATGAGCAAGTAGATGCATATGAGTCAAGAAAGCTAAAGCAATATGAGTTAAACTATGCGCCACATGATCTTGAGTTAGCTGCCATAGTTCATGCACTTCAGATGTGGAAGCATTATCTTCTAGGTGAGCCCTTTGAGTTGAAGACAGATCATTTAGGGCACAAGTATATATTAACTCAACCTAACCTTAATGCACGACAGAGAAGGTGGTTAGAATTCCTTAGTGAGTATGATTTTGAAATTGAGTATATAAAAGAAAAGGAGAATAGAGTAGTAGATGCTCTTAGTAGAAGAAGACATCTAGCTTCCATGGTTACAACGAGATCTAATTTGAACCAGAAATTAATTCAGAATCTTCAAGGGGATGAGCATTATGAAAGAGTAAAGCAAGCTTTGGAAGTATATACCTAAGATCATAGGTTTGATGTTTATGTGATTGAGTTAGATGGACTTTTGAGATTTCAGGGAAGGATGTATATTCCTAACTTAGGAGAGTTGAGGAAGTTAGTGCTTGAGGAGATCCACAATGCACCATATTTAGGGCACCCTGGAGTGACCAAGATGGTCGAAGGTTTGTGACCCTTATACTTTTGGCATAGACTTAAGAAGGATGTGATGGAATTTGTGGCTTTATGTTTGGAGTGCCAATGAGTCAAAGCTGAGCATGTGCATCCAACAAGATTGTTGTACCCACACAGTGTTCCTGAGCATAAGTGACAAGTAATAAGTATGGATTTTATTCAAGGGTTGTCCATGTCTAAGAATAGGCATGATGTCATCTTAGTGGTTGTGGACAAGTTGACAAAGGTAGCACATTTTATTCTAGGGAATCTTTCTGATGGTTCTTTAGTTTTAGCTAAAAAGTTTGTTCAAGAGATTTTTTGATTGCATGGAGTGCCTAAGACGATCATTTCAGATCGAGACACTCGCATGACATCTAGATTTTGGACAACTCTTAATGCATCTTTGGGTACCAAGTTGAATTTTAGTTTGATATATCATCCTCAAATGGATGGTCAAACAGAAAGAGTCAATCAGGTTGTAGAAGACCTTCTCAGAATGTATTGTATAGATCAGTAGTATAAATGGGAGGAGTATCTTCCATTGGTGGAGTTTACATACAACAATTCAAACCATGCATCTTTGGGAATGACACCATTCAAAGATCTTTATGGGCATAGGTGTCAAACACCTATCAGATGGGATAAGGTGGAGGATAGAATAGTGATTGGTCCTAATATGTTAAGGGAAATGGATGATTAGATGAGATTGATCAAAGAAAAATTGAAGCAAACTTCAGATAGCCAGAAGAGTTATGCAGATAGAAATAGGATGCCTAGATAGTTCTCAGTTGGAGACAAAGTATTCTTGAGGGTCAGACCTTAGAAGAGTTTAGTTTCATTTGGCAAAGCATCCAAACTAGCTCCTCGATTTGTAGGACCGTTCGATGTCTTGGAAGTGATAAATCCTGTAGTGTATAGACTTGCTCTACCGCTTGCACTTGCTAGAATCCATAATGTTTTTCATGTGTCCTTAAGCTTTATCATCCTGATGCGTCACATATTCTTGATTGGCGTGCTTTATAGGTTCAGGATCTAGGAGTGGTGCTGGTGGAGCCCACTCAAATTTTGGAGAGGTGCAATGTTAAGTTGTGAAGCAGAGATGTGGTACAATATAAGGTCCAATGGGACCAATATTCAAAGGATAGTGCCACATGGGAGGATGCAGAAGAGATTGAAATATCTTTTCCTCATTTGAGGATATAGCATAGATTTCTTATTCATGCATGGATTATGATACCTTGATACTTTGTTGGTGGTAGATTGATATATTATTATTTTGTTGTGTAATAAGACATCATGACGATGTCTCTTCCTAGTGGGGAAGGATGTCACATCTCATTTTTATGGACTATATAATTATTCTAGATTAGTGAAGATTTAGTATGATTGTTTTACTTTGAGTAAATTTCACGTGTGTGAAGGTAATTATCATGAATTATATTTGCATAAATTGGAAAGTTGATTTGATTATTAAATATTATCGATGTGATTATAATATTTTGCTTTGGCTATGTTTTGGGAACTAACCTATTGACGTCGAGTTGAGTGCGAATGAATGCAGGTACTCGTCGAAGATGAGAACATGGTTGAGGTAGAGATGTTCTAGCCACTTGACAAGAATTGTTTGGGATGGTTAACCCTGATGCACTCACACACTCACATAGTCTCATATTGCATTTTGAATGGTTTATCATGCATTATTGAATGGATAATAAATGTGATTGATGGTTAGATATTTAGAAAATATTATGTTTTAATTGCTACAATAAGCCTATTTCGAATGCATGATTTAGTCATAAATGTTAATGATTCTTTTGATTTATATTTAAAATTGTGTATTTTATATTATTTAATAATAATAATTAATGTTTTACTATTTATGTAAATGCTATTGTTTGGAAGACAATATCTAAATTAGAATTAAATTAAATATATTTAAATTACTATATATATATGTTGATTGTCAGGAACACTGAGAGGGGGGTTGAATCAGTGTTCTATAAATCTTTTCATGAACTTTTACTTTTAACCATTTCAAATGAATAATAAAACAGAAATAAAATATACAACTGAACGACATCCACGAAAACATGACACCTAACACCAAGATTTTATGTGGAAAACCCAAAAAAGGGAAAAACCACGGATAGGATTAGCTCTCAAATATATATTGCAATCTTTACAAAAATGGTGTTCAGGCTTGGTCACTCCACGGGCCTAGAACATGCTGGCTTATGTAGCCATGAAGTACAACGAAGTTTAGCAGGCTCACTGCCTCAACCCTAAACCTAGCAAGATTATAATGAGGGTTGTTAAACCTTGCTGAAGGCTCACTACCAGCTTACTACCTTGATGACAAAAACATGCTTTCACTCAGATCACACATGATAACTGAATACTACTTGAGCATCTGCCAGTATGCCAGGGTGTAGTCATTTAACAACTGTACTATGAATCCCAATTTTTGATCGTTGTTGATCCTCTAACTCTGCTCCACTATTCACATCTTTGCATCACACACTATTTAACATGCCACTCAACTGAATTTCATCACCTTTATATATTCGCATCATGATTTACTTCATAATCAGGTTGGCATCCAAGAAGTGAAACGTGTACATAAAAAGATGTACCTTGTCACTCAATCTATTGCACTAAGTGTCGCACGGACCCAAATCTTCTCCCAAGTGTGTTCATATAGGTTAGCTCAATTGCTTACATAAATCCTCCAATCATTAACTCTTCTTCGCACAATAATTTATCTCACCAGTCGGCCTGCTCCTCAAGAATATGCTTAACACCTTCATCTGTTGTCTTACAACTTCTACTGTTGATCACAAAACACTTCCAAAATCATGTCATGGACTCTTTACACATTACCAATCTTTCCCTTAAACCGCAAGGTATGATATCATCTTGTGAAGAAATGTAGACCATCAGAACTTAGACTCTGTCTCTGTCAAACTCTATCAAACACTATGTCGGTACTTAGCAGCTTGTAGCTATCCTTCCGGTGAACTTTAGATCTCCCAACTCTGGAATAAGACACTTCATATAAGTGTTTACAACACCTCAATACCGCATAATGAAATACTTATCTGTCGAGGAATGCGGACCACTACAATAGACCCTGTTCACTGTTCCTGCTATACCTTTGCTTGCCCAGACTTAGACATTTCTTCCAGATGACTTCTGGAGAAGATCAAGACTTAATCTTTGAGGCATAACAATATCAAACACCAACTGACATCATACCTGAACCACATTACTGGATCATTATCTGCGGAGGCATACTAGCTGACTTTCTGTCTTCTACTTTGCATACTTTCCATACTTAGCCATTTTCTGTCAACCGGATTTGGAATCTCATGTGTTCTTCCAGAGATATCTCTTCCTGTCACGGTGATAGGATATTTGAGCCTTGTTTCCATCAATGACAACATATAGATCCATATTGGAGTAGTGTCTCTTGCCAACAATCTCCCTCTTTGTCATTGGTGGCAACACTTAGTGAAAAATGTCTGACTGCTCCCCCTTACTATATACACTTGTATACATTGTAGTTTCTTCCTCCCCTTGAGATGATTATCCATTTTTCACTGAGCTTCTTCTCCCCCTTTGACATCAATGGCAAAGGGTGTGATCCGGAATCCAAAAATTTGTCAAAATCCCAAAAATTGATGTACTCAGCCGCATATTTACAAGTGCAATCTTCATCTTAATTTGTGACTGAAGGCAAAATGTCACTATAGATAGTATTTATTAGAGCTATCTCTCCATCCCATTTATTTCTTTCATTTTCTAAAATGTGGATGTGGCCATTCATCAAGAATACTAGCTTCTCTGCCTTCTAGACATTTGATGGTGTATTAATTAGTGCTTGAGATTTCAAGGCCTCATCTGCCAAAGTGGTCATGGAATCAATCTTCAGGCTTATCAGTCCTTTCAGCTGGCACAATCTGTCTTTGATTTATCCCCTTTTCTTCATCAAGGTGTTCAAATCATTATGGATATTTGCAACTTGTGTTTCTTTGGCATTTATTGACTCTACTGCTGGATTATATGTCTTAGAGATATGTAACAGTTTGAGTTCCAAGTATTTGATTTTATCTTCTAGCTCCTTTGTGATCTTTGACCAAGATAAACAAAAATTGTATATTTTTCCAGCTTCTTCAATAGCACTTTGTATGTTCTTAACCCCAATATTTAACAGAGTTTTATCTAGAGTTTAATAGCTTTTTGAGAGGGTCAACAAGAGATAATGAGATATCCCTTTGAAATGATGGTAGCAACTTTTCCAAGATAGTGGATGCTTCATTTATTAGTTTGTTATCTTGACCATGTGATTGTAACAACTCTTCTTGTTCCTTGGCCTGAACCACAGATACTAGCTTGAACTTTTGGAAAGGTGACAATGAGGCCAAGTTGATTGGACCTTGAGGGATTACAAATTCCTCTACAATTTGTTGCTTGTTAGAGACATCCATAGTGTCTCTTTCCTTCTCTGATATTTCTCCTTGACTTTGATCCGAAGGGTCTATGCCCATATTTTCCTATTGATCCATGTTTTGCTCCGGACTAGGGCTCTTCCTCTCTTCCTTAGTCTCTTCACCTTTATCTTGTTGTACATAAGGCAAATTAGTTTCAATATCACCTTGATCTATCATATCCACTGTATCAGTGTTGTGGACTTGATCACTCTATTCAGATTCTTGATTTTGGCTTATTTCCGGTAGAGATGTCTTTATCATTTTCTTCTTTATTATCATAGATAGTGGGAATATTGTTTTTCTTTAATGCCACTAGAGTGATTTCCTCTGTTTCCTTAACCACTTTGTTAATTTCTCCCAACATCAACGAATTCATTTTTTTCTTAGTCTTGAAAGCATATTTAATTTCTTTTGAGATTTTGATCTTCTCATCAGAAGTGATCCCCAGACATAATCGTATCAAAGAGTGCTCTCTCAGCTCAACATCTTTTGACATAGTTGTTTCTTTTCTTGTACTCATTATGTTACCCAGGCTGTGTGGTAGATCAGTAATGATTTTAATTAGGGCCTTATTGTAAATGTTTAGATATTCTACAATAATAGTCTCAATGATCCTTTTGTCTAGATCATTGTATTAATCATACAAATGAGCTATGGGTTTCAGATTTCCATCAACTATTATGGCTTTGAGAACATCTTCAAGGCTTATAGTGGCTTCCTCTGTCTAAGACTCATCTTTCTTTAACCCTTTCCCAGATCTACTCTTACCAGAGGGCCTCTTTTTTCTAGTTCTTAAGGCTTTTGAGGCCTCAGTCTTTATCTTCTTTACTTCCTCATTTGATTTTGTTTCTTCTTCATCAACAGTTATACTTTCATGCATTCTCTTGGCCTTAGACTTCTTTATTTTGGAGCTGGTGGTAGGATTTTCTATTAGCTGCCATTGCACCAAAAGATTGACCTGTTAATGCCCGATACAACCACTTGACTTAACAAGCACGGGAGGCGGTTAAGCCCTTGTCGCAAACCACCGCAGCGTAGTGCTGAACAAGGAGACCAAGGGTCACACCTTGCAACAATCCCCCTAGTGCAAGCGCGGGGTTTGAACCTGTGACCTCAGCTCTGATACCAATTGTTAGCTGCCGTTGCACCAAAAGATCAACCTGTTAATGCCTGATACAACCACTTGACTTAACAAGCATAGGAGGCGATTAAGCCCTTGTTGCAAATCACCGCAGCGCAGTGCTGAACAAGGAGACCAAGGGTCACACCTTGCAACAATTTCCACACTTACAAATGGTGTGGAACCGGAGGGAGTGGATGTGGCTTCAGCAGAAGTAGAAGCTCTAGTTTTTCTTTTTGCCTTCTCTGGCTTTACTGACTTAGCTTTGTGTCTTTTCAGAGCCCCAAACAATTCACCTTTTCTCTTTTCTTCTGCTTCCTTGATGGCTTGTGCCTTTTCCCTCACCTTTGCCACTTCTTCTTTTGTAAAGCCAACTTTTATGGTGATTTCTTCTGCCACTTTCTTCATTTTCTTGGATATTTAAGATTTTCTAACTTCGACATGAATTTTTGCATGCAATTCATTGTAGGTGCCAAATCTTTCTTCCTTAGGGTCTCTAGGTTTACTTAGTACATGTTGTGCATAATTATCTAGAATTCTCTCATCTACCTCATACCCCATGGGCATTACCCATATAGTTCTAGGCTCAACAACCTCAATCAAACATTGATCCTTTGTAACAATAAAGCAAATACTATCTTTATTTTTCAACCACTGTTTTAGGAATTCTTTCTCTGGCTTGCATTTTCCTCTAATTTTTTTTGAAAAACCCCCATAGGGCAACATTTTGAGCATTTATATCACCTATGTTAAGTATATGATCTCTGATTTGTATAGCAACAGGTTTATCACTTGTCCATATGAGATTTTTTATTCCCGACAATTCTTGCATGTAATAAAAGAACAAACAAACAATCAACGTACCATACTTGAATGGATATTTCTGCTCTTTGGTTTTCCTCAAATTCTCCATTAACTATTGATGAAGCAGTTCACACAGATCATACTCTGCATCTTCTTTTACCATTTGAAATGCTGTATAAATTGCAGTCCTGGAGACTGAATTTTCCCTATTAGAAAAATAGATATTGTACCCAATAACCATAGACATGAATTTTATTGCATTGTCTTCAATTTCATTGATGGTAAGAGCCCTTTTATCAAATTTTGCTCCGGTCACCTCCATGACTTTGTCATTCTTTACAACTTTCAATAATGGTAATGATCCAGTGGATCACAAAATAGTAACTGCTCTTATGGCTTCTTTTGTAATCTTAAAAGGTCTTTCAAGCCATATGAATTCATCATGGACTCTGCTCAAAATATATCGGACCCATTCATCCTTAGTGAAAATTGGAAAATTGATGTACTGAATGAATTTCTTGGTTTCCAATATTTTGAATTCATCCTTTAGCACACAACCCTCATCGCTCAAGTGATTTAGAAATAAGTCAGTGAGATTGATTCTTCGATGTTCTTCTAGGGCAACATGAATATAGGCCCTAACATCCTCTGCATGTAAGACTCCGGGAGGAACTTCTGAAAATGCACCTGTTTGATCGACTTTTACCGATTTAAATGGGTGTTTCTTGAATTTTGGTCTTGGACGCTCAGTGATATCTACAATTTGTGGAGTCGCTATAGCAAAGATTCAGCAGATTCACAAAATGAGATTTAATGAAAATACTTTCTTTTGTTGGGTTAGGGTTTCCTTTCTCTGAATGCTTCAAATTTTGATTGTTGCTGCTCAAGTTAGCTTTGATCTCTCTGAATTTCTGATAGCTCTAAGTGCAAAGTGACTTTTGAAACCAACAGGTTCCTTTTATCCTCCGTAAGGCCTAACCTAGTCGTCATTAAATGCTCATTCCAAAAAGCTGTCAAAACCCTTAACTGTAGAATACAGTTGATTAGGATCGCTCCGTAATATACTGCATTGATTCCTTTTCTTCCGGTTCTTCTTCTAATAGTTGTGTCACATCAGATTCCATGATACATCTTTGTGCCAGATTCTGGCACCCAATTTCTGGTTGGGGGATTTAAATTTTCTACATTGCTCCCCTTGAGCCAGAGCTCTCAATTTACTTCCTAGAGGAAGTATCTGCACCGGATATTGGTGTAGATGGATCCCTGACTTCAATTACTTCTTTCTTGATCCATACCTTGTTCATTTATTTCTTGGTTTCAACTGGATTAACTTTCTCTTTTCCCTTGTCATTTCTTTGCTTTATTTTCGTTTCTTCAAAATAGTGATTTGCCTACTCATTCTCATTTCTGCAAAACCTTGCAACATGTCCAAATTTGTTGCAATTGAAGCACACCACATTCTTTTGACTTTGACATCTTTCATTGATTGAATTTGATCTACATTGATTAGCCATATTGTATTTTGAAAGTTAGTTCTTACTGAGCTTCTACATTCATTTGACTTGTGTCCCAATTTATAGCATGCATTGCACCTAATAGAATTTTGACTCATTTTGCTTTTGCATACAATAGATTTATGACCAGTTCTATTGTAGGTGAAGCATTTACCTTTGAACGATTGTTCATTGTTGAGACTTCTCTTGATCTGATTTCTACATTTTTTTGCTCTATGACCAATTTTCTTGCAATTGAAACTCTGACCATAGAATGATGTAATCTTTTGATTTATTTTGCTCCTACACTGAGTAGCCTTATGACCGAACTTATTGCATGAATTACAATAACCATGAAAAGATGCATACCTTTGTGCACTTGGTTGTCTGAATGGAACTCTTCTAGGTCTTCTTTTCTGATTTTTGAACTATTTTCCCTTGTTTTATTGTACTTCAGTGTTTGCTTGACCAGATTTTGAACTTTCCCCTTTTTCATATCCCGAACCTTGCTTGTTATCTGCACTCTTCTAGTTGCCAATCATTTCATCAAGCATTATGGTACTTATCTTGAATTTTTCTTCAAAACTTTTGGCCTTGTCTAGGTCCATTTTTAGACTTGCAATTTCTGTTTCTAGTTTTGCACAATCTTTTGATTTGTTTTTCACAATTAAATTTAGATCATCCTCTGCTCTTGATCTTCCTACAACTTTTGCTTCCAAATCATTCAAGGCTTCATTTGCTGATAACAATTGATCATTGACTTCTATGTATTTGTCTTTGAATTTCTTGACTTGCTCTTTTAGCTTTAAGATGCATTCATCAGCTTGTTGCAAGTTATCTTTGAGATCCCTAACCTCTTCTTTAGAACTTTCAAGATCCATAAGAGTTGCTTCTAGTTGGTTGTATCTTTCATAATTTCCATGCCTTCTTGTTGCCATGATCACACTATCCCAGATCTTCCTCAAGATGTTAAACTTCTTCTGAGGAACCTCGCTCTGATACCAATTGTTGATTGTCAGGAACACTGAGAGGGGGGGTGAATCAGTGTTCTATAAATCTTTTCATGAACTTTTACTTTTAACCATTTCAAAAGAATAATCAAATAGAAGCAAAATATACAACTTAACAACATCCACAAAAGCATGACACATAACACTAAGATTTTACATGGAAAAACCAAAAAGGGAAAAACCACAGAGAGCATTAGCTCTTAAATATATATTGCAATCTTTACAAAAATGATGTTTAGGCTTGGTCACTCCATGGGCATAGAACATGCTGGCTTATGTAGCCATGAAGTACAACTAAGTTTAGCAGGCTCACTGCCTCAACCCTAAACCTAGCAAGATTACAATGAGGGTTGTTAAACCCTATTGAAGGCTCACTACCTTGATGACAAAAACATGCTTCCACTTAGATCACACATGATAACTGAATATTGCTTGAGCATCTGCCACTATGCTAGGGTGCAGTCATTTAACAACTGTATTCTGAATCCTAAGTCTTCATCGCTGCTGATCCTCTAACTCTACTCCACTATTCGCATCACACACTATTTCACATGCCACTCATCTGAATTTCATCACCTTTATATATTCACATCATGATTTACTTCATAATCAGGTCAGCATCCAAGAAGTGAAATGTCTACATAAAAAGATGTACCTTGTCGCTCAATCCAATGCACTAAGTGTCACGCGGACCCAAATCTTCTCCCAAGCATGTTCATATAGGTCAGCTCAATTGCTTACATAAATCCTCCAATCATTAACTCTTCTTCGCACAATGATTTATCTCACCAGTCGGCCTATTTCTCAAGAACATGCTTAACACCTTCATCTGCTGTCTTACAACTTCTATTGTTGATCAAAAAATAATTCCAAAATCATGTCAAGGAATTTTTACACATTCCCAATCTTTCCCTCAAAATGACAAGGCATGATATCATCTTGCAGAGAAATGTGGACCATCAGAACTCAGACTCTGTCTCTATCAAACTATGTCAAACACTATTGCAGAGATATTTATATGAAGTGTCTTATTCCAAAGTTGGGAGATCTGAAGTTCATCGAAAGGATAGCTACAAGCTGCTAAGGAGATATGAAGTGTCTTAATGAAATACTTATCTATAGAGGAATGCAGACCACTACACTAGACCTTGTTCATTGTTCCTGCTATACCTTTGCTTGCCCGAACTTAGAGATTTCTTCAAGATGACTTCCAGAGAGGATCATGACTTAATCTCTGAGGCATAATACTATCAAACACCAACTAACATCATACATGAACCGCATTACTGGATCATTATCTGCGGAGGCATCCTAGTTGACTTTCTGTCTTCTACTCTGCATACTTTCCATACTTAGCCATTTTCTGTCAACCAGACCTGGAATCTCATGTGTTCTTTTGGATATATCTCTTCTTGTCATGGTGATAGGATCTCTGAGTCTTGTTGCCATCAATGACAACATACAGATCCATACCGGAGCAATGTCTCTTGCCAACAATCTCCCCCTTTGGCATTGATGGCAACACTTAGTGAAAAATGCCTAACTGCTCCCCCTTACTATATACATTGTAGTTTCTTGCTCCCCTGAGATGATTATCAATTTTTCATTGAGTTTCTTCTCCCCTTTTGTACATCAATGGTAAAGGGTGTGATCTAGAATCCAAAAAATTTATCAAAATCCCAAAAATTGATGTACTCAGCCGCATATTTACAAGTGCAATCTTCATCTTAATTTGTGACTGAAGGCAAAATGTCACTATAGATAGTCTTTATTAGAGCTATCTCTCCATCCCATTTATTTCTTGCATTTTCTAAAATGTGGATGTGGCCATTCATCAAGAATACTAGCTTCTCTGCCTTCTAGACATTTGATGGTGTATTAATTACTGCTTGAGATTTCAAGGCCTCATCTACCAAAGTGGTCATGGAATCAATCTTCAGGCTTATCAGTCCTTTCAGCTGGCACAATCTGTCTTTGATTTCTCCCCTTTTCTTCATCAAGGTGTTCAAATCATTATGGATATTTGCAACTTGTGTTTCTTTGACATTTATTGACTCTACTGCTGGATTATATGTCTTAGAGATATGTAGCAATTTGAGTTCCAAGTGTTTGATTTTATCTTCTAGCTCCTTTGTGATCTTTGACCAAGATAAACAAAAATTGTATATTTTTCCAGCTTCTTCAATATCACTTTGTATGTTCTTAACCCCAATATCTAACAGAGTTTTATCTAGAGTTTAATAGCTTTTTGAGATGGTCAGCAGGGGATAATGAGATATATATATTATTAAATATTATTTTAAATACTACTTGTTTTATTAAAGGAAATGGTTATTACTTATTTAAAATTAGATAAATTGCTTTATTATTATGAATATTATATTTAGAAAATCTAAATTAAAGAATGGAAAGAAAGATTGGTCATGCAAGACAAAAACTCATGCAAATAGATGAAAAACTAGAGTTATTAAAAAAGAAAAGAAACCTAAATCAAAATGCCAATATTAGCAGAGATTTTTATTAAAACTAAGAACAAATCAAGGGAGAAGAATCATTATTTTTCTAAGTGACAAAAAGGAGAAAACCAAGCAAGTCACGACAAAGAACAGAGACCACGATTTTGACAGCAGAAGGGGAACTTTTTAGTGATTTTCTGGGCAACGACAGGAGGAAAGAAGGGCAGCGACAACAGTAGATAATTCAACCTTTGGCAAGTGTCTTATACCAGGGTTTCTTCTTAAATTAAATACAATAAAAATATGTTTGTTCGACTATTAAATGGTAGCATTTTTATCCTATTTTTGTAGGCGTTATACTCTTATTTTCTGCTCGACCTGCCTCTTATTACATCCCTGCTGCTAGCATACTTACCTCTGTATTATTTATTATAGAATGACCTCTTTCTTGTTTTTGGCATTCAGCCTGAGAATCCCTTTGATCACTGTTTTGTTATCTTTGCCTAAGGATATTTTTCTAAATCTGCTTAAAATATGCCCACCTCCTATTCTTGCATTGTCTTGTTATGTTTTTGGCGGTTTGTTTTGGAGTGGCCTGGCTGTAGGAATGGCCCGCTAAATAAATAAACTAAAAGGGTAGATTTTTGAAATTATAGAAATATTTCTTAGTAGCTGAATTTAATAAGTTCATGTCTATTGTATTTGACCCTCAACGTTTGGTTAAAGATTAGCCTTTTTCCCTTGTTGACCGACGACCTACCAAACTTATGCTTACAAGTAAACAACATTACCTATAGCTTGATCGATGTCCCTATAGCATGATTAAAGTATAAATTCTTTAGTAGATTAAACTTAAGTCCTTTACCTGCTGCCAGACATTAGATTTTGTAGTTGTCCTTCTACCTATTTTATCGCTGTAACAGACCTGACATAAGTTCTTGTAGTTTGATTTACTTTCTTGTAGCTTTTTGTTATCCCTGTTGCCATATTACAAGTTCCTATAGCAGATATGTGATGTTATCTGTAGCTGATATAAGCGCCTGTAGCTCAAATATTTTGCTTCTGTAACTTTTTTTAAAAGTTTGTAAAACAATTATGACAATTTCAGAATAGAGACAGTTTGATTTTCTGATCATTTCCTATGCTTATTTAATGCTGAAATTAGTCTTAAACTCTTATTAAAAACTCTATGAATTGTTAAAATCATAAAACAGTTTTGGATGGAAAGACTTAACATTGAATTTTCTTCAACTTTTAGACAACGAATTATGATTAAGGATTATAACTAGACTCTGGACATTATAATTAAATTGCCTAAATGAATGAATGATGTTCTACTTATTGGTTATTAAAAGTGTGTTTTCATGGTTGTTGCTTTGGAGAGGGAATTTACAAATGGTTATAGGTGAAATGGGTTGATATTTTCTCTTTATTTCTTTTATCCCTTTTATTTATTTCTTGGGGAAAGAAGTAGATTTTTATCTAGGAATGTGTTTGGGTTACTTTTGGGCTAGGATGCTGAATGTGGATTATCAGAGATGGCTTTTCCTCTTTTTGGGAATTGAATTGGTTACTATTTGAATAAATGTTTAGATCTAAATGAGCTGTCATTGAAAAAGATGAATATTTTGTCTAGCAAACTTTATTGATATATATCTTTGTCACATCCTGTTGTGAGACAATCTGCATTTCATTATTTAGAATTGCACATTAGACATCAAGTTGCATCAGGTGTCCCCAGTTGCCAGTTGTTCTAGGTAGCTAGACATTTCATGCAAGGTTGGGTTTCCTTCATGTCATGAAGGGATCCAGGGAAGTGTAATTGCTTCATGGTTGGGTGGAAAAGTGCCTGAGCCATGTTCCTATCTCTCTTATGTCATGAATACCAACGGACTTTGTATATTATTTTATAGTGCTATCACTTGGATTGAGCATGAGATTTTGTATGATTTAATGACTTTTATTGATTCATATTTATGAGATTTATCTTTTACTTACAAAATTGTAATTAAGTAGATTAATTACTTCTTTGTACTTTCATTTCTTGTGATGTCGTAATTAAATGGATTATTTACTTCATTTTACTTTTGTGATGGTTTGAGTGCTTTACATTTTATCCAAGTTGTTTTGTGTAAAAACACCCATCAATATGGACATTGATAGTATCTCCAACAAGGAGAGTACTATGATCCTAAGGATCGGATGAATGAGGAGATTCCTAAGAGTTATTAGGGGGTGAAAAGGTATCATCAGATAAACTGACGAATTCCCCAAAGTATGCTTGTGCATTTAGACAATAGGAAAGCCCACGATCATGATGATATCTAGGCATGTGATCATATACTCCTAGAAATTAAGCAAGAGCTTCATTCATAGAAAAAGAATCTAAAGACAAAATATGAGAATTAGGATCATGCATGATAAGCTCTAGATGTAGGAGGGGAAGAGAAGGAGAATTTACAAACGTGGAGATCATATTAACATTTATAAAATCTTTATAGGAGGCTTCATAGGGGAAAGTAAGACCATATCCAAGACTCGTAGAAGAATAATGTGGATTAGATTCTAAGGGGATATTGATACCCTGTTCTTTTCATCAACATCCATTGCATTTATAATCGATACTAGAGAGACTGAAAACCATAGCCATAGTGGGATTGCATCTCTATAAAGGGAAGAAGATCACCATATAGTGGCATAATCGATACAAGAAGTATAGTCATATGAATCTTTATGAGAAGCTTGAGTATAATTTTAACTATTTTGGATTAAGTGTTGTGAATAGATGAAGTAGAGTGAATTTTTGGAATGTTAGAGTGAGATGGGTTGATTTTATATTCTCCTATAAAAGAAAGTATAAAATCCAAAGAATCCCAATCATCACCTAGACATGCATTGGAAGATAAATTTATATCTTTATCAAGATTGTCAAGAGGGGTTGACAATGGTGAATCATCATTTGTTGAAGAAGAGAGAATGGGATTTCAAAGTGTTGGAGAAGTATCAAGTTGATTTGCAAGATCCACTTGTTGACAATATTGTAATGGATCTAGATCATCTTTTATTGTGTAAGTTTTGTTTCCATGGATAAATTTGATTGATCCATACAAGGTAGATAGAATTGTACCCATGGCATGAATCCACAGTCTACCAAGAAGGAGATTATAAGAAAGAGCTTCTAGCATGACATGGACAAGAGTAGGCAAAGTAATAGGGACCAATTCAATAGGCACCAAGAATGTGCCAAGTGTTTTCCTACCTATGTCAAAACCACAGATAGAAAGGTTTGTTGGAGATATGCAATATGTATCTATATTGATGCGGTTTAACAATTCTATGCCACAAATGTTAAGACCTAAACCATTATCAACAAGTGTACATTTGACATTGACAATGATGAGAAGAGGGTCATTTTATTTCTAAACCTCTAAAGGTGGTAGCTCATATTGTTAGAATATTATATATATTGAATTCATGTATATACAATCAAGTAAGGTAGCTACATCATTCGACCTAGTGGAAGATGCTATTAAGATCTTTTGTAAGGCTTTTTGGATCATGTCGTGATATGTTAATAAAGTTTGAACCAGCTCCCAAAGAGAGATCTTGGTAGGAGTGGCACAAAGTTTCTCTCCAAGATTGTACTCTCTAGTAGTATTTTGAGAAAGATTAGAAGTTGGGGGAAGAATAGGAGAAGTGGGAAGGGAAATAGGGATAGGTGTAGCATTTTCATTTCACTGTGTCTTATACATGTGGGATACTACATTATAATGAGGAGGCTTAGAAAGTAATTAGGAGGTCAAGGTGTGTTTGTAGGACCTTGAACAATGATTATTGGTTTAGAAGTTTCTTGTGTATTAGAACGAAGATGAACCATAATTTTTGGTTTCACATGTTCTTGTGTAGGACCAAAAATGTAAATTATGTTAATAAACTATTTAGAAGGAGAATGTTTTAAAATATAAGGGGAAGAAGTGACATGGATGAAGTCATCAAGGGCTTCATCTAACATGTCAAAATCTTCAGTAGAGAAAGGATAATTACAGACTATAGAGGTTTGGAGAAATAGATCCGACATAGTCAAATACTTGTTTGCACCAAATAGGAGAAAAGTGAAAGTAGAGTGAAAAGAGGGATGCGAGTGAAGGAAGTCAAGTTCACCAAAATTTAATATGGAAAATAAGATTCTAATTAAAAGGTCTATGCTTTCTAACTAAAACTATTTTCCAAGAATAGTACACTAAGATTTAACTAGCTTCAAGGAAGAGTATTTCACTTCTATCAAAATAGGAAGAGAAAAATAACTCTAGCTAAACCCTATGATTTATTTATACTTGAAAATAACTATCTTCAATAAGCTAAAGCATAAAGGTACAACAATGAAATTGTAATTTCTAGAAAATAAAATATTGAATTACAAAAATAAGTTCAGAAATGGAAAGAGAAATAGGAGAGGCACTTGACACTAAAGAGGGAAAGCCTCGGCCTAGTATGCCATCATGTCACATGAATGCCTATGTGTCGTGCCATCATTCATACGACAAGAAAATAAATAAAAACCTCAACAGATGCTTCATAGTCTAGGGAGTTACCTAATCTACACAATAAACCAAAAAGGAAACCCAATAACATTCTAGACAATAAAATATATTAAGAAACACATTGAAATAACTAATTCAAATGGTGAAAACAAGAAATGGAGGAGGGAAACAAGAGAATGGAGACTATAAAACCTCTGTATGATTGAATTTCCCTAAAATATCTACAACTACAAAGACCAAATAAAATTTGTTGGGGCTATTTGGGAGCTTTTCTTCAGGTCAAGCCCCATTTTGGTCTTTCGAGCTCCACAAATAGCTAATGTTGAATAAATAAAAAATTAAATGCGTGCTCTTATCTCCTAAGTGCATATAGGAAAATAACAACAATGACAATAAGTAAATGCTATGAGTATCAACCCTAGTCTATGGGGAAGATTACCCTAGTGTGCATAAATAAAAATAGGGTGGTGGTCTACACCACAAGTTTGCTAAGAAAAAGATAATGGAAGATGCAATAAACAAGATAATGATATTATCTCTTCAAAATTAAATAATATTACTAAGCTTGAAATAATAGAGGAGGATGCAAGCTCCTTGAGGACTAACATGATGCATAACCAACACTAATCCCTTGTGAGAGCCTCTATAATGACCAAGTTGCAAGTGTGAAGTCAATAGAAGCTAAGAAATCTAGAGATGCTCCAAATCAAGGAGAGCACCAAAAACTAGTCATGGAGAGCACCAAAAACTAGTCAAAGAGCCAATAGTTCTTTCTTTTTGAAGGATAAATCTTTTTCCCAAAAGTGAATCCAAGAAGAGGTAGAAGAAGTGAAAATATTTCAAAATGAGGTTATATAATAGGGGAAGAGAGAATCAAGGGTCAAACACACTTACAAAGGTTGTTTCACTATTGAATGAGTGTTACCATCAATGGAATCATATGACGAAGTGGGAAAGCAACATTTTTTAAATTTTGGAATCTTCAAAACACTAATGCATTGTGTGGATGTCTACACATTGTGCTCCTGTCCTAGGAATTTTTTTCAATATTTTAGCATGTGTTCCCAAAACAATGATAAAGATAAGCATGTGATATGAAATTTGGCAAACCTTGGTGAGGGGTGAAATAGGCCAAGGTTAGGCTCAAGTGGTCCTAAAAACCTTCTACAGGAGCAAACACTAAAGTGGGTCAAAACATAATGTAAAATTGCAAGGGTACACAATTTTCTATGTTACAAGTTCTTAGACCGATAATCTATGATGGGCCTAAAACAAGGACCTAGGACAACACTTGTAAGTATGGAATGGAAAATTTGGGAGGGGTCCCAATGCCTTCAACAATAACTCTCAACAATGGAAGTTGTCACCTTTGAAGGAAAGACACATAAACCCTTTACAATCCTCTTCAATACTTCATTCCAATCTTCAAGCCACAAGAAAATTCTAAGGAGACCCTTTGAAGATGAACTCAAACAATGGAGGAGAGTAGAGAGTTTTTAAATAAGCAATCAACAAGTGCTTATAAAATGCACTCTTTTCCTTGTGTTATAAACCCTTTTCTCTAAATGCCTTTTTGTCCAATTTCCCATTAGAACTATCTATTTGAAAAAATATTAATTTCATTTCAAATACAAATTCTTTTCTCCCATAGGTAATACCTTTTTAAAATAAATTGTATAAGCCTTCTTATTTTCTTTTACCATCGAACAATATTTTCATTGCATAATATCTAAATAATTTATTTAACCTTAAATTTTATTTCAATAATGCAATATAAATCTATTTGCTTAGCACCTTATTCACTAAGATGGAAATAATTATAATCTATAACTCTTTTGACACTAGCATATAATTCATTTCACAAGCAAATGCAAGCATTATGAAAATGATTAAATGCAAACATAAGAAGAGCTAAGAAGTCTATGTAAAACACTCATACACATTTTTATAAGTTTCACAAGACTCATGCATCAAGAATCAACATCTATATTGATCAAGGTTCATAGGGTTACACAATACACATCTCACAACTTGAGTCAAGTGAGATGCATAGTTCAAACATAAATCATGTGTTCTTCCCATGTTCTTAATTGCTAGATCTTGAATGTGTGTTATTGTTGTGATTGTTAAGTTTTGAAAAAGTAAAGGATTGTGTTATACTGATTCACCCCCCTCTCAATATAACCATGTTCTCATCAATTGGTATCAAAGTGGGTTCCTTAAAAAATAGTTTAACCACTAGAAGGAAGATCTAAAGAGCACATATGGCTGGTCAAGAAGGATATGGATTCTCATCAAATAGGGCACCGTTGTTCGATGGAACAAACTATGCTTTTTGGAGCATAAGGATGCACACCTACTTAAATTCTCTAGGGTTTGATATTTGGCAATCTGTTGAGAATGGTTGTATTGCTCCATTAATCCCACCAATGTATCAAAATAGAAAGAAGACAAATGAGAATAATGCAAAATCCATGAATGCTATTTTGTGTGGATTATCCGAACCAGAGTTTATGAAAGTAATGCAATATAAATCAGCCAAGGAGATCTAGAATAAGCTGAAGAAAATTTATGAAGAAGATGATAAACTAAAGAAGGAAAAGCTTCAAACCGATAGAGGACAATTTGAAATCCTTAAGATGAAAGAAGAAGAAAACATAGCCTCCTATTTGCTTCACGTTGATGAGATCATGAACACAATAAAGGGTCTTGGTGAAACAATTGAAGAAACTGTGATTGTGCAAAAAGTATTAAGGTCTCTACCTTTAAGATTTGATGCCAAGGTTTTGACAATTGAAGAAATGAGAGATTTAGACAAACTGACAAAGGATGAGTTGCATGGGATACTTACTGCCTATGAAATGAGGACCGAAGAGAAACCATCTAAAAATGAGGCAATCTTTAAATCTTCAAAGAAAATAAGGAATAAAAATTATGAGTCAAGCGATAGAACTAGAGATGGATTGGATGCAAAGGAAGCCCATTTTGAAAGAAAGCTCAAAAAGGGATATGGCAAGCACAAAGGTAAGTATAAATGTTTTAATTATGGTAAATTAGGTCATTTTTCTTCTGAGTGTGTGCAGGTCAAAAGTGAAAGTAGTGATGATGAAGAGGATTACAACATGAAGAAAGGAAGAAGATATCAACAATACAAGAAGGGTTACAAATAAGGTTAATATGAGAAGAAGAAGAACTTCAGAAAGTACAAGAAACACCTTTATTCTAAAGAAGATAATAGCTCATCGGAGGAAAGAGATGAAAGCATTTCTTACAGTGATAGAGAAGAAACACTTTTTATGGAAATAGAAGCAAAGAGTGACGCCCTTGAAAGTGAAGACCCAAGAAGAGAAGAGAAATATTTAGAAGAAGAATATGACAAAGATGATGAAGTAGATCTTGAGGAGGAACTCCATTTTGCCTACTGTTAGCAAGATACATGGCATGGAGTAGAACCGAATGGAAGCTGGTGCATACATCATGCAGAGGTTGGGAGCTAACCTGATATGCTAAAGGACACATCCCTATATGTAATAGATACAATATATATGTAGGATAGGATAAGTAAGATAAGATATGATAGAAGTCAGAGAAAGTATGTATGTAGGATGGTGAGGTAGAGACTTAGACCTACTGGATAATGGATGTATGATGTTTGTTGTTGCATACACACACACAAATATATATGGAGATCTATTGGTATCTAATAATTCTTCAGTCTCTTATTTTTATGATATGTCTGTGATACTCTACATATGTTATTCTTGGTATTTTGCTATCAATCTCTAACTACTTGACCAGGGTATAAACTGACTACAAAGACTTGGCTGAGGACTGGATCTCTGAATTGGTATCCCTTCCCATTTCTTGCCAATACCTACCATGAGATTGAGAAGCGAGGTATGAATCCAATTGAAGAAAAATGAAGAAAATTGTGAGAAGCTAAAATCCAAGATTATTTCCCTAAGAAAGGAATTGGAGAAAGAAAATGTTCAATTGAACAAAGACTTGAAGAATGAGAAGAGTACCAAAATATTGGATAACATTATCAATTCCCAAATGCCAACAGTCAAGAAAACTAGTCTTGGATTTGGAGAAAATCATAAGACTACCAAAGAAGGCTCAAGTTCTAAGGCTATAGTGTTACCAAAAAAAACAAATGAGGAGAAGCCCAAAGGATATGCAAATGTGCTTAAGATCTCCATCAATGGTAATAGTTCCAAGAAGAGAGAAAGTAATATCACTTAGAAAATAAGTATTCCTCACAAAGAAAACAATAAAAATTTTAGAAGATCGTTCCCTCCAAGGCAAGTGCAAATGAACAGGTTCAACATTCATTTTATGGTTATTATTATTCTTGTAATCACTTTGGTCATAAGGCAAGAGATTGTAGAACATGAGCAAGAAATGTTGGTTGGAACAAGAGTAAAAGTTCGTATGGGTTCTCAAGAAGGAACTATAATTCCTTTGCTTCTTTGTTGGATTACAATGTTGTGTGCTACAAGTGCATCACCTATGGACATACAACATGCTTCTGTAGAAGTGGTTTTGTGGAACCCCCTAGGTAGAAAGTGGAAGCCATGAATAATCAAAAGGAAGAAAATACAAAAGTATGGAGAAGGAAACAAGAGCAAGAGAAGGAAGAATCTATGCTTGTACAAAATGCACTTTAAGCACAAGTGGTATCACTAAGTTCATAAGTGGAAGTACGAGTTTAGGGGGAGCTAATCATTGAAATATCTTTTAGCTTTGTGGAGAAGACAAACCAAAGGATGAAGTCTCACATAATATTAGAGAAATAAAATATATGATTGGAGAGAAGAATGAGGATGATATGGTAGTAGCAGACTACATATTAGAAAGTTACCATATAACGAAGCACTTTACTACAAGTTACCATATAACGAAGTGAAGGAGAATTAATGTCAAGATAATAAAGAACCTAGAAGACTTGAGACAATGAGAAGGATGAAATCATGATAAAGATGTTTGTAAGACTAAACTTGATAAGAAAGATTTCCAAAAGCTTGACAGAAGGATGAGAACAATCCAAAGAAGTCTTTTCCTGAAGAGTATGATTGTATATTTACATTTGACAAATTTGCTAGAACATGTGTTGGCAAAAGCAAAAAAATTATAGTGGAAAGATTAGATGGTTGTGTTGATGCTTATGTTTGAATTCGCATTGAAGGAGTTCCTATTGATGTAATAATGCCATAGAAGACACGGATGGAAGTATAATGAATATCCCTTTACCATTAATGTAAAAGAGGGAGATTTATAGAAAGGTGGAGAGCTACAACAAGGAAGAGTTATAAGAAAAAGAAGAATGGTGGAGATGCCATTAATGTCAAGAAGGAGCTTTACAGACAGGGGGAGTTCTACAAATAGGGTCCTGAGCATCACAGAAAAGAAAGAATGACATCATGAAGGAAAGAAGTATGCTACTTCCCTTTGCCATTGATGTCAAAGGGGGAGAGGTAAAGAAAGGGAGAACAATGCAAAAAGGGGGAGTAGTATAGAAAGAGAGAGTATCCTATTGTACTCACAGATTATTTCTTTACAAGGTTGCCATCAATGACAAAGGGGGAGATTGTTGGAAATGTTGTCATTGATGTCAAGAAGGTATTCATTATGGTTATCATTGATGAATAGATGAAAGCATAATAAAATGGTGTCATTGATGTCAAAGTAGCAATATTATAGAATACAAGATAGAATCATCATCATTGAGTTACATTCAGTGGCATATCTAAGGCAAGTTGGATAAGTTTTATAAGACAAATTGGATCAGATTTTAAGCAGAGATATAAGGTTAATAAAGAATATTGATGGATCACATTGAAGTTTAAATTAAAGATTTAAACTTAAGCCAACTTCCTTCCTCGAGATGAGTTGATGATTTGAATGTTTACAAATGGATACTATGCTGACCGATTTAATGGATATTGGATTTTAAGAATACTTGTTTATTTTGGGTGAAAAATGTTTGAAGATTCTATGCTATAAAAGGTGGCCGACTACTCATGAAGAAAGTGCCAAGATAATACTTAAATTAAAGATTTAAACATTGGTGTGTTTGGGCCGACTTATTCCTTAAGCGCCAAGGTTTAAGATTGTTTTTAAATACAAAACAATGCTCATTTAATATGGTCGGTCGATGAAGAGATGGTGAGAAGTGAACAATTCATAAAGAGTGAAGGATGGTAATTAAAGGGTAGCGAATATTGTTTAGAGTAGGCTAACTATCTCTAGGAGAAGCACTCCCACAAAAGGACAAATCATCCCATATAAGACAAAATAATCCCTTGTTAAAGTGTGTAATGAAGAGGTATAGATAAAACAAAGAGATGCCTCTTTTGGTATTGGCTATGTCTCTCAAGTAACGTTGCCTCACTTGGGAAGGAATAAGAAGAGTTTGTGATTGAGTTTGAGGAGATGTGAGTGTGAGTGTGGATGTAAGAAGAATGTGAAGTATTTGGAATTCAAGCAGATCTAGAGAAGAAAACATGAAGAGTAACTTAGATTTATATGAAGAGAGTGTTAAGATTGTGAAGAGAAATATATGATGCATAATTGGAAAGCAGATTTTTAAGTGAATTAGAGAAGACCTTAAGGCAGAAATTTATTTGAAGGTGCATTATTGTGATTAGATTTGAGGAGGAAAAATATTGCATTATTATGATCAGATTTGAGGAGGAAAAACATTGCATTATTGTGATCAGATTTGAGGAGGAAAAACATTGCATTATTGTGATCAGATTTGGGAAGGAAGAACATTATATCAGTATGATCAGATTTGTGAAAGAAGAACATTACATGATTGTGATCAGACTTGTGGAAGAAAGACTTACATCATTCAAAGTTAGATTTGTGATAAGATTTGTGAGGTAAAGTATATCTACATTTAGATCTTGTGAAGAGTCACATATCATTTTTGGACTTTATTATAATTAGACATTTTACTATGATTGTTTTACTATGAGTGATTCCACATGTGTGTGAAAGTAATTATCATTCTAGTGTTATAAATGCTTATATGAAAGTCGATTTAATGATCAAATATTATTCGTATGATTATGGATGTACATTTTGTTTTGCTTTGTCTATGATTATGAGGACTAACCTATTAATGAAAATCTTAGTGCGACTGAATGCAGGAGAAATGTCAAAGATGAGAACATGACTAAGGTAGAAATGTTCTAGCTGTCTGGCAATAACTGATAGGATGGATAAAACTGATGCATGCACACACTCACGTAGTTTCATGTCATATTGCATCTATGAGTGACTTTATTATGCATCGTAATATGATTACTAGACTTGTTGAGCATTTTTGGATGGTTAATGGGTGGGATTGAAGTTTAATACTTAGAAAAATATGTGTTTTAGTTGCTACAGTAAGTCTATTTGAATGCATAAATTAGTCATGTAAATATATGTTCCTTCGATTTATATTTAGTGGAGTTATGTATATGATATTATTTAATTATAAACAATAAAAGTGTTTTTCTATTTATATAATATATATATTATTGTTTGAAAACAATATCTTGGTTAGACTAAAAATAAATATGAATTATTAAAGATAAATATCGGATATTAATAATAATATATATTATAAATAGATATCTAAATTTAATATAAATAATATATTGTCATGCAATTGGGGGCGGCAGAAATAAGAGGGAGTTTTAAATATTTCATGCAAGCTATGATTTGGGGATGCCAAGCACCATACAAAACTCAAGATAAATTGGCAGTTATAAAAAAGGAACTCCAATCTAATTATACGAATGCCATTGTTAGAGGGCGATAAACATTAAAATAGAGAACAGAAGAAGGGGGCGTTCATCATTGTTTTCAACGACAGAAAGGAGAAAAGAGATCAATAATCAGTGAAAGAAGGTAAAGGAGAATCACAGAGAGGAAGGAGAGATCAACGACAGGAGGCATAAATCGACCCCTTTGGCAAGTGAGTGAAATTGGGTATTTTTCTATGAATTGTATTGCTAAAATTTGGAGGAATATAGTGTTTTAAAAATTGGCCTGCATCTTGTCGTTTCTCTAGTCTGCATAATACTTGTCTTGGCTTGTCTGTGTAAACAACACTTATGCCTTATTTTCTTTGCCTGACGTGTTAAAATGATTCCTATTGCCAGTTCATAAAGTTAAACACCTACATCCTAATTTTGGTTCTTTGTTGGTAAAGATCAATTGCTCTATGTTCGTAGCCTAAATTAAAATCAGGGTGTTTAGATATTTTACCCATATGTGCATTTACTTGTAGGTTTTGGTTGTGATTTAATCAAATTTTTGTTAAAGATCAACCTCATTAAACTCTAGCAGCCTAAGCTTTTTGGCAATTGCTGAAGGTTTTCCCAATGGCCTGAAATGACCTATTTGAAGGTTAGATATGCCTGTTTTGTGGTCAGCCTACATTTAAATTGCTCTCTATTTTATCCTCTATGTCTGTTGAAACATTCTCAAGCCTATAAGCTTCAGAAAATCTGATTTATAACGGTCTATTTATCTTTCTTGTTTGACTTTGTATTTTGCTTTTATAACGACCTGAAGATCTTGTTTAATCTTCTTGTTCAACTTGTTTTTGCATTCTCAATGACCTCTTTAGACTTCAATCGACAAATTCAATCCCTGTCATAGTTACTTATTTCTATTGCTGCTTGGTTATTTCTTGTTGTCGCTACTGTTAATTTTATTATTTTAGCTACCTTTATTTTATTCTGTCATAGCTTTATTAAATCCTGTCACATATCATTTATCTTGTTGCCGGTTATCTATCCCTATCACAACAAGTTAAATTTATTCTATCGTCATTTTGTTCTTCCTGTAGCAGTTAGATGGTTTCTGTCATAGATTTATTGAATCCTAGCAGTAGATTAATTTATTCTTGGAGTAGAAATAGGACATTTATAACCATCTAATTATTCCTATGCCTTGTTTTTAAATAATGTTTTATCGACAAATATTACACACCTTTTTGGAATTCTTGTTACAAATTTAATTGCATGGAATTGTAAACCAACTTGCACGTAGAAAGTATTATCTCTAGATTCTATTAAATAATTAAAAGAATGAAATATGGGTTAGGGAAAATAACCAATTATAGTTTCTATAATTGCTTTTTGAATAAATCAAGATGTTCCTTAATGCTTGTATTGCTTGAAAATGTATTTCTATTAATTGTGTAAAGGAAAGGGATTAGAAATGGGTTTTAGGCGAACATGGGTTGCTTTTTATTTTGAAAAGAAAGTAGATTATCTTTGATGTGTGTTTGGGGTTACTTTTGGGCTAGGATGCCGAATGTGGAACAACAGAGATGGCTTTTCCTCTTTCAGGATTTGATCGTAACTCTTTTAAATGCTTGGGCCAAGCTGGGAATTCATTGAAATAGATGAATATTTGTCTAGCAAAACTTTATTTATATATATCTTTGCCACATCCTATTGTGAGACATTTACACATCATCATTTAGATATGCATTTAGACTTTAGGTTGCATCAGGTGTTCCCTCCTACCACTTGTTTCCAAGTTGCTAGATGTTTCGTGCAGGGCTAGGTTTCCTTCGTATTATGAAGGGAGCCAGGGAAGTGTAATTGCTTCATGGTTGGGCAAAAAAGTGCCTGAGCCATGTTCCCGTCTCTCGGCTTGTAGAAGACCATGTGGGTTAGTGGCGGCTGGAGAGATTGATTTGATTTGTTATTCTTATTTTGTACTTGATTATTGTACCTTAATATTTGACATGACTTATGACATGAAAGCCAAGATGGACACTGTATATTCTTTTATAGTGCTAACACCTAGAATAGGCACGTGATTTGTAAGATTTAAATACTTTATTGATTAATGTTTATGAGATCTATCTTTTTACTTGAGTTGATGTAATTAAGTAGATTATTTGCTTCATTAACTTTTGTGATGAAATGCATACTTTACATGAAGACAATATCACCCATTAAAGAGTTCATAGGTTGGTGCCTATAAAAGGAAGAGATTGGTGTCTCTTGCTAAGTTGGTCCTCAGTTGTGGGGATTGGTGTCTCCAGTGGGCTGGTGCCTACAAATTCTACAAGTGGGGATTGGTGTCTCCAATAGGTTGGTGCCTACAAAAGAAGATTTGTAAGAAGAGTAGGTTTGTGCCTACAAAAGAAGATTTGTAAGAGAAGTAGGTTGGTGCCTACAAAGAAGATCAATATATATAAGTAATATTTTGCTGTGGTTTTCTCCTGCAAGGGTTTCCACATAAATCGTGTGTTCTTCTCGTGTTCTTAATTGCTAGATCTTGCATGTGTGTTATTGTTGTGATTGTTAAGTTTTGAAAAAGTAAAGGATTGTGTTATACTAATTCACCCCCCCTCTCAGTATAACTGTGTGCTCATCAAAAAGCCTCCATCACAACAAACACAAAAGACCGTTCTATTCTATCATACACTTTCTCAAAATCAAGTAGCATCATACTCACATCTTGTCCATAATAATTAGCCCAATTCATACCCTCCCAGCGGGTGATTAAATTCTTTAAAATATACCTTCCTTTGATAAAGCCTGTTTGAGTGACAAAGACCACCCTTTTCAAGGTTTTAGTCAGTCTAAGGGCTAAAGCCTTAGCCAAAATTTTGTATGAAACATTAAGCAGTGTGATAGGTCTCCAATTCTTGATTAAAGTCCTATCCCCATCCTTAGGAATTAATTTGATAATACCTCTACTAATATCTTTTCCTAGTGTTCTTTCTCAAAAGCCTCTTGATACAGTTCCAGTAGCTCCTCTCCAATCCATTCTTTATTTGTTTTATAGAACTCAATGGGTAAACCATCTCTTTAAGGTGATTTTCCCTCACTAAAGGTCTTGATAGTTCTAATGATCTCATCCTTAGAGATACCCCTACTCAATTCAATGGATTCATCCTCATTGATCTTTTTGGGGATCACTTTCTTACAAAATTGTCTAGCCTCCATGCCTTGTTTATTATCTTCTAAAGAAAAAAGATTTTGATAAAAAGCTTCAAGACCCCATTGTCCTTAGACAAAACACCTTCATGATCAATTGGACCAATAGTTTCTCTAATCTTCTTTGCTCTGAGAATATTGAAAAAATACTTCATCCCTCTATCACCTTCTTTGATGCAATTAATTCTTTCTTTGACTTTGGAACCTTGATTTTTGTAGTTTTATAACCTTTGGAGTAGATTTTTGGACTTTATCAGACTATCAAGCATTCTTTGATCATTTTTGTTTTGTTGTAGCTACCCTTCTACCTTTAGAACCTTTTCCACAAGGATTCCCTCTATTCTTCTTCTGTCTAAGACTTTTTTCTTACCAACAGTCTTGAAAATCTTTCTCCAAATAGAAGTCAAATATTCCCATCTCCTTATTGCAGAACCCTCCTTAAAACTATTCTTCACAATGTTAGTGATAGTTCTAATACCATCATTGCAATCTTGATCTTTGAGTAAAGAGATATTTAGTTTAAATACTTGAGAAACTTTGACCTCATTATTTTCAACCCCATACCCAATTGATATGGTTGTTTCAATTGGGGAGTGGTCAGACATAGTAGCTGGGAAGACTTGAACTAGATTATTATCCTCCTCATGCACATAATTAAACATATCTTTTTCACATAAAACCTATCCAGTCTGGAATAAACCCTCTTTCCTTGATCCTGATTGTTGTACCAGGTATACCAGATCTGTTTATTCTTATCTCTACCTCTTTCAAGAGGATCAACAAGATTATGGTATCTTTTCATTCTATACTAGAAATAAAGCTCATTGCCTTTCCATAATGGCTCTTTCCCACCAATCTTATCCTATTTGTATTCAATCATATTAAAATCCCCTCACAAATCTAGGGTGTTTTTGGTAGGTAGTGGGTCATCCAGGACCAAAAGGAGAACTTATCTCTATAGTCATTTGGTGCATACATAGAACAAATACCAAATTTGTTATCATCTTTTTCAATCATAATCCAAACTACCCTATTACAAGGAGAAGTACCACTATCAACCACAAACTGGGACCATTTATTATTGATCAAAATGGTACAACCCCCCTTTCCTTTATCATGCAATGTATAGAAGGCCTTGGAGTTCTTCCATACAAAATTTAAAATGCAATCCAACTGAAAACCAACTGCTTTGAGTTCTTGGACACATAGAAAATCCATATTAGGTCTATTATTGCAAAAGGTTCTAAGAATATATTTTCTATCAGGGGATTCCAATCCCCTAACATTCCAACTACTTCCTTTAATGATCATTTAAATAATTCAAAAGAAGCCCCAACCTTCTGGTTTTGTATAGTCTATCAAAACATTTTGGCATTTTTCCTCTTTCCCTTTTTTGGCAAGCTTCTTTTCACTTGACCCCTGTCCTTCTTTCTTTCTCTTTTTTTATCTTCTTTAGTAGACAATTCTTATATCTTATCTATTTCCATATCCCCTCCTAAAAATAGAGACTTGTCATAGTCAAGAACAACCTTTTGCCTTTTAGGCTTCTTTATGTGTCCCATATTGCCTTGACCCCCTGTGGGTTCAAAGTCCAGTAGTATTTGGTGGGCTTCATCCATTTTTTCCTTTCTTCTTTTAATCTGACATTAATGATTTCTAGAGATAATTGTTGGGCATTCTTCCTTAGATTCACTTCCTCTCTAAGGTTAGTTTGTTCACACAAATCCTTTTCGGTAGTATCCTCTTTTGCTTCAATGACTACATAGCCTCCCTTAAACAGTGGGTCATTTGAGTTGGAGTCTCTTCAATAATCTCCATTTCACAAGATCCACTATTTTGGAGAATCACCTTTTCTACATTTTTCTCCCTAAAATTACCATCTTATTTATCATAACTTTTATTATTCAGAGGCTCATTGTTCCCAACAAGACCAACCTCATTTTCTTGTGGGTGGGAATTATTAGCCATTTTTCCTTCTTTCTTGAAGAACTTATCAGAGTTTTTTTGAATTTTAGGACAATCTTTCTTAACATCGCCGTTTGTTTTACACAAGAAACAAGCATTCAAACTACCCAACAACTCAATTTCACATTTTATAACACTATCCCCAATTTGAATGCTCAATATTTCAAGAATCAAAGAGAGATTAAAACGCGAGCATTTAAATGAGGCAACGTTACTTTGGTTTCTTCATTTTGTAGTACATTTCCTAGAGGTTTTAATATATGGGGAATAAATTTCCACAATTGAGGGGCAACATTTTTCATTTCCAGCCATCTTGGCATAGAATTGGCTGCCACCTCCTCATGTCTAGAATTTGCAAACCAAGGAATGGCCCTAAAGACAATCTGTCCTAAATTCTAATACTTTTTTTTCACAACTCTTTCTTGCATGCCATGGGTTTTGAAAAAAATTACAAACAAGCCTCTTTGCAACATTTTGCAAAAATTGACATAAGTCCCCATTTTTTCTTCCCCAAACATTTCCCAACCAATCATCCAAAAACTTTCTAGACGACAAAAAATTATTGTCCAGACAAACAAAAAACACTACAATATTCTTAAGCCTATTTTCTTCATTCTTAACTGCTTGTAACATCTCTGTATTAGGAGAAATTGAGAGGATTATAGGCAACATGAGTTCCTTACCACTTTCTCATCCTCAAGACTCTCCATCTTTGAGGTCGTCATTTGTTCCCAATCTACCTCTCCCGAGTTCTACACATTGTCCATCTTCTGCATCAGAGATTGTAAAATCGATGGTAATAGGGATTTCTCCTTTAATGTTACCTAGTCTTTGAAATTATTTACAAAAATGACAAGGAAAATATTGCAACTAATGCCCATTCTCGATAAGAAGTAGAGGAAGCAACAATTTGTGCCATTTCTTTATTGCAACCTGAATGTGTAGAAGTAGCATGAGAAGAGTGGTAACATGACCCACCAACAAAGAAGCTCATTCAACAACTTCAACACGACCCATCTTCTTTAGATAAGTATGTTGGGAAAGAAGACTCCTTATGGTATAAAGATATCTTTTTGTACAAAAATTCTTAGTTGAAACTACCATATTGCCTTAAATGCACGACTCACCAATAGGAGGACATTTGGGGTTCTTACAAATCTATCATTGTCTAAAGAAGATTTTTTTTTAAAGGTATTAAGATGGATATAAAGAAATTTGTCGCCGAATGTTTGATATGTGAACAAAATACAAGTGAAACAGTAAAGACCCTAAGCCTCTTACAACTATTAACCATTTCAACACAACATTAAGAATAAATATTGATGGACTTCATTACCTGATTACCTATTACTTTCTTTAGGTAGGAGACATGAAACATATTGCCCCGACCTTATTACCTATTACCTTAAAGACACGAAATACTAAATAAGTTAAAAATATTAGTTCAATTGAAAATGAGAACAAGCTTCCCAATTATAACATCACTAACTTTGATTAATACAACAGTCTCAATTATAACCTCACTAAGTTTGATGGATGGCCCAACTTGCCACATACCCCCCTCCGGCCCCAAAAAGAGGAAGAGGAAGGCACATCCTCAAGCTAAGGCTCTAATAAAGGATACAGGAATTGCTTCCTTTCATGTCCACTGTATATACTTTACAATCATCTGGACAAAGGTAATTTACTTTTGCCTACTGCGTAATTTCCACGCCAATCATATACCTAGCGAAAAAGCTCCGAAATTGAATGCCAATTTCGTTTGTTTTGCTTCGTTACAGACTACCCAAGATTTCCTCAACAAATCCATGGATTATATCTCTTTTTAGTCGCAGCGTGGAACTTTATCGCCTTCTGCAGCTTGGAGGATCAACATGGCCATTTTGCTGTTAAAATTTCAAGGTACCCGCGTTATTTTTTTTTTTGTGTCTAATGAGAGTGTACTTTTTTACACAATCCTCCTGAATTGTGTTCCATTTTGGGGTTTTAAATTTCGATCTTTAATTGCAATAGATCTCTTCATACGGGCATTGTTGAACCCTAGCATACTGCATGAATACTTTTTAAAATTAGGGTTGGTCTTTTTTTTGGCATTCATTTCAACTTAGTATTAGGAGGCATTGCAAAATGAGGGCTGGGCTTGTTCTAAGATTGCCTATTGTAGTACATTTTGAGTTAAAGGGAATTGAATCCCCAAATCCCTACCATGACAATTGAACTTCTGCGATGTTCTGTAATATTTGAAATAGTGCAATGATTTTAGTCCAAGGGAATTGAACTAGAAATTTCTTTGCCAGGTGCATAACTGCTTACGTTACTCATTACATTGCAGGTTCCTTGGAGAGAAATTGAGAATTGAGCTGGAGTAATCCCTAACTCAGTGACATGCTTTCACCAATAGGCCATTACCTCACAGACACATATCATTGTTTCTGCGTATAATGCAGTTTCCTGGAATTGAATTAGTAGAAAATAGACCATAGGAGCATCTCCATGCCATTCTCCCTTGTTGTAGTGTGTTGGAAGTGAAGTAGTTGAGGTAAATTCGAATTACTTCTCGAACTTGTTTTAGAGTTATTAGACCAACTCCACGATAGTTCTGACTTGAGTTGCAGAGCTTCTTTCCTTTTAATTTATATGTGAAAAGGGCAATATTCTTGTCGCTATTAAGAAGAGTGTATTGGTCACCAGTAACACCCATACTGTGACCATTGGGCGTCCACACATTTAAAAGAGTTAGGGGACATCATTGTTGCATTAATTTAGAATTTTGCATGCCTATTTCTTGAGGCAATAATTGAGATTCCCGCATCCTTCTAGCAACCCCATTCTGAGCCCCAGCTGTAGAACTGCTTGCTAAGTTACTGTTGGAAAACTAGGGCGTGCTTCTCCAAGCTCTGCTTGATTTTCTTCGACGGGGTACAAGAGGGAGGAAGGTGTGTTGGAGATGGAGGTCAGCAAAGGTAAAAGAGGATCAAAGTGGTCTACTCACCAGCAGTTCAAAAACAAGGCCAAAAATAGGGTTGATGATTTGCAAGGAATGTTCACAGATCTGCAACAAGCAAGAAAAGAGAATCGTGTGAGTGATGCTGTCGTTTTGGAGGAGCAAGTCCACCAGACGCTGAGGGAGTGGAAAGCTGAGCTGCACGAGGCATCACCAGCTTCTTCATTGCTGGTTATATTTTAGACTTGTCTTTGGTTTGATGCAACATAACATTAGAAGGCATGCTTTTTGAATTTACTATCTTTAGGTTCTGTGGCATTCTTGTAGGGATGTTGCAATTATAACCTAGTATTATTTGTATATTGTGGACAGGCAGAAAGCCTGAGTTCCTCAGAGTTGTCCTCTGATATGAAGCGTCTGTTGCAACTTCACGAAGAGGATGATGATGCAAGCAGTAATCCTAAGCTTCAGGGTGATGCAACAAATTTTCAGGAGAATGATACTGCTGTTTACCAAGCGGTATGTTTTGTTTGGAATTGGAATTATTAAGGTACTCTTTTGCTTTTGTTCTGTTCTATTGATTTTTTATTGTTTGCAGCGTTTTCTTGACAATGACTTGCGTACCTCTGAGGAACCTTTTGAAAGGGTTAGTAGATGTGCAAATACGGGGGAAGGATTACATCAAAATAGTTACCTGCAAACATCAGAGAAATTAGCTGCAAACATTGAGGAGGACATACAGCAGAACAACTATGTCCAAACTTTGGAGCAACTGCCTGCAAATATAGGGGATGGCTTAGAAGTGACCCTTGCAAGTGGGCAACTCAATTTTCACCAGGATTACATCCCCACTGCACAACCAACTTTTGCTCTAAATGATCAAGAAGAAATGGCATGTCTGTTTCATGGTCCGCAGCCTGGAATATGTCCTCCACCAGCAGCATTCCTAGGTCCGAAGTGTGCTCTTTGGGATTGTCCCAGGCCTGCCCTAGGAACAGAATGGTGCCAAGACTATTGTAGTAATTTCCATGGAACTCTAGCTTTGAATGAAGGTGCACCTGGAATGGCTCCTGTTTTGCGACCTGGAGGAATCGAACTAAAGGATGGTCCACTCTTTGCTGCACTATGTGCAAAAACACAGGACAAAGCAGTTGGCATTCCAGAATGTGAAGGTGCCGCAACCTCAAAGTCTCCATGGAATGCCCATGGTATGTTCATTTTTGCAGTGCATGTTTATTGTTGAACATTTCTGGTTTACAATCTTAAAAAGTTAGCATCTCAAAATCAATGTATTATGTCATATCTTAATTGTTTGACTTGTATTATTGTTTATTTTTCAGAACTTTTTGACATAAGCATACTTCCAGGTGAATCAGTTAGGGAGTGGCTCTTTTTTGATAAACCTCGGAGGGCCTTTGAAAGTGGAAACCGCAAGCAGCGTTCATTGCCGGATTATTGTGGCCGGGGTTGGCATGAGTCACGGAAGCAAGTAATGAAGGATTTAGGTGGACTTAAGAGATCCTACTATATGGATCCCCAGCCATCTACTCAGTTTGAATGGCATCTTTATGAATATGAAATGAATGAGTGCGACGCTTGCGCTTTGTACAGGCTTGAGTTAAAGTTGGTTTGTTCAAAGAAGATTGCTAAGGGCAAGCTTGGTGGTGATCCCATGATTGATTTGCAGCATCAAATAGGCAGGTTGTCTGCAGAGTTATCTGGAGAAACTAAGCAGAGTAACATAGGGCGAACAAAAATAGTTAAAAAAAATGATAGCAATTATGCCTATTCAGCTTCAAATCAAATTGCAGCCGCAGGCGAAGATTTTGCCCATGGGACAGGCTTGCAGTGTGGTTATTTTGTTGAAGCAGCAAATGGATGCTATTCAACTCAATGACAGGCATGTATTGGAGCTAATATTTACCCTTTGTAAGCGTTTATCTGTCATAACTCTTGACATGGTGTATGCTTACAGTTGGTGGTATATAATATTATTTGATCTCATCATCACTTGGAAATGTAGTGTTCAGAAAGATTTGTGTTTTAACGGTTATATTGAGAATTAACCTCATGAATTGACGAAATATGTGTTATTGTTTTCCTTCACCATTTCAGTGAGAAGATGGATGCTTTTGCCCACTATAACAACTAACTGAATATGAAGCATATGCTTTCTTTCTTATAAGAATGAATATGCCATTCTACCTAGAAGATGACCACTTATCATAAGCTGGCCGGTAGGTGATTATAGATAGTATTCCAACTTCCAAGTGATAGGAGTGTATTCAGGAATGTCCTCAAGCCATGTTAATCTATTTGTAGAAGTTATAGTACATTTCTCTGAAAGATGTACATTGTCCAACTTCTATACAGTATACAAGAGCAGCAGCCTAGATTAGACTGCAGCCTCTACTTGCAGGAATTCTCTCTGCTAGTATCGACTATCACCTTCTCATTGCTTGTTGGGTTTTTTATGTGTATGTTCAGGTAGATACAAACTGGATGGAAGTTATCATAGACGTACTGGTATTGATTGTGGCGTGATGGAACGTAGTGTTTTTTTGGTTTATTACATGCCAGGTATGTATAAGTGTGATCACTGCTCGGCTAAACAGTGATTCAATTGACTATATGTTTTTGCATGCATTGTGTGTTGCCATGCTAGTGGCATGAAAGATCAATCTTGCTGTTTGCATTTGCATGTTGATATCGAGGGACATGGGTGACTTAGGCCACAGTTGATTCAGATTTCCATGCAGAAACAATAATTTTAAAGCATACGATTCTTGGAAGGCCCCTCACATTTGAATGCCAGTTCCAACTTCTTTTGAAATGGTGGGGTTTATGTTAGGGAAAGTGTGTCGTGTGTCGTGGAGACCCACATACCAGTGTATCAATGACCTATTTCTTGCTTTAAGGTCCTTTTTACATACCAATGTATCAATGATGTATTTCTTGCTTTATATTACATGGTAGCGGTTGCTTTTGGAGACACCATTATTTCGAAGAACCCTTTAGGAAAACTGGTTAAATTTTCTGTGGGAAAATATTTATGTTGGTTGCAGAGCCATGGGCGAAGGAACTGTTTTGTCAAGGTCACCTGGAATAGGCACTTTGCCTCTTTGGCATGCAAGAACATTTATTAGTTCTGCTACATACTTTCATCGACTAATTATATTCTAGAAGTAAAATTGAGGTGTGCTTTGTATGCCTTTCAGACCTATTTTTGGTCTACACTGTACAGTTTTTTTCTTAAACCTCCGCAGGTATTTATTGTAATACCACATTAATTGTTGGACTTCTCTAGACTAGGAAGGGGTCCTATGGAGCTTCCAGGATCTATTTTGTGGAGTAGGGGTCCCATGAAACCAAAAAAAAAATACTACAGGATAAATTAGAATCTTTTCCTACTAAATAGGAGCCTCTACTTTTTAGCTTGTAGATTTTCAGTGGGTGCATTTGAGGCTGAAAATTTCCTCCACTAGTTTAGGGGTTTTTCTGTCACTTGTTAATTATCTAGAGTTTTTTAGATTCCCACCATTTAATTTAGGAAATTTTTTGAAGGGAAAATTCTTTACTGTAATAATTATTAATATCTTTATTTACAAATCGAACAAAAGAGCAGAGCATAAACCTTAACAAGAGCCCCAGCTTCCATGAATTTTAGAGCTTAAAGTTTTAAGCCTACCCACCACTACAAAATTCATAGGACCACTCACTTTAAAATGCTTATAAAAAATTTCAGTAGCACTTACTGAAATAATTTAGGAAGCCCCCCTCCATGGGACCACAACCTTACCACCCTTTGGGAAGCCTTGAGGCCTTAAATGTTCAAGCAACAATAAATGCAACCATTGTTTCTGTTGCTGTTATTTGGAATGAGTCATGGTGCCCAAGAATGGCATGACATGCACACCCAAGGTCGTCCACAAGGTAATGTTACTTCTCATGAAATTCGTTTGGATATCTTGGTACAATTTTATGAATAGGACAATGTGTGTTCTTGATTTTACTCTTATAGGCTGTTTTGTAGAAAGATTTCCTTCAAACATAAGGAACCATGTTCTATTAAGCTAGTCGGGATTCAAAACCTGACAAAAGTTTTTTGTTTTTTGTTTTATTTCATCTCAAGACCCTAGCCACCATAAAGGCATTCTTAACTAGAGTTCATGGGTTTTGAAGATAACCTTTTGTTTTTTTTCACCTTATATATAAATATTTTATGGTTTCTTGGGTGACTACTCTTAGATGACCACCCTAAGGTTGAAGTCTAGATTGAATTTGGAGGCCTTTTGCTCAATCATTTAGGATGAACCATTGGCCATTTCATATATAATGGACAAAATTGTGTTGGATTGTGATTACTGCCATAGTTTGTATACTCGGTGAGTTGTCGGGCACTCACAATTATTTTCTTGTCTCGAGTTTTTGCGAAGTAAACTCATGGGTTTCTGTCATTGAGTTCTTGGTGAGCTTGCATGAGTTTTGTGGCGAGTACTCACAGGGTATGCGTTGTGTGTCAAAACATGTCAAAAACATGGATTAAATTCTCTAGAAACACCATTTTTTGGGCTTTATAAGAGTAGACACCTAAAACTGTCCACTTATCATCTTAAACCATCCCTAAACACCCCTAAATTACATTTTCTTCACAATTAATTGAATAAACACATGTTTAGATAGTTAATTGATCAATTCCCTTTCAAACCATGATTTTACAATATTTTATTGTCAAAATCACTATTCATGTACTATTCACTATTCATCTGTACCTACATTAGATACAGATAAATTTAGCCCCTTCCTCTATAGTCCAAACATTAGATAAATTTAATTTATCTATTATTCCGTTTTCCATCCCATATATTAAATAAATATTTACATTTATTTTTCCCCATTTCCTACACTTTTGATTATGTGACATAAACCTAATTAATTAATTAACCCTCTTTTCCATTATCCTAACCTAACCCTAGTTAAATCCTCCCCATCCCCCCAAATGTACAAAGGTATGGCCCCTTGTACATGCCCATATGGCTTTCTTATAAAAATATGGCCAAGGTCCTTTATACAAAGGTTATTTTGTCCCTTCTTGTCCTCCTTCAATGCATACCATCCTCTTTTTCCAACTCACTTTTCAACCATTGATTTGTCCTCAATCCAAGGACATCTATCCACCAATCTCATCATGCCACTTGACACTCTCTCCATGCTTGAGAGCTCTCAACAATCCTCCACCCTTGATCCTTTAAATCAATCCTAGCCCTCCATCCATCATACAAAAAATCTATAAATAAATCCTCACACCAAGCATTTTCAAGACTCCATGAAGTGTAATGTTATGCTATCACAATAATGAGTCATCCACATATCAAAAATCAAAGGAGCACATCCACTTCAACAAAGGTTACATGGTAACTTATATTGTTTAGTTTCTTTTCATTGTTTGCATCCTTTATTTGCTCAATTAGAGGTAGCTTAGAATTTGAGTGAAATAGGTTATTATTGTGTTAACTTGTTTTTTATGCTCATTTTCTATGTTATACATTTTGTCATGCCCGGTGGGACCCTCTAGGGTCCTTATCTAACCTCTTTTTGCTTGTTTCAGCTTGTTTCCAAGTTGTAGGTTCTAGCTCAACAGATACAACCTAGAATGACATACATTTGAATTTTTGATGGCCTGACATAGATTGACGAATTCGTTTTATTTCAGCAGAGGCATCCTGATTTTTAGTGGATGTGTTTGGTGTTAACTTCATGTTTCATTTTCTAGTTTAAACCTGTTTTTCAACATTTTCATTAATCTTTGATATGTTTTCTATTAGAAATCAGCCTTGCAAGGGGTTATAATGTCAAAATTTCCTCTCATCATCTAAATTCATCAAAAATCTAATCATTTTGTTGCAAAATCTTCATTTTCAGGTCTTGCACATAGATCAACGGATCCATTTTATTTTAGCGGATGCGTCCTGATTTTCGGTGGATGTGTCTGAAGTCCCAAAAACAGCTTTTAAATCTTATTTTTCATCATTTTGACTAATCTTTGCTCTCGGATTTTTGACAGGTGGTTAATCTTATAAGGGGTTATGCTATCCATGTTATCATTGATATTCATTTTAGCAGACTAACTCCTTGTTTTATTCATCAAAACCCATTTTCTGTGTAGATTGGGGAATTTAGCAAATCCATTTTATTTTAGCGGATGTATCCTGATTTTCGGCGGATGCGTTATGTCATCATTTTTCTGTACATTTCTTGAAAAATGATCAATCTAACCCCTGAATCCTACAATTTTATGCATGTTCCTTGGCATCTAACATCGTTTTGTGCAGATCACGTTGGTCCAAGACTCAAGAATCAACTACTAATCTTGTGGTTTTGTAGCCCGCTAGTCGAAGGACTCATTTTTATCACTAATCTAGGAACATCTATTTTTGGGGTTAAAAAGAACATTATTTGCTTTGTTTGGGATCAATCAAGGTGTATGCTAGCCCCTTGCACTTCGTGATCTTGGGGATCAAAAACCTTGATTTAATCTAATCTTGTATCTTTGTTCATCCCAAGGTCCTTGGTGTGTATGCTTTCTCCTTGCGCTTCATGTGACCTTAGAGATTAAAAACGCCTTGGATTCTTTCCTCTAAGGGGCTTGCCTTGGATTTCATCACCAAGAGGACAACCTCAACTCTCGTGTTCTGGTGGGGAATACAAATTTGGAAAAGAATTGAAAAGATTTCCATTGGGGGACATTTTTTCGTTTGGGTGAAGGTTGCAAGAACTTTATACCTTGCAAAGTGAAGGAGAGTGGGTTACCCTCTCGCACCACGCCATTAGACATACCCCTCATTTCACGGACATAGGCCTCACACACCTTGTGTGTATCGAGGATATCCCCTAGAAGCCCATTTATCCTAGATTAAGACCCTTTGGCTAGATAAGATTGTAATGCACTGAATACCAGTTAGGCTCGGGAAGTTACTCATCGCACAATCCACATTGAATTTATCGTTACGTGCAAATGCCCTCTAGAAGCAGGTGTGCATGCCGTGTATGCTCTCCCCTTGCGCCATAGAGCAATCTTGGGTGATCAAAAGTAGTTAGTTATCCTCATCATGGGACTTGCATATTATGCCTAATAAAGGTAATGAGGTGAGCTTATGATCTTATACACTCCCACTTGAATAATCTAGGGTGTTGTGCTTAGCGTGTATTCATCGTCGAAACCCGTGCACCCCCTAATCCAAATCAAATCCAAATCCTTAGCATCTTGTGCATGTATTGTATGATTTAGTGCTTTCAAGTTGCCTAAGGTCAAGCATCCATCAATCTATCATCCCTTAATCACCTCTTAATCATCCAATCTTCCTCCAAATCACCTAAACTGTACCTAGTTCGATGTATTCGTCATCTATTTTGGTGGATACATTTGACCCAACCAAAGCCCAAATCTACCCAAGTCCAATTCAGGGAATCCGTATCCATTTCGGCGGTTTTGCTCTACTTTTCGGCATATCCATTCTCACATCAATCTCCTTTCAAAATCTATCTTACTCCATTTCAGCAGTTCCACCCTCATTTCAGCGGATACGCTTTGTGTTTCAACAAATTTGACCTGCTTATCCAATTTCATCAAATTTCCCATCAAAACTATTAGTTTTACAAGCCCATTTTTCAAAAAAATTCTAGTCGGAGGCACTACCCTTGAACCCCCATTAACAAGAGGTCACATTCGTCCCCTGCAACCCCCCTAATGTTGGGTTGGGTCTCCAAAGACCGTTGAAAATCCACCCCTCCTTTCATCAAACCCTACCATTTGAGCTTAATCACTTCCCATTACTCGAGCTTAATCTAATCCCATCATTTGAGCTTAATCAACTCCCATCTTTGGGCTTAGTCTTGTTCATCATTCCTCCTTAATCCTCATCATAATCCACCCTTATCCTAATCATTTTAATCCTACTCCAATCCATCATCCCTAATCATCGCATCCATTAATCAATCCTAATCAAATCACATTACTTGAGCTTAATCCAATCCCAAATTTGAGCTTTATCAAGTTCACCCATAATCCACTTATCCCCCATCTCAAATCAATCATCCATTATCCATTATTCCTCTAACCATCATTCATCATAATTCAATTCCAATCCTTAATCCAAAAACCATCATTTGCAAATCAAAATTTGGTTAAGGACTTAACCTCTTTCAACCCTCTCCAAATTCCAATCATAATCCATCCAATCATCCTCCAAATCACTATCCAAAGGGCCCTTGTCCTAATCCTTAATTCAGTCCACTCCAATCCAAATATCAAAGGGCCCTTGGCCTAATCCAAAATTAACCCCAATCAATCCAAATCCGATCAAGTGTCATATATCGTTGACCTTGACTAATAAAATAAAATCAAATCCATCCTAGCATCAAGTGTCATATATCATTGACCTTGATCAATTCAAATCCCAAATCAATCCAAAATCATCCAATCCCAATTAATCCAAATCAATCCAAGCTCCCCTCTAATCCAAAATCAAAATCAATTTCATCAAGTCATTTTACATCACATCATCCTAAATCCAAATCCAATCATAACTTCATATCCTTTTGATGATGATGTTGACCAAGCTAAACTCAAAATCCTTGATCAAATCATTGCAAGTAAGCTTGCCGTAAACTATCCCTGCCCATCCATAAATACACGAGCACCCTATAACCATGCATTGGCTAGTACAAGCTACACCCCCACGCCTAATTGTATACCCTATGGTCATCCTTATGCTACCCTTGACAAGGGAAATCCATTCTATCCTTCATCCACATCCCAACATCCATCCTCATATGAAATCCCCATCACCTCCATCCCTTATCCATATCCTTCTTATCCTTATTACACTTATCCAAATCCATCCTCTCCTTATCCAATTTCGTCATATCCCTATCCACCATTTCCTTATCCACCAACCTCACCATCTACCTCTTCATCCAATCCACCATCTACCTCACTATCCAATTCTCCCATTAAATCCAAACCATCCTTTCTCCAAGGACTCCTTGCTAAGAGTATCAAGAAAAATCATGAAAAACTTGTGGAGTCATGTCACCCCACTCCTCCCCAATCACCTAAATGTCTCATTGATGACCCCATCATCCACCTCACACCCATCAAAACCAAACTATCTTCCTCCATCCTATCCAAAGTCTTATCTAGAGTATCGTCCACTTCTCCATCCCCCCAAACTGAGGATCCTATTGAAACTACATGCTCCTCTCCTACCACACCATCCATGCAAATTCAGCTATGTCAAGAGTCTTGTCCAAAGCATGTTAAAACATCCACCCACATCCTAATCATGATCCAAGCAATCGATCTCCTCCCTCTCCCGATCCCGCTTCATCACCTATTGATCCTCCATCATCCCCTCTTGATCCTTTACCATCTCCCATTGACCCTTTACCATAACCTATCGAATCCATCCCAAACCCACCATCCTATCCTCTTGGTCCTGCTACCTTCATCCATGGTGGTTCTTTTATAGGAGAGGAACAACTTTCCTCCATCGGCCATCCTCCCCCATCTAATAATGGACTTGCGTCTTGTTTTGCAAACAACACACATCCCATTGCACAACATATGCTTCAAAACATGAACTATCGAGGCAAAGGCTTAGGCCTTCATGAACAATAAATATTGGAGCCCATCTATGCCAAAATCCATCCGTGCTCACATGACCTTGGTTATATATCTCAAGGAAAACAATCCAAACATGTTGGTACCACCCACACACCTTCCAAAATCCATTCTTCTAATCCCAAACCCGGTGCATCTCATTGCACCCCCAAATCATATGTTGCCATCCCTTCTCCTCCATCCTATTTCAGACGCATGCAACCATACATCTCCCTAAACCCACACTCCCTCCACTCCACCCAACTCATAATATCCCCATCCTCAAATCCCCTTATGCCCCCATCCTCAACACTCCCGTTCATAAAATCCCGATCCCCCAAAATCCCAAATCAAGATAAACTTACGCACACATTGCCCAAACATGAAGCTATTGAGAAATCCATGGGATTCAAAAATAATAATTTGGATGCCTCACATAAAGCAAAAAATCCACAAAATCCTAAAGAGTATCATGTCTAGGGCATCGATACACAAAATCCAAGCAAACTCCAAAATCTAAAAGGTTACATAAGTCCACACCTCCAAAAGTAAAAACAAAAATGGTGTGGGTCCCCAAGCAAAAAGAAACAAATCCAATTGGAGCATCCACATCCCATTCCATCCCCAAATCCCAAAAATCTCGTTCCCCATCAAAAATCCTAAAAATCCTAAGTTTGTTTGGGTCCCTAAATCCCCAATCGGCAATCCATCATGACTCCTCAATCCACATTGCTCCCCACTCTGCATGCCAAACATAGGCTTCACAATATATCATGGTGTGTGCAACCGTTGGTCTTGATTCTTATCATGACATTCCCACATACCTTCATCCCCCCATTATATATCCCTTATCCGACATATCTTCCCCATCACATCCCTATGGTCCATGCTTTCACATAATCCATTCATAAACCACATCATAATCCATCTATCATTACCATCCATAATCCACATCATAATCCACTATCATCATCCATCCTTCATCCATTTATCATTCCACCATCCATTCCATCTTTTCCCATCTACCAACATCCATGTGCATAGCGACACTTGACATGGTCCATGTGCGACATCCATCTATTATGGGAGACTTTCGCCTTGTATGGAAATTGACGTTTGAGTCCCCATCCTCATCGAAATCACTTCATCCACATTCGTCCATCCTATCCAAATATTTCAAAAAAAATAAAAAATCAAAAAAGCAAAAAGAAAAAAATCCGTCCAATAGTGAAAATCACTTTTCGTGGTACCTTGGGCAAGTACCATGATGAAAACCCCTTGTAGGCATCATGTGTAATCCCTCCTCTATTTACACCTACACTTGGGGGAAAATCCTGCCTAGCTTATCCATTAATTCCCTCCACTGTCTTTATCCACTTATCCCACTATCTTTCCTCGATCCTATCCACTCTATCTTCCTATTCATACTTTCATCCTCCCATCCTCTTTCCCCATTTGTGATCCTGATAAGGACAAGGGAAAAATATGTGAGACATGCCTTGGACACCTCTTGACATGCATTCCTTTCCAAGCATATCCTACAAACATCTATCCATCCCCATGCATCATAACACCTCATCATAAGCGACACACATCTGGAGTGGGCATCTTATTCCTATATGACGTAGTCCTTGGAGATCGCACCCTCTTTCTCCATCCACCTATCCTAAATCCTCCGTCCAACTATCCTCTATTCTCTATCCCTCGGTTCTTTTGGTTGTTTTATAACATGACCAATTCACACCACCAAGAAGTTACCCATCTGGTCACACTACTCCTACCTCCATCCATCTGATATTCTACTTCATCCACCTATCCTAATCCTCCATAGCTAAGGTGTTCCCCTTTTAATGGCCTCCGGAGAGGATGTGTGTTGCATGAATTGAGAATTACAATGATTAAAGCATAGGTAATTGAAGTTCAAAGATGGTAGGGGATCTAATTTTAGCAAAGTCGGCCTCAAAAGTCTTCATCAACATCAAAATAGGCCTCCTTCAATGGTGCAATTACTACAAAGGGCTATTTTTAGTTAAAATATTTTATTGTAATAGGTGCATGTTCCGATGCCCTAATTATTAAATGTAAGAGACAAAATTGTAACCGAATATGTTGAATTAGGCCTTAGGCTAACACAATTCTTATCTTATGTATAAGAACTTGTTTTTTCATTGTAAAAGGATTCTGGAATACCATTTTTTGGAGTAGATATATTATGAAAGAAGAATATTTTTTGGGTTACAAATATACATCTTGCTTGTGGAAATCTCTATATGACAATTTTCAATTCATAATGAATCATATGAAAAATTATTTGAGGATGTGTCTTTTACATTTGTCTCCTTGAGTGTATGCCTTTCTCTAATAAATAAAGGTATCAAGGGTTCTTGAGTTTGTCTTTACACATTTTCTATATTGTGTATCTTGTCTGTTGCTTTTGTTCAAGTAATAAATTAAAATGCTTTGAATGAGATATGGAGAGTTATGCATTACATTAAGGATTAATAAGAAGAATTGTGGGAAATACCCTTTTTTGATATGTCATTGTAAGGAAGTGATATAGTTTATCCTCTGCATTTGAAGTTTACATGTAAAACAGAGGCACTTGCAAGGAGTAGTTGGACTCTATACCCTAAATAAACACTGATCTGAAATTTATCTAGCCCAAAACCCAGAACCAAAACCCTAAAAAGATATATTATTCGAATCATTGTGTTTTGTTTATTTTGCATTAGTGAGGTTATTTTGATATATGTTCTCAAAGCTAGCAATGGGTTAATCTCCAAGGACTTAGCCAATTTTGAATTTATCTCATAGTCTTGGTGCATATTTATGAGAACAATTCTACTTTTACAATAGCTTGTGGTGATTAGGGTTTGATCAATTGATATTGCTGTAAGGGAATACCCCTAGGTCTGGCAGAACCTGAAGTGCAAAGGAGACCATTTCATTGTCTCCTATTTGTTGGCCACTGATCTGAAAGTCTCAAGCATTAAAGATGGCTACTTTATAGAGATAATCAGGCAATCAGTTGGAAACACCAACATCATCAATACTAAATTTGATGAAAGTTAAGAGAAAGGAACTAGAATGAAGCAAACCTTAGCCTATAATGCAAAAAGAAGGTTCAAAACGCTAAGGTGGTTGTCAAACGTAGTATGAAATTGTAAGGGTATGCAATTTTTGACATTACCATTAAATACCCGAAATGAATTAAAACAAGTTGAGATCATATTCATCAAGGGTAATAAAATAGCTTCGATCTCTTCCTTTAAAAATAATTTTCTTTGATATAAGAACAAAACAGTTTACACCTAAACTCCTTTCATATCCTGAACTCAAGATAAACATATTACCACATTTCTGTAATTCACTTGTAGTTGAACTATCTAGAACTTAAGAAGACTTAATCCCATTCCCTGTTCTTCATTCTTATATGTATACATAATCAATATATGACAAGTATAATTCATGTTCCTATTAACACACTAAATAGTCTTAACAGTATATCGAAGGTCTAAAATATACTCATAAATTGAGAATTGAGTATGATTTAAATACAAATGAATATGAATTCATTGCATTTGAATTCCTATAGAAGGTCAAATGATAATGAATTCATTTTCATTTCATTTGAATCCTACAAATGGTCGATTGAGTGGTTTCTAAAATCTCAGATAAAAATAGGAGAAACAACCTGAGTTTTTAGGTATAAAAATACCTCACTCATTTTAACATAAATGGAGAATAAATGATTGTGGTTATAATAACCCAAACCCCTACACACACACACATATATATCTGCGTATAATAAGTTTAAACAACCATTATTGTATACAGAGAATCAACTAAGATATGGTAGCAATTGATAAAAACTAACTCATATGAAAACACATAGACTTGAATATTGTTCATATCATCTCATGATAGACCGAAAGATGACCAATACATATGGTCATATTAACAAAAAAATGAGCTTTATATAACAAAATGAGGACTTGAACAAGGTCAAATTGTTTGAGTGAAAAGAGAGACTTAGCCTAAGGGATTAAACTAGGTCAAAACTCTCTTCTACCAAACATTAGAACACAAACCGAGCTTGGCTACCACCCACGGAGGAGAGCCAAACTACAAGGGTTCTATTCTTTTGTTGTATAGAGGAGCATCAACCAAATTCAATCAAGTTGTAGCAAGCAAACTAGGGCAAATGATTAAACCTTATTTGACAAAGATATGCTAATAACTAACTATTGGAAACAAATATCAGAAATCTAAAAGTACAACAGAGATCAGGAGGTATAATAGAACTTGGATATGAACTCAGGGGCACCAAAGGCCTAGGGAACTCAGGTGCCCTAGACCCTAATTAGGGTTTCATAGAATCTCTGAGTTTTACCAGACCTATACCTCCAAATGCTTTCTTCTTCCCAGATCTTGTCTTATGAAATCTATATCTTCATCTTGCATACAAGCAAAGAGGAAAATGTTGTGTTGTGTATATGGGCTTGCCTTAGTCAAACCCCATATTGGTATTTCCACCTCCACTACAATGGTGATTAGATCCAAGAGTGCATGCCTTAAGAGGGCACATGCCATATCTGCAATATATATGATGAAAGTATGAATACCAATGAAGAAGATCACCACAAGATGTGAAACCCTAGTTGGAGCAGATGCTCAAGATCATGCACCAACAAGGAGAGAGATGGAGAAGGCTTGAAACTTCCTTCAAGACCTACAAACAAACTTCATAACATCTTGTTGATATGGATGTTATACACACACAACACGAGATAAAATTCACAAAGAACTTAATCTATCTTGAAAGATATGATGAATTATCAAGTAATAATTCACAATCCCAAGGCTTCGGTAGTCAGGTCATGACTATGTTAGATTTACTTAGGGTTCAATGTGAAGCTGTTTGTTCAAGGGGTCTTACGTGATTAAAGTATTTACTACTGGCTATTGTTACTTAATCTTTGCAAATATTTCCAAATTATCATCAAAGCGTTGATCCTTTACGTGTATTTATGAGTTTACTGTCAAACTTTGCATGAATTTCAAAGAAACAAATTCTGTATCTCAAACTTTATGATGATTATCAAAAATCTTTAGTATTTGCATATATTTATCAGAATCTTTAACAATTTCCTTTAGATGACTGCATTTTGGCTAATTATTTAAGCTATTGGTAAAAGATAGGTTTAGAAACATTACTCAGACCTGGAATATCAATTCTTTGTTACTCACATGAATAAGTTCAATTATTGTAGACAATTTAGAAGCAAGTAAATACTTATATGCTCATCTAGAACATTTCACAAACTTACATATAGAATTGCAATCATTCAAAGGACATATACTAGAAAACACCTGAATCAAATAACACTCTAGAATAGATGCAGAAATTTGATGTTTGTATTTACTAACATATATTTGCCATTTCAAATTTACAATGTTTTTATGACTTCAAAACTTTAGAATGCACCTACAACATTATCAAACTTACATACATTTTTACAAATGCAGAAAGGAAACAGGATGTTCCACATTATCCTTTCTACAGACATAGGCAATTCCCCTTCATCAAAATCACAATGCTCAAAGTACTCTCTTTAGTCACTTATTTTGCATTCACTCAACTTTTTACTACTTTTCTGTGTAATTGAAACAATGAAGCAAAGATCCTTATATAGACCTAGATCCTCTACAACAATTACGAAAGTCTCATCAAGGGTCAAGATTCACAATACAATATCAACGGTGGAAACAAACTTGCCAACTTTGCACCAACTGCCACATAGGAATATCCTTGGATTATGCTCTTTGCCAGTTGTCACTCCCAAAATATCTTGAGATAATATTCTTTTGGTCACAAAGATGCCTTTAGAATCTTAAAAAATGTCAAAATGTCTTTAATGTTTGACCTTCGGTCTTTGACTTTTCTGCACATGAAAAAGAATAACAAAATAAATGATGAAATGAACATATTAGTCACTATCTCTGGCACCTTCTACCTGTAGACCCCCTTTCTTATTTCTCATGTAATTTGTATATCTTTCAGCCAATGTTAATATGGAGGCATGACTTGTTCTTTGAGATGCATCCCATGTATATTGCTGCATTTCCATATATTTCTTCAATATTTGTGCCCTGCCCTCCATATCCTCTCTTCTTTTCTGATATTTCTTAATTTTGGCACTCAATTTCATTATCTTTTCCATTGCCTCTTCATTCAATTTACTAATGGGCTCATCCATGCATGGTTGGAAGGTATCTTTGAATTCTTCTACAGCTATATCTACATCATATATTTGAACTTTAGAACAAGGATGTTTTACCAAATGTTGCACTTTCTTCACATGTTTCTCTAACAGGTCACGAGCAGTTTTCTTTAACTCCTACACACTAATGATACATGGTCTAAGTATGGCCTCTTCGAACTTTAACTCCATCCTCCACTGAGGTATTTGAAACACAAAATTCAAAGTTAGCACCCCCTCATTGACTAGTGATTCTGTCTGCCCCTTCATAGCATTGAGTTTCTTTAGCTCATCTCTATTTTGCAATATTCTTGATTGACATTTTTGCAGAATATTGGCACAATTATTTTTCTCGGTCAAGGTGATGTTCCAATTGCCAATTGCAATTTTTATTACTTCTTCTCCATTTTGAATGAATGCTCTGACATAATCTTCAAATATGCTAGCTTCATGTCTCTTATTTTCCATGTCATTTATTTGTTCCTTGGACAAAATTGTTAATTCAGAAGGTAGCTCTGGTAAACTTTGTCTAGGATCAAACATTCCTTGAATGAACTGTTGCAGTTGGGCAATGTGCCCTTTCAATTGCACTATCTTCTATTTATCTTTCCTCATTTTACTGGCAGTCAACTCTATCATTTCTTTCATCTCCTCAATATGTTGTTCTCAATTGACATGGCCAAGATTCATGCTTATGACATTATATTCTTCCATGCCTATTTCTCCCCTTTCTTTGTTTGCTTGTGGTATTTCCATCTGCACAGTCCTTGCTCCTGAGGGATCTCTCTTTATTACAGACATGATTCTTGCCTTTCTCTTACCCATTCTGTTGGCCTCATTAGATAATAAACTCTTTATGTCAATTGGCATTAGTTGCACTGTTGATTCTTGTCTCACCTCTGATCCAAACCCCGATGGTACTTCTATATTTGTTTCCGCAGCTTTGTCATCCATCACTTCATCCTGAGGCTCCTCTATTATAACCTCCTCTTGTTCTTGCTCTTGTTGTTGTTTTTGTTGTTGTTGGTGTTGGTCATGTTGCTGTCGTGAAGGCTGTTGTGGCTCTTGTTGTACATTTGGTACATCCACATTTTGCTGTTCCTCTTCATAGGGCACTTCGGGATTAGGAACCTCCTGTGATGTATCTTTACCCTCATCCTTTTCTTGTTCCTCTTCCCTACCTGCATGCACATTTTCTTAACTTGGTAGACCCTCTCCTTGAGCAATTTGTATATTACCCATATCTTTACTCTTTTCCTCTTCTGCTTGGTTACTCAATATCTCTTTAGCAACTTGTTTAACTTCTTCCATGATGTTTTTGGGCACCAAGTTATCAAATGGATCAGTCACCTCTACGTCCTCTACTGCTTGTGTGGCAACTTGATGTGATACACTTGCATCAAATGCTCCCAACATGAGGTGAGTCTTAGGTATTTTTATTTCTTCCTCCTCCTCACTACTCATCTCCAAGATATCGCCACTGCTACTTTCATTCTCACTTTCCTCTTTATCATCTTCAATATCCTCCACATCTTCAATATTGTCCACATCAACTATATCTATATTATCTGTTATGGATGCTTGGGCCATGGGTGCCTTTTCTACCATCTCTTTGGTTATCTCCTGTTTAACCTGTATGAACCCTTGTATTTTCTCTTGCTGGGTTTGTGTCTCCAAAAGTGGTTGTTGAGTTGTTGATGCCAATTGGACATTGGGCATTTGTACAAGCAATGCAAGTGTACTACAATTGCTTGCACTAGAACCTACTCTGGTGTGATAGCTGTAGTAGATGTCCCTCCCTTTGCTGATGAAAATGTTCCTGAAGGAGTAGCCACTGTTATCCCTAATGCATAAGGGTCTAATAATGTGGCTCCAACATTAACCTTGGCTATCTTAACCTCTACCACTTGTCTTTTCCTTATCAATAAATCATCAAAATTGTCATCACTCTCCAGGCTTCTCTTTTTTCCTTTCTTCCCTTGGTAGGTGACTATTATTACTTTATATTTTAATTCTTCTATCTTCTCCTTAATCCACACCTCTTAATATGCTAGTACTGGCTTTGAGATATTGTCTATTAAAGTCTCCTCAGGTTGACTCCAGTTTGGTTTAGTTATAATTTCGTCAGCTACTCTTTTGGTTTGATAACTTGTATGTAATGTCTTCTCATCATCATCTTTGATTTTTTGGGGTACCTCAAGTACTCCCAATGTTCTTATTTGATCTGTTAGAAATGAAAGCAACACTACTTCAATGGAAATCTAATTTAATATAAATTTCTGCAATCTTTAATTATGTGTTATTAATGGAGATTGTAACACAAAAACAAAACTATGCTTCACAGAAATGCAAAATTAGAAAATTGAACACATGACACAGTGTTTATGTGGAGAAAACCCTTACAGGTAAAAAACTCCACCAGGAAAGAGGCACAAGTTTGTATTAATCTCAACAAGATTGTACAATACATCAACTACACAACTCTCTCCACAAGTCTTCAATCCGATAGCATTTCGACAGCACCTGAGTACCTAAAATCTGTATTGCAGCAACAAATACATGAAAAATACTTATAGAAATATTTTCCAACTCATCTTAGGTGTTCATCTTCTCTTTCCTAAGATTATCCAACTTGTAAACATTAATTACCATCTTACAAGCATCTTACACTTGTCCAAAAACAACCATGCAAAGGTTGAGAGTCCAAGACTAAATCTGGCCTCTTACAACATCTTATGACATGTCATAGATTCCATAAAAGAGTATCTTTCCAAGATAGGAATCTTAGGCTAAATATAACAAATATACAACTAAAATATTCATCATATGTGTCATAGAATCTTAGAATCTTATGACAACTTGCAACTGTCATAGATTCACTTACCAAACATTATGACAGTTGTCATACATGCCAAAAATAGTATATTCTCCAAGGGAGCATGCCTACCCTCATTTACTTTCAATTTTTACATTTGCCAACAGTAAAAGTCACTCCGTAATTACCTTCGGTTACTTTGAAATTACCTCTACCAGCGAAACTAGTACATCTCCTCATGGATAATTACAAATTACATATAATAAATGGAATAAATACAATATTGGGATTTACAAGGTTAATGACACCTTATCCCAACATTCTCCCACTTGACATTATACATTGTAAATCAACCCATAGGAAATCAAATGAAAAATAAATAGACACTAGAAATAAGGCCCATGGCCTCTCTGCACCATACGAACTTCTCTGTGCTCACAGGCTTGGTCAATGAATCTACAACATTCTCCTGAGTGTCTCTTCTTCAGGTCAATCTCTCCATTTTCAACCAACTCTCGAACAAAGTGATACTAAACATCAACATACTTAATCCAAGCATGATACATGGGATTCTTGGCCAAACAGATAGCACTCTGGCTATCACAACCAATCTGAATGATCCTGCAATCAAAACCAATACTTGTACACAATCTCCTCAACCAAACTACCTCCTTAGAGACATGCGTAGCAACCATATACGCTGCTTCTTTGGTGGACAAAGAAACTGTGGGCTACCTCTTACTCATCCAACTCATTGCACCTCCAAATAGAGTAAACACATAGCCACTAGTGGACCTTTGACTATCCAAGTCACTTGCCCAATCTACATCAACAAAACCCTGTATGTCCGAAGATTTATCAGCACTATTAGTACCAGAATAAACCAAACAATGATCAGGAGTACCTGCAAGATATTTAAACACCCTCTTCGTATACTTCCAATGTTGTCTATCAGGGTTAGACATAAATCTTCTCAAAACTCCCACTGCTTGTGCAATATCTGGTCTAGTGCAAACCATTACATACACCAAACTCCCTACAACACTAGCAGATGGCACGTTAGACATATCCTTAAGATCATTCTCAGTCTTTGGATACATATCTAATGAAATCTTAGTACCAATAGGTAAAGGAACTCTAACTGGGTTACAATCTTGCAAACTAAACCTCTGCAAAATAATATTCACATACTTACATTATGACAACCAAATCTTTCTGTTAACTCTGTCCCCCCTGATCTCCATTCCCAAAATATACCTTGTAGCACCAAGGTCCTTCATCTCAAATGCACCTGAAAATTGGGCTTTAAGCTCACTGATCATACCCTTAGTATTGCTGAAAAACATGTCATCAATATACAAAGCAATAATCAGTATAGAATCATCAACACAATGAATGTAAACATAGTGATCCTCTTCGCTTCTAACAAAACCCAATTTCAAAACAAATGAGTCAAACTTTTGATACCACATTCTGGAGGATTGTTTCAGACCATAAAGAGACCTCTTTAACCTGCAAACCCAATGTTCTTTTCCTTTTACCTCAAAACCTGTAGGTTGTTGCATATAATTTTTTTCTCTAAGATCTCCATGCAAGAATGTAGTCTTAACATCCATTTGCTCAATCTCCCAATCATAAGCTGCAACAATAGATAAGAGAAATCTAATAGAAGTCAATTTAGCAACAGGAGAGAATATCTTACCAAAATCAACTCCCTCTCTCTAGGAGTAGCCATTGGCTACCAGTCTAGCCTTGTACTTTTCCAATGACCCATTTGTTCCAAATTTCTTGAAGACCCACTTACAACCTATGATGTTTCTTCCTTTGGGCAAATAGACAAGATCCCAGGTGTTACAAGAGTCTAAAGCCATCATCTCCTCTTTCATGGCTAGCTTCCAAGACTCACTATCATCTGCAGAAATAGATTCCCTGTAGGATCTAGGTTCATCATTAGTACTCAATAAAACATATACACAATGGAAATCTGGTGGGCTATACCTGTCAACTGGATTTTGTTTTCTTGTGGATCTCCTTAAGGGTGGAGTAAGAGACTCTACTCATTCTTCTGCATGATCATATGCACTAATTTCTTCTAAAACAACAGAGTCATCTTCATTAGAACTACTTGAATCTTCTTCTTCTTCACCCCCCAATCCATCATTTTATTGTTCTTAAGGTGCATCTTGCTGCTCTAAATCAAAGTGCACCTTCTTTACCTTTTCTTCTTTTTCTTTTGGCTATTCAGGTTCAGAAATAGCTCTAAGCTCCCTGAAAATAACATCTCTAGAAAAGATAATCTTACGGGTTATTGGATTCCAAAGCTTATAACCTTTGACATTATCACCTTATCTAATGAATGTACACTTTTCAACCTTTGGATCCAACTTAGATCACTTTTCCTTAGGCACATGAACAAAAGCCTCACAGCCAAAAACCCTTAAATGTGAAACAAAAGGTTTCTTATCTGTCCACACTTCATAAGGTGTCGAATCAAGAGCCTTACAAGGAGATTTGTTTATCAAGTAGCAAGCAATACACACAGCCTCTGTCCAAAAGCATTTATCCAACTGTGCATCACTAAGCATACTTTTGGCTCTTTCCGTAATTGTTTGGTTCATCCTTTCTACAACACCATTCTGCTATGGTGTATATAGAGTTGTCTTTTGTCTGATTATACTTGCATGGTTGCAAAACTCATCAAATTTCTTAGAGCAATATTCCCCTCCATTGTCAGATCTTAATATTTTTTATCTTTAAACCTAATTGGTTCTCTACTAAGACTTTGAATTCCTTAAACTTACTGAAAACTTTAGATTTATGTTTCATAAAATAAATCCATGTATATCTAGATACATCATCAATGAAGGTGACAAAATAATGAGATTTTCGAATAGATTCACTATCCACAGGTCCAAACACATCCATATGAATAATTTCTAATTTCGCTTTTGCTCTATTACTTCATGAAGGAAATGATTTTCTGTTTTGTTTACCAAACACACAATGCTCATAGAAATCAATATGCTCATCAGAATAAGAGAAACTGTCCAACAATTCTTTATTCTTAATAGTTTTTAATACATTATTGCTTGTGTGGCCCAATCTGCGGTGCCACAACATACAAGTGTTTTCAGAAGCCTCAGAAACATAAGAGGCATTACAAACTATAGTGGCTTCAAGCTTAAACAAGTTCTTGAATTTCTTTCCTTTCGCTACCACCAAGTTCCCTCTCACCAATCTACAACCATGCTTGTCAAATGTCACATGCATTCCCAAATCATTCAACTTCAAAACTGAAATCATATTTCTAGCTAATCTAGGAACATGCAAAACACCAAGGAGGGTTTTAATCCTCCCATAACTGAAACACAACAATACTTTTCTTTTCCTGATAATCAGATATGAAGAGTTGTCACCAAGGTAGATATTACCTTCATCATATTCTTCATATGTGGAGAACCATTCTTTATGCGGGGTCATATGAAATGAGCATCCTGAGTCAACCAACCAGTGATCATTAGAAACAACATTATATGCAAAAAATAAAACATCTTCTCCTGCATTCGAGGACTTATCCGAAGCACTCTCCCACTATTTCTTGGGGTTTCTGCTCTCCTTCACATGTCCCCTTTTACCGCAGTTCCAACACTTAACTCTATTCTTTTTACCAGGAGTCTTAGACCAACCCTTGGACTTGTCCTTAGCCCCTTTCTGATCTCCTTTTGGTCCCCTTTCCTTAGACCTTCCCCTGATACTGAGAGCATCACCTGGACTATCTGAACTCTTCTTCCTCAATTCTTGTGCCAGTAAAACTGCAACAAGAGCATCCAACTTCAGATTTGTGAGGTTAGCAGTGATAGCCAAAATGACATTTTCCCATGATTTAGGTAAAGAACAAAGAAGCAAGATACATTTATCTTCCCCATCAACTTCAACATCTACTGAAGCAAGTTGACTCATCAACAAATTAAAAGAATTTAAATGCTCTACAATCGACTCACCCTCTTTCATTTTCAATGAAAACAACTTCCTTTTTAAATAAAGTTTATTTAACATACTCTTGGCTTGGTAGATCTCACCCAACCGATTCCACAATTTGTATGCGGTCTCTTCCTTTGTGACATTCAGCAGCAGAGAATTTGAAAGACACAAACGGATGGTTCCCTCTTCCTTATCCAGTTTTGTCCACTCATTCAGAGAGACAACATTAGGTTTCTTCTCTTTTTGGACAAACAACCATTGGTTTCTTTCTTCCAACAAATATTCCATTTTTAGCTTCCACAACTCATACCCCGTTCCGTTGAACTTCTCAATGTCCAATCAAGAGGTTGATGCAACGGTGGATGCAACCATAATAACAACACAAAATCTGTAAAACAATCACAATCAAATCTCCCACTATAGCTACAGCTTCCACACTACCACCCAAGAGTCAAAGCTAGCCAGGCTCTAATATTAAAAGTTAGAAATGAAAGCAACACTACTTCAATGGAAATCTGATTCAATATAAATCTCTGCAATCTTTAACTGTGTGTTATTAATGGAGATTGTAACACAGAAACAAAACTATGCTTCATAGAAATGCAAAATTAAAAAATTGAACACATGACATAGTGTTTACGTGGAGAAAACCCTTGCGGGTAAAAAACTCCACCAGAAAAGAGGCACAAGTTTGTATTAATCTCAACAAGATTGTACAATACATCAACTACACAACTCTCTCCACAAGTCTTCAATCTGACATCATTCCGACAACACCTGAGTACTTAAAATCTATATTGCAGCAACAAATACATAGAAAATATTTATAGAAATGTTTTCCAACTCATCCTAGGCATTTGCCTTCCCTCTCCTAAGATTCTCCAACCTGTAAACATTAATTACCATCTTATAAGCATCTTACACTTGTCCAAAAATAACTATGCAAAGGTTGGGGGCCCAAGACTAAATCTGGCCTTGTACAACATCTTATGGCATGTCATAGATTCCACAAAAGAGTATCTTTCCAAGATAAGAACCTTAGGCTAAATATAGCAAATATACAACTAACATATCCGTCATATGCATCTCAGAATCTTATGACAAATTGCAGCTGTCATAAATTCACTTACCAAACATTATGATAGTTGTCATACATGCAAAAAATAGTATATTCTCCAAGGGAGCATGCCTACCCTCATTTACTTTGAGTTTTTACATTTTCTAACAGTAAAAGTCACTCCATAATTACCTCCAATTACTCTGAAACTACCCCTGCCAGTGAAACTAGTACGTCTCCTCATGGATAATTACAAAGTACATATAATAAATGGAATAAATACAATATTGGGATTTACAAGGTTAATGGCACCTTATCCCAACATGATCCAGGGTTAATCTTTGATGAGCCATCTTCTTCACTTCTTTTTCATTGTCACAATCAACCCAAAAATCTTCAAGGTGTGGCTGATGTTTAAACTTCTTATCTACAAAGCTGTGGATCCTCTTGAATGGATCAAAGGCCTAGCTAAATCAAAGTATGAAATCCATAATATTGCAACTCTGCCTCTGAGGCTTTAGCTATACCTTCATTGAAACATTGGTAGTTTCCAATAACAAAAGAAAACTTGATGTTACCCCTATTAAACTTGGCCTTATACATTGCATAAACATCCAATATTTGTCTAGTAAACTCCAACAACACTATTCTGTTTGATGGGTACCTTGGTAAACTAAAAGGTTTTCCCCTGAACTCCTCTGTTCTAATGTATGTAAAGGTAGAGAACTATATATGCCACATACTATACTAGGTGATTGCATTCTTTGCTTCTTTAGACAACCTTTTATCTCTTTCTCCTATCAGTATCCTTACCAGGTACATAGAAAACATATCATTTACCCTTATAAAAATTTTTCCTACATCCTGTTCCTGCAAGTCCAGGTAATGATCATACACTAACATCTGTCCTGGTCCACTTCCCAATGTACCAACCCTATGTATTCCATTCAACTACATCTTGGCTGCAGACGAATAGACCATATAAGATGACATGAAGAACTTCCTTTGCTTATTAAATATCATAAATTGGGCAAAAATGGCGTTACTAATGGCCAAAGTCCAATGAACATCCCCTGTTTCTTCTCTAATAAATTGGATCATGGAAAACATCCATGGCTCAAATGTAGCAGCATTCGCCAAACCCATTACTCTGCTTAGTAACATGATCATTATATACACATCCTCTTTGAAGTCCAACCTGTATAAGTTCTTTGGAACCCTCATAGCTGCTTTTGGTTTCTTATCTGGAGAATACCATCCGTAGAATATTGCACTTTTACAAGATGATTCATTTCCTCTGAAATCAGCTGCATATTGCTCCATATCTATTTCTTTCATCTTGTCAGTAATCTTCAACCCAAAGGTTTCTGCTATACCCTCGATAGAAAAATCTGTAAATACCACCCCATTTTGTTTTACCTTCCTGGAATTCATATCATATCGTTGAATACATTCAATAACTAGGTCCCTAGCCTCCATTGCTAATGGAAATCTTGCAATATTATACAGTCCCACATCCCATATATTTTTCACTACCAAGGATGCGCCAGGTGCTCTGATCTTCTCCAATTTCTGTGTTCGTTACCCTTCCTCCTGAAGAGTAAATTTGTGAACTATAACCTCTGACCGCAAATTCCTCTTTAGTCCTCGTATCCTTCTTTTCTGCCTTTCCGACCGTCCTCTCAATTTTCTTTCCCTTTGGCGGCATCCTGTCAAGATACATATTCATTTTACTACCGTGTTAGTGTTTTTCTAGGGTTTTACCATATAAATTCACCATTTCACACTTTACCCTATCATTTTCGTTTTCACATTTGAATCTTGTATGTCTACTCCACTATGTTTGAATTTCACAATTTACCACAATGATTAATTAAGTTTAAACCATTTCTGTTATTCTACTGTAATCACTGTAAAAATCGTTATCAAATTTTGTTAAATACAAGTGGGATTTTAAGATAAATACCTAAATTTGCAACCGTTGACTTTATATCGTTGACAAGAGATTTACCATTCGAATTCACCGCAACTGCTTTGAAATCACAATTCACTCTTTGAATAGCACCTCGCCTTAGATCTGTAAAATGCTCTGCAACATAATTTTACATGCAATTGTGAAGTTTAACTCAATTGAAACTCTTTTTTACTCATTCGACATTAGGTATTCTGTGGTAGATATGCATTAAATGTTGTAATCAATATATGCATTTTGATTCACGCTCTACTTTTACCATTCAATGCACAATTTGAATTTTGTATACGTTGGCTCTTGCACTTTTTGCATTTGCATATTTTATACATGCACTTTTTACCAATATGCAAATAAAGAGTGATGACGTCACTACAACATTTTGACTTAATAGCACTTTTGTCGTTAAGTTTTCCTTTTGTATCCTAAAGCATATACGAGTTGCCTTTATGCATCTGCAATTTTCCCTTTTGTTTGTTTTTTGTATATTTGTTTGTATATATTTCGTGTATATCTTATATAATCACCAAACATACAAACGCGGACCCATCGGGTTTATAAAATATCTTGGAATCACCTTCGGGTCCGGTTTTGTACATATTTCCTTTGTATCACCCTTTTGTTTATCATATACAAACAACTTTCATGCATGCATTCCGTTAACTTTTACACCCCTCGTTATGCGAAAATGCGCTTTATTCCCAATTTAATCTTGAGTTCAAATCCGTGACTGCATTTTTTCTTTTTGTATATTTAATACATGCATGTCAACATACAAGTGCGAACCTCATCTAAAGTTCACAATGTTTAACTTTTCTACTCGCGTTCGGATTTGTATCTGTATATTAGATACATGCGATTGTACATACAACGATACATACACGTATGCCCATTCACTCTTGATTCTCTAAACTCAATTGAATTTTCCCCTCGGATCTGCTCATGCATATTTTGGACTTGTATAAAAGATACATGTGTTAAAATATACAAATACAATCGTGGACTCCTGCCGTTATAAAGTACAACATAAAGTGCTATTGGGTCCGGACTTGCGCAAGTATATTTTGAACTGTTAAAGATACATACATGAGATTTAAAGCATGATGTATGTGATAACCTGACAGACCAAAAAACACCAAAAAATTCATGCAAATGATAATGTATATAAGATACATGTTGACCAAGACACCCCAATGTTGACTTTCACAAAAATTGTCATAACTCTTAAAATACATAGAATTTTCAAGTGGTTCAAAAAGCATCCCTAGTTGATTTTTGACACAGACCTCATTGATAACAACTATTTTTCACTAAGCATTATGTAACTTGAACTTTGAGCACCAAAAAGACATTTTACCCATACCACCAAGCAAGTAGAACCAACCCAACACAAAAGCAAAAGACACAATAATGGTCCTCATTTTGCTAAAGGGTAAAATGGGGCGTGTTGTGAGAATCACAACAAGAATATTCTAGGAGATATCTGGATGTGGATACTAGATAATGAACGTCTAGATTACGTCATCATGTGTCAGATCAACCTTTGTTGACCAAGGAATTACCATCAGGTCAAGGTCAAGATATTGAGAATATTAAGTATCCATCTAGTCATGAAGGTTTGGATATTAAGAATATGAAGTATCCCTATGGCTTAAGGTCTAGGTGACATAAGCACAGATCCATCTTATAGGTCGCGTTGGGATAAGGTGAAATTCTCTGGACAAGGATTTAGAAAAGGATCTGGATGCTAAGTTAAGATCCGGATAATATGTAACATCCTGATGACGTAAGCAAATTTATATTTCTTTGATCCGAGATGACATGACATCACCTAGATCAGGATGTAAAAATAAGGTCCAGACATTACAACATAATATCCATGCACTTTGATATCCATGTGATGTCATCATGTTTGGGATACTGTATAGAACCAATATGACATGATGTCATTGGGACAAGGATATTAACGAAGGTCTAGATACTAAGTTAATATTGGGATATGAGGTGTAACTTAGATAAGGCTCTTTAATTTGACATCTAGCTACTAATATGTGTCAGGATATTAACTTAAGATCGGGATGTTAACTAATATCTCAACGTTTGACGTTTAGCTTACCTAACCTTTTAAATTTGACGTCCGGATACTGATATGTGCCAGGATATTAAGTTAATATCTGGATGGCATGAACTGCGAATATTTAGACAATCTGTTGACCAAAATTTGACCAACCATAACCTCTTGGTTATATCAAATTTGAAGGTGCTTCAAAAAGCAAACCTGCTTAAATTTTTTGTGTTCTTTCATTTGGCAGGATCAATGATATGAAATTCAAAGTTTAAAACTTTGACCTCTATTGTAAGGTATGATATACATAGGATGACATCTAGGCATTCATTTAACATTGACTATTTTTACCATACTGCCCAAAAGCAAAGACAAACAAGCCAAACAAAAGTGGGCCCCTGTTTTGCTAAGGAAAAATAGGGCATGTTGTGTAACCACACAACAACTTGCCACCAAAGAAAGTAATTGAAATTCCAACAATTCAAGAGATGATGACAAATTGAAACATAATATTCCCACTCTTATCAAATGTAAACATCCTAATCTTTCTGAATGATATTATGTTCATCAATACAATGATATGCAAGGAGTCAAGTGTGTGCATGTGGTTCATATCCTTCATCTTGCAGATAAGTTGAAGATGCTAGTGACAAGTTTTAAGATACATAGTTTGGTTTAACCCTCATAGCCAACCTGGATAGAGCCTTTCTGCCAGCAGGCATCCATAGCCCTGACAAGGTTATCGTTGCAATTCTCCCAAGTAGAGCCCCACTGCCAATCAGGCGTCTATAGCCCCATTAGAGTTACTTGGATGGCCTAATTTTCCTTTTAGATATTCAATATTCTTTTTTTTTGGTTACCATCATTCATAAGATATCATCATGTAAGCATATTTTGCAAGGCATGGACACTTGCTATTTAGGTTGAGAATTGCAATGGTAGCAAGAGTAAACCTTTAGATTTTTCACTTAACACTACACTGATATGTTCAATAAACCCAAGGCTAGTAGGTATATTTATTGAGGATCTCCTTGAACAAATAAAGTTATCATTGATGAACAAGATATCCTAGACCTGATCAAAGATAGTTATTTTGACATGAGTTACAACCTAGGTAAGAACTTGTATTCATCTCTTGAATTCTAATAATTCCCGTGGTTTTTTGAAAGTGATAAGGTGCACTATTTTACCTAACCAAAATAGGGACTCACTAACAAGCAAAGCAAAGAAAAACACACAAAAGCAAACTGTACAAGCGACTATACAAAAATATACACATGGTACAATGTCATGGTTTGACCTATCTAGGCCTAGAAATAATGTTTAAGGAACTGTCCATTGACTGGAAATGGGACATCCTCACCTATTGGAGTTCTGAGCCTATAGGTACTGTCACCTAGGATTTCTGAGATTTGAAGGGCTCCTATCCAAAATTTATCAAATTTTTCGTAGTTACCTTTCTTTTCATGTGATTTGTCCGATGATAGGACTAAGTCTGAGATTCTGAAGGCTTTCACTCTGGCTCTTTTGTCAAACCAATGCTTGATAGTAGCTTGATGTTTCACAAATTGGTCAATCGCTCTATCTCTTTTCTCTTTTAAATGCATAAGCTATAGCAACTTGACCTCTTGTTTATTATCTATACCCAGGTATTCTTGTGCAAACTGCAAGGTAGGGATTTTCAAGTTAATAGGGAGGATGGGATCCACCCCATAAACTAATTGATAGGGAAAATTTTCCAATGCAGTCTTCATTCTAGTTCAATCTACCCACAAGGCGTATTTAAGAAGGGTGTTCCATTTTGTAGGATTCTTTTCAATCAATTTTTTTATGATGTTTAGTAAGTTCTTATTTGTTGACTCTGCTAAGCCATTCCCTTGGGGATAATAATTTGAAGAAAACTTTAAGATCACCCCATGGTCAAAAGCCCAACTAGACAATTTTAAAGATGCAAAAGATGGTCCATTATCACATACAAGGGCATAAGGAACCCCATACCTGGTAATAATGTTGCTCTTTAGGAGTTTGATAACATCATCTGCAGTACAGGTCCTGCTGCTGATTGCTTCAGTCCACCTAGTGCAATAATCAGTGACTATTAATACATATCGGTGGCCTGAAGATGATGGAGGATTGATGGGACTGATGAAGTCCATGCCCCATTGTGCAAATGGGCATGCCTCCATGATAGGTTGCAGTGGTTGAGCAGCATATCTTTCTCTATTAGAAGCAATCTGGCAGGTATGGAAGTATTTGATATGCTCGGCAATATCTTTAAAGATTGTTGGCCAATAATATCCTACTATCAGGATAGCATGAGTGGTGGCCAAGTGGGATCTATGTGCCATTACTGATTTTATCATGTAACTCTGTAAGAACTTTGGCTGCCTCCTACTTATCTAAGCATCTTAAGTATATCCCTTCATAGTTTCTTTTGAAGAGGACCCCTCCTTTTATCATATACTTCTATGTCTTGATCTTCAGGGCTTTCCTTTGAGAAGCCTGCATCTTTGGTGGACACCTCCCGATGATTAGGATGTGTCTTATATCAGAATACCAATCATTATTTTCTTGTGTATCTACAACATATTGCTAACTTATCAAGTTGGGATCAATTTCAGCAATCATCTGACTAAAGGCTTGTCTCCTTACTAATTTCATGGGAGTTATTTCCATGTCATACTCTTGAAGCACTGTTATACACTTCTCTCTCTTTTCTCCATGCTCACTCTACATCAAGAGCATCTTCACAGTTGCATCAGGTACACCAACAATTATCTTGCTTCTCAAGATGTAATGTTTGAATTTCTTTACTACTCTGACTAAAGTAAGGGCTTGCCTCTCAACATCCATGTACCTAAGCTCTGCATCTCTAAATGGAGAACTCATGAAGATGATGCTTTTTTCTTCCTTTTCTTCACTCCTCTGCATCAGGACTGCTACATAGGTATGCTCTGAAGCAAATGAGTAAATATAAAAATATCTTGTATAATCTGGGTTGATCAAGACAGGTACATTTGCTATGGCCTTCTTGATATCTTCGAATGCAATCTTCACTTCAGGTGTCCATTCAATTTTAGAATCTTTCTTAAGCATGGCACTGAGTGGCCTTAGAATCTCTGCAAATCCTGTAATGAACTTTCTAAAAAAATTAATCTTACCAAAGTAAGACTTTAATTCCTTTTTACTCCCTGGAAGTTGTAGTTTCATTATAGAGTCAACTCTGGCAAGGTCAATGGTGGTCCCATTTTCTGATATAACGTGACCGAGTAGCTTACCTATAGTCGCTCCAAATATGCACTTCTTTGGGTTAAGTGAGATACCATACTGTTCACACTTCTTAAGCACCTTTCTAAGGTCTTCAATATGGTCACCTCTCTATTTGGAGAAGACTGTCAAGTCATCCATGTATATGACTAAGCACTGCCCAACTAGCCCCCTAAATGCTATGTCTATTGCTCGTTAGAATGTGGCTCCAGCATTGATCAAGCCAAATAGCATGTGTCTGTAAGCAAATATCCCCCATTTGGTGGTGAATGTTGTCTTTAATCTATCTATCTTGTCCACCATGACTTGATTGTATCTTGAAAAACCATCCAGGAAAGACATCATTTGAGGTCCATTCACTATCTAGAAAACTTCATCTAAAGAAGGCAGAGGATAATTGTCCTTTTTGATGCTCTATTTAGATTTATGAAATCTACACACAGACGTATGTCTCTATTCTTTTTTTTGATTGGAACTAGATTGGCTGCCCATGTTGAGTGCCTAACAAGAAATATGATCCTTGCATTCAGTAACTTTTTGACTTCTTCAAAGATTAGGGGCTCTAGCAATGCATTGACTGGCCTCTATTTTTGTCTGAATGGATTGACATCTGGCTTTAGTGGGATAGTATGAGTGATAATAGAAGTGTCACATGGTTTCAGTTCATCATAGGTGACATGGATATAATTCTTCAATGCCTGAGCTATCCTTTCCTTTTCTTCTTCTGTGCAGACTTTGTGTGAGGCCTATTATTTCACTCCCTTATTTTTGCTCGTTTCATATTACTGTTGGAGACATTTTAGACATTTGGGGATTGATAATCCCGATATGCAAATGTTCTAGACTATATTCCTTTATTTTGGTTAGTTATGCTTAGTGTGTTGTGATGAGACTAGATCCTAATTTTGATTCCCTGATGATGATTAGACATGTGATATGCATTTTGATATTATTAGATATACTAGTTGTGAGATTATGTTATGGATTTTCTATGCGATTCTTACCTTGAGATGGTTTATAGAAATGCAAATTATGAATCTAAATTTGAGGTGATTTTTATGATGTTTTAATTGATTATGCGATGGTGTGAGTATGCTTTTCCTTGCTTCAGCTATGATATACATGTTGGATTAATCTTTTGTTTAAGTGCACAGGTGATTTTCCCAAGCCACGAAAAATCAGAGATCATCCCACACATTTTGTGAATCCTGTGTTGAACTGATCTAGTTCCAACAGGAACCAAGATCAATTGTGTAATGCATGATAAATTTTTGTAATGTTTGTGTTTGGTGTCTTTTGGGCTAGGTCTACCTATTTTCAGTTGATTGTATTATGGTGTTGTAAATGTGTAATGTTTATTGATTCAATTTTTATGTTTTAATTTTTTTGTGACCCATTTTCATGTGATTTTCTACACCCTAAGGTGCTAAATTTAGGTTAAAAGTGACCCTGGGTTGTACCCCTAGGGTTTAGGGACCATTTGAGCATGTCTAACCCTAGGATAACTCCCATATGGTCACTTAAACTTCACCCTGAAGTGAAGTGACGAAAATGAAAGTTTGGGGAGGAGCGGAAGGTTGGGTCAAACCTTAAACCTTATCCACACTTCATTCCAAGGCATTGGGGTACCCTGCATTGAAGGCTTGGGAAGTCTTCAAGACCCCTAATTTTGGAGGACCCAACTCTAAGGCTCTCACACATTGGTGAGAGTACTTTGGGGTTTTGTGGGCTTTCATGGGAGGATAGGATTTTGACACTTGTCGTACCCTCATCTTTTTTGGGCTCCACCTTGCTCTCACACATGTGTGAGAGAGCACAAGTGGAGGGGGCAAGACTTGGTGGAATGGGAGGGTGACATGTGTCACTCACACATTCCATAGAGCTTGCAAGTGGATGCGAGGAGGAAGGAGAAGGTGACATGTGTCACCTTCTCATTCCTCAAGGCTCATGAAGAGAGCCTATCTTACTCCCTCTTGAAGAGAGGGAGAGGGTTCTTGATTGGATTATATTTTCTATTTTTTTTAAATTTTGGAGGGAGTTAGAGGGTTTTTGGAGGCACTTTTGGAGGAAGGACTTGGAGGTGGAGTGGGAAGGCTCTTATTCAACTATCTTCCTTTGTTGGGCTTATCAAGGTAGGTTTCAAGGCTTGAAGCCTTTCTTTATGTATTTACTTTATTTGTGTGTTTGTTTTGTGTGTGTTTGTATTTTGATGTTGTGGGGTTTTGAGGGAGTTGTAAGAGCCTCTCCATTTGGAGAAGATGCTCAATATGTGTGGGGTGGGGGAGGAGTGAACCTCCTCGAGGTCACCCTCCTGGTGTTAGTATTTTTAAGGCCTTGAGGGCAAGATTTGGTGTATGGATTATTTTGTATGGCATGAGTGCCATGGTGAAATCTATGTGTTTCTTGGAGTAATTATTTAGGCTTGAGGCCTTGTTGTGTTAAGATTTTGAGATTTTAGGAGCGGCCTCTTGAGTTGAGTGATGTCAACTCCCCTACCCTACTCATTTCGATGAGTTTTGTGTTGTGTTAAAACCATGGGTGTTCGTCATGTTTTGTTGGTTTGCTCATGGTTGTGTTGTGGAGTGTTAAACCTTGTGTGTGAATGACCTCCAAACTTGGGGGTGACTCATTAGTGAGTCTATGGCAGGGAGGAGAGCGGTATTGTATGGCTTGGTTTCCCTCCCCTGTTTGGTTTCTTGTAGGTTTATTGTTGGCTTTGGAGTTTGGTGGAAGTGCCTTTAAATTTATGTGCATTGTTGTTTTGGCTACTTGGGAGCCATGGCCAAAATGGCCCATGTAAAATTTGTTCAAAATGTAAAGGGAAAAAAATACCTTCCTCATATGTATTGTTTAAAAGATTTTATCTTGTATTATACTCAAATTTTGAAGTTGCAAAAATAAATAGTTGCTGGTTTTTTTTATTATGACTTTGTGAAAAGTTGCAATGGCAAAATATGCATCTTTTACTCTTCTCATTTATGTTATTTAAAAAAAAAAAAAAATACATGGTTATGTTGCTATTTTAAATCCCTGTTTTAATTAATTTGTTGTTGATTTGTAGTATAGTTTCAAAAGAAAAATAAATAAATAAATGTTATGTTGCTGTCTATAAATTATAGTTTGAATAAGAATTAGTTGCTGGTTAATAGTTTAAAAGGAAGTAGATGCTAAATGTCTTATCTATTTCAAAGAAAAAATTAGTTTAAATTTCTGTTACTTGCAAAAGAATTACCTATTTATAATTCTGTCACTCCAATAATTATTTTCATGACGGTAGAATATATATATATATTTGTATGAGGAAATAGTTAAATTTGTGTAATATTTAGATAAGTATAGCTTCTCTTATTTTTCTTATATATATATATTTAACTGAATTTTTGTTTTACAAAAATCTGTGTATGTGGGATATATATATACATTTAAAAAAAAAGTAATATATTGTATATTTTATTGTTGGTGGAAATAAGTGAAACTGAGAAATCTGTATGTAACCATCTATATATATATATACATATAGACCGCTGGATATTTAAAAAAAAATTAATAAACAAAACTTATTGTTGCCAAACCCTAGTGATGAATTTTCTTGTTTCTGAGTAAGTTTTTTTCCTAGACTGAGTGGAGGGGGCGACGGTTGGCCGCTGCCCCCCATAAACATTGTTACCTTTTATAAAAAAAGAAATCTGTGTGTGGTGGGGGGGTTTGAAACCCCCACCGGATCCCTTACTGTCTTTGTTTAGACAAAAGAAAAGGCGTGAGAGGTGGGGAGGGATCAAACCCCCCCACACCCCCATCACCTGCACTTCCCTAAGCCTGCATTGTATGCGAACAACCACTCGACCTAACACTACCGTCGCCCCATTATTCGGCCGTTCGACCCTTGCTTTGCCCCTATAACATGCTTCATTTGGTTTATATATATATACTCAGCGTATACATATAAAGATTGCAGCAAATAAAGTTTATCTCTATTTTTTAAAAAAATAGTATATATATATATATGCTCAAGAAAATATATATATTATGAGGGTTTATTCATTTACAAAATATATACAATGAATATACCTCACTATAAGTGACGGCCATGGCTGCCCATGAGCTTGAAACCTACAACACAAGGAGAGAAACTAAATAAGAGAAGGAAATGTGAGAGAAAATAAAAGTATAGTTGATAAGAAAGCTTTGAGATAGGGTTAGGGTTTTGCTTTCTTTTCCATAAGGAAATTGATTTTTTTATTTGGGAGCTTTTAGGGCATGAATTTTAAATTAGATTTCTTTTTATTTTCTCCCCTATTTGTCTTGGGGATATTCTTATTGTTTTTATTTATTTGGGATGCCTTTGAACTTTATGGGTAAAGGGGTAAGTTTTATACTAAGTGTGGGTTTTAAATAAATCATATTTGTGTAGTTGTTATTTCATTTATTTAAGGATTAGGAAATTATGCTTTTATAATTTATTGGCTTGGGTCAATTGGAGTTTATTAAATAGAGTTTGTGGGGAACTATTGTAGTAATTTAATAATGCTTTGGGGATGTAATTTAATTTTGTAACTTTAGATTTATAATGCAACTATAGTATAGCAAGGTCGATTTAATTAATTTAATCGTATGTTTAGATTTAATCAGAGTAGGTTATTAATTTAATTATTTTGAATCTAGTTAATTGATTAGAGAACCTTAGTGAGGTAGATTAATCTCCCTAGTGCGATTATTTTAATTAATCAATTTAGTGAGTTTAATGAACCTTTTTGGCTAAAATTTTAATTAGAATAATTCCTATATATGCCCTAGTGGCGTTATGCTACTGGATTTTTTCGGGAATTAGGATTAATTTCTTAAGTGTTTTGACCTAATATTGAGTAATATTTTAACTTTCTCATAGATTAATGTTGTAATGTTAAGCAGTTATTTATTCTTTTAATGCTCTAGAATTAGGGTTTTGATTTCGACTCGTCCCGTCACTCACTTAGGAAAACTTAGGGTTTTGATCAATCGATCCTAACCCTAATGGCAACGCTCCTCACGTCACATAAGCCCCTAGTTGGCTATCATCACGCAGGGGATTGCACATGTGATCGCAGTACCTCAAGATTTGATTGACATGTTTACACCTTATGTGTATTGCCACTGAGCACGCTGACGCGTACGAGGGGGTTTCTAGGGATGTGTGGAATTTTTTTGATATTTCGTGTCATGACCACATGACAAATGTGGACATGACACATGTGTTACATGTCGTGACCGCATAGGAAATGTGGGCATGACACTTTGCCTATCAGGACATTCCTAGTGTCATCTCCTTGTCATATGTTGACAGGTGAATATTCTCCTCTATCTGTCTTGGGGAGATCTTTTTGTTTTATCACGTTGTCTAGGTCAAAAGATCTTTCAAGCTCAATCACGTCTTTAGGAATTTTATTGCTTGGTAAATCCATGATTTCTTCTTCTTCCTATACATGATCCTCCAAACTCTTTTCATCTAGGATTTGTGCTTCGAATATATCCTTATTTGCAATGAAATTTAGGATGTGCTGATCATCATCAAATACTTGGAAATTGCTGACATTATCACATATGGAAGACATTGATAAAAATTTCACTAAAAATCTCTTCATCCCAGAGATGGACAAGGGTTCTAAAGTACTGGAAGCTTGTGCCAATGCACTAGCTCTGTGATTCTGTTCCCTGGGAACATGCATGATGTTGAAAGCATCAAAGCTTTCTATTAAATCCCAGACTTTATGTCTGTAATTTGACAGCTTTTTGTAGTTGCATGCATAGATGCCTCTTACTTGTTTTACCAATAATTATGAGTCTCCATAGACATACATAGTTTTAACTTTCTTCTTGAGAGCAAACAACAACCCATGAATCAAGGCTTCATATTCAGCCACATTGTTGGTGCAGGGGAATTATAATCGGTATGCTGCCAAAAATGACTTTCCTTGTGGATTGATCAGGTCAACTTCAACACCAGTCCCTTGTTTCTATTTTGAGCCATCAAATCTCAATATCCAAGGCTTATCTTCTGTTAAGGGCTTATCAGGACCTTCTCTTTTCTTCTTTGCTCTTGCAACTACACCCGAAGATATCCACTTTATCTTCTAAGGTTCTATGAGGCCTACCTTTTCACTCCCTTATTTTGATCATTTTATATTACCGTTGGTGACACATTTTAGACTTTTGGGGACTGTTGATCCTAATATGCAAGATTATTAGACTATATGCTCTTACTTTTGATTTATTATGTTTAGCATGATTGTGATGAGACTAGAGTTTGATTCGATTAACTGATGAGGATATTGACATGTGATTTGCATTATGATACTATTGAAATACTAGTTGTGAGTTTATGTTGTGGAATTATTATGCGATTTTATCTTGTGATGGATTATAGAAATGCAAATGATGAATTTAATTATGATGAGATGTTTATGATTGTTTTATATGATTATGTTGTGTGAGTGTATGTTTACTTTGATTCGGCTATGATATACATGTTGGATTAATCTTTTGTTTAAGTGCGTAGGTGTTCTAACCAAGCTACGGATAATCAGAGATTACCCCACATTTTGTGAATTCCCATGTAAGCTGATCTAGTTCCAAGAGGAACCAAGATCAACTATGTTGTGCATGATGAAATTTCATAATGTTATTGTGTGGTGTTGTTTGGGATAGGTCTACCCCTTTTATATTTGATTGTATTTTGGTGTTGTAAAGGTATAATGTTTATTTGATTTTAATTTTGAGTTTTATTTTTTTGTGACCCTTTTTTATATGATTCTACTCACCCTATGGTGCTCAAAATGGGTTAAAAGTGACCCTGGGTTGTATGCCTAGGGTCTAGGGACCATTTGAGCTTGTCTAACCTTAGGTAAACTCCTATTTGATCACTTAAACTTCACCTTGAAGTAAAGTGAAGAAAATGGAAGTTTGGGAAGGAGTGGAGGGTTGGGTCAAACACTCAAGCTCATCCACACCTCTTTCCAAGGCTTGGGGGAGTCTTCAAGACCCTTAAATTGTGGAGGACTCAACTCCAAGGCTCTCCCACATTGGTGAGGGCACCTTGGGGTTTTGTGGGCTTTCATAGGAGGAGATGATTGGGGCACTTGTAGTACCCACTTCCTTCTTTGGCTCCACTTTTCTCTCCCACATGTGTGAGAGAACACAAGTGGAGGGGGCAAGACTTGGTGGAATGGGTGGATGACGTGTCACCACCACATTCCATGAAGCTTGCAAGTGGTTGTGAGGAGGAAGGAGGAGGTGACATGTGTCACCTCCCCATTCCTCAAGGCTCATGAGAAGAGCCTATTTTAATCCCTCTTGAAGAGAGGGAGAGGGTTGTTGATTTGTTTTCAATTTGCATTTTTATTTGAATTTGGGGAGAGAGTTAAAGGGATTTTTAGAGGCTCATTTGGAGAAGGACTTGGAGGTGGAGTTGAAAGGGCTCTTCTTCAACTGTCTTCCTTGTGGGCTATTTAAGGTAGGAATCAAGGCTAAATGCGTTTTCTTATGTATTTACATTCCTTGTATGATGGTTTTGTGTGTATTTTACATTTTTATTGTTGTGGGAAAATTTTTATGGGTGTTGTGAGAGCCTCTCCACTTGGAGAAAATGCTCAACATGTGTGGGGTGGGGGGGGACTGAACCTCCTTGAGGTCACCTCCTAGTTTAGTATTTTATCCTTGAGGGTAAGTTATGATATTGAGTATTTTTGAATGGCTTGAGGGCCATGGAGAAGTATATGAAAATTGTGATATATGAGATGGCTTGAGGCCTTGTGAATATTAGTTTTGTGAGACATTTAGAGTGGCACTCTTAAGTTGAGTGATGTCCACTTCCCTACCCCTTTAAACTCATTTCTATGAGTTTTGTTTTGTGCAAGCTATGGGAGTTCTTCTTGTTGATTGTTTTGTGTGTTTTGTTGTGATGTGGTGTGAAAGCTCCTTGTGTGTGGATGACCTCCAAGCTCGGAGTGACTCATGAGTGAGTCTATGGTAGAGAGGAGAGAGCGGTATATCGTGGCTTTTTCCCCCTTCCCATATTATTGTTTGTAGGTTATTGAAGCTTTGGAGCTTGAAAGAAAGAAGTTTTTAAACCTTTGAGTTTTGTCACTTTGGCTAATGTGAGCCATGGCCAAGTTTGGCCTTGTGTATTGTTTCAAAATAGTAGAGAGAAGAACTTTTCTCTCTTGACATGTAAAGTAACATGTTTATAAATTTGAGTTGCATTTGGCTTATTTTTGAAGTTGCAAATTTATATTTTAGTGGCTATTTTATGTTATGGAATTTTTTTGAAATGTTTTAAATTTTTTTTTATGATGTGCAATGGTTGTTTTACATAACTGTTAAAATAGGCCTATAAATGAACTTGTATTTTTTCTATTTTTTTTTCAAAAGAAATGGAAATTGATAGTTGTTGTTTTAGTCTCATTGTTGCAAAAGAAAGAAAAAGATATTCACATTTAGTTGTAGCTATTTGTTTTAAAAAAAATATATAAATATTACATCTACATATGTTTTTTTGAAAAGAAAAGAAAAGAAAAAAAAAGAATGCATCATGTTATTATTTAGTTTATCCTTTTATTAAAAAAAAATGTTGTATTTCACTATGAGGTTTTTTATTGGTGTATATGTTTATATATATATATATATATTTGTATCCATTTATATTAATTTTTTATTATTTAGCTTGCTGGAAAAAAAAAACTTGTGCAATAGAGAAACTGTGTATATATATGTCCATATATATATATGTTGAAACTGTATTTGAACAACAAATAAATTTTAGACAGCAAAATAAAATTTTTAAATTCGTATTCATTTGCGAGGACGGTTCTTTTTTTTTACTGTATGCAATGAATAACCTTAAGGGTTTTTAGGAAAGGGGAGGGCGATGACAAATCTGCCGCCACCCATGGTTCTTTTTTAAAGGGGATGGGGAGGGGGTCGAACCCCCACCCGTGGGTGTGGGTGGGGGTTCGGCCCCCTCCCCAGCCCCTACGCCTCCATTGACTCTTAAGCCTGCAGCAAGTAAATGAAGATTAACGGTGGCACGGCCAAACAAAAACACAGTCTACCGATCTCTCCCTTGGCCGTTCGGCCTTTATTGCAGCCTACAACTTTTGTTGATATATATATATATATATCCTTTTAGCTTGCATAAAAAAAAAGAAAGATATCTCTAGTTTTTTTTATAACCAGTATATATATATATACTAAAAAAATACCCAGATGAAAATAGGAAATGAGTATACCTCCGAAGTTATGACCATGGCTTCCTCATCTTAAAACCTACAACTCACAACAAAGAAGAAAAGAAGAAATGAGAAGATGGAGAGAAAATAGAGAAAAGAAAACAAAATGAGAATAGTTGAGTAGGGTTAGGGCTTTTCTCTCTTTCCATAAGGATATTTTTTTTTTTTATTGTGAGGCTTTTTAGGGCTTTGAATTTTAAAATATCTTTTAATTTAGTTTTCTCTCACTTTTGACTTATGCATTTGTTTTATCATTTTTATTTAAATGGGGTTTAGGGGTAATTTTAATTTGTAAGTGGGTTGTTTATCTAGTAGTGTTATTTTCCTCTAGTTGTTATTTATTTACCTATGGATGGAAATCAAATCATTTTAATTGAATTCTTTAGCTCTTGGAGTTTAATTAATTGAGCTAGGGGGAATATATGGATTTAATTTAATTATTAGGTTGGGGGTTTATTTTCCCTTATAAGTTACCCTTTGAATTTTAAATAATGTAAATCCCTCTTTCTAAATTAATTCAAATTAATTTAATTGAAGAGGTTAATTTTGTGTTTATTCAAATTAGTTACTTCAATTTAATTAATTTAGTGTGTAATAATTAATTATTTGATTAAGTCGTTAATCCAGTTTAGTGAGCTTAGGGGAACTTTTGTTTAAAATTTATTTATTAGAATAATTCCTATATACGCCCGAGAGGCGTTATGTTGCCAAATTTTTCTGGGATTTTAGGGCTAGAAATTCTTAGCAATTTAAACCTTGCGTAGAGTAAAATTTGAATGTTCCCGCAACTTGTTGATTTTAATTAAGCTGTTATTTAATTCTATTATGCTTTAGAATTAGGCTTATGATTTTGTCTCGTGTCGAAATCCTTTCACTCACATAGGAAAACCTAGGGTTTCGATCAATCGATCCTAACCCTAATTGTGACACTTCTCGTGTCGCATTGACCCCCTTAGTCAACTTTCATCACGTAGGGGATTGCGCATGTGGACGGACTACCCTAAATTTGACTGACACGTTTACGCCTTATGCATATAGCCACCAAGCATGCTGACGCGTGCGAGGGGGTTTCTAGGGATGCGTGGAAATTTTTGGATATTTCGTGTCATGAACACATGAGAAATGTGGACATGACACATGTGTTGCATGTTGTGACTGCATGGAAAATGTGGGCATGACAGGTTCAGTCTTTATCACTTCTGGTGATTTTTGTGGAGATAACATATATTTTCTTTTCATCACTTTGATATTGTTTTCTCTATCATTAGGATATATTTCAATTTCATTCCTTTCCTACTCAAAGATATCCTTGACCTAAGGTATCTTGTTATTAGAGCACTTTTTCTCTTCCTTGTTTAATATGTGGAGGCACAGAGCACAAGTTGTCTTTGAATGTGACACCTCATGGAGTCTGCACCATCCTTCGATCAATGCATAATGTGGAGGAATTCTGTCATGCCCACATTTCCCATGCGATCACAACATGCAACACACATTTCATGTCCATATTTGTCATGTGTTCATGACATGAAATATCAAAAATTTTGCATGCATCCCTAGAAACCCCCTCGCACGTGACTTGCTCAATGGCAATATGCATGAGGCGTAAACATGTCAATCAAATTTGGGGTAATGCGATCACATGCACATTCCCCTACACGATGAAAGCCAACTAAGGGGGTCAATGCGATGTGAGAAGCATCGCCATTAGGGTTAGGATCGATTGATCAAAACCTTAAGTTTTCCTATGTGAGTGAAAGGATTTCAACACGAGTCGAAATCAAAAGCCTAATTCTAAAGTATAAAAGAATTAAATAACAACTCAATTACTATCATCAAGCTTGTGGAAAATGTTAAATTTTAACTCTACGCAAGGTTTAAATCTCTAAGGAATGTGATCTCTGAATTCCAAAAAAATTTGGCAGCATAATGCCTCACGGGCATGAATAGGAATTATTCTAATAGCAAAATTTTAATCAAAGGTTTCCTAGGTTCTCTAAAGTAGGTTAAACGACTTAATTAATTATCTAATTATTCCACACTAGGTTAAATAGATTAAAATAAAATTAACATCATTGATTAATGACCACATGCAATAAATTAAATTCAATCGATTAAAAATTAATTACGTTTCAATAATTAGATTAGAAGGGAAATTAAATAGAATAAATAAACCCCACTTCAAAATAATTAAATTAAAACAATATATTTTCTCCTAGTTCAAAATACTAAACTTAAATGATCCCATTCAAATAAACAATTAGAATAATAATTCCTACCCTCTAATAATTGAAATAACAACTAGCAAAATCTAACTTTACTAAAAAAATCAACACACCCATAACTAAATTTCTCTTAACTCCCCACTTAAAATAAAATAACAAGAGTCAAAACAAAAGGAGAGGGAAAATAAAGAAAAAAATAATTTTAAATTTCAAGTCCTAAAAGGCCTCACAATAAAAAACAATATCCTTATGGAAAGGAGTCAAAACCCTAGCCTCAAAAAAATCTTCTAACTCTCTCCCCAATTCAAATAAAATTGTAAAATTAAAAATCAAATCAACAGCCCTCTCCCTCTCTTCAACAGGGATTAAAATAGGCTCTCCTCATGAGCCTTGAGGAATGGAGAGGTGACACATGTCACCTCCTCCTTCCTTCACACAACCACTTGCAAGCTTCATGGAATGTGGTGGTGACACATGTCATCGACCCATTCCACCAAGTCTTTCCCCCTTCCACTTGTGTTCTCTCACACATGTGGGAGAGAAAAGTGGAGCCAAAAGAGTGGGTACTACAAGTGCCCCAATCATATCCTCCTATGAAAGCCCACAAAACCCCAAGGTACCCTCACCAATTGTGGGAGAGCCTTGGAGTTGAGTCCTCCACAATTTAGGGGTCTTGAAGACTCCTCCAAGCTTTGGAAAGAGGAGTGGATGAGGTTGAGTGTTTGACCCAACCTTCCACTCCTTCCCAAACTTCCATTTTCGTCACTTTACTTCAGGGTGAAGTTTAAGTGACCAAATGGGAGTTTACCTAAGCTTAGACAAGCTCAAATGGTCCCTAGACCCTAGGGGTATAACCCAGGGTCACTTTTAACCCATTTTAAGCACCATAGGGTGAGTAAAATCACATAAAAAGGGGTCACAAAAATAAAAACTAAAAACTAAAATCAAATAAACATTACACCTTTACAACACCAAAATTACAATTAAGTATAAAAGCGGTAGACCTAACCCAACAACACCACACAATAACATTACAAAATTTCATCATGCATAACATAGTTGATCTTGGTTCCTCTTGGAACTAGATCAGCTTCACATGGGAATTCACAAAGTGTGTGGGATGATCTTCAATTATTTGTGGCTTGATTAGTACACCTGCGTACTTAAACAAAAGATTAAGCCAAGATGTATATCATAGCCGAAGAAAAATAAACATACACTCACATCATCACATGATCATATAAAACATCATAAAATCACATCATAATTAGATTCATAATTTTGTATTTCAATAATCCATCACAAGATAAAATCACATAATAAATCCATAATAATAATCACATAACTAGGATCTCCAATAGTGTCATAATGCAAATCATATGTCACATCATCGTCAGTGAATCGAACTAAGATCTAGTCTCATCACAATCATGCTAACATAATAAATCAAAAGTAAAAGCATATAGTCCAATAATCCTGCATATCAGGATCAACAGTCCCCAAAATCTAAAATGTGTCTCCAACAGTAATATAAAATGATCAAAATAAGGGAGTGAAAAGGTAGGCCTCACAAATTCTCTATAGAATATGTCTTTGAATCTGTTTAGACAAAAACTCCTCAAATTGGGTCAAGTGACTCCCTTTGTCTTCATCTGATAGCTCATAATCAGATTCGATGAGGTAGTTTGTCCCTGGGGTGATAACATTTTTCTTTTCACGGGAATGTATCTCATCACATATCAAAATCTCTTCTAAGGCGGAGATTAGGATATTATCTTGATGCACCATCTGGTCATGCTTTCCTGCATTAGAAGAAAACCAATAAGAATCAGTATCATCATCATCAGATACTTCACTTAGCTGATGATGATCAACCCTCTAGGTTCATTCTTTCTAATTCGATCATATCCAGACATATCTCACAATCTTTTTCTGAGTGTGCTTTGTCATGTAGTCTGGACCATCCTGATATCAGGATATCCTCAATGGATGTGCCCAATAACTAGCATTTCTGTATTTCTTTGGATAAATACTTTTCAAACTCATTGAAGTGATCTACTTCTTCTTCATCAGTTAAACTATAGTTGGATTCAATGATCATGTTTTCTTCTTTATTACTATCTTTATGTATGTACATGTTACTCATCAAGACTTCGTCAATCCTAATAGTCTAAGGTCTTAGTGCATAAACTCTCGGTTCAATGTCTACATACAGTATCTCGTTGGTATTATTGTACTTGGTTATCATGTGCTTCATCCGAGATTGAGCTTCTATTCTTATCTAATTGGGGATTCCTTTCCATGGTAACCACAGATGACTAAAGTCAGTGACCATGTAACCATTTAGCATTTTAGACCAGTCCCTCCTAAGGAACATTCCATAGGTATCATGTATGTCTACTACCTGGATGTCAATGTAGTATTGCACCCTTGGATCTGATGCAAGCTGCATGTGGATATGGGTTAACTCCCCTACTACACTCACCACTGTTTTGTCTAGTTGTGTTACTTTCTTGAGGGATTTGGTAGGATGCAGACCTAAAGCATTACAAATGGATAAGAGCATGACATTCGTTGATGCACCTGAATCCACAAGATAGTTATGTAAATTTTTTCCAAATATTCTTAGGGTGAGTAAGAATAGAGGTGATTCTGACTTAACTTATCTATGTATAGAGTCATCTATGATCTTTCAACAACATGAATAGGAGCCTGTACTTTAGGTTGAACAACATTGTTTTTGGGTGCAAGATCTCTAGTCATGATGTGACTAGGGTTATGACTAGGGTTGTTGTCTTTAGGTACAGGTTTGTCTAAAGACTTTAAGAAAGCCTTCTTGATGACTGGGGTCTTCAACAGTTCTGATAGAGACAATCTAATTTTTATCTTTTTTCATTTCTTCAACCAAGTATGTAACAAGTTTATCTAACTCAGGCAGTTGGCTGATGGCTTTTGACACTGTATTCTGAGGTGTGAGATACTGAGTGTTCACTTTAGGAGGTCCAGGGTTAATATTGGCTTTTGAATTTGGTGGTGTGTTAAAATTGTTGGGAGGGATAGATGTGGTCAATGGACCAGTTGGTCTATTTACATTATTCCTCAGGTTGTAATTATGTCTACCCTAATATTGCTGTTGGTAAGCATGAACCTCTTCAAGTTCCTGCTCGGGTTCATTTTCATCTTCAAAAGGGAACACATAGTTTGACTCAAATGCTAAAGCTGATTCCTCACACACTAGTGTGTAATTTTCATGAGATGCAGTCATTTGGTGATGCTAATGATTGTTAGTACTTTCAAGCACAAGGGCAGACTCATATCCTAAGGGGACAATTTCATTTCCATCAGGGAAAGGAAGATCTCCTGTAGTATTTGATACTTCAGCCTGGAATATATTGGCTACTATTTTAAACTAAGGACAATCTAGTTTGGTATGTCCATTGGTGTTATGCATTATGTACCAATTGTGAGTGCAGCTTCTGCTAAATTCACCCTAGTAGTCTGTTTGGGCTCAGTAGGAGGTTGATTATCCAATGGTGAAAGTAATGAGCCATTGTTTGGTCAGGTGTTCCAAGCTCTAGGTGGCCTAGGAGCAGCATTGTTATTGCTATTGTTATTGAAATTCCTATTATTATTGTACCCCCTATCTGGGTATCCATACCTATCATTGTTATTTCCATATCCTCTATTTTGATTAGACTGAGAATAGAAGTTCTGATTTCTCATGTGTGTGACTTCAGTGGTTAATTTCCTCAGTTGTGTAGATATTTCCTTGATGTCATCTTTCTCCTCTGAGCTTTGGCAACTACATTGTCTTGCTGAGGCTTGAAGAAAGAACTACCATTGCTATTGTTTTGTGTAACATCTTGGGGTGTATCTCTAGGATGAGGTATCATCTGGCCATTTCCGTTTGGAGGTGGCATGATACTGAGTGGAGGTACTTGCAACGGACTAGGCATGATTGCTGGAGGTATCATAGATCCATTGATTTGTGGTTGAATAGGATATGCAGGATATCCTAAATTAGGGGTGAAACCAGGTGTTAGTTGTTAATTGACTTTGATGGCTTCTTCAAAAGCACCTGCTAATATTGTTATGGCACGATGTGTTCTCCTAATGAACATGGATGTCAGGGGATCTAAGGTAGAGTAATATATTGATCTTGCTACCTTGTCACCTACATTGTAAGGAGCAACTAGCTTAGAATACATTTTTTGGAACCCAGTGTTAAAGTTGGAGATTAGCTCTCCCTCAGCTCTCTTTATTGTGGCAAACATGTGGTATGTTATAGTAGGATCTATTGGTATTTTAAATCTGCCTAGGAAAGATTTCTCCAAGGCATTCCAAGTATCTATGGAAGACCAAGTGAGGCTAATGTACCAGCTATATGCTTCCTCTCCTAGAGAATATAAGGAAATAACCTACACACAACATCTTCATACTCTATTCTTGCCCTGAAACAGGCTTTCTTGTACATTCGGATATGATCATCTGCATCCTGATAAGGATGATACTTCAGAGAAATCTTGTCTGGATTCTTTGGCAAAGGGTGATATGCTGTAAAGGATAATGGTGATTCAGCAGTAAAGAAAGACATTGCAAGAGGTGCTAGAGGTACTACTTCAGGTATTGTTGGAGATACTGGAGGTGTTATGACAGGTATCATCGGAGACACAGGTGAGCTAGGACTGGGACTATGGTGAATATTGGTTGTATAGGGTCTAAGTCCGTGAATTGGCAATTCCTCTAGAGGTCCTATGGAGCTCTACTTGGTATTAGGTCTGTGAGCCAGAGCTTCACAACTTATGGCTAGATATGGATATTTTGGCTAGATCTTTGCAAAGATCAAGGTATTTACTCCTTCAGAGTGGATATTTACGAATAGATGTCCAAGGTGATAAGATATTTGTAGAATATTTGTAGAGACACAAATATTGACTCAGATCTATGAATTTTGGAGAACTGACTGTAAATGTTGGAGCATTTAACCATGATATTAAGATATTTGTGATCGGATCTTTCAAATAACCAATGATAAGTAAGAACTTTGCACAAATACTCAAAACCTGACATGATCCTACGAAATTTGAAAATATTACCTTGTTTAAGCATGAGAATGATATCCAGGCGATGGATCTTCAAACCAGAATGCCCTTGGCCCTCCTAGCACCAATTTATATTGATCATGATGTTAGTCATAATAACATAGATAAAAAATTCACACAACAAACCTTCATCATCTTGAAAAGTATGATCCATTTAGGATGAATTGATAACTCCAAGTCTCCATTTAGTCATGTCTTGACCATCTGATAATCTCTTAGTTTGATGTGAATTGATGTTTTTCATTAGGGGCCTTACATTTTAGTTTGAAGTGATTTATATTTGGATATGCTCTGTTTATCTCGCTTTCTGTGAATTCTCAATGAACAAGGTTAAATCCTACTGTATTTATCCTGATTGTGCTTCTGCATCATGAATTTGTGTAAATATTATGCCTACAAGATGACATTTTAGAGTTTTTTGTCATTATTAGTGGCTCTGTGCATGATATTTTCAAATTCACATGCTATTTGCTCAAATATGCTAAATATATTTAGTTACTGTTGATGTGGATATTAGTCACACACAAACAAACTAAACAAAAGTCACACAACAACCATTGTTTGTCCTGAAAGATACAATGAATTCAAAGAATTCATAATCCCAAGTCCTCGTTGATTAGTTCATAATCTGCTGATGTTACTCAGTGGTTGATGTGTATTGTTGTTTTCCATTTTGGGGTCTTATGTAGATTAGTAGATTCTGCTTCTGCAACAATGCTCTGTAGGGAGGTTACTCTACATAGCATATATCTCCAAATGATGTGTTCAAGTTGATATTTGTATGAGTTCTACCCCTATTTGTGATTTTTTGCATGATTTTTCCAATAATACATGCATCTAGCTCAAAAACATGCTAATGATATTCAGTTATCTACGGGGTGTCAGCATATTTCTCTGTTCTTCTTAATATTCATTATGATGTACAGTTATGGAAGGTGATTCCTACAAAATTAAAATGAGAAAAAGGGTTAGAGAGATGAGATTCCTAAGATTACTTGACTGAGATCATTGATCCACATACATGTTCCCATACAACAATGAAGAGAAGAAAACTAAAATCATACTTCACTAGGACATTCCACAAATCAGCATGATCCAGTGCAAATCTTCAAAGGTAAGGTTGACAACAACATGCAATGAAATGAAAGCGCTTCTATAGAACACAACATTCACCAGTACATATCCAGGAGTCAACTTGAAGATTACTTAAGTTTTACAATTAGGATGTAATCTAAAGCTTCATCTCCATATAGTATGTTCATAAAACAAGTACATTTTTAATGATCTGAGGAAAGAACCTTGATTATTTCAACAATCCAGTTCCCACTAGTCTCAGTAATCTGATCTCCTACATGAAATTGCTATAGGTCTGATTTTGTATGATTGACCTTTTTTTTTCAGAGTAAAGGAGCTGAATATATGTCTCTATTTCTCCTTCCCATATAGTGCCTAGGAAACCCTAGCAAATCAACGGTCTTCATCATTAGATGCAACATCTAACGGTGGAAAATGGATCCCACCAAGAATTTGAACTGCGTCTAAGTAGGGCGCCGCTCCCTCAGTAATGTTTCCACCAGCATTCTCCTCCGCATTGAAAGCTTTGTCTCCTCCTGGTGTGTTTGCGACCTCTCGGGATCTGGTCCGCCACCTGGGATGTCCCCTATCATTAAAGCTCCATCGTATCTCCACTTGCACACCATTGGGTTCTGGAATGGATTCAAAATCCACCTGCCCTACCTTTCTCATCCTTTGGTATCGTGAATTGTACATCTCTCTTGTCAATGCACCTGCGGTCAACACACAGAAGTTAAGCATCATCACCAAAAGTAACCGCCAGGAGGAAAAAACACTTACCAAATCATGCTCTGAATGTGCAAACATATATATAGGGTCATGAATCTATGAGAATCTGCATGCACACGAGTGTTTAATCTCTTTTGATAACTCTTCTATCCCGTTACCTGCATGTAGATTCTGGGTATGCACATTAATCAGGATATGATGATGACATCATCATCATAGACGGGTTCTGCTAAGGTGTGGAAGGGTGACGTCACGGTCGCATTGAAGGAAATTGGGGTCCAAAATATGACCCCGAGGAAAGAACCAATATTAGCCTAAGGGAAGATGACGTCATGGTCATGTTGAGCATTTGTATCGGGTCATGATTTTAAGATCGGGGTGATATTCGAAACATGACCCCCATGAGAAAATGACCCCCTCCCGAGAAAAGGTCCAGATGACATCATCAGGTCGATGACTTGGTTTTATCGCTGTAGTTACTATGACGTCATCATCATGTTATCGGATGGGGTGATCGTTTGAAATACACCAGCATGAGGTAAAAAAGATGATGATGTCATCATCATGGGGGTGATATTTCATGAGGGGGTGATCTTTGGAAGATCGGGTGATATTTGAAATATGACCCCCCCGCAGAATATATATATAAGGGTGCCTGACGGGTAGATACAGTTATCACATAAACTTGACGCCCAAACTTTGTAAACAAGGTGATCATCAGGTGATAAACCGATATCGGGGTGATCTTTGGAAGATCAGGGTGATCAAATGTAAGGTGACTAATATTTGAAATATGACCCCCCCAAGAAAATCAGGTTTGACCAGAACTTTCTTACTTGGTTGAATTTTAGGGTGATGCAAAAGGCAAACTTGCTTAGAATTTTACACTCTTTCACATGGCAGGCCTCCTGAGGAAGGATTCAGACTTTGAATTTTTTTGGGCTCAGACTTGAGGATCACAAATGCACCTGACATGATGCTGCTTTTTACCATTACCGCCTAGAGCACAAAAACAAGGGAGCAAGCCACAGCAGGGGTCCTCATTTTGCTAAGGAGTAAAATGGGGCATGTTGTGAATATCACAACAACTAGCAACCAAACAAAACAATCAAAACTAACACCATTGAAGGAAACTGAATGAAATGAATTCATAACCTGCAACTATCTCTCCTGCAAATCATCATCTAACTTGAGACTCAATGTATTCAATAAGGTGCATGAATTTTCCTTTCAGTTTAAGTGGGTGCATGTGATTAATTATCCTCATCTTGAAAATTAGTTGAACAAACCAGTGATTGATATTAGCCTATGTAGGTGAGGATGTTCCCTCATAGCCAACCGGATAGAGCCTTGCTGCCAGCAGGCGTCCATAGCCCCGGCAAGGTTATCGTTACAATTCTCCTAAGTAGAATCCCACTGCCTGCGAGTGTCTATAGCCCCAGTAGAGTTACTTAGATGGCTTAACCTAGATTTTCAATAAAATCCATTTTATTGTTTTGTATTTTGTATTTGACAGAAACTTCATACGATATTGCATTTGTAACTTCATGATGCAAGGAGTGGTCACTTGCTGAAATTAAGCTAAGAATTGTAATGGTAGCAAGGGTGACCTCTAATTTTTCACCTAATATCTACACTAGTAAGTTCAACGAACCCAAAGATTTTAGGTGTGTCATTGTGAGAAACATTCCTTGAATACTCAACCCATTCTTATTGAATACAAAATTTCACAAATCAAACAACTCTCTACATTCATGACAGTCACAACAAGTTATGCATAGATTTCAAACACTTAACCTAAATGATCTAAATTTTCTATTGTTTTCAGTGGTTGTTAATCTACTCCTTCATACTCTAAATCAAAAGAAAGATCCCTACTAATGAAACAAAGCAACCAAACAAAACAACAAAACAAAACCACTGTACAAACAACTATACAACAAAAGTACACTATGATACACATGACTGTCATGATGCTACTTCAAGCCTGAAAATAGTGTTTGAGGAACTGTCCATTAACTGGTAATGGAACATCCTCACTGGTTAAGGACTTGAGCCTGTAGGTGCTGTCTCCTAAAATTTTAGAAATTTGAATGGGGCCTATCCAGAGTTTGTCAAACTTACCATGATCACCCTTCCTTTCATGTGCTTTGTCCCACATTAGGACTAGATCTGAGATCCCGAAAGCCTTGATTCTGGCTCTTTTGTCAAACCAGTGCTTGACAACGGCCTGATGTTTAGCAAATTGGTTAATTGCTACACTTCTTTTTTCCTCTAGGTGCATCAGTTGTAGCAATCTAACTTCCTGTTTATTATCTATGCCTAGGTACTCTTGTGCAAACTGTAGTGTAGGAATCTTTAAGTTAACAGGGAGGATGGGATCCACCCCATATACTAGGTGAAAAGGTGAATTTCCTAATGTAGCCTTATTCCTGGTTCTATCTACCCACAAGGCATATTTCAACAGAGTGTTCCATTCCCTTGGGTTCTTATCTATCAGCTTTTTATTGATGTTCAGTAGGTTCTTGTTTGTGGATTCTGCTAATCCATTCCCTTGGGGATAGTAATTTGAGGAGAATTTTAAGATGACCCCATGATCAAAAGCCCAACCTGATAGTTTCATTGAAGCAAAAGAAGATCCATTATCACATACTAAAGCATATGGAACTCCATACTTGGTCACTATATTGCTTTCCAAAAACTTAATGACATCCTCAGCATTACATGTCTTACTGCTGACAACTTCAGTCCACTTGGTACAATATTCGGTGATAGTTAAAACATACCTATGGCCTGAAGATGATGGAGGATTGATAGGTCCTATGAAGTCCATCCCCATTGAGCAAATGGGCGCATCTCCATCACTGGCTGCAAAGGTTGAGCAACATATTTTTCTCTACTTGCAGCAACTTGACACGTATGACAACATTTGGTGTGTTCAACAGTGTCTCTAAAAATTGTGGGCCAATAATACCCTGCCCTGAGGATAGCATGAGTGGTGGCTAAGGATGATCCATGTGTAGTCCCAAATTTATCACGCAACTCTGCTAGCACCTTATCTTCTTCTGATCTTTCCAGGCACCTTAAGTATATCCCCTCATAACTTTTCTTGAAAAGGACTCCTCCTTTCATCATATATTTCAATGACCTCATCTTCAGGGCTCTCCTTTGTGAGGCTTGCAGTCTTGAGGGACATCTTCCAGTGACCAGGATGTGTCTGATATCTGAGTACCATTCTCCATCTTCCTTTGTATTCACAACATACTGCTAGCTCAGGATATTAGAATCAATCTCTGACATCATCTGGCTTAATGCCTATCCTCTTACTAACTTCATGGGGGTGATGTCCATATCATACTCCTGGAGGACAGTGATCCATCTAGCCCTTTTCTCACCTGGTTCACTTTGCATTAACAACGTTTTGACTGCTGCATCAGTTACTACAACAATCACCCTACTTTTCAGGATGTAATGCCTGAATTTCTTGACTTCTCAAACCAGAGAAAGTGGCTATCTTTCAACGTCCATGTACCTGAGCTCTACATCTCTGAAAGGGCAGCTCATGAAGTCTATAGGCTTCTCCTCCTTTTCTTCATTACTTTGTGTCAGCACTACTGCAGAGGCATGTTCTAAAGCAAATGAGTAGATGTAGAAGTCCTTGGTGTAATCTGGACTGATCAGAATTGGAGCATTTGATATGGCCTTCTTAATGTCTTCAAAAGATGCTCTAGCTTCCGGTGTCCATTCAAGTTTAGCGTCCTTCTTGAGCATGGCATTCAAGGGCCTGATAATCTGTGTGAAGCCAGTGATAAATTTCCTAACAAAATTAATCTTACCAAAGTAAGATTTGAGCTCTGTCTTGCTTCCAGGTAGTTGTATCTTCATGATGGATTCTATTATGTCAGGATCAATGATGATCACATTCTCAGTTATCAGGTGGCCTAGCAATTTCCCTGTGGTCATCCCAAATATGCACTTCTTGGGATTCAAGGATATCCCATATTGCTCACACTTCTTTAGCACCTTTCTCAGGTCCTCCACATGGTTTTCTCTATCTTTGGAGAACACCGTTAGGTCATCCATGTATATTACTATGCACTTACCAATCAAGCCTCTAAAGGCTATGTCCATTGCTCAGTGAAATGTGGCTCCAGCGTTTATCAACCCAAACGGCATGCGCTTGTAGGCGAAGACCCCCCACTTTGTGGTGAACGCGGTTTTCAATCTATCAATTCTGTCCACCATCACCTAGTTGTAACCAGAGAAACCAGCCAAGAAGGACATCATCTTGGCACTGTTCACAATCTGCAGGACTTCATCTAGAGAAGGCAAAGGATAATTATCCTTTTCAAAAGCTCTATTCAAGTTCCTGAAGTCCACGCATAGTCTGATGTCACCGTTCTTCTTCCTTACTGGGACCAGGATTGCCACCCATGTGGAGTGCCTCATAGGAAATATGATCCTGGCATCGAGCAGCCTTTTAACTTCTTCAAAGATGATGGGCTCCAGCAAGGCATTGACAGGTCTTTGCTTTTGTCGAAAGGGCTTGGCATCTGGCTTCAAAGGGATTGTGTGGGTGATGACTGATGTGTCATAAGTTTTTAGCTCATCATACATCTAGGCAATGACATGGATGTAATCTTTGAGGGGCTGGGTTATCCCTTTCAATTCCTCCTCTGTACAGACCTTCCCAATCAGAATGTTTCTTTTTTATCACCTTGCCCAATGTTAACCTGTGAGTACTGTTCCTCATCAGCTTTTGGAAGATCCTTCTATTTTAGCATGCTGTCCAGATCAAATGCTCTTTCTAGCTCTATCATTCCTTTAGGGATCCTATTGCTAGGCAACTCTAGGATTTCTTCTCCTTCCCAGACATGATCCTCCATATTTATTTCATCTATGATCTGTGCTTCAAAAACATCTTTGTTGGAAATAAAATCCAATATATGCTGATCATCATCAAATACTTGAAGATTGGTTACATTATTAGGTATTGAAGGCACTGATACTAGTTCAACAGAGAATCTTTTTAGACCTGATATGGACAAAGGTTCTAAAGTACTTGCGGCCTGGGCCAAAGCATCTGCTCTATGGTTTTGTTCCCTGGGTACATGGGTGATATTGAATGCATCAAAATCTTCTATTAAGTCCCACACCCCGTGTCTGTAATTAGACAACCTTCTATATTTGCAAGAGTATATACCTCTTACCTGTCTGACAACTAATTCTGAGTCCCCATAGACATGCAAAATTCTCACCTTCTTTCTAAGTGCAAACAGTATCCCATGGATTAGAGCTTCATACACTGCCACATTGTTTGTACATGGGAACTGCAACCTGTATGCTACCAAGTAGGATTTTCCAGATGGATCAATGAGGTCTACTCCTACTCCAGCTCCTTGTTTTGACTTGGATCCATCAAACTTGAGGATCCATGGCTTATCTTCATCTAAAATCTTGTCTGGGCCTTCTTTTTTTCTTTTGGCTCTGGCAGCTGCTCCACTGGATATCCATTTTAACTTCGGTATCTCAGCTTTCTTAGACACCACCTTATCTGCCTTATGGGAAGCTGATATTTCTTCTTTTCTCTTATCATCAGGAGGAACATCCTTTGGACTAGGCAGCGTCTACTTTCTCAAAATATGCAGGCACAATGAACAAGACATTTTTGAATGAGGTGCCTCGTGTAACCTGCACCAGCTTTCAATCAAGACGTTCTGAGGAGGCCTCTGCTACTGTGTCATCTTTTGAATATCTTTTGACAAAAAATCTTTGAATTTGGACAGATTACTACCTCTATCCTCATCAGATAACTCATAATCTAACTCCACTAAATAGTCACTCCCTAGGATGATCTTCTTGTTCATAGCATTACTCCTATTGCATACCAGTATCTCTGCTGGCATCTGAATAGAACTTTCATCCTGTTGTGCGTATTCCCCTATTTCTGTAGAAGACAAACTTAATTAGTATCATTATCATTACCTGCAGCACTCACCATAGATGATGATGAAGATGCCTCATTATATGCTTGTTCCATCTCCAACATGTCTAGGTAGGCTTCACAAGTCTTTTCAGAATGAGCTTCATCATGCAACCTGTACCATCCACTAATTAGAATATCATGAACATGATTTTTAATAATTGACATTGTTTCACCTGTTTAAATAAATGCATCTCAAATTTCTTGAAATGATCCAATTCTATTTTATTTCCAAGATTACAATTAGGTTCTGAATTTATTTCATCACCCGAGGGTCATCATCATGATCATGTATGTCAAGCATCAGGATCTCCTCTATTCTAGTGGTTTGAGGTCTGATGGAGTAAACTCCAGGTTCCACATCCACATACATGATCTCATTAGTTTTGTTATTTTCAGAGATTATGTGTTTCATGTGAGGTTCAGCTTCGATCCTTATTTGATTTGGTATATCCTTCCAAGGCAGCCACATATGACTGAAATCAATAGACATGTACCTGTTGAGGGTTTTTGACCAGTCTCTGCTAAGTAACATTCCATATGTATCAGGTATATCAACCACCTGAATATCAATATAGTGCTGGATTTTGGGATCCGATGCTAGATGCATATGAATGTGAGTCAGCTCCCCTACCACACTTACTTCTATTTTGTCCAATTGTGTTACTTTCTTTAATGATTTAGCAAGATGTAACCCTAAAGCATTGCATATGGATAGGGGCATTATATTGATAGATGCTCCTGAGTCCATTAAGCTGTTGTGCAAATTTTTACCAAACATCCTTATGGTAAGGAGGAAGGGAGGTGACTCACTCTTGTCTTTGTATAGGGTCATGTGGGAGGTATCTATGGCTTGAACAGTAGTTGAGGTTTTAGGTTTGATGTTAACATCCCTAGCAGCATGATCTTTATTTCCAAACTGGCCTAGGGTATGGCTATCTTCCTTTTGAGCAGAACCATCCAATGATTTCATGAAAGAATTCTTGATAGCAGGGGTCCTAAGTAGTTCTGACAATGGCAAGATGATCTTTACCTTTATCATTTCATCAGTCAAATATGGAACCAACTTGTTAGATCCAGGGGGTAGATTTGCAGCTTTTGGTGCTATGTTATGTGGTGCCAAATACTGAGCATTGACCTTGGGAAGTCTAGGGTTATTACTTGCCTGGGGATCAGCTGGAGTATTGAAGTTGCTTGGAGGCAATGAGGTGGTCAAAGGATCAGCAGATCTGTTTGAGTTATTCCTCAAGTTGTAGTTATGTCTACCCTGAGGTTGTTGTTGATAAGCATTGACTTCCTCATGCTCAGTTGATGGATCATTCTCATCTTCAAAGGGGAAAACATAGTTGGACTCAAAAGCCATGGCTGATTCCTCACATGTTGAGGTGTAATCCTGATGTGATGAGATTGTCTACTGATAAGGATGATGCATGAAGCTTTCCAGTACTAAGGCAGAATCATACTCACAGGGGACAATTTCATTTCCCTCTACATAAGGTGGATTTATTGAAGTATTGGACACTTCAGCTTGGAAAATGCTGGCAGCAACCCTGAATTGAGGACAGTCTAGCTCTGCATGAGCGTTGGTGTTATGTATCCTGCACTAGTTTGTAAGTGCTGCCTCTGCAAGGTTTACTCTAGTTGTCTATTTAGGTTCACCAGGAGGCTGGTTGTCCAGGGCTGATGGCAAGGAACCATTGTTTGGCCTAGTGTTCCACACTCTAGGCTGTCTAGGAGGATTGTTGTTGCCATTATTGTTATTGTAACTATTGTTGTACCCCCTGTCAGGATAATTAAGTCTGTCATTGGCATAACCTCTGTTTTGATTAGGCTGAGAATAGAAGTTCTAATTTCTCAGATGAGTGACCTTAGTGGTAAGTTTCCTTAACTGGACTGATATTTCTTTGATTTCTTCTTTCTTGTTCTGGACCTTGGCCACTACATCCTCTGTCTGGGGCTTGAAAAAGGAAGACCCATTGTTATTGTTGGATTGTTCTACAGCCTGCGGCACTTGTGTTTGACATGGTAACATCTAGCTATTCCCACTTGGTGGTGGCATGACACTGAGTGGAGGTATCTGTAAAGGGGCTGGTATCATAGCTGAAGGTATCATGGCTCCATTGGTCTATTAGTGGACAAGATATATTGGATAACCTGGAAGTGTAGGGAAGGCAACATTTAGTGTGGGAGCAGGAGCTACTTGCTGGCTGACCTTGATAGCTTCCCCAAAAGCTTCTGCTAAAGTTGTTACCCCAGGATGTGCTCTCCTGATAAACATGGAAGTCAAGGGATCTAAGGCTGAGTAATAAATGCTCCTAGTAGCCTCATGTTTTACAACATAGGGAGCAACTAGCTTAGATAGCATCCTCTGGAATCTAGCATTGAAGTTTGCAATAGGTTCTCCTTCACATCTCTTGATGGTGGCAAATAGATGATAGTTCATTGAAGGATCTATAGGCACCTTAAACCTATCCTTGAAAGCTTTCTCCAAGGCATCCCATGAATTGACTGAACCCTGCCCTAGACTGATATACCAGTTATAGGCCTCTTCCCCTAAGGAGAATGGAAACAACTTGCATACCACATCTTCATACTCAATTCTAGCCCTACAACAGGCTTCCTTGAAGGTTTTGACATGATCATCAGTATCTTGATACGGATGATACCTAGGACAAATTTTATCTGGATTTTTAGGCAAAGCATGGTATGCATTGAAGGTCAAAGGTAACTCTGCCATGAAAAATGACATTGCAACTAGGGGAGGTTGGACCTGGGGTGTGACAGGTGGTCCTATAGGTATTTGTAAGCCAATAGGAGTGACAGGAACACGCCCTGGTGAAGCTCCAGATGCACTGGGATCAGGGGAGTGATGAATGTCCATGGTCCTGGGTCTAAATCCCCTGATAGGTAGTTCTTCAAAGAGTCCACTAGATCTGGACTTGGTATTTGGCCTGAAAGCCATGATTTCTAAAGTTTTCAAAGCAGAATGGCTGGTTTATGGTCAGATTTTTGAAACTGACAGGATATTCAAGCAATGTTCGTAAGAATCTATAGTTTCTTTTATTCAGGCTCTCCTAGCGCTAGTAAATGTGTTGATGTGGATGTTAGTCACACACAAACAAACTAAACAAAAGTCACACAACAACCCTTGTTTGTCCTGAAAGATACAATGAATTCAAAGAATTCATGATCCCAAGTCCTCGTTGATTAGTTCATAATCTGCTGATGTTACTCAGTGGTTGATGTGTATTGCTGTTTTCCATTTTGGGGTCTTATGTAGATCAGTAGATTCTTCTTCTGCAACAATGCTCTGCAGGGAGGTTACTCTACACAACATATATCTCCAAATGATGTGTCTAAGTTGATATTTGCATGAGTTCTACCCCTATTTGTGATTTTCTGCATGATATTTTCAACAGTACATGCATCTAGCTCAAAAAACATGCTAATGATATTCAGTTATCTACGGGGTGTCAGCATATTTATCTATTCTTCTTAATATTCATCATGATGTGTAGTTATGGAAGGTGATTCCTATGAAATTAAAATGAGAAAAAGGGTTAGAGAGATGAGATTCCTAAGATTACTTGACTGAGATCATTGATCCACATACATGTTCCCATACAACAATGAAGAGAAGAAAACTAAAATCATACTTCACCGGGACATTCCACAAATCAGCATGATCCAGTGCAAATCTTTAGAGGTAAGGTTGACAACAACATGCAATGAAATGAAGGTGCTTCTATAGAACACAGCATTCACTAGTACATATCCAGGAGTCAACTTGAAGATTACTTAAGTTTTACAATCAGGATGTAATCTGAAGCTTCATCTCCATACAATATGTTCATAAAACAAGTACATTTTTAATGATCTGAGGAAAGAACCTTGATTATTTCAACAATCCAGTCCCCACTAGTCTCAGTAATCCGATCTCCTACATGAAATTACTACAGGTCTGATTTTGTATGATTGACCTCCTTTTTTTTTTCAGATTGAAGGACTGGAATATATGTCTCTGTTTCTCCTTCCCATACAGTGCCTAGGAAACCCTAGCAAATCAACGGTCTTCATCATCAGATGCAACATCTGACAGTAGAAAATGGATCCCGCCAAGAATTCAAATCGCGTCTAGGTAGGGCACTGCTCCCTCAGTAATGTTTCCACCAGCATTCTCCTCTGCATTGAAAGCTTTGTCTCCTCCTGGTGTGTTTGTGACCTCTCGGGATCCGGTCCACTGCCTGGGATGTCCCCCGCCATTAAAGCTCTGTCGTATCTCCACCTGCATGCCATCGGGTTCTGGAATGGATTCAAAATCCACCTGCCCTGCCTTTCCTGCCCTTTTGTATCATGAACTGTACATCTCTTTGGTCAATGCACCTGTGGTCAACACACAGAAGTTAAGCATCAACACCAAAAGTAACCGCTAGGAGGAAAAAACACTTACCAAATGATGCTCTGAATGTGCAAACATATATATAGGGTCATGAATCTATGAGAATCTACATGTACATGAGTGTTTAATCTCTTTTGATAACTCTTCTGTCCCGCTACCTGCATGTAGATTCCGGGTATGCACATTAATCATGATATGATGATGACGTCATCATCATAGACGGGCTCTACTAAGGTGTGGAAGGGTGACGTCATGGTCGCATTGAAGGAAATCAAGGTCCAAAATATGACCTCGAGGAAAGAACCTTGAAGAATATCAGCCTGAGGGAAGATGACGTCATGGTCATGTCGAGCATTTGTATCAGGTCATGATTTTAAGATCGGGGTGATATTTGAAACATGACCCCCGTGAGAAAATGACCCCCTCCTGAGAAAAGGTCCAGATGACGTCATCAGGTCGATGACTTGGTTTTATTGCTGTAGTTACTATGATGTCATCGTCATGTTATCGGATGGGGTGATCGTTTGAAATACACCAGCGTGAGGTAATAAGGATGATGATGTCATTGTCATGGGGGTGATATTTGAAATATGACCCCCCCCACAGAATATATATATATATATATATATAAGGGTGCCCAACGGGTAGATACAATTATCACATAAACTTGATGCCCAGACTTTGCGAACAAGGTGATCATCAGGTGATAAACCGATATCGGGGTGATCTTTGGAAGATCGAGTGTGATTAAATGTAAGGTGACTGATATTTTAAATATGACCCCCCCAAGAAAATTAGGTTTGACCAGAACTTTGACCCGTCATAACTTTCTTACTTGGCCGAATTTCAGGGTGAAGCAAAAGGCAAACTTGCTTAGAATTTTACACTCTTTCACATGGCAGGCCTCCTAAGGAAGGATTCAGACTTTGAATTTTTTTTGGGCTCAGACCTGAGGATCACAAATGCACCTAACATGATGCTACTTTTTACCATTACCGCCCAGAGCACAAAAATAAGGGATCGAGCCACATCAGGGGTCCTCATTTTGCTGAGTAAAATGGGGCGTGTTGTGAACATCACAACAGTTACCTATGAGATGTTAACATATTTCTCTGTATTTGCTTATTATTTTCTGTGTATTTGCAATTATGATGATGATTTGAATGAAATTAAAGAAATTTAAACTAAGCTTTTCTGAATTTACTGAAATTAATGAGTTTCAAGCATTGCCGTATATGTGCAATTCAATACTTCATGAAATAGAGATGAAAACCAAACCATGCTATGCCAGGATATTCCACAACTTCACACAGTCGGTACTAATCTTCAAGGAAAAGGAAATCAACAACAAGAACTAGTTGATATACACTCCAAGGGATGCAACACATCATAGTAACAAGTCAAGATGACATCTAGAAGATTACTCAAGATTTACGATGTAACTGTAATCTGTATCTCTATTGCATCTAGTATTCAAATATGAACATATTTACAATTTGGTCTTGAGAAAGTACCATGACATTCAACAGTCCTATCTCAATTAAGCTCTTAATAATCTACAACTAAGGTTCTACATCCTTTTATAGGACAAGGATGAGAATTAGTTACAAAAGATCGTACGATCAAAATTTATCTATTACAATCAACGGTTCAAAATGCATTGACCAAGTCAACCTACAAAATATGTGGCACAAGTTGCCAGTTGGCAACTATCTAATGGGATAAAACTGGCAACCTAGAATATTATAAGTCCATTGACTTAGTCAACCAAACTGTAAGTAACAAAGTATCCTGGCTGACATCTGTTGCGACATCGTCCTCATTTTGATGTGCCCTCTTCATTGATTGACTTTTTTGTGTCTAACTTTTTATAGTTATCATATGCCTGAATGAAAGCATCCACTTGGAATTTGCTGATGGTCATGGCTCTCAGCTTAGCATACTTTAATGCTTTTATCTATTCTTCCAAGGGCTCTAGCATAGATGTCTGGCTATCTGCTTCTTTGCCATATGTTTTTACTTTTACATTCAACACCGACATCTCATCCATAACGTCTTTTGTGAAGAGTTCTAAGGGGTCCTCTAAAATTTCCTTAAATTTATCTTTGAATACTTAAATGACCTCATCCATTTCAAGGACTGCCTCCTCTGTCATTGCATCTTCTCGTAATTCTTCTAGTATCTTCATTTCTTCAGATAATAAATCATGGATTTTGGTATGAGTATCTCTTACTTTAATCATACTGCCTTTCAGTACTTCTAATTCATATTTCATCTCGGTCATCTAGGTATCCATGAGCTATAGAGTTACACTGGTGACAATTTTATTCTTCAAAAATTCCTCATCTGTCATCTCTTTGGCTCTTTTGAGCCTCACCATTGCATAGTTACACTTCTCTATTCTCTAAGTGAATTCACTCTTTAAAGAATTAATGTCATTTTTCAAATTGGACAATGTGTCCCAGTTGGACTTGAAAGTCCTTATTAGTTTTTCCCCAGATGCCATGAATTTCATGAACCATTTATCCATTGTATTAGCTTGGTGCTTTTGCACATCTAGGTTTGCTATCTCCTCTTCACTTATCAATGTGAGTGTAGCTGGCCTCTCTGTGGCTAGTAGGGTAGATGCCAAGCTATTTGGCTTCACCAATCCCTGTATAAACTGCTTCAGCTGAGCATTTTGTTCTTTAAGTTCTTTATTTCTAGCTTTGGCTAAGTACTCTCTAGATGTTCTTGTATCTCCTGCTCTCTGGTGACATGACCTAAGTCATATTGTGTCATTTGAAATTCTTCTAGCTTGATCTCTCCTTTGGCCCCATCCATTATAGGAACAACAACTTGAGATGTCCTTTTTCCTGTCTTTGGATCTCTTTTAATGGTGGAGACTATCCTAGCTCTCTGCTTAGCTTTGAAAGAATCAAGAGTTAATAGAGACTTAAAATCAAAAGGTACCTGATGTTCCTTTGTTTGGCCCACTTCTGATGAAATCAGGGACAATGCTTCTAATTGTGATCCTCCCTGATTTGGTTGCTCAATTTGAGCATCTTTTGTTCCTTTACCTTGTTCTTTCTCTTGATCATCATTGGGGTCTTGCACATTCTCTTGTTGCTCTATTCTGGCATTCAACTTTTCTCTCTTAGATACTTGTTCTTTCTACCTTTGATCTAGAGGAGGCTAATCATCTTGTGCCTTATCATCCTTTTCTTGTGGAACTTTATCTTCAGGGATGTCTGAATGGGCTCCTCCATCCTGAGTATCACTATTTCCATCATCAATCTCCACAAGAATGTTCTCTTGTAGTGTTTGACTATCTTTGATAACCTCTCCCTTTTTAGTACTTTCTTTTTTAGGCAAGTGAATCAAATCCACTACCGCTGGGCTAGTCACCTCCTTGATTAAGGTGTTCAAAGGTCCCATATGCACCTCTACTTCCTCTATTTCAAGTGATTCTACCTTTTCTATCTCTTCTTCATGTGTCTCTATTGTTGCATCAGCCTGATCTATAGCCTTTGTATATTGTAGCATGGGTCCAATAGGATGATTTGTGATATCCTTCACCACCTCATCTTCAGTTAAGTCAATGGTTTGACTTAGTGGGAGGGCTTTGGTAGCTTCATCCTCTTGAATTTGGCTCTTGACTTCTTATGCCATCTCAGTCTTTACTTTTACTATTGTTTCTATTGGCACATCATGTTGTAATTCTTTCACTATGCTCATAGATGGATCACCTGATCTTGATGGCCCCTCTCATGTGAGGACTTTGATATCTACTCTGCCTAGGCACTTCAACTCCCTATAGTACATCATCTTTTCTTTTCCTTTTAAGTGTCCCAATTGGCACTTGATCTTCTTCATCATCATTTCCTCCCTTTGCAACAACCCCAACTAGACCTATCTCCTAATCTTTTGAAGTTTCCCCTTTGGTTATGGATGTTTGGAGTGTAGATATTGGGATAACCTTAAGAATTGGTCCTGTAGGGGGTGCCAATGGCTAGTATACTAGAGATACTCCTTTAGAAGTGACCTCCTCTGCTATTTCAAATGAGCTAGGCTCAAGCAATCTTGTTCCCAGGACCTGTCTTTTATACACAAGGAAATCATCGTATCCCTATTCTTCTCTTTCCTTTCTCTTCCCTTTTTATCACTGGTGATTGCTACACCTTTTCCTCTAAGCTCATTAACCCTCTGAGCAACCCAGTTCTTTGTTCTAGCCATAACCTTGGCAGTGAGAGCATCAATTGAAGTCTCTTCTTTCTGTATTAAGTCTGGTGTAGAAATGGTGTCATTATATATCTTTTTTTCTTCATATTCTAGATCCATGAGTTATCATCATCTTCTTTGATCTACAGGGGCACTTCTAGCTACCCAATTGTTCTCATTTGATCCAGTGTTAGTCTCTGGTATTCTCTTCTTCTTACTTCGTGTTCATCATCACAATCTACCTACTAGTCCTTAAGGCGAACAATTTGCTTGTACTTCTTGTTGAATCTTTGTTCAATCCTATGATAAGGATCATAATCTCATGCTAGAGGAAATAATTTTAAGTTTAATGCTTTCAATTCTACCTTTGCCTTTCTTGCATTCTCCATGGCTCCTATCACGAACCGGTTTATATCAATAGGAAATTTCCTATATGGCCTCCCCTCTTTTACCTTTGACATTTCAAATTTCCATTAGTACCAGCTTATCTATAGGGTGCCTTGGTAACATGTATGGTTTCTCACTGAAACCTTCCATCTGGATGTATGAGTACGTTTTGGCCTGGATGAACCAAGAGCCATATCCACTAATAGCTTTTGTGGCACCAACCGAGAATCATTTGCTCCAATCTCCTTCCATGAGGAGGACTAAGTGCATCAAGAAAGCATCATTAATCATTTTATAATGTTGAATTGAGAGCCTTCTCTCTAGTTGGGGATAATGCTCCCAAGGGGTTTTCTCATTGGGCAACCTCCCAATCTTTCCTATAGTTTGTAGCTACCATTAAATGTACCTTTTGCAACATAGGCATATACCAGGTTCCATTTGACCATTTGTTCATGAATAGTATCACTCATAATCTTAGCCCACTGGACCTTTGCTTGATCTTCTTCATATTCCACAACCATCCTTATTAACCCAAACATCCAGGGTTCAAAGGTTACACAATTCAACAATCCATTTATCCGACTGAGCATAAGCATTATATATTATACTTCGTCGTTAAAATCAAACTTGTACAAGTGTTGTGCCATTTTGGTAGCTGCCCTGACTATGTTATTTGGGCTTCTCCATCCTTGATATATAACTTTTCTACAATTCTTTTCGTTGGCCTCAAACTCCTTTGCCAATGCATCTAAATTCGACACACATATGCTAAGAAACTGGCCAATGGAACACCTTTGCGATACCATCTACAAATAAGTTTGCATAGAGCCTCTATTGTTTCACTACTTTCCTTGTGTTAATGCCATAATGTAAGGAAGATTCTGCTAAGAGGTCAAAAGCCTCCGTAGATTATGGAAAGCTAGCGACATGAAACAAACCAGATGCCACTATATTATTCAACATGACATCATCCTCTCTGGCTTCAATTCGAGCTCTAAATGCTTTGATGTTCGTGTTCCCACAATGAGTTTCTTCAGAGAATCCTAACTTGCTATATACGCTACATGATCTGAGAAACATTACTGGCTTGAACTCTACATCCCATTTATCCATGCGTGGGTGTAACATTTTGTCTTGCAATTCGAATATACCAGTCTCAAATAACAACACATACTCGTGTATCTAAGGTTAGCACATTACTAATTTTCAATTTCCAACATGGTAACACTTCTCAAACTTAAGCATTGATATTATGCTATGCATAATGTATAATCATTTTCAATGTGTTCCATTTACCATTTCTTTAATTAATTATTATACAATCCTATGAACATAACCAGTGGGATAGGGTGGTATACATACCTGTATACACTTTCTTAACCTGTTGTGAGTGTGGTGATGTCTGAATAGAAGCCCTGGATAAGGAATTCTTCTGCACTTTTGTTCTCCCAGCTCAGCTCTTATTTGCAATAGGCTCTCAATGATGAAAATTAGGGCTCTCTGAATGCAATTGTGTCGATTATGTAGACATAAATCCCTTTTACCTTGAACAATTAGGGCTTATTAATGTCTCAATGTGATATGATAGTTAAAATTAGCAAGATTGCCCAGGATCATCATGGGTGTCCATTGGCACGCGTTCAAATTTAAATGCCAATGACCTATCGCATTGTATTAAATGCAGAAAGCTCAAGCATATAGGAGTGGATATCCAGTAGAAGAATATCTAATTAGGGAATATTCTAGGAGATATTTGGATGTGGATACCAGATAATGAACATCCAGATGACATCATCATGCGTCAGGTCAACCTCTGTTGACCAAGGAATTACCATCCGGTCAAGGTCAGGCTATTGATAATATTAAGTATCCATCCAGTCGTGAAGGTTTGGATATTAAGAATATGAAGTATCCCTATGGCTTAAGGTCTAGGTGATGTAAGCACAAATCCATCTTATAGGTCGCGTCGGGATAAGGTGACATTATCTGGACAAGGATTTAGAAAAGGATCTAGATGCTGAGTTAAGATCTGGATAATATGTAAAATCCTGATGCCGTACACAAATTTATATTTCTTCTTTGATCTAAGATGACATGACATCATCTAGATCAGGATGTAAAAATAAGGTCCAGATATGTTAACATAATATCCATGCGCTTTGATATCTGGGTGATGTCATCATGTTCGGGATACTATATAGAACTAATATGACATGACATCATCTAGACAAGGATATTAACTGAGGTCTAGATACTAAGATAAGGTCAGGATACTAAGTTAATATCAGGATATGATGTGTAACTTAGATAAGGCTCTTTAATTTGACATCCAGATACTAATATGTGTCAGGATATTAACTTAAGATTGGGATGTTAACTAATATCCCAATGTTTGACATTTAGCTTACCTAGCCTTTTAAATTTGATGTCTAGATACTAATATGTGCCAGGATATTAAGTTAATATCTGGATGGCATAAACTGCAAATATCTAGACAATCTATTGACCAAACTTTGATCGACCATAACCTCCTGGTTATATCGAATTTGAAGGTGTTTCAAAAAGCATGTTTGCTTAAATTTTTTGCATTCTGTCATTTGGTAGGATCAATGATATGAAATTCAAAGTTTGAAACTTTGACCTCTACCTTAAGGTCAGGATGACATCCATGCATTCATTTAATATTGACTCTTTTTACCATACCACCCAAAAGCAAAGACAAATAATCCAAACAAAAGTGGGTCCTTGTTTTATTGAGGCAAAATGGGGTGTGTTGTGTAACCACACAAAAAGTTCAAATGATCTTATATGATCTTCTCTAGAGATAGCATTGTTACTAGAAAATTTAGGGGCTGACTTCCTTACCTTGTTATCAATGTCATTTGGATATCCCTAGATACCAATGAAGTCCAACTGTCTGAATCTATCCACATTCATTGGGCCTCTTGCAAATGGATTTTGCCTCTGATGAGGCCGATACTAATTTTGCTGAGGTCCTTGTTGTTGAGGCTATTGGTATACTCCTAGATGCATATTGTAGTTAATCCCTACATTTGGATTAACATTGCCTTGCACATTATGATGCATCCTTGTAGAATGATAGATATTGCCATGTACATTATGATGTGGAGCTTGATATTGGTACTGTATTGCATATGGATTGTATCCTTGACTTTCACCAGGAGTAACAGGGTAAGCATTACCCTAAGATATCATTGGAACATTTGTAGGGTTTGACATTGGCCTTATATGAATATTAGGTTGTGCATGTGGAACATTACCTACATTGCCCTATCTCCCAATCACTTTGTGAGTTGCATGTGAGACCAAAGGTCTAGTTGTATTTCCAGAGGTAACTGGATTATTGGCAGGTACATTTTGCAAGGCATTTGTAATAGGTCGAGCATTCAATTGAAGCAATTCCTGTTCTGATTCTTCCTGTCTTCTCAACAATCTAATCCTTCGAACTTGTGGTTCCAATTGATGCACTTTGTCTGTCAACTCTCGGTTAGTGAATCTTCCTTTGGAAGTTGAAATAACATTTGCATCTATAAACCTTACCGTCTTGGGGGTTTGTTCCACAAACCCTCGTTGTGAGCTCTTAGCATATTGCTGTGCCATTCTTTACTCATAGTCTCTTTTCACTTCATTTAGTCTCATACCTACTTCTACGTAGTCTTCAAATTCCTTCTGAGATTCATGTATATTGAACAAGTCCCTTGGCTTAAATAGTTCATTATTGTGTATTTCTATTTCAACCATAGGACTATTGTATATAGTATAAGACTATTCAAAAACATTCATTTGATTATCTTGCACATTCTCATGGGTTTGTGGGACAACAGGGTCATTCACAGTATTCATTCCATCATCATTGGAAGCACTAGCAATAGGTAGGGGTTTCAAACCTTTATTCTTTTCAACAAATTTCTGGTTCTTGTTATTCAAATTCTGTTGAGACCTTCTACCGTCCATATTGGAGAGCCTTGATATTATATTGCAATTTGAAATGTTTGGAGATTTTTATCTAGAGCCGTCACCTCCTTTTCAAAAAAGAGGAAAATATTGAAATTGACTCTTGGTCTTCCAGAACTCTAGAAACCTGAATTCTTTGTAACTCTCCCCAGTGGAGTTGCCAATTTGTTGGTTCTCAAATTTGTAGTATGCAAAACCCTAAAAGGATGCCAAGCTTTATGATTAAGTTTTGCTACCAATTTGGCCAACTGATAGAATAAACCTAAGTGGTTTGAATTCTTTGCACTTTAGGCTCTGCTTTACCTAGGTGGGTGTTACCTTATATTCACCAATTAATTATTACTCTTCAAATTTGTTGGTGACTTCAGAGTAGATTAAGGGATTTATATAATTTTGTCAATTAAATCATCCAATTCACCCTAATCCAAATTGGCATATGATTTTAATTAGGTTTTTATTTTTGTTCTACTATTACTCCTACTTCTACAAGATAGAAAATTAAAATTTGATTTTTGATAATGATACAAGGAAATGATTCTGGAAAAGAATTGATCGGTGCCTTTCTCAACAACTGGGTAATGGAGTCTGTTCACAAAAAGATTTGTGCTTTCTATCTAGCCACAACTCGAATTACTTGACATGGAATTGTTTATCACTGGCATAAACATGTAAAATTATTTTTACCTGGCTCTACTTTGTTATCCAAATTGAATCCACCAAATTACAGTCATATATTCAATGGAATTTAATTCCTAGTTAAGGAAACCCAATAGGATAAACCACCCAGAAATAGCAAATGTGTTTTGAAGAACTAAACATATGCTTGATATGTTAATTCAAATAACAAGGAGACATAAAATTGGAGACAACAAGATAAAGTATAACAAGAACATTCAATAAGCAATTGAGAACTAGATATATGGCACCAGAGAAATGTAGTTTGCTTTTAGTGATATATCTTTGAAGAGAAGGCCTTACAATGTCTTTTTCCAAAATCAATTTTTTTTAGAGCTTTCCCAAGGTCTTGGTTTCCTTCTTATAGGGGTGAAGGAATCTACAAGCTTTAGACCTTTCACATTCCAAAAATGACTTTTCATATACCCACCCCTTAAAAGACCTATTACAATACATACTTTTTGACAAGTCTTAAAAAGACCACCAAATATATTTGAATACATATTGGAAAGTATAAAACAAGAAAAAAACAAAACAAGAGGACGTCCAAGATTTGTTGGTGCCATATTGGTGCCAGCTTGATGGTCATTACTCCTCTGGATACTTAGCCTGCTCATTCCTCTGTTGTCAAATATTTTTGCTCCCATTGGTACACTATGAAATCACTAGGCCATTTATATTCTTGCATCTAGAGCAGATTGGCCTGGCGATCCTTCCACCTCTTGTCTAGTAGCACTTTCACATCAATGATAAACTTTGCATATCCATCATCTAGAGCAATTACTCCATCCAGAATGACATTGAAGATGAGAATATTTATGTTTTCATCCTTTTTCAGAAAATCAATGACACAAGAAACTATTTGGCCATATTCACTTTTCCATGCATCAAAATCTTTGATCTTTTTATCTTCTATCAAAATAGAAGGAATAAACTAGTGTTTGAAAGTGACAAAATAATCAATCTTTGCCTGCATTTTCTGGCGCTCACCATTCACGTATTGAAATTCATCTAGGATCAAATTCACCATCTTCTCTATTGGCTTGAGTGACACTGGAGCACCTTGAACTCTCTATAGAGCTTTACACACAGTGAACAATGTGTGGTGTGCAGGTTACCATTTCTTAAACATTGGATCCAAAATAGAAAGATTGACTTTCAATTGATCAATGGCGTGAGATAAGGAAGAATAGAATTCATGCACATCTCCTAACTTGCCAATGACCAACTTTACTCTGTATTCCAAAATATTTTCAAACACCTCAAGAATTTTCAATCTGTCCTCATCCTTTGTCTTCTCATTTTGCTTTTTCAACTCTTCAATTTCTTTCTCCAATTTCAATTTCAATGCACTCAACTGATCAACTGGCATTGTATTATCAGTGGTCACTTGTGGCACAGGGGCTTGATATGGTACAATTGCTTGGCTTTGAGAATCTCCACCCTTCAACGACTGCTTTAGTTTGACATTTTCCAAATACAGTCTATTCACTTCATCATTCATCTCAATCTGAGTTTTCTCACAGTCAAGCAATCTTCGCTCCATTTTCTTGACAATAGTCTATGTGAACATTACAGAGTGCATATTAAGGGTGGTTTCTTCAACTACTAATATGTCCTAAAATGCTTTCACCATAGCTGTTCCCCTCAGCTCCTGGACTACATCAAGTAATCTTGGCTTGTTGGTATTCTTCAGTGTGGCCCATATTGCTAGAGTTTCTATTTTTAGGTTGAACCCACTACCACTGACACTATCCTCATAATCAAACTCAGAGACCATCATGGGGTCATCTTGATTTCTCACTTGGTCTAACAAAAACATTTTCTTCAATTTGAGGCCAGGGATGATCAACATATTACTTTTCAAAACCATTTGTCTAGCCTCATTAGGGCTGACATTTATTTCATCAATTTTCAAATCCTTGAATGTTTGTGTCACAATTTGATCATGCTGAGATTCATCAACACCCATTTTATTTATTTCAACCTTTTCTTCAAATTCTTTCATCTTCATTTTGAGCCAAAATTCTTTGAATTCTAGGTTATGGATGAAGTCATCATCCTCAAGAAATCTCATAGAAGCCACAACTCTTTCATCTTCTTGTAGTTCAGAATCACCTTGTGCTTGTTCACCCATTCTTGCTTCTAGTTTGTGTGTTTCTATTTCTTGACCAACAAGTGGTTGATCAACTTCCTCTTCATCTCCCATATGCCTTAAAATACTGGCCACCTCCTCAGTGTCACCAACTCCTTTAGTCATTTCATATGGAACCTATGGAGAAACATCATCAATCCTTTGCCTTTTGTAAAGTAGAAAGGTTAGAATCACCAAAATAACTCAACCTAATCACCTTTCAAGTTTGGAACCATCAAACAAGAGCCATTCCTTCATAATTGTTCCCTTGTCCTAGTAGCCCTTCAAAAGTGATTTTTCTATCATAACTTTCCAAAAAAACTTCAAACCTAAAAAAAAAGCATTATTATAGATACCCTTTTCCCTCTTACACAACATATCTCAAAATCATATGAGGGTGTTTTGTAACATAAGGGCCTAAAATTGACTGTTCCTCTTGAAAAGAGGCTTAATTAGGCTTATTTTGGTAGCTCACAACAAGGATTTCAAAACTCAGGTCTCAAATCTTCATGGAAATGGCCCAATCATGTCAAATAAGGCCTTACCACTTATTTCCAACCACTACAAACCAATTCCCAAGAGCTTTTTATCAAACCCTAACATCTATGCATCATATTTGCCTAAAAAATGAGTTTAATCAACTAGGGCAGCAACCAAATTGCCCAAATCCTCATTCCTTGCTCCTGCAAACTTCACAAACACAAAACACATCCTATCTATTCCCAGTCCACAAATTATCAGACCTTTTTATCGATGGAATAGGTTAACAATTCATTTTCTTTCAATCAAACCCTCACAACTAGAATTTCTAACTATTTTCAAAAAAATGGCTCTAAAATACTTCAAACCTGATGAAATTTGATGCAACAAAGACCAAATGAAAGTATATTCTCTTCTCTAACACATGCAATTGATTTTGGGTCATGAAAATACTGTACAGGGCTGTACAACTAGTTGGAACAATAAAAAAAATAGAGAAAGTGCAAAAACAGGGTATTTTTTATAGTCTTTTTCCCCAAAAATCAACTTCCCACCACGTCTTCAACTTTACAAAGAATTTTCTAACTATTTACAACCATTCCCAACTGAATTTTTATTTTCCAACCATTCAAATGCCTTCTAATCCACCAATGACTCTTCATATTCCCATTTTTTGCACTTTTTTTGCATTTTACAACATGACAACTTTTACAATATTTGTAATATGATCCCAAAATGAACTCCTAGGACTTAAACTAGACTCAAACAAGTTCAAAATGGTCTAAAGACCTTATTACAAGAACAAAACATCAAACTTAAATAAAAAAGACAAAGTTACCTTGTGGAGGCATGAACTCAACCAGGTGCTCCTGCACCATACTCCTGGAGAAAGAAGAATTCAAGTCCCTCTTGAATTGAGTGTAGTAACAGGGATCCACCTTTGAACTCTCTTGCTTGATGTCTTCACCTCTACACTTTTTCTTCCGTGGAACAATTCCATGCTATTTTCATTTTCACCTTGGGTTTCTTGAACACTTGGCAAAGGTGTTTCATCTTGTCAATGCAAACTTGTTGAACCCGTCTATCTTGCTACCTTGTAACTGATCCTTTTTGCCCTGATGGACCACATACACTTCCACAACACCTTGTTCCTCTTCCATAGTCTACTTCATCTTGAATTTAAGTCTATCCCTCCTTAAGGCTACAATCACAGCAAGAGATTTGTGTATTCCTTCCTTGCTTTTACTTGCCATGTCATCCAACCAACTTTCTTGATCAAAATCATATCCACCTTCCAATACCTCATTGTGCCAGACCTGCAAAACAAAACATGGAACCCCTTGTTTTAAATTTGATGTAGATCAGGTTAGAATCACCAAACAAACTCAACATAATCACCTTTCAAGTCTGGAACCATCAAACAAGAGCCATTCCTTCATAATTGTTCCCTTGTCCTAGTAGCCCTTCAAAAGTGATTTTTCTATCATAACTTTCCAACAAGACTTCAAACCCAAAACCAAACATCATTATAGATAACCTTTTGCCTCTTACACAACATATCTCAAAAGCATATGGGGGTGTTTTGTAACATAAGGACCTAAAATTGTCTGTTCCGCTTGAAAAGAGGCTTAATTAGGCTTATTTTGATAGCTCACAACAGGGATTTCAAAACCCAGGTCTCAAATCTTCATGGAAATAACTCAGTCATGTCAAATAAGGTCTTCCCACTCATTTCCAACTACTACAAACCAATTCCCAAGAGCTTTTTATCAAACCCTAACATCTAAGCATCATATTTGCCTAAAAAACATGAGTTTAATCAACTAGGACATCAACCAAATTGCACAAATCCTCATTCCCTACTCCTACAAAACTTCACAAACACAAAACATCCTATATATACCCATTCCACCAATTATCAGACCTTTTTATCGGTGGAATAGGTCAACAATTCATTTTCTTTCAATCAAACCCTCACAACTAGAATTTTTGACCATTTTTAGAAAAATAGCTCTAAAATACTTCAAACCTAATGAAATTCAATGCAACAAAGACCAAATGAAAATAGATTATTTTCTCTAACACATGCAATTGATTTTGGGTTGTGAAAATGCCATACAGGGCTGTACAACTAGCTGGAACAATGAAAAAACATAGAGAAAGTGCAGAAACATGGTATTTTTATTGTCTTTTTCCCCAAAAATCAACTTCCCACCACTTCTTCAACTTTACAAACCATTTTCTAACTATTTACAACCATTCCAAACTGAATTTTTATTTTCCAACCATTCAAATGCCTTCTAATCTATTGATGACTCTTTATATTCCCATTTTTTGCACTTTTTTTTCATTTTACAACATGACAACTTTTACAATAGTTGCAATATGATTCCAAAATGAACTCCTAGGACTTAAACTAGACTCAAACAAGTTCAAAATGGTCTAAAGACATTATTACAAGAACAAAACATCAAACTTAAATATAAAAGCCAAAGTTGCCTCATGGAGGCATGAACTCAACTAGGTGCTCCTGCACCATTTTAGCAGGTGGTGAATCAGGAACTGTAGGATCTTGCATTGACATTACATCTTGGGTAGGTTCTTGAATCACAACTCCTGTAGGCTTTTTTTATAGGGAGCTTGGTAGCCTTTGCAGGATGCTTCTCATACTTGCCATATATTTTTTCAAAATTATTAATTATCAAATCTATTCTTTTCAAAGGGTCCTTCTCTTCAACAAAAAATCCTTAAAAAATAGGGTTTTGTTTTCTTTTTTCATCCTCAATCTTCTTCAAAATTTCCCATTTTCTCTTTCTATTATACACTTCTCTTCAAAGGTGACACAATTTCTGATCGCATCCTCATCAAAATTGATTTGATGGGATATCCCCATTCTGGTGAGAATGACTTTTCTGACAAAGTTCATGTGACCTGGATCACAAACCCTTTCTGTTCCTAATTTCAAAGAATATTTAGCCTTCAAGTAGGCTTGCAAATCCTCCAAAGTATCTACAACAATGGACAATTCACCAAACACTATGGAATTAGGAAGAAATGTGCCCTTCTTTTGCTTTTTCATTACATCTTTCTCCATCCACATCATTTGCCACATGAATTCAAGGAATGCAATTTTGTTTGGCACAAATTTTGGCAACACATAGGGTGGCTGAGTACACCCATATACTCTGATTATAGTATGGTCTAACAAGAAATACTAATAAGTGAAGTTATGCTTATGACCCTGTTCTGGCCTATGAGCAAGAGGCCTCAACATTTCTCTGACCTCTTTGGTCAATCTAGGAGAAAGGCTACCAAGAGAATTCATTATTCTGACTGTGAAATCATCATGGAACACAACATAGTTGCAATTTTGACAATGAGTGTCCCACTTGTAACACCAGCACTGAGTAGACAATCTTTGTCTCATTTGATCAATCATGCTCACCACTTCCTTCTATTCTGATAGAATATCAAATGACACAATAAAGAATAATGTTTGAAATCAATGGGTGCCTTGTTTTCTCTTATCTGCAAAAATCACTCATGCAGTTTCTTCTCAATGAATGATGCAAAATCAAACTCAACATTAACCTCTGGATTCTGAATTCTCATGGCCATCATCATCAGGCCAACTGGAATTCTATCTTAGGCATCAATTCCTAGCACTTGATACAAAGCAAAATATGTTCTTTTGAATTACACAACAAAGTCATCAACAGAGAAAGGCTCAACTGTAGTGGTTGGGATTGAAATCCTTCTATTGTTGGCCCCTTTCCTCATGTACATGGGCAATTCATCATTCCTATGTGTATTTCTCAAGCTGGTATATTATTTTTCACTCTTCTTCAAGTCAACTTGTGTGAGGGCTTACTTTCTAAGCATGAAGCAATCGATGATTGCATTTCAATCCACAACTACCAATGGTGATCCATTAGGCAATCAGATTATCTTGGTGGATGGATGATAGTGTCGTGCTAGTACTCTGATCAAGTCAACATCAATAAACACATTCAACACCACAAGGTTTGCAAGATTTAGATTCCATGGGTTGGCAACTGGACCTTGACTGTCCTTTTTCTCACAAAAATACTAAAAGAGATTCCAACCTGAGACAGGGACTCTAGCATCTTGACACCCCTCTGCCACATCCTTGAATATCTTCTTGTATCTTTTATGAACAAAATTTGGCAAAATATCCAACAAGGATTGTTGAAGGGCTCATTTCTTTTCTTTGGGAGCTGGTTGTTTAGTTTTCTTACTTGTGGACTCAGATTTTTTAGGTGCCATAGTGTTTACACTTCTGTAAACTAGGGTTTTGTTTTATTTGATCTACTGAACCAACTAAATTCCTTTATCAACAGAATTTGGCAAAATATCCAACAAGGATTGTTGAAGGGCTCGTTTGTTTTCTTTGGGAGCTGGTGGTTCAGTTTTCTTACTTGTGGACTTAGATTTTTTAGGTGCCATAGTGTTTACACTTCTGTGAACTAGGGTTTTTTTTTCTTTGATCTACCGAATATCAACTTTTATGAAGAGATTGATGAAATTGACTTACCTGTGATGCAGGAGCATCCAGTGGTGTAAGGGCAATCTTGTATCACCCAAAAAAAATGTGTTTCAAAATTGTTGATGTTCTTTCCATTTCTTTTCAAAATTTGTGGTTATAGTTCCATAATCGCTTGAATAATGATGTAGAACTTTCAGTTTTTCCAAACTACTAAAAATAGTAACCTGCTATTTTTAGAAAGTTTGCATTTGGGCATGGATGGAAGTGAAAGTTTACAGGAAGTTACATAACAGAAATATAAGACCTTTGGCGAAGGAATCACGTAAAGATCATTTGTGAGATGAAAGATATTAAAGTTTCTGTTTCCTAAAAAATGCCTAAAAATTATTCAAACTCAGGTTTGAGGCACTAAACGCCCCCTATGGGCCCAAAAATGGCCAGAACTAGCTAAGAAAGTTCTTAGCGCATAGAGCACTTCGTGAGCTTTCTGACACATAAACCAATTCATCAATCGGACACTCGGATCAAAAGTTATGGCTCCCGGAAGTTGACCTATTTTTGGAGGGAGATGCAAATTTCAAAATTAGGTTGTTGGCCACCAAAAAGGCTATTGATAACCATTTTTGGGAACCCTGGGCAGTGGTAGAGTTAAGGGGGCAAGTGTGGAGTCAAGAATAGGCGGGAAAACAAAAACCCTAGTTGATTTGGGGTTACAGAAGGTAGATGATTCTAGAGTCTTGGGAGAGGAAGCTATAATGTGTTGCAGCCTGCAGAGGATTGATTCCTCTGATTGTAATTGAGCTTCTGTAATGTAATGAGTTACCCAGATCAATAAAAGAAAGTTCTATTTTTTGTGTACTATTTTTGTTGGTTTTTTTTTTATGATTTACCCCCTTCATCAACCTGGTTGAATGAAGTTCGCAGAACACACTTCACAGCTTAAGCTTGTAGTCACTAAACACCTTGAACCTGTTCGAATGAGGAAATGCAATGAAAATCCCAAATTTTATTCAATTACAAATCTGATCACATCGCCATTACTCTGTGTGTGCCAAGAGATTGGCAAATCTACATGCTTCTAGTGCTTCAAACATAGACCGTTGATCTTCATAGATTAGAGGGGCAGAAATCTTCACAAGCTTTGCAGTCATATCATTAATTACCGCATCCCCGTGGTCATAAATGATGATCTTTGTGGGGTGACAGGACAACCACCATAGCATTGAATGCTTATCGCACTACTTTACAATTATTTCATTTATTCCATGGGATGATGAGAAGCCAGACCATGATGTTTTGACATCTTATTGCTCTATCGTCAGCTCAACTTCGCCTTGTCACGGGACCGCAGTGACACTTAGCAGTCACTTCTTATCATTCACAGTTTACTGCTACCCCAAAAGTTCATTGGACTTACCTCTGCGGGGTAGAGGGATGCAACTTGTTTCCTCTAACTGTTACCGCAGCCCCACAAGCCTAGTGAAATCACTACTGCGGGGTAGCGGGGAGTGCCTTGTCAATTTAGTTGCTACCACATTACCGCCAACCTTTGATTTGACTATTGCGAGACTATGGGAGATGGTTTACATTACCTTCATTGCTTACCACTAGCCTGCAAGACCATCATGGAGCTATTGCGGGGCTTTGGTGTGTTACCTATCACTTTAGCCTTTACCGCTATGCTGCAAGTTATCTTCTTGTCTGCCACAAGATCGCGGTGAAATATTACATGTTACTTAAAGCTCTTGCCGCGATACTGCAAGCCTTCTCTAGGACCACCGCAGGGCTATAGTAATGGATCTTTGTATACCGCAACACTGCTAGTGGATTTTTTACGTGCTGCGGGGAAGCGATAACATGTTCTTTATTTCCTTTGACCCCCGCACACCTACTAGGACTATTTGGATATGCTGCAAGGTTGCAGTAAGAGGAAAAACCACTTTCTATGGCCAAAATACAAGGGGTTTTCACATGGATATGATATGAAATATATATGAAGGTGGTCAGATGACTCCTGGAATAATTGCAAAAGGAATATGGACCCTTATGGTGAACTCTATGGAAATGAAATCTATGAAACCTAGTGGGTCAAAGTGAACTTTGAATGGTCCTAATAGTCCCAATCCTATAAAGAACCCTGACAGGCTATCGTAAGGTCCTAACACTTTAGTTAAAAATATGTCAATTATTTTCACCGGGTAGTGTCTAAGGCTATATGCAATAGGGGATATTTTTGGACATCTCACTTAGTAATAGATTTTCTAAATTTTTGAAAAGATTAAAACATAATCTAAAATAGAAAAAGCATGAAAAATTTAAGCTTGAAAGCATTTGAATTCCTAATCTAGAAAGCATGTAAACTATCTAAGAATCAACACTTGCAGTTTAACTATGAATTCAAAAACAAAGGCAACTAACTACTAATTGAAAGTACATTTGACATTTTTAATCAATAACTAACAATAGATTTATGAATGAAATGGATGCTCTAGAAATTTCAAGTGAATAGAATTTCAAAGATCATTAACTTAAAAACCACAACTTGCAGGAACACATAACAAAGCTAAACACAAAGTGAGATTGATCTAAACAGAACATGCACAAAATAAAAATAACAACACCAACAATAAAATACTTATCTATTCTATAATCCCTCGAGTGGCCAGCTCTTGTGAGATCCTATTATCAATTCAAATCACATTCAGTACTTCAACAGCTCCAAAGTAAATCCCATTCATATTACTGCCATTGCTCAGAAAAGATTACTCAGAATAAAACTGGAGATATTCATTCATGTCATAAAAGTATCATAGAATGCAAAACATAGCTGAACAACCCTTTTGCATTGTATATCAGAATATAACATAACATAGCATAACATATCCTTGTTTTGAGAAACTATATATATATTGTACTGCTATAAAATCCTAAATTTCAGATGGCAGGTAAATGCCATTGAAGAAGTATTTAAAGAAAAATAAAATTACAAACTAACTGGATGTCTTTGAAATTAAACACATTAAAGGCTCTGAGTGGAGCTGTAAAGTCTTAAGTATGCCAAACAGAAAATAACAAAATTGCCAACCAAGTCTATGATGTATGCCTAAATTTCTGGCGCCCTAAAATTCTGGCGCTTTGACTTCAGCTGCTTTGAAGTCCACTCCTTCTGTTAGATGATACATGGAACCTTGCATAATTACACAAGCTCTACAACAATTAAGTCAACATTAGTGGCTAATTTCAATCAATTTGAAAGTAAATATTTATACATCATTTTATGAAAAATAGATAAATATTGTTTCTAAAAATAAACAAATTTGCATGGCTAAGGTGATTGGTCAGGACAAAAAGGGTTATATGGCTTGTTATAAAAATGAGGTTGTTTATACCTCATCAAACCTCAAGTATACTTGTGTCACAGGGATATTAACTTGCATGGATATTACTTTTCGTAATATCTAAACCTTATCTTAACATCCCAGTCTTGATGACATCACTTCATCTCACTACAATGAAGTAGTCTCCTCCTATTGATGTTACCTAAACATTTTGACTAGATGGATATCCTACACTCATAATGTCTAGCATTTAACTTAGTATTCACATCCCCTCGTTTAACCAATGACGCGATACCACCTGTCCATATAGATATCTCGACTTACCATGAACACCGTTTGAACCTGATGGTGAATCTTCAGTCAATGATGGTTGAGCTAACCCACACTAACATCATCCAGATATTTCCTATCCAAATATCCATAAGGATACTTCTCACGAGATATCCATCCTCACATCCCCATGCTTTTTTGTATTTAATGCTAGTTAAAAGCCGTTGGCATTTAAATTTCAACGCATGCCAACAGACACCTGTAGTGATCTCCTGTGATCTCGTCAGATAAGGCTGTTAAATCTCCTCTAAACCATTAATAAGCCCTAAAATCATGATTTGACTAAGTTAAAAGGAGATTTTGTTATCATAATTGACATAATTGCGCTCAAAATTCATAATCTCACTGCGATAGAGCCTATTGTGAACCAGAGCTACAACAAAAAGTGAGTTGCAGAAGAGCATCCTATCCATTGCATCAATTTGATCATCATCACTTCAATTAAAGGTTAAAGAATGTGTTTAAAGTTACATATAAAATACTACTCTCCTGGTTATTTCCATAGGGTTGTATCATGTTCATACTAGGTAAAGGGGTAGATGATGAATTACCATGGTATTTATGCAATGTCTAGTTCAATTCATGGGTTCAAGTATCTTGTCTCTTTCCAAAAACACAAAGAATTAATATGCCCTAACCCTAGAAAAGTATATATTATTGTTTGAGACCCACGTGTTTGGTTTACAGGACATAATATCTCAACCAATGATGGATAAATGTGATGTAGAGTTCAAACAGGACATGTTTCCAAAATCACATAGCACTTGCAACAAATAGGGTTTTGCAGAGGACACACACTGCAGTGCTATGAACATTAAAGCCTTCAGGGCAAGGATAAATGGCAGGGAAGATCATCCTGTACTAAAAAATATAGTGATGTCAGGCATGTACTATGCAGTTAGTTTCCCATATGCTACGGAAGCTCTGGAACTCCTGATTGCATGTACTCAGAAATACAATGTTGTCACTAGAAGAGTTGAGAAGCAAGGGAAGGTTTATGCTGATTTGTCTGTGGACGACATAATTGAGGCCTTCAATTTGCCAACATCCAGGGGGATTTATGTGCCAGATCTAGAGGCCTTGGCCAAGGAATACAATACTAATCTAAAGGATTGCAAGAAAGTTATCTTCCTAGGGTGGAGAGATTTGGCCAGTAAGGCCACAATAATGGCTAAAATGCGACAACATATTTATAAATATGATTTTAATGCAGAAGTGCAGTATATGATTTTCTAGTTGAGCAGGATGAATGGGATGACAAACTGTGGAAACTTTAAGCCATGGATGTTTGACTTGATCAAGATGGTCATCGAGAACAAATATGGAAAGGTCTAATGGGATAAAATCAGTAGTGATGCCCTTTACAATCAGATGGTAAAATGGAAAAAAATGAAAGATAGGGTGTTCAAAATGACCTCATATCTAGTATATGCCTGTGTAGCCAAAGGGACTTTTGATGGCCTATAGACAATAGGAAAGATGTGTAGATTGCCCCATGAGAAGACTCCCTAGAGCACTACCCTCAGTTGGAGAGGATACAATTTGTACAACATTATAGGATTGTAAATGACTATTTTATAATTCACATTGTTAGGCTCTTGGAAGGAGATCAAGCCAAAAGATTTTCAATAGGAGCTACTAAGCTGATTGACGCATATAGTTCTTGGTTCATATAGGCCAAAACCTACTCCTATATTTAGATGGTCAACCAATCATGTTAGCAAGGTATCCATCTAACAAAGTAGTCCTAATGGAGATGGTGAGGTAGCAAATCCCTCTATTTGAACTTTCTAAGAGGAAGGAAGGGAAACCATATAGAAAATTTCCTACAGAAAGTGTCTAGTTCTTGGTAGAAACTATGGATAATGCCAAGTATGTTGAGTCAGATTAGAAGAATTTGAACTTACAATTGTTTCCATTGGCTAGGGATTATGACCCTTATCACAGGGTTGAGAAATGCTTTAACAAGAAATACAAACACATCATGCACCTAGAAGATTACTGGGCAGACTACAATGATGAGTATGAGGTAAGGAAAAGAGGATATCAGAGGTTAACATTGGACCAGATAAGGACCATCAGACAACTAGAGATCCCTCCCTAGCTCAAGAAGGATGATGGTGATATTATAGACCCAGAGTGTGAAGAGAAGAAGATATATAATGACACCATATCCTCTCCAGTTTTGACACAGGGAGATGAAACATCAATTGATGTCCTTACTGCCAAGGTTATGGCAATGACCAAGAACTAGGTCGCAAAGAAGGTCAATGAATTGAAAGAAAAAGGTGTCATTGTCACCTATGATCAGAAGAGAAAAAGGAAGGAAAGGGAAGAACCAGGGTATGATGACTTCCTGGTACATAAGAGATAGGTCCTTGAGACCAAATTGGTGCAACCTAGTACATCTAGAGTTGCAGATCAACCTACTTCAGAGGGAGTGTCATTGGTATATTAGCCTCCATCACCTCCTCTAGGTTCTCCAATCAGAGCAATTCCTATATCTATGTCCCAGGTGCCAGCCATGGAAGAGGAGGAAGACATAGATAAGGAAGAGGGAGATCATGCCCTAATTGGGACATTACTTGGGAAAGGAAAGGATATGCTACAAGGTGTCAAGGTTCTTAGACAAAGCAGATATCAAGACCCTCTCATGAGAGGAGCCATACCATCTTCTTTTACTACATCATAACAACTTGACCTAGCTTTGAATGTGGTCAAGGAGTTGCAGCATGATATTCTTGCTGAGAACATAATCAAGGTGAAGACAAAGATGGCACAAGAGGCTAAGAGCCAAGCATTGGGGAAGGAAGCAGCTACATATTTCCCATTAAGTGGGATAATTGATCTTACAGAAGATGATGTGGTGATAGGTACAACCAATCATCCCATTGAGACATTATTGTAGCATTCAGAATCCATAGTAGGAGGGGTTGCCACAAAAACACATGATGAGAGTGTTGACAAAATAGAGCCCCCTGAGGTTTAGGTATAGATGGGACCTCTTAATGAGTTGATTGAAAATGTAACTCATCCAAAAGTCATAGACCTGACATATCAACATGAGAATATAGAGGCAGAAGGAGAAGGTGCTAAAATTCATAAAGCACTAGAGGAAAACATCCAAATGGATGTTGACAAGATAGATGGAAATGACCATGATAAAGAAGCACAATAGAACATCTAGGTACTTGGACAAGATATTGAGATAGAAAGAAGAATGGACAAAGGTCTTCAATGAGAACAAGTGCTAGAACCTCCTTAGGATAATCAACCATCAGTTGAGCAACAAAACATCCAACAGTATAGATGCATGAAGAGAAAGTAGAAAATATGCCTAAGGATGGTGTAGATCAAGATAAGCAGGAGAATATAGTACATGCAGATCAGCTACCCCCTAACCAAAGAAAAGACAATCTAGAACCAGAAAAGGATAAACTAGATGCTCAAGTGGAGCAACAAGATCAAGCAACATCTCGGCCTAATACATTGTCATGGATATTATCAGAGGTAAGTCAACCCCAAGAACAAACGACCCCTTTTGATTTCAAATTGTTGTTCACTTTGGATCCATCAAATCCCAAGAGGGAAGCAAGGGCAGTATCTATGATTAATCTTGTGACTGGGAAAGGAATAGCTCAGGTAGTTGTCCCCATAGTAGAAAAGACCAAGGGAGAAATTAGGGCTAAAGAATTCCAGGTAACACAAATTGATCTGGGTCATCCTACCACAGACCAAGAGGTCCAAGAGCATATTGAGAACACTAGAGCTATAGTAGCTAGGATAAAGAAGTTGAAAGCAAGAAAGAAGGAATTAAAGGAGTAGAATGCTCAACTACAACAATTCATCCAAGGACTGGTGAAGCCTGACAGCTTAGCTTCCACCCTACAGGCTGTAGAGGGGCCTATTGCTCTAACATTGATCAGTGAAGAGGAAATAATAGGCTTGGATGTTCAAAAGCATCAAGCTCAAGTCATGAACAAATGGTTCATGAGATTCATGACCTTACAGGAGAAATTAATAAGGACATCCATGTCCAATTGGGACACATTGTACACTTTGAAGAAAGGTACTGATTCTTTGAAGGGTGAATTCTCTGTAAGGACAAAGCAATGTAATTATACATTGGATAAGATTAAATAAGCAAAAGGGATGATAGATGAAGAGTTGTTAACAAATAAGATTGTCACCAATATGACTCTTCCCATATTAGACACCTGGATCATAGAGCTACAATTTAAGATGGAGGTATTGAAGGCAAGCATGTCCCGAGTAAGAGATACCCAAAATAAGATAAATGATATACTTTTTGATGAAATGAAAGTGTTAGAATAATTATTGGATGATTTTGTTTAAGAAGAAGCCATGCCAGATGTGGATGAAGCTCTCTGGATATTCAAAGATAAATTCAAAGAAGTGGCGGAGGACTTAGTGAATCAGTTCACGAAGGATGTCATGGATGAAATGGTCGAGCTAAGTGTAAAGGTGAAAGCATATGGCAAGGAAGCAGAGAGAGAAGAGACACTATGATGAAATCCTTGGAGGAGCAAATAGGAGCACTAAAATATGCTAAGGCCTGAGCCCAAGCAATAAATAAGCCTCAGATAGATGTACTGATATTAGCATACGACAATCATAAGAATTTGGAAATAGGGATGCTTTTCCTTGATGGATTGGATGCATCTGAGTAGAGGATATATTGTAAAGATGACACCCTGGTGTTGTTTGTCTCTTATACCACTTGATTGCTAGTTTACTAGGTCGAAGATGAGAGAATATTCTAATCTACCAGTTGTACGCCACCAGATTGATTGCCAGCTGGCAATCATGTGCCACTGTTCTTTGGGACCATTTGATCATTTTGAACCGATTCTGACCGTTGGCTTTTTGTAACTATATCCTCTCCTTGTCCTATAAAAGAAGGTGGATTGTCATTTTGTAGATCATTAGAAGCTTAATTGAGACTGAATTATTGAGTTTCATGGTTCTATCTCAAGGTCAATTATATACTTGTATTCTCTTGCATATTTGAATGAAAATGAAGATTGTTGATTACAAATTATCTTACATTTTGTGTAATCTATGAATGATATCTGGATGTGTAACCATGGATTGTTGCACTCTCTTGAGGTGCATCTGCAAAGTGTATATGTTTTCATTCTTTACCCCTGATGATTCACATCGATCATATGTAGTTGTGGAATGTCTAGGCAAAATATGGTTTAATTTTATTCACTTTCATGAAAGTATCTAGAATGCATGTGGATCAATGACTGAACTTCATTTAATTTCATTGAATTAGAATGTTTTATTTCAATTTCTTTAGATTTCATTAAATCGCCATCATCAAACTACAAATATTGACAAATGAAAGCAGAACTTAATAAATATGCTGACATCTGTAGATACATGAATATCATATGCATATTAGAACAAACTGCATGTAGAATTGGAAATATCATGTAAATACTTAAGAATAATGACAAAGATCATAGAAATATCTACCTATAGGCATGTTATTTAGAAGAATTCATAGTGTAGAAACAAAATCAAGTGCAGATTAGTTCCAATTCAACTAAATTTAGAAGAACTAATCAAAGTTATGCACATCATAATGAACAAATCTTAACCAGAGTGAAAATCAAAAGAATTGATCAGACTTAACATAAATATCTACATAATTTGGTCAGATATTGTAAGATTTAACATCAATTTGTTGAGAATTTATATAGAATAGGTGAAATTGTGTGAATATTTACATATCTGGATACAAATTACCTTGAAATTCATGCGTAAGGCCCCTAAAATTTTTAACAACAATTCACATCAATCGACTGAGAGATTATCAGAATATCATGTTTTGATCAACAAAGACTTGGAATCATTAATTTATCCTAGATTAATCATATTCTTCAAGAAGATAAAGGTTTTTTTTGTGAATTTTTATCATTGTTAATATGACTAACAATCGTACCAATAATTTTTGGCACTAGAAGGGCAAAGCAACTTGATTTGAGGATTTGTCATCCTGATATCATTTCCTGCGCTCTTGTGAGAAGATATTTTCAAAATTTTCAGCAATACTCTGAATCCTATGTATTTGTACATAGATTCCATCTACCTTGGATAATTTAAGGAATTTGATCGCAAATATCTCATCCTTGTGGACATTCACCCTGATATTTGTGGACAGTTGTCTAGATTTCCAAAGTTTGAGTTGGTATTTGCATTCTTTGCAAATATTCTAGAAATATCTTATCATCTGAGCTAAATATCCATAAATATCAACTCCAGAGGAGTAATTACCTATATATTTGCAAAGATTTGGTTAGTTTACTACTTAGCTCTAGATCCTTTGACATCTATGTTCATTAGGAGGACAAACCCTGTCATCATATCCTTGTCAAGAGCCTTTGAAGAAGCTGTCAAAGTTAACTAGCAGTTAATACTAGGTCTTGCACCTAACTTAGGATATGATGCATATCCTAGTCACCCACAGGCTATTGGAACTTTGATGGCTCTAGCTTTAATGTCTAATTCATTGCAAGTGCCTCCACTTAGCATTATGCCTCCTTAGGGAAATGGTTAGATAATACCTCACCCTGGACATGCACCTTAGGATGTTACACAGAATAATAATGATAGTTCATTCTTCTAGCCACATTAGGACATTGTAGTAGCTAAAGTACAGAAAGAAAAGGATGATATTAAGGAGATATTAGCCCAGTTAAGAAAGTTGACTACTGATGTCACTCATTTGAGAACTCAAAACTTTTATTCCCAATCTAATGTACAAAACAAGAACATAGGATATCCTGATAGAGGATATGGTAATAATAATGAAAGATCTTGATATCCTAATCATGGTTATAACAATGAGAGGAACTTCAACAATAGTAATAATATTTCACCTAGGCCTCCAAGAGTATGGAACACCCAGCCAAACAATGGTTCATTACCTTCACCTCTAGATAACTAGCCTCCTGCTGAACCTAAGCAGACAACTAGAGTTAATTTGGTAGAGGTTGCACTTACTAATTGGTGTAGGATTGATGTAGGAGCATCCTTAGTTCAAGAGAAATCTTGCATCAACCAAAAAACATTTGCATTTTAGTTTGTTTCTTTTCATTTTTAGTTAGTTCAATCAGTAGTAGTTTCTATATTTTGGTTCGCATTCTACTTTAGTTGCATTTTAGATCTTGTGGATCTGGATTTAGCATCTAGACATATTCATGCACATCATATCCAAATATCAGATCATTTGGATCAGGTACCAGTAAGATATCGCTATCAAAAGATCAACTATTTTCTTAGAACAGAGCATCCTAACAGTCTCATAATATTAGCTAAAGATGAAGACTTGCGGAGCACCTTACAACTTGCAGAGCTAAATTACACATCATTCAATGTTGTTTGGTTTGTGGCTGACCTTCCCTAAGATCCGCACATCATTCCATTCATTTGTGGAGGAGTTCCACTCATTGAGGTCTGACCTATCCATGTACACACATTACAACTCTTCATTGGAGTTTGTGATCTTCCTTAGTCAACACAAAGGAATCTTATATTTTGGAGATAATATATATTGATGTAATAGATGCCTAGGAAAGTAGTTTTTAGTTCTAAGTTGGATAGTTTGAATTTTGTGCGAAGGAGATTCAAAGATTTATCTTGTGCATATTCTGTAATTCTATCATCAGGCTTGTGAGCCCTAATTGCAAGTCCGCATGTTGCTGACAAATTTGTATTTGAGTTCTATGATATACTAAATGACTAAATCTAAAATTAGTTTATATCTTTGAGTTATTTCCATTGCATTTACTCTAGCTACATGGTCTGGACAGTTCACTTTGTGGACCCTCCTAACCGTGACTACACCAAGTGGCATCAGAGTAAAAGTTCAAATCTTTGGGAGAAAATTGAGTGAAGTTGGTGAAGTGTTGGCAACCAACTGCTGACTATGAGGAAGTTGTCACCTTGTGGTCCAATCACCAAATTAGAGGTAGTTATGCTTGATCCTAGGAAGAGATGCTAGTGAGGAGAATACTTGTTGTTAGCACTATGTCTAGAAGAATGGATGAGATGATGGAAATGATGAAAATAATGCGAGTTTGGTTGGATGCTATTGAAGAAGATTGGAGAAGAGGACTAAAACCTAGACCTAATGTTAAAAGTGATGATGAGGAAGAATTTCAATCCACTTATCAAAATGAAGTAACCCTAGGAGATGAAGAAGAAGAATTAGATCAAGTGAAGATGTTGCAAACTATTTCAAAGATTGGGAAAAGACCTACAGTTGATGTACCAAATTACATTGGCAATTTGAACCTAGAGGAATTAATTGATTGGATAAATGACATGGAAGAATACTTTGAGTATGAGGAAATTGAAGATTCAGAGAAGGTGAAATTTGCAAAGACAAAGTTGAAAGGACATGCTGCTATATGGTGGAAAGAAGTTCAGTTGGATAGAAACAAAAGAGGAAAAGAGAAGATTACAAAGTGGGATAGAATGGTGACAAAATTGAAGAATTAGTTTATACTTGCTGACTATGAGTTGGAACTGTTGAAGAGATTGCAAAACCTAAGACAAAAGGAGAAAGCTGTGGAGTACATTGAAGAATTCCATAAGATGATCATAAGGATAGGACATAGTGAAGCAAGCAAGGAGAAAGTTGCTAGATACATCAATGAATTGAGATTGAACATTCAAGAAGAACCGAGTTTGGTGAGGATGACCACACTGGAAGAAGCCTATCAATTTGCCCTAAAAGTTGAAGAAAAGTTGAACAAGAGGCATGATCAGAAATAGAGAGGCAAAGGAGGTAAATTTTAGAGAGGTAGAACATTTTATGGAGGAGAGAGGTCATGTGCAGAGTAGAACAGACAAGAGAACACATTCAAGCAAGAGGATAGAGATAACAATGCATACTAGAGAGATGACAAAACTTTCTACCACAGAGGAAACCCTAGTCCATACCGGAGTGAAGGATACATAAGAGAAGGAAGAGGACCTAATAGCAAAACATTTAGAGGAACCTGTTTTAAGTGTGAAGGTGAAGGACATAGAGCATTTGAATGTAATCAAGGAAGTACAAGCAAGAGAACATAGAGCAATGGAAGAGTAGCCTATGTTGAAGAGGGACCTATTGGATCACCCAGTTCAGTTGGTAAGCCCAAGAAAAGAGAATCACTTGTCATGAGGAGAGCACTATTTCAAATAGAGACAAACACAGAACCACCATAGAGGAAAAGTTTGTTTAGAACTAGATGCAAATCAAGAGGTAAATGTTGTAAAGTTGCAATTGATAGTGGTAGTTCTGATAATTTAGTTTTAGAGAAGATGGTGACTAAGATGAAGTTGGAAAGACTAAAACACCCTAAGCTATATCAGTTAGAATGGATTCAGAATGATCATAAGGTACTGGTGAGTGAACAATGTTTGGTAAAATTTCATATTGGATCTTATCATGATGAAGTATTGTGTGATATTATGCCTATGGATGTATGTCATATTTTGTTTAGTAGACCTTGGTAGCATGATAGAAAGGATATACATGATGGGAGAAATAATACATATACTATAACATTGAATGGAAAGAGAATTACTTTGATTCCTTTGGAAGATGATCTTAAGAGTGAAGTATGTGGGAATGCTAGAATCTGTTTGGTAGATGGAAGAAAATTTCTGGATGGTTTGAGAAATGAGAATATGTGTTATGCTTTGATTCCTAAGAAGCCTGGCACCCTGAAGATGGAAGAATCACAATCGGAGGAGATAACTGAGTTACTGATAGAGTATGAAGATATCATATCAGATAATGTACCTGAAGGATTGAAACCAATCAGGAGTATTAGTCATCACATGGATCTTATACCGGAAGCTAGTTTTCCTAACAAAGTAGCACACATAATGAGACTGACATATAATGAAGAGTTGAATAAACAGATACATGAGTTGTTGAGAAAATGTTTCATCAAAGAAAGTTTGAGTCCTTGTGCAGTACCTGCAGTGTTAGCACCAAAGAAAGATGGAGAATGGAGAATGTATACATACTCTAGAGAAATAAACAAAATCACAGTTAAGTATAGATATCCTTTTCCTAGGATGGATGATATCATGGATTGTTTGAGTGGAGAAAAATACTTCACAAAGATAGACTTAAAGGGTGGATACCATCAAATCAGAATTAGAGAAGGTGATGAATAGAAGACTACTTTTAAGACAAATGAAGGACTATATGAGTGGTTAGTGATGCCTTTTGGATTGACAAATGCACTAAATACTTTCATGAGGTTGATGAATGAAGATTTAAAGAAATTCTTGGGTAAGTTTGTTATTGTATATTTGGATGACATTTTGATTTTCAGTAAGACAAGAAAAGAACATTTATGGCACCTAAGACAAGTATTGTAGAGACTGAGAGAAGAGAAATTGCTGATAAACATCAAGAAATGTAGTTTCATGAAGGAAGAGTTGGTATACTTGGGATTTGTGATTTTTGCAGAAGGATTGAAGATGGACCTTAAGAAAGTGAGAGAAATTATCAAATGGCCTACACCGGAGAGCATTGGAGAGGTCAGATCATTTCATGGATTAGCTAGTTTCTATAGGAAGTTCATCAAAATTTTTAGTTTAATATGTAACCCTATGACAGAGACAATGAGAGGTGATAGAAAAGACATTAAGTGGACATAAGGAGCAGACAAAAGTTTTGAATTGTTGAAGTAGAAAGTGACAGAGCAACCTGTTTTGGCATTACCAGATTTCAATAAGGTATTTCAAGTAGACTGTGATGCAAATGAGAATGCAATTGGAGTAGTGTTAAGTCAAGAGGGTAGACCTGTAGCATATTTTAGTGATAAGTTGAATGATGCAAGGAAAAGATATTCAGTTTATGATCAAGAGTTCTATGCCATAATTCAAGCCTTGAAGAAGTGGAGACATTATTTGTTGCCTAAGGAGTTTGTGTTGTATATAGATCATCAAGCTTTGTAATATTTGAACAATCAAGGAAAGTTGAATAAGAGAAATATGAGGTGGGTAGAGTTCATGCAGAGTTATACTTTTGTATTGAAGCATAGGAGTGGAAAATCAAACAAAGTTGCTAATGCATTGAGGAAAAGAAGGAACTTGTTGATAGAGATGAGAGTTGAAGTGTTGGGATTTGATGAATTGAAGAACATGTATGAAGAAGATCTTGATTTTGTAGAACCTTGGAAATCATGTAAGGCACCTGTTGTGACAGATAGGAGTAAGTGGTTGGATTATTTCATTTAGGAAGATATGTTGTTTAGAGGAAATCAGTTGTGCATACCTAGAAGTTCCATGAGACATAATTTGATCAAGGAGAAGCACAGTGGTGGATTGGCAGGACATTGTGGCATTGATAAGACAATGGCTTTGGTAAGTGAAAATTACTTTTTCCCTCAAATACATAAGGATGTTAGGAAATTATGCAGAGTTGTAGAGTTTGTCAATTTGCAAAAGGGAGTAGTTAGAATACCAGATTGTATAAACCTTTGACAGTATCGAAGAGACCTTGGGAAGAAATAAGTATGGATTTCATAATGGAATTGCCAAAGACACAGAGAGGACATGATTCAATATTTGTAGTGGTGGATAGATTTTCAAAGATGACACATTTCATACCTTGTAAGAAGACAATTGATGTAGTGCATGTGGCTAACCTTTTTTTCAAGGAGATTGTGAGATTGCATGGATTGCCTAAGAGCATAATTTTAGATAGAGATACAAGATTTCTTGGATACTTTTGGAAGACACTTTGGAAGAAGATGAAGGTAGATTTGAAGTTTAGTTCATCATTTCATCCACAGACCGATGGATACATAGAGGTAGTGAATAGGAGTTTGGGAAACTTGTTGAGATGTTTGGTTGGAGAGAAGGTAGGAAATTGGGATTTGATTCTTTCACAAGTAAAGTTTGCATATAACAATTCAGTAAATAGGAGTACTGGAAGAACACCATTTGAGATTGTGATAGGAACTAACCCTAGAGGAGTTGCATAATTAAGAGATATCAGCATGGAAGACAAGAGAAGTGCAGAAGTAGAAGAATTTGTAGAACACATGGAGACAATACATAATCAAGTTAAGACACATTTGGAGGAGATGAATAGTAAGTATAAAGAGTAAGCAGATGGGAAGAGAAGACACAAAAAATTTGAAGTTGGAAATGAAGTGATGGTATATTTGAGAAAAGAAAGATTTCTAGTTGGGACATGTAACAAGTTGAGGATGAAGAAGTTTGGACCATGTAGGATACTCATAAAGTTTGATTCAAGAAATGCATATGAAGTTTACCAAAGATATTCGGTATATCACCTATTTTCAACATTGCAAACCTATATCAGTATCATGAAGTAGAGTTCAATGATAGAATTGAAGAAGACTTGAAGAAGAAGTTACCACAACAAGCACTAGAGTAGATTGAAGACATTTTGGACAATAGAGTTTGGATGCAGAACCATAGGAAGGGAATACAAAGAATATCTTGTGAAGTGGAAAGGCAGACCGAAAGAAGATTCATCATGGATTTCTTAGGCTGAGGTGGACCATTTTGGTTTTCCTCCAGCCCCAACAAAGTGAGGGACTCACTTTTTTCAACAACCCCAGATGTCTAATGTAGGAGCATCCCTGGTTCAAGAGTACTATTGCATCAACCAAAAAACATTTGCATTTCAGTTTGTTTCTTTTCATTTTCAGTCAGTTTAGTTAGAAGCAATTTCTGTATTTTGATCCGCATTCTACTACAATTGCATTTTAGATCTTATGGAGTTGGACTTAAGATCTAGACACATTTATGCACATCATATCCAAATCTTAGATCATTTGGATCAGGTATCGATAAGATATCGCTATCAGAAGATTGACTATTTTCTTAAAATAGAGCATCCTGACAGTCTCAGATGATCAACTAAAGGAGAAGACTTACAGAGCACCTTATGACCCGTAGAGATAAATTGCACATCATTCAATGTTGTTTAGTTTATGGACAACCTTCCCTAAGATCTACACGTCATTCCATTCATTTGTAGAGGAGTTCCATTCATTTAGGTCTGACCTATTCATGTACACACATTACAGCTCTTCATTGGAGTTTGTGATCTTCCTTGGCTGACGTGGAGGAATCTTATGTTCTAGAGATGATATATATTGATGTAATAGATGCCTAGGAAAGTAGTTTTTAGTTCTAAGTTGGATAGTTTGAATTTTATATGAAGGATCTTCAAATCTTTATCTTGTGCATATTCTGCAATTCTATCATCAGGCATGTGAGCCCTAATTACAAGCCTACATGTTGCTGGACAATTTGTATTTGAATTCAATGATATACTGAATGACTGAATTTGCAATTACTTTATATCTTTGAGTTGTTTATGTTGTGTTTACTCTAGCTGCATTGTCTGGATAGTTCACTTTGTGGACCCTTCTAATCGTGACTGCACCAAGGATGCATAATACAAATGCACATGATGAGTTGGACTGTCTGTAGTTCAAAATTGTAGCCAGCATATTCTAAGCTAAAGTGTTAAACACTGTAGGGGATGTACCTTTTCTTGAGGGTAATGAGATAGTACCTCTAGGATATGAGTTAGCTATGGTGCTTGAAAGTTCCTTTGGTCATCATGATCATTAGTTGATTATAACACATGAAAACTATACCCTAGCATGTGAGGAGTTAGCCTTGGCCTTTGAGACAAATTATGTTTTTCCCTTTGAGGATGAGAATGAGCCTGAATAAGAAGCTGAAGAGGTTCATGCATATCAACAATAGTATCAGGGAAGACCTAATAATAATTTGAGGAGCAATACTAATCACCCTACTGGTCCTTTGACCACATCTATTCCTCCTAACAATTTCAACACACCTCTAGATCCTAAGGCTAGTAATAATCTAGGACCTCCAAAGGTGAATACAAAATACTTTACACCACAAACAAGAGTAACAAAAGGTCTAAACTAGTTACTTGAATCTGACAAACTTGTTGCTTACCTTGTTGAGGAAATGAAGAAGATAAAGATCAGTCTATCTTTATCAGAGTTACTAAAAACCCCTGTCATTAAAAAAAGCTTTTTTGAAGTCACTAGATGAGCCTGTAGCTAGGGAAGATAGTCCTAGTCATATCCATGCTAGAGATCATACACCTAGAGATAATGTTGTTAAACCAAAAGTGCAAGCCATTGTTCATATTGTAGATCACAGATGTTCCTATACAAAGAAAAATTAGAGTCACCCCCTTTCCTACTCACACTTAGGATCTTTTGTAAGAACTTACACAATTGTCTCGTAGATTTAGGTGTCTCTACTAATGTGATGCCCTTGTCTATTTGTTAGGCATTAGGTCTGCATCCATCAAAATCACTCAAGAAAGTAACTCAACTAGACAAGTCTGAGGTTAGTGTGGTGGAAGAGTTGACACACATATGTATGCAATTGACATATGATCCTAGAGTGCAATACTACATAGACATTTAGGTGGTGGACATGTCTGACACACATGACATGCTCCTCAATAGAGATTGGTCCAAAACTTTAAATGGTTACTTAGATATAGATTTCTCTCATATGTGGTTGTGATGGAAAGGCGTCCCTAATCAACTCAAAATTGAGGCTAAACCTGGATGAAACATATGATTAGTCAGTATAATCAAAATAATAAAATATTACATGTGGATGTTGAGCTAGGGGTGTATTCACTAAGACCTCATGGAGTCAGGATAGAGGAAGTGTTGATGACGTCCTGTCATAGGTAGGAATATAGTGACAAAGAGGAAATTATGCCAGAGGAAGGCTTGATGAAAAAATCATATTATAGCTCAACTGATGAAGATGAGGTGGATCACTTCCTTGAATTTGATAAGTACCTATCCAAGGAAATCTAGAAGTGTCAATTGACAAGGACACCCATAGAAGATATCTTGATGACCAGATGGTGTAGGTTGCATGAAGATGCACATTTAGAAAGTGTATGTGAATCATGTCTAGATATGATTGAATTAGAAAGAATCTGCATAGAGGACAAGTTGTCATTGTTAGGGGTAAGTGAAATACTTGATGCCGACGATAATGATCATTTGTTGTTTTCTGCAGATGTAGAGAAACATGAACAAGAAGCACTTCAGGTAAATGTCTGGATGTCTAACTCAAAAGAGGTGTTATGTGACTATGCACATTCCAATGGTAATATAAGTACAATCATGCCAGAGACTGACTGTCTCATTAAGTCTAATTATGAGTTGTTAGATGAGGATAGAGGGTGTCATTTGACACAATTTAAAGAATTCTTGTCCAAGAAAATTTAGAGACACATTCTGCAAGGAATTCCATAACATCATGTACTAATTAAAGGATGGTGTAGGCTACATGAGGTTTCTTATTTAGAGACAACTTGTGCTCTGTGTTTGCATAGACTAAACAAAGAGGAGCAGTTGTGCTCAAGTGACAAATTACATAAAGTCAAGGATATTCCTGAAGATATAGAAAAAAAGAGTTGCAATATTTCCTGAGAAGGGATATGATGATATCAAGTTAATGAAAAGAGAAGGCACTCAGCATGATGATGCTCATAAGAAGTAGAAATAGGATGTTTCAGCTCCACCAAAACATCCAGATGTGGTGAAAGATGAACCACAGAAGATTAAATGGATATCTGTAGGAGCAGTTACACGTGCCAAGTAGAAAAAAGAAGGTCCTGATAAACCATCAATAGAGGACATACCATGGATCCTGAGATTTGATGGTTCCAAGTCAAAGCAAGGGGATGGAGTAGAAGTGGACCTCATTAATCTATCAGGGAAGTCATTCCTGGCAGCATACAAGCTACAATTTCCCTACATCAACAACGTGGCTAAATATGAAGCCCTGATACATGGTTTGTTGTTTGCCCTAAGAAAGAAAGTAGAGGTTCTACATGTTTATGGAGATTCAGAATTGGTAGTGAAACAAGTTAAAAACATTTATGCATGCAACTACAAAAGGCTATCTAGTTACATAGAGTCTGGGACTTGATAGAAAGCTTTGATGCTTTCAACATTATGCATATTCCAAGGGAACTAAATCACCATGCTGATGCACTAGCACAAGTAGCTAGTACCCTAGAACCTTTGCCCATATTAGGGATGAAGAGGTTCTCTATAGAGCTAGTGTCAACACCATATATTCCTAATAATGTCACCAATTTTTAGGTGTTTGATGATGACCAACACATTCTAGACTTTATTGCCAATAGAGACATATTTGAAGATCATATAGTAGATGAGAAGAATCTAGAGGACCATGTCTGGGAGGAAGAAGACATAATGGATCTACCTTGTAACAAGATTCCCAAGGGCATTATTGAACTAGAAAGAGCCTTTGATCTAGATAACATGATCAAACAGAAGGATCTTCCTAAGATAGATGGAGGGGAATATGCACCTATCAACATAGGATAGGGTGAAGATACAAGGAATGTCCTGATAGGTAAAGTTTGCACTGAAGAAGAAAGAACAGGGATAACTCAGGCCTTAAAATATTATATTCATGTCATTACATGGACATATGATGAGTTGAAAACTTATGACACATCCATTATAACTCATACAATTCCCCTAAAGCTTGATGCAAAGCCTTTCACGCAAAAAACAAAGATGGGTGAATGCTTTTCTAGAACCTCTCATTTTTAAAGAAGTCAAGAAGCTACTTGCTACATGGATCATATTTCCAATTAGGCATTCAACCTGGGTTGCTAATTTGGTTCTTGTCAAGAAGAAAAATGGAGACAAATGCCTATGTGTGGACTTTAGGAACTTAAATAGAGCATCAAAGAAGGATAATTATCCTTTGCCTTCTTTGGATGAGGTTCTCCAGATGGTAAACGATGCACGAATGATGTCCTTTCTAGATAATTTTTTAGGTTACAACCAAGTAATGGTGGATAAGATAGATGGATTGAAAACAACTTTCACCACTAAGTGGGGGATTTTTGCTTATAGGCGCATGCCATTTGACCTAATCAACACTAGAGAAACTTTCTAGTGAGCTATGGCTATAGAATTCAGAGGACTAGTAGGTCAATGCATCATGATATATATGGATGACCTAACAGTATTCTCAAAATAGAGAGGTGATCACATAGAAGACCTCAGAAAAGTGTTGAAGAAATGTGAACAATATGTCAATTCCCTGAACCCAAAGAAGTGCATTTTTGGGGTGACCACTGGAAAGTTATTGGGTCACGTCATATCTAAGAATGGGATAACTATTGACCCTACTAGTTTAGATTCAATAATGAAGTTGCAACTTTTAGGAAGCAAAAAAGAGTTGAAGTCTTACTTTGGTAAGATCAATTTCATTAGGAAGTTTATTGCCGGGTTTGCAGAGATCATAAGACCTCTCAATGCTATGCTAAAAGAGGATGCTAAGATCAAATGGACTCCTAAGGCAAAGGTAACATTCAAGGATATCAAGAAAGCCATTGCAGATGCCCCAGTCTTGATTAGTCCAGATTACACCAGAGATTTCTACATATACTCTTTTGCATTAGAACATACATGTGTAACTGTCTTAACTTAGAGGAGTGAGGCAAAAGAAGAGAAACCAATCATGTTCATGAGCTCCCCATTGAAAGACACTGATCTAAGGTATATGGATGTAGAGAGACATGCTCTTGCCTTAGTCAGAGCTGTAAAGAAGTTTAGGCATTATATCCTGAGAAGCAAAGTAATTGCAGTAGTACTAGATTCAATTGTAAAGATGCTCCTCATGTAAAGTGAACCAGGAGCGAATAGAGCTAAGTGGATTATTGTACTACAATAATATGATATGGATATAATACCTATGAAATTAGTCAGGGGACAAGCCCTTAGTCATATGCTAGTAGAGATAGATCCCAATTTGACAAGTCAACAATATGTAGTAGATGCAAAAGTACATGATGACTGGTACACCAATATCAGGCATGTCCTGATCACTGGGAGGTGTCCACCCAATATGCAAGCATTCTAGAGAAGAGCTCTAAGGATCAAGTCACATAAATACATGATCAAAGGAGGAGTTCTATTCAAGAAAAACTACGAGGGGATATACATCATGTGTTTAGACAAGCAAGAAGCTTCCAAAATCCTTCTTGAATTACATAATAAGTTTAGTACAACCCATGGATCACATCTGGCTACCACACATGCCATCTTGAGGGCTGGGTATTATTGGCCCACTACCTTCAAGGATACATCTGAGCACATCAAATTCTACCACATATTTCAAATTACTTCAAATAAGGAAAAATATGCAGCTCAACCATTACAACCTGTGATGGAGATGCACCCATTCACACAATGGGGCATGAATTTTATCGGTACAATTAATCCTCCATCCTCCACATGACATAGGTATGTGTTGACTATTACAAATTACTGCACTAGGTGGATGGAAGCCATTAGCAGCAAGACATGCACCTCAGATAATGTGATCAGGTTTCTTGAGAGTAACATCACCACTAGGTATGGAATTCCTTATGCTCTAGTTTGTGACAAGGGTCCTACTTTTGCATCTCTTAAATTTTCAAGTTGGGCATTTGATCATGGGATAATTTTAAAGTTTTCATCTAATTACTACCCCCAGGGTAATGGCCTAGCTGAATCAACCAATAAGAACCTATTGAATATCATTAAAAAGATAATTGAAAAGAACCCTAGGGAGTAGAACACTTTACTTAAGTATGCCCTATGGGTGGACAGGACAAGAATTAAGTCTGCCTTGGGAAATTCTCCCTAGTTGGTTTATGTGGTGGATCCCATCCTCCCTACCAACCTGAAAATCCCAACTTTACAGTTTGCACAAGAGTACCTAGGTATTGACAATAAACAAGAAGTCAGGTTGTTGCAATTGATGCACTTAGAAGAGAAACGAGACATGACAATTGATCAATTCGCTAAACATCAGGCTATTATCAAATGTTGGTTTGACAAAAGAGCTAAAGTAAAGGCTTTTAGGATCTCAGATTTGGTCCTATCATGGGACAAAGCCCACGAGAAGGAGGGTGAACATGGAAAATTTGATAAACTCTAGATTGGCCCCTTCCAAATATAAAATTTTTTAGGTTATAGCACTACAGGCTCAAGACTTTAACAGGTGAGGATGTTCCATTGCCAATCAATGGAAAATTCCTCAAACACTACTTTCAGGCCTAGGTAGGTCAGATCAGGATAATGTATTATATGTACACTTTGTATAGTTTTCTTTTATGTGTTTGCTTTGTTTGTGTGTTGTTGAGTCCCTGTTTTGGTTAGACAAGATAGTTCACCCTTCCACTTTAGAAAACTAGTAAGATTGTTAGAATTCAAAAAAGGAATACAAATTCTTACATAAGTTGTGACTCCTATTAGTTTAGGTATCTTTGATTAGGTATGTGATATCATGGTTATCAATGGTAACTCTCTTGTTCAAGGAGATCCTCATGAAATACACCTAACAACCTTGGATTTGTTGAAGCCACTAGTGTAGTGTTAAGTGAAAAATCTAAAAGTTTTCCCTTGCTACCATTGTAATTCTCAACCTAAACAAGCAAGTACCCACACCTTGTAAATGTGCTTACATGATCATATCATATGAAAATTGAAAACAAAAAAAGGAATATATTGAATATCAAAAGAAATAAATACTTAGGCCATCTAATTAACTCTACTAGGGCTATGGATGTTTGTCTGGCAGTGGGGCTCTACTTGGGATAATTGCAAAGATAACCTTGCCAGGGATACAGATGCGTTCTAGAAACAAGGCTCTATCTAGGTTGGCTATGAGGGTTAAATCAAACTATGTATCTTAACACCTATCACTAGTGTTTTCAACTCATCTTCAAGATGAAGAAAATGAATCATATGCACACACTTGATTCCTTCTCATTATATTATTATATTGATGAACATGATATCATTCAAGAAGGTCAAGATGCTTATATTTGATAAGAATTAGAATAGTATGTCCTAATTTGTCTTCATCTCTTGAAGTATTTGAATTTTGGTTCTTTTCTTTGGTGGTAAGTTGTTGCAACATGTGGTTACACAACACACCCCATTTTACCCCAACAAAACATGGACCCAATGTTTTTTTGCTTGGCTTTCTTATTTCCTTTGCTTTTGGGCAGTATGGTAAAAACCAGTAGTAAGTGAGTGTCAGGATCCCATCCTGTGCATGCCAAGACCTTATGATATAGGCCAAATTTTCAAAGTTGGAATTTCTCATCATAAACCCTGCCAAATAAAAGAGCACAAATTCTAAGCAAGTTTGCCTTTTGAAACACCCTAAAATTCCTTAAGACAAAGAAGTTACATGTGGTCAAAGTTCAGTCAACTAATCATAAGGATATTCACATGGCCATAACATCTAGATATTATCTTAATATCCTAACCTCTGTTAACATCCAGACATCAAATTTTAATGTACTTAGTTGACTAAATGTCACATGCATGGATTTTGGTTTAGACTCAGATATTAACTTAATATCTGAACCTAAAAGATCCATATCCTGGTGACGTCATATCACCAGCGTATATACATATTGGGGAGTTGCCATAATAATGGGTTACACTTTCTAGGAGATCCTGACTTTTTCTGAAATCACATATTTTTAGAAAATATATTGATTTAAGGCTTGAAAGGTTCCATTTAAAGGATTTTAATTGAAAAGGGTTTGATCAAACTCCCTTAGATTCAAACCCCCTTGGATAGAACCCCCCTAGTTTTAAACCATACCTATAATGGAGTCTCCTCTATACCTATCAAAATGCTGATAAAAAACCACTTTTGATTTACCTTTTGGGGGATCAAACGATTTCATTTAAAATTTATGTTTTGTAAGTATGTAGTCCTTATTATAAGCTTCCCAAAAAGTCTAATTTTAAATATATTTAATTTGATTATTATATTTATTTTTTATTTCTTGTGAATGTAGGTTTTTCACTGAACATCAAGTTCTCTATTCTACACACATGGAAAATTAGTAAATTAGTGAAAAAAAATTCTAAAAATATCTATGCCCTAGGTATTGATGTCCTTGTTTCAACAAAAAAATTGAATTTCGATACATACAGAAAAAGTTATGTTTTACGGAATACGCCTATGTCTAAATTATAATAGGTTTGACTTCAAATCTTAATTAAAAAAAAATTCAACAAAACATTATGAAACCAAATGCATGCCCTATATATCGGTGTTACCAATCTAAATTCAAAAGAATCAAAATTTTATCCTTTGTAGAAAAAAAGTTATGTGCTACAGAATACACATCACTTTAAAAAAATGTTGTTTACTATTAAAAAATAGTTATCAAAGGAGACACAATTTTTTTTATAATTTAACTCTAATTTTTTTTAAAAAAAATATTTGGAATCTACAAACAAAATCTCACAAATCATTAGTTTGCATCATCTTCAAATTCCTAACGGTTTAGAGGCTATAGGTGTCAAAAAGTGAAGATTTAGTTCAAAATGTTGATTTCAATGTCAATTTTGGCCAAAAAGTGTAAACCATTATTGTGGGATGACCCATTGCTTACATCATATGGACATTAACTTGGGTGAATATCTGGTTCCTTAATATCATGATCCTAATGATCTCATGTTGTCCCAATCCTATAAAGAACCTCGAGCATGCTTGCATCACAGGGATATTTGATGAAAGTAGATTGTCATTGATGTCAAAAAGGTGTTTGTATTGACAACAGTTGTTCATATTCTTCAGGTTGATATGTTGCTTCATGGCTAAGTCAGGAAATGCTAACTTGTTTGTGTTGGTCAGAGGATCAATGCTGAGTTGAGTTGAGTTGTGTTGGCCAGAGGATCTATGTTGTGTCGAGTTGGTTATGATCTTACTTCATGTTATGGTCAACTTCTTTCTTCACATGAAAGGGTTCAGATGCTTAGAAGGTATCATTTATGATTGACAAATTTGTAGGAATTGTTTGTTCATTCATGTTATTTTGATGTCTTCATGTGGGTGTTGGCATTGGTATGGATGTTCTTAATGTTCATGCTCATATTGGAATAATTGATGTGACTCTTGCATAAGTTTTTGTGGAGACTCAAAAGAACTTGGAAGCTCTCAATATTGCAGATGTTCTAACATTCATTGCTGCAACTAATGGTAAGCATTCAAAAAGGTATAGAGGACATGTCTTAAGTCTTATGGGCTCCTAATGTTCAAATGACATTTCATAAAGTGGGCACGAATATCTCATGCCATGTTTAAATGATGGTGAGAAAAGGCATGTTTTAAATATTCATTCAAAGGACTTTGTTTTATGAAGAACATTATTTAATGGGAGCTCCATTTATTAAATAGCATCAAATATTCATCTCAAAAAGTATTGAAATATATTTGAAGACCAATATTTAATGGGAGCAAATTGGAAGGAGAGCTCAAATTGCTTTATTTAATAATCTTATAAAGTAATTTAAAAAAAGGGGAGCATAGTTTATAAGCATGAGTGCCAAAAATGAGACTTTATTTAATATGTGTGATGGGGTGTTGAGATGAATATTCGATGCTATTTAATAAATGGAGCTCCCACTAAATAAGGTTCTTCATAAAACAAATTCCTTTGAATGAATATCTAAAACATGCCTTTGCTCACCATCATTTAACATGGCATGAGATATTCGTGCCCACTTTATGAAATGTCATTTGAACATTAGGTGCCCATAAGACTTAAGACATGTCCTCTATACCTTTTTGAATGCTTACCATTAGTTGCAACAATGAATGCTAGAACATCTACAATATTGAGAGCTTCCAGGTTCTTTTGAGTCTCCACAGAATCTTATGCAAGACTCACATCAATGATTCCAATATGAGCATGAACATTAAGAACATCCATACCAATGCCAACACCCACATGAATGAACAAAAAATTCCTACAAATCTGTCAATCATAAATGATACCTTCTAAGCATCTGAACCCTTTCATGTGAAGCAAGAAGCTGATCATAACCAACTCCACAGAACATAGATCCTCTGGCCAACACAACTCAACTCAGCACTGATCCTCTGACCAACACAAACAAGTTAGCATTTCCTGACTTAGCCATGAAGCAACATATCAACCTAAAGTATATGAACAACTCTTGTCAATACCAACACCTTTTTGACATCAATGACAATCTACTTTCATTAATCTCCCCCTTTGTCATTGATGGCAAAATTGCATTATGCAATTTTTCTTTCTCCCCCTTTTTGACATCTGATGACAAAGACTATTGTCTCCCCCTAAGAAAAATAACTCATAAAAATATTAGCAAGAGACTAGCAAATTATGCTGATATCAACCAATTGCTCACTTATTTATTGGATCACAAGCACTATCACTGACCTTGTTATCTTTCATACCAACCAAGAATTGAGATATCACTTACCCATGATACCACTAATCTCTAAAAAATTTAAGGCACTGAACACTTATCAATTTGCTGTCCTAAAATTATCCTTAAAGCTCTGTCCTTGCACATCTGCATCTTGAACAACATTTCAAACTTGAGAGAAACAAGACACCATGAAGCACACATCTAAAAAATTACATCCTTTCACCAATAAACATCAACATGAAGACTACACATCACACAATTCACAATTTATGATGACATGATGACCACAAAGAGATAATCAAGATTTCCATGATAGAAACAACATGAACTATCAACCTACAACCAATCTACTCTTGTACACACTTCTTGACATGAAAGAGAATGAAGACCATCTAAAAAGAATGAAGGCTATCTTGATGAATATCATCCTCTTGTTCCTTCACATGACAGCTTTTACAACACCATGTCAAATCTGATATATACAAAACCACTATCAATCCCTTTGCAAAACCAAATACAGAGACATATTCTATGAAATAACTTCTTTTATTTGCAACTTCCTCAACCAACACATGCTAACATCTGAAGAGAACTTCTTGAGAATACCCAATATCCATTATACAAATAAGCCTATCAAGATTTCACAACCTTCACCATCAACCTCTTCCTGCAACAACACTTTGCAAAATCAAATGCAGAGATAAGTGCTATGAATTGAATTTTACATTTTCAGCCACCTTAGCCAACACAAGATAATATCTAATAAGATTTTTTTGAAACATCTTAATCTCTTTGCCATGACAATCAATACTTCACAATCTCAAGATCACTTTGAACTGCAACACCATGACAACTTAATTTTTGTAAGTACCAACATGATATGACAAAGATAGAATCATTTATAAACCAAACTCTTTGTGAATTGAGCCCTTGAACTAATCACTTGTAGCACTTACATACACATATTGACAAACCTCAAACAATATCCTTCCTAAAACTTTTTGTGGATAATTATTAGGACATGAACAACTCCCCCTTACTTCATGCTCTCAATTATCCAACTAATGATGTAACTTGTGTAGGATACACAAGTTTAGGATCCTTCTTATCCTGACTTTGTTTTCTTCTCCAAACATGTATAGGCTTTTTCTTTTCTTTGCTCAATGTGTCTGCTCTAGATATCTTCAATTTATTCATGCAAAACTGTGCCTTATGCCCAAAATTATGACACTTAAAGCATGTAACATTATAACCAATTAGAGGAGTAAATGAATCATATCTCTTTGAAATGCCAAAAGTACTTCTATAATCATATCTCCTATGCATCCAACAGTCTCTTTCTATGTGACCAATTTGGTTACAATTGTAACATATTTCATTAGAACTCTTATTTGTCATTCTAGAAAGACTTTTGTTCTTATGCCACTCAACATTATTTCTAGCTGAGTCTTACAATCTCTAGCTCTATGACCATAGATATGACAAGAATAGAAATAACCATGAAATTGAGAATAATTATACCTTATTGAATGGTATTACCTGACAGGTGGAGGTTTGTTTGTTCTTTCTCTTCCAACATCTTTCTTTTTGTCTTCCTTAGAAGCAGCTGAATAATAATTCAAGTCTCTCTTCTGCCAAGGAGCATTTCTGACTATGGAACACTCTCCTTCTTCAGTACTCTTTTCAAACAGTAGATTCTTGTGCAACTTAGAGGAAGCCTTTTCTATCTCCTTTCTCAAAGAGACTATTTCTGATTCTAGTTTTAGACACTCACTAGTTTTAGCTTCAAGAATAGATTTCGTAAAATCAACAACCCTTTTTGCTTCTTCTACTTCTGCCTTCATAGTAATAATCAATTTTTTTGAAGCATTTACTTGACTTCTTAAATTCATAAATAGATTTCTAGCCTCTTCAAGGTTTGAAACAACTTTGTCCTTAGAGACTTTTTCATGTTGAAGCTAATCTTCTAGTTTCTTATTCTCTTTTTTGAGCTGCTTGATTGTATCTAGGGCACACAATAATTCACCTTCTAAATCAACTTCACAATCATCTTCATCAAACTCCTATTCATCTCCATCATTAGTCTCAACATCAAAGACATCTTTTCTTTCATTAAATTCTTGTTCTCCTTCATTCACAATGATTTCTTCCTTTTTATTAAAAATCTCAACTACAAGACCATTCTTTGTATCAATTATCAGGGGAGACATATGCAACAAATCATTGCTAGGCTTAACTGAGGCTTGTTTTACCATATTTTGATCAACATCTTTCTTTTCTCTATTTGAGGCCTTAATTCTACTCTTCTTACCCATTTTACTCCACTACTAGGACCTACCCAAGCCTATTAGACTTCGAAAAGGGAACCTTGGCTCTAATACTAATTGTAGGAGTCCAGGACAACACTGAGAGGGGGGTGAATTAGTGTTGTGTAAAACCATACAATATTAACTCACATGGATATTACTTTTCATAATATCCAAACCTTATCTTAACATCTTGGTCCCGATGACATCAATTCATCTTGCTACAATGAAGCAGTCTCATCCTGATGACATCATCTGGACATTTCAACTAGATGGATATTCTACACTCATAATGTCTAGCCCTTAACTTAGTATTCACATCCCCTTGTTTAACCAATGACGTGATGCCACATGTCCACATGGATATCTTGACTTACCATAAACACCGTTTGAACCTGATGCTAAATCTTTGGTCAACGATGGTTGACCTAACCCACACTGACGTCATCCAGATATTTCCTATCCAGATATCCATAGGGATACTTCTCACAGGATATCCATCCTCACATCCCCGCGCTTTTTGCATTTAGTGCTGGTTAAAAGCCATTGACATTTAAATTTAAATGCATGCCAATAGACACCTGTAGTGATCTCATGTGATCTTGTTAGATAAGGATGTCAAATCTCCTCTAAACCATTAATAAGCCCTAAAATCATGATTCAACTAAGTTGAAAGGATATTTTGTTATCATAATTGACATAATTGCACTCATAATTCATAATTTCACTGCGAAAGAGCCTATTACAAACCAAAGCTGTAATGAAAAGTGAGTTGCAGAAGAGCATCCTATCCATTGCATAAATTTGATCATCATCACTTCAATTAAAGGTTAAAGAATGTTCTTACAAGTACATATAAAACGTTACTCTCCTAGTTATTTCCATAGGGTTGTATCATGTTCATACTAGGTAAAGGGGTAGATGATGAATTACCATGGTATTTATGCAATGCCTAGTTTAATTCATGGGTTCAAGCTTCTTGTCTCTTTCCAAAAACATAGAGAATTAATATGCCCTAACCCTAGACAAGCATATGTTAATTTTTGAGACCCACGTGTTTGGTTTGTAGGATAGAATGTCTCAACCAAGGATGGATAAATGTGATGCAGAGTTCAAATAGGACATGTTTTCAAAATCACATAGCACCTGCAAAAAATAGGGTTTTGTAGAGAACACACACAACGGTGCTACAAACATTGAAGCCTTCAGGGAAAGGATAAATGGCAAGGAAGATCATCCTATGCTGAAAAACATAGTGACATCAGGCATGTAATATGCAGCTAGTTTCCCATATGCTGCGGAAGCTCTAGAACTCCTGGTTGCATGTACTCAGAATTATAATGTTGTCACTAGAAGAGTTGATAAGCAAGGGAGGGTTTATGCTAATTTGTCTGTGGATGACATAACTGAGGCCTTCAATTTGCCAACATCTAGGGGGATTTATGTGCTAGATCTAGAGGCTATGGCCAAGGAATATAATACTAATCTAAAGGATTGCAAGAAATTTATCTTCCTATGGTGGAGAGATCCAGCCAATAAGGCCAAGGCAGTGGCTAAAATGCCACAACATATTTATAAATATGATTTTAATGTAGAAGTGCAATATATGATTTTCTTGTTGAGAAAGATGAATGGGATGGAAAACTGTGCAAAATTTGAGCCATGGATGTTCGGCTTGATCAAGATGGTTATCAAGAATAAAGATGGAAAGTTCCAATGGGCTAAGATCATCAGTGATGCTCTTTACAATCAGATGGTGAAATGGAGAAAAATGAAAGATAGGGTGTTCAAAATGACGTCATATCTAGTATATGCCTATGTAGCCAAAGGAACTTTTGATGGACTACAAACAATAGGAAAGATGGGAAGATTCCCCCATGAGAAGGATCCCTGGGAAACTACCCTCAATTGGAGAGGATACAATCTGTACAACATTACAGGATTGTAAATGACTATTTTATAATACACATTGTTAGGCTCTTGGAAGGGGATTGAACCAAAAGATTTTTAGTAGGGGCTACTAAGTTGATTGATGCATACAGTTCTTGGTTCATATAGGCCAAAACCTACTCCTATATTCAGATGGAGGGGTTTAGTGGTCAACCATTCATGTTACCAAGGTATCCATTTGGCAAAGTAGTCCTAATGGAGATGGTAAGATAGCTGCTCCCTATATTTGAACTATCTAAGAGGAAGGAAGGAAAACCATAAAGAAAATTTCCTATAGAAAGTGACTGGTTCTTGGTAGGATCTATGGATAATGCCAAGGATGCTAAGTTAGATTTGAAGAGTTTGAAATTGCAATTGTTTCCATTGGCTAGGGATTATGATCCTTATCATAGGGTCGACAACCTCTTTAACAAGAAATATAAACACATCATGCACCTAGAAGATTACTGGGCAGACTGTGATGATGAGTATGAGATAAGGAAAAGAGAATATCAAAGGTTAACATTGGACTAGATAAGCACCATCAGACAGCCAAAGATCTCTCCCCAGCTCATGAAGGATGATGGTGAGATTATGTACCCAGAGTATGAAGAGAAGAAGATATATAATGACACCATATTCTCTCTAGATTTGATGTAGGGAGATGAAACATCAATTGATGTCCTTCCTACCAAGGTTATGGCAAGGGCCAAGAACCGGGTGGCCAAGAAGGTTAGTGAATTGAAAGCAAAAGGTGCCGTTGTCACCTACGATCAAAAGAGAAAAAGGAAGGAAAGGAAAGAACTAGGGTATGATGACTTCCTGGTACATAAGAGACAGGTCCTTGAGACCAAATTGGTGCAGCCTAGTACATTTGTAGTTGCAAATCAACCTACTTAAGAGGGAGTGTCATTGGTATATCACCCTCCATCACCTTCTCTAGGTTGTCCAATCAGAGCAATTCCTATATCTACATCCCAGGTGCTAGCCATGGAAGAGGAGGAAGACATAGATGAGGAAGAGGGAGATCATGCCCTAATTGGGATATTACTTGGGGAAGGAAAGGATATGTTGCAAGGTGTCAGGGTCCCTAGACAAAGTAGATATCAAGGCCCTCTCGTGAGAGGAGCCATACCATCTCCTGCTACTACATCACAACAACCTGACCTAGCTTTGAATGTGGTGAAGGAGCTACAACATGATATGACTACTAAGAACATAATCAAGGTGAAGATAGAGATGGCACAAGAGGTTAAGAGCCAAGCATTGGAGAAAGAAGTAGCTACATCTTTCCCATTAAGTGGGATAATTGATCTTATAGAAGATGATGTGGTGACAGATATAACCAATCATCCCATTGAGACATTATTGTAGCATATAGAATCCACAGTAGGAGGGGCTACCACAGAAACACATGATGAGAGTGTTGGCAAGGCAGAGTCCCCTGACGTTCAGGTATAGATGGGACCTATTAATGAGTTGATTGAAAATGTAACTCATCCAAAAGTCATAGACTTGACATATCAGCCTGAGAATATAGAGGCAGAAGGATAAGGTGCTAAAACTGATAAAGCACTAGAGGAAAACATCCAAATGGATGTTGACAAGACAGATGAAAATGACCATGATAAAGATGCACAATAGAACATCCAGGTACCTAAACATGATATTGAGATAGAAAGAGGAATGGACAAAGGTCTTCAAGGAGAACAAGTGCTAGAACCTCCTTCGGATAATCAACCATCAATTAAGCAACAAAGCATCCAACAGGTATAGATGCATGAAGATCAAGTAGAAAATATGCCTAAGGATGGTGCAGATCAAGATAAACAGGAGGATATAGTACATGCAGATCAGTTACCCCCTGACCAAAGACAAGACAATCCAGAACCAGAAAAGGATAAACTAGATGCTTAAGTGGAGAAACAAGATCAAGCAACATCCGGGCCTACTACATTGTCATGGATATCATTAGAGGTAAGTCATCCCCAAGAACAACCAACCCCTTTTGATTTCAAATTGTTGTTCACTTTGGATCCATCAAAGCCCAAGAGGAAAGCTAGGGCAATATCTACGATTAAATGGGATCCTATGACTAGGAAAAGAATAGCTCAAGTAGTTGTATCCATAATAGAAAAGGCCAAGGGAGAAATTAGGCCTAAATAATTCCAGGTAAAACAAATTGATCTGGGTCATACTACCACAGACCAAGAGGTCCAAGAGCATATTGAGAGCACTGGAGTTGTAGTAGCTAGGATAAAGAAGTTGAAATCAAGAAAGAAGGAATTAAAGGAGTAGAATGCTCAACTATAGAAATTCATCTAAGGACTAGTGAAGCCTGAAAGCTTAGCTTCCACCCTATAGGTTGTAGAGGGGCCTATTTCTCTAACATTGATCAGTGAAGAGGAAATATCAGGCTTGGATGTTCAAAAGCATCAAGCTCAAGTCATGAGCAAATGGTTCATTAGATTCATGACCTCAAGGGAGAAATTAATAAGGACATCCAAGTCCAATTGGGACATATTGTCTACTTTGAAGAAAGGTATTGATTCTTTGAAGGGTTAATTCACTCAAAGGACAAAGCAATGTAATTATGCATTGGACATGATTAAAGAAGAAAAAGGAGTGATAGATGAAGAGTTATTAACAAATAAGATTGTCACCAATATGACTCTTCCCCTATTAGACACTTGGATCACAGAGCTACAACTTGAGTTGGAGGTATTGAAGGCAAGCATGTCCCGGGTAAGAGATACCCAAACTAGGCTACATGATATACTTTTTGATGAAATGAAAGTGTTAGAAGAATTATTGGATAATGCTATTCAAGAAGAAGCCATGCTAAATGTGGATGAAGCTCTCTAGATATTCAAAGATAAATTCAAAGAAGTGGCAGAGGACTCAGTGAATTGGTTCACAGAGGATGTCATGGGTGAAATGGCCAAGATGAATGTAAAGGTGAAAGCATATGGAAAGGAAGTAGAGAGCATAGCCACTATGATGAAATCCTTGGAGGAGAAAATAGGAGCACTAAAATATGCTAAGGCCCAAGCTCAAGCAATAAGTAAGCTTCAGTTAGATGCACTGGTATTAGTATATGACTATCATAAGAATTTGGAAACATGGATGCTTGTCCATGATGGATCTAATGCATCTGAGTAGAGGTGATATTGCAAAGATGTCACCCTAGCATTTTTTGTCTCTTATGCCACTTGTCTGCTAGTTGACCAAGTCAAAGATGTGAGAATATTCTAATCTTCCAGTTGTATGCCACCAGATTGACTGCCAACTGGCAATCATGTGCCACTGTTCTTTGTGATCGTTTGATCATTTTGAACCGATCCCGACCATTGATTTTTTTGTAACTGTATCCTCTCCTTGTCCTATAAAAGGAGGTGGATTGTCATTTTGTAGATCATTAGAAGCTTAATGGAGACTGAATTGTTGAGTTTCATGGTTCTATCTCAAGGTCAATTGTATACTTGTATCCTCTTGCATATTTGAATGAAAATGAAGACTGTTGATTACAAATTATCGTACATCTTGCATAATCTATGAATAATCTCTATATGTGTAACTATGGATTGTTGCTCTCTCTTGAGGTGCATCTGAAAAGTGCATATTGTTTTCGTTCTTTACCCTTGAAGATTTGCATTGATCATATGTAGTTGTGGAATGCCCAGTCGAAATATGGTTTGATTTTCTTCACTTTCATGAAAGTATCTAGAATGCATGTGGATCAATGACCAAAATTCTTTTAATTTCATTAAATTAGAATGTTTTATTTTAATTTATTTAGATTTAATTAAATCACCATCATCGAACTACAAATATTGACAAATAAAAAGCAGAACTTAATAAATACGTTGACATCTGTTTGCATCGATCATATGTAGTTATGGAATGCCTAGTCAAAATATGGTTTGATTTTCTTCACTTTCATGAAAGTATCTAGAATGCATGTGGATCAATGACCAAAATTCTTTTAATTTCATTGATTTAGAATGTTTTATTTTAATTTATTTAGATTTAATTAAATCACCATCATCGAACTGCAAATATTGACAAATGAAAAGTAGAACTTAATAAATACGTTGACATCTGTAGATACATGAATATCATATGCATATTAGAACAAATTCCATATAGAATTGGAAATATCATGCAAATACTTAAGAATAATGACAAAGATCATAGAAATATCTACTTATAGGCATGTTATTTAGAAAAATTCATAGTGGAGAAACAAAATCAAGTGCAGATTAGTTCCAATTCAGCTAGATTCAGAAGAACTAATCAAAGTTATGCACATCATATTGAACAAATCTTAACTAGAGTGAAAACCAGGATAATTGATCAGACTTAACATAAATATCTACATAATCTAGTTAGATATTCTAAGATTTAATATCAATTTGTTGAGAATTTATACAGAACAAGTGAAATAGCACAAATATTTACACATATGGATACAAATTACCTTAAAATTCATGCGTAAGGCCCCTAAAGGATTTAACTACAATTCATATGAAATGAATGAGAGATTATCAGAAGATCATGGTTTGATCAATGGAGACTTGGAATCAATAATTCATCCTAGATTAATCATATTCTTCAAGAAGATAAAGGTTTTTTTTGTGAATTTTTATCATTGTTAATATGACTAACAATCTCATCAACACTACTCCTCTAGGGTTTACTCCAGTTACAATCTCAAAAGGTGTCTTCCCGGTACTCCTATTCACTGAATTATTGTATGCAAACTCTACTTGTGATAAAATTAGATCCCAACTTCCTGCCTTATCTCCTACCAAACATCTCAACAAGTTCCCCAAACTCCTATTTACCACTTCTATCTATCCATTGAGAGGAACCTCCTGCAACAATATAATAAAAAATGCATGAAATAACAAAAATATATAAATATGAGAAACACAGAAGGAATTTATTGATTGCAAGCCACTTTAAGGGGGTAACCTCCTTTGAACAAGCTCAATACAATAAATTCATGGATGCCTTCATTGGCCTCAACATGTACTTATATACTAAGTCTAATCTAAACAACTATTACTTCCCATGAATGTGGGATAATACAATATGCTCATGGGATGACTTACAAAGCATATGCCTCCATATCTACTATACTAACAAAGTAAAGAGAAGGGTTAAACACAGGTTCCTAACATCTCCTCCCTCCTAAAAAAGTTTTGTCCTCAAAGCTTAAGATGTGGGAATTGTTGTTGAATCTGAAGGAGTGATTCCCAGGTAGCATCCTCTAGTTGCATTCTGTGCCACTGAATTAATACCTTTGTGATGGATTGGGAGTGAATCTGATGAGTGTGCTTGTTGAGGATTGCCTCCAACTTGAAAAGGATGGATCCTTCGTTATCAAGTTCTGGTAAAATAGTTTGTGTTGTGACATTGGTGTCAAAAACTTTCTTCAGACAAGAGACATGAAATATTGGATGAATGCTGGAAGGAGGAAGCTCCAATTTATAAGAAACTAACCCAATCTTCTGAAGAACCTTATATGGCCCATAGAACTTTGGAGCTAGCTTATGATGCCCTTTGAGTTTTAGGGATGATTTCTTGTATGGATGTAGACGAAGAAAAACCATATCACCTAATTGAAAAGTGTGCTCAGAACAGTATTGATCAGCCTATTGTTTCATTCAATTTATTTCCATGTGAAGATTATCCTTTAAGATGTGGAGAATCTGATTCAGGGTTCGGAGAATAGTGTCGACTGCTTGAACTAGTGAACTATTGGGGGTGTATGGAAGGAGCATTGGCAGTGCTTGACCATAGACTAATTCATATGGAGTCATTTTAGATGTAGTGTGGTAGGAGGTATTGTAACACCATTCAGTGAGACAGAGCCACTTGGCCCATTGATGTTGTTGTTCTAAGGTGAAGCAACGAAGATAAGTCTCCAAACATTTGTTGATAATTTTAGTCTGACCATCTATTTGTGGGTGATACCCAGAACTCATCTTCAGTTTGGTGCCAGTGTGTTGAAATAGTTCTGTCCAAAAATGAATGGTGAAAGTTGCACCATAATCTGAGACAATGGAAGGAGGGATACCATGAAGATAGGAGATCTGGTCCATGAAAATTTGTGCAACTGAGAAGGTAGTATAGGGATGGCTGAGGGAACAAAATGACTATATTTCAAGAGGTGATCAACCACCACCAAGATCACTGTCTTCCCTCTAGATTTAGGGAACCCCTCAATGAAATCCATAGAAATATTTGTCCAAATCCATGTAGGGATGGGCAAGGGTTCAAGCAATCTAGGAAGGAGTGTCGTTTCACCCTTGTTGCATTGGCAGGTATCACATTTAGCCACCATTTGTTGAATTTCCCTTTTCATTCCCTTCCAAAAGAAGTTACGCTATGCCCACTCATAAGTTTCAAGGAGCCATAGTGCCCTACCAATGGAGAAGCATGGAGTTCATAGAAGGCTACCTGCTAAAGATCTGTGCTCTGGAGAAGCACCAGATGACCCTTGTATCGTAGAGAAGCACCATCCCAAGAGTAATGTGGTACAATAGAAGGGTTATTGGCCAACTGTTCAATGATTTGAGATAATGAAGAGTAATTGACATAGCCCTATTGGACAGATTCCAACCAATTCAGAACAGGCATAGAAATAGCTGAAAGGGAAGCTTGGTCATCAAATGTGTGAGAAAGAGCATCTGCCACAATATTGTCCTTACCCTTCTTGTAAGTGATCTCATAGTCATAACTCATGAGTTTGTTGACCCATTTCTATTTTGCTGGGGACGAGACCCGTTGTTCCAGGAAATATTTCAAACTCTAGTGATAAGTCTTGATGCAAAAATGATTCCCTAGTAGGTATGGCCACCACTTCTGTATTACATGCAAAATAGCCATCATTTCCTTCTCATATGTAGAGAGTACTAAATTCCTTCCAGAAAGGGCTTTGCTGGTGAATGCAATGGGATGTTCTTCTTGAAGTAGAACAACACCAAGTCCATTGCTGCAAGCATCACTCTCAATAGTGAAGGTCTTGGAAAAATCTAGCATAGCTAGAATAGGTGTAGTACACATAGCTTGTTTCAATTTTTCAAATGCACACTCAACAACATGTGTCTAGATAAAAACATCTTTTTTTAACATAGCTATTAATGGAGCTAAAATATTCTCGTAATCCTTGACAAACTTGTGATAGTAGCCAGTCAGCCCCAAAAAACCATGGAGGCTCTTAAGTGTTTGAGGATGAGGCCAATTTTTCATGGCATCTATTTTTGCATGATCCACTTGAACCCCTTCGGATGAAACAATATGCCCGAGATACTCCACTTCCTTCTAGCCAAAAATAGATTTAGACTCTTTTGCACAGAGATGATGATTAGAGAGAAGTTGTAGTATGAGATCCAGATGTTGGAGATGCTCAACCCATGTTTTACTATAGATGAGGATATCATCAAAGAAGACTAGAATGAATTTCTGTAGGTAGGGCCAGAATAATTTATTCATCAATGCTTGGAATGTTGAAGGAGCATTAGTGAGGCCAAATGGCATGACCAAAAACTCATAGTGGTTATCATGCATGTGGAAATCCATTTTAGGGATATCATCCTCATGAACCCAAATTTGGTGATACCTAGAACAAAGATCCAACTTGGAGAAAAAATGAGTGCCATGAAGCTCATCAAGAAGCTCATCCACAACAAGAATTGGAAACTTATCCTTGATGGTGATGTGAGCCATGACCTATCTTTTCTCTAGACAAGAAGAACTGGTGAAGAAAATGGACTGGTACTGGGGTGAATAATGCCTTGCTTCAGTAAGTCTCAAATGAGCATCTCAATCTCTATCTTTTGGTGAAATGGGTAGCGGTAGGGACTAATGTTGGGAGGAACACTTATAGGAAGGAGTTGAATATGGTGGTCCACCGGTCATGAAGGTGGTAATCCCACTGGTTTGGCAAAGACACATGCATACCTATCCAAAGTTTGTTGTAGATCAGAAGGAATAGTAGAGACCATTGACAGTTGAATTTGAATGGAATGGAGCTGAGAAATGACACCATGTGAATTCTTCTTAAGAAGCTTTTCCATGTGATGTGAACTTATGATGCTGAGAGACCCTGGTTGTAAGCCCTTCAATGTGTGTTTTTTCCCATTGTCTAAAACCTACATCCAAAGTTCAACAAAATCTCAAAAGATGGGTCTAAGTGTGCATAACCATTGGGCAACCAAAACCACATCACATCTGCCTAAGGGAAAGGCAAACATGTAGGAGCATAGGTTATAATCTCCAATAGAGATACGCACATTGTGACACTTCCCTTTGCAAGGTAATGTGCCCCTATTGACAATCATGAATTCAAAGTTAGAGCAAGGATGGACAAAACAATCAGTCTGTTTGGTGATCTGAGGGTCAATGAAGTTATGACTGCTACCAGAATCAATGAGTATTGTAAGAGGGAGCTTCTTGAAGTTACCCTTGACCCACATGGTTTGTGGGGTGGTGACTCCTGCTAAAGCATAGAGAGAGATCTATGGGTGGTCTTCATAAGAAGAAGGGTCAACAAGAGGCTGCTGAGTTTTAGCCTGATCATCTATTGTATCTTGAGCATCCACACAAACTTTAGTTTCAGGTGGAGAATCCACATCCAAGAGATAGAGCTTTTGTTCAACACATCTATGTCCCCAAGTGAATTTCTCATCACAATTATGACAGTCCTTTTTCTCTACGTGCCCACATCTCTGCTTCAGTCAAATGCTTGATAGGACTTGTTTTAGGAGCTGGCGTTATTTGAGGTCTTCAGAGAGATGTATTTCTGAATAGAACAAAATTGGATTTGGATCGTTGTTGAGCTGTGATCTTGTCCTCTACCAACTTAGCCAACCCTAGGGCTTCCATCATTGTGTTGGGATGGAACATTTTAACCTCTGATTGAATTGCATCCTTTAGACCACTGATAAAACAACTCTTGAAGAATTCATCAGACAATACCTTTGTGTGATTAGCCAATTTTTCAAATTTGGTTTGATATTCTCTCACAGTGCCTGTTTGGCAAAGTTTAGTGAGTTCTCCTGTGAAGTCATCAAAAGCACTAGGGCCAAATCATTGCAAAATGAGGTTGCAAAAATCTATCCATTTTGGCTCGTCATGAGCTTTGATATACCAACGGAACCATTGAAGGGCTTCATGTTCCAAGTGTAAGGATGCAAGTGGGACTTTGTTGACATCAAAAGTACCATGCAAACTAAAATATTGTTCTTCCAGGTATATCCATCTAGTCGGATCATCACCATTAAAGTGAGGAAAATCAAGCTTCGGTCCGTGAAAATTGCAGGAAGAAGAAAACCTAGTGTCTACTGAAGACTCTGGTTGCCATCTGTTATTTATGGCTGAATGCTGAAGATTGAGTCCAAGAGTTTTTTCATCCAGATCTTGGATTTTGGTCTTGAGGGCTGCAATTTCATCCTCCATGTTTTTTTCTCCTGTTTGGGTTACAACCATAGCCAGGAGATTTTTTTATTTGGCAATGGGCAGAAAAATGTGTACTAAAACTTTTTTAGTAAAGGAAAATTTTGATTTGGGGAAAACTGCAATGGGTAATTGGGGTTTGACTAGCTTTTGTACACTTCCTAAGGGAAATGGAAGAAGAAAATGGTGATTTCAGAAGCGAGGTGAAAGAATGGGAAAATTTTTCCTAGATAGCCAAAGGAGTAGAAATATGAAAGGAACGTTGTGGTAAAATCTCAAGGTGATTGGGTGAGAATCAAATAAGTTATGGCAAACCCTAAAATTAGACAAATGTGGGATTTCTAGCTTCGATAAGTGGAATTTGGGATAGGGTCCTTAGGGAAGGAAATGTGTAGAATGAAATTTCAAGTGTTCCAATGGATTTTGGGAGGAAATAGGGCTAAAGCAAGAAGGATATGGAAAAAAATAGATGGATTCAATCTACGATTTGCTGTCTATCAATAGATAAGGGCCCCAGGTATGTTTGGCTTCTTAAAGGTTCAGGGGAGTCGCTCATCCACCAATGTTGTCTAATGGCTTGCATATTGGGGCAGTACCCCTCACTCCACGACTCAGGTAAAACTGATAACTTCTTTGCCACAAACGACAGCTCTTGGTTTACCTCACAGATGGGAACTAGTCAATTAGGTAGGGGCCGTTTCCCTTTTCACTAAAAGGTCTTCTCAATGGGTAGCTATTTTGGGGTTCTTGTGGTACTCCTCACAATGAGTTTTAGGTCTATATGCCTAGGCACTTCCCATAGTTAAGCAAATAGGGATATTCCCTAATCCAAACATGCAATTGAAATGAACAATACAGATATGAAAAAAAGAACTAATGTAATAATAAAAGTGCTTGGAGACCACTACGGAAAAAAAATTTGGTAGAAATTCCACCCAGCGAGCCCAAGAAAGCACTTTGATATCAAATGAGAGGAACCTCTTGCAACAATATAATGAAAAATGCATGAAATAATAGAAACATATAAATAGCAGAAACATAGAAGGAATTTATTGATCACAGGCCACTTCGAGGGGGCAACCTCCTTTGAGAAAGCTCAATACAATAAATTCATGGATGCCTTCATTGGCCTGAACACATACTTATATATAAGTCTAATCTAAACAACTATTACTTCCCATGAATGTGGGATAATACAATATGCTCACCGGATGAATTACAAAGCATATGCATCCATATATACTATACTAACAAAGTAAAGAGAAGGGTTAAACACAGGTTCCTAACATCCATCTATCTGTGGATGAAATGTTAAACTGAACTTCAAGTCTGTCTTCATCTTCTTCCACAATGTTCTCCAAAAGTAAATGAATCTTGTATCCCTGTCTAAAATTATGCTCTTAGGTAATCCATGCAATCTCACAATCTCCTTGAAAAATAGGTCAACAACATGCACTACATCAGTTGTCTTCTTACAAGGTATGAAATGTGCCATCTTTGAAAATATGTCCACCACTACAAATATAGAATCATGTCCTCTCTGTCTTTGACAATCCCAATATGAAATCCATGCTTATGTTTTCCAAGGTCTCTTTGATACTGTAAAAGATTTGTACAATCTAGTATTCTAACTACTCCCTTTTGCAACTTGACATACTCTACAACTCTGCACAAACTTCCTTACATCCTTATATATCTAAGGCCAAAAGTAATGTTCACTTACCAAAGCCACTATCCTGTCAATTCCAAAATGTCCTGCTAATCCACCACTGTGTTTCTCCTTTATCAAATTTTCTCTCATTGAACTCCTAGGTATACACAACTGGTTTCCTTTGAACAACATATCTTCCTAAATTAAACCCTAGCTATGTGGGTAATGTTGATAGCCATACTAAGGGCAAGAATATGAAAAAGAAAGGGCCCCATACCTATAAGGGTAAAGACATTTATGCTCCTGTCACCCCTCTCAAACATTCTAGTACTAAGCAAACCCTCCAGGACAAAGATTCCTTGGAAAACATCCTACTATCTTTAAGGGATAATTTTTAGAAATCTCCAAAGAGTTCTGGGAAGAAAACAAAAATCCTCAACATTAAATCTATGGCTGCTAAAGTTAATCTCTTTGCTAAATTCATTGATAAGGGGGAGAATCCCAAGATGCATAGCGTTGGTCTAGAGAGGAGGTCTACAAGACTTGCAAAAGTGTAGGAAAAAATAGGTAGTAACAATAATAATAACAAATCCAAGGAAACATCTATAGAGGAAATAAATCTAACTCTAAGGAAGATCCTCATGTGGAAACTGATAGGGATGACCACATAGAAGGTGATGAGGACCAAGACAATTACTGTGAGGGTTTAGATGATACAAATTGGGATGAAAATGAGGTTGAGGAACAGGGAGAATTGAAGGGTAAAACAAAGGAAGGTGAGGTTGCTAACCATGACCATTATGAAGGGAATGAAGATTTCAATACAAATGCTATAGAGGACACTTATGGTGAGGACTTCCAAACAGACATAGGAACCTTTGAAGCTCAAATTAACTATCTTGATAAAAATGAAAATTTCCATAACAATGCAGACCTCCAGAATCTGGCTAAAAGGTTGGATAAGCTTGAAGGATTTATTAACAAGAGGGTTATTTGTACAACTTGCCATGAAAGCTAGACAAATATGTATGAGATGTGCAACATGTTCCAATTTAGGATAGATAAGCTAGAAAAAGGCATGAAGGATCTGGTAAAGGTCACCAATAGCATATTGAACACTACTATGGAAGAAGTTAAGAAAATTAAGACACAGTTGGAAAAAAGGAAACACACGCATGATAAAGATCATGAAACAGATAAGAGGCATAAGGCCGACAATGACCATACTTCCTGGGAGGAGGTACTACAAAAAATGAAGAATAATTGGAATAGCCCAAAATTCTAGCTTATGTTCTTGTTTAAGCTTACTAGTTCATGTTGTTCTTTTGTTATTTTCTATCTGTTTTACTCTATTGAACAATATCCTAGCCATGAAGGTTATTATCAGGATTCTATGTCTGTATGATACTAGTACTTATACTTTTAGCTCTGGTTTTTGGTTATGCATCCCTGGCCATACAAGGGTCATTATCATGGATGGTGCTACAAACTATTATGGGGTTTTTTGGACATGTTTATGAAATTGTAAGACTATTATTGTGATGGTTCCCTGTCACTGTTGGGTTATTATTAGGGAGAGTCTGTGTTGTGCTGAGTAAATCTGCTGAGCTACTTTTTGTATGGGTCTGGGACACTTTTCCCAACTTAACATAATAAAAAACATATTTTCTTGAATGGAATAATCTAACCACTTACTTCTGTCTATCACAACAGGTTCATTACATGCTTTCCATGCTTTTGCAAAATCAAGATTTTCTTCATACATATGTTTCAACTCTTCAAAACCTAATACTTCAACTTTCATCTCTATCAGCAAATTCCTTTTTATACTCAATGCATCTACAACTTTGTTTGACTTTGTTGCAAATATGTGCCTATGATGTGTTGTCATTGATGTCAACATATCTCTTTGTTAGAGACAGTGAAGACAGTGCAGTTCAGCAAAGTAGATTGCTCCGCATTTCCAGTAAGATGAAGATTAGAGTCTATAGATTATAGGGTTTGTAGATGTTTTCCTAAAGTTGCTCCAGTTAAGATTTGAAAGGTATGCATGGATGATTGGTGAAGTTATGGCCATTTGAGTAGAACTAGGTTTTGTAGTTGTTCAGAGGTAACAAAGTGACAGGAATTTGGTTTGGATTGCTCCGCATTGGGATACTATGGTCTGTGGTTCTAGAGGTATGTTTGGGACGTTGATGTGTACCCTCAATTCAAGTGGTTTGTAGTTTGGAGGTCCACAAGCAATCTTTCTAGTGTGACAGTCATGACAGTCAGTGTTCATAAGTTCCCGTATGAAGGTGAAATTGATTTTGGTGATTTGAGGTGGTGCGGTTGTTCTTGTTGATTTCATTGTGCTTGTGGTGGTTTCTGGATCGTGTATCTATTGTGTTGGTGGTCTGCATTAAGGATTGAGCTCGTAGTTGAAGATTTCTACTTGGGTGTTGTTTTTCTTTCTAGTCTTGTTTGACCGAATGCTTGGTGCAAGTTGCAGATGATCTAAGAAGAGTTCTATGGAGCGTGGCATGTTGTTCAAGGAAGATTTGAGTCCCAACTATGTTTGGCCGATAGTGTAATGGTTCGCATGAAGCATTTTAAGTCTTGTGATTGTAATTGCTTGTAATGCCTATCTTGGAGAATGTTCTAGATATATGATTGTAAGGCCGACTTTGATGTTCATTCCAAAGTCAATGTCATGTATAAATAAGAGTTGTGAAGTCATGGAAATGTGAGGATGTGAGTGAAGATGTGAATGTAGCTAGGAAGTGAGTGGGGTCAGAGTAGAGGTGTCATGTGCTTCAATGGAACTGAACCTTGGCATGGAGAAGATGTTGTTTCTCAGTTCAACCTTTCAGTGTTAATCATGTGAATGTTTCTGTAGGCAATGAGCCTCCTTTGAGAAGTGAGCTCTGGGTAGTACGCCCGAAGGCAAGTGCCTTCTCATTTTTCTATTCTTTTAATAGAGAGTAAATCTTGTGGGTTAACCCCCACCGTGGTTTTTCCCTTAACCAGGTTTCCACGTAAAAATCCTGGTGTTATTGGTGTTGATTATGTTTCTGCTCATGTGTTGTTGATTCATGCTTTCATGGTTATATCATTAATCTATTAATAAGTGGTAAAGAATATTAAATGGAGCAAAAGATAAAATTTTTGTGACAACTAATTCACCCCCCTCTCAGTTGTCTGCCCTAATTTCAACAAACTTTACACTCCTATGCTTCAGTATAAATGTGTAGCTCTACATGAACTCTACCCATCTCATATGTCTCTGATTCAACTTTCCTTGATTGTTTAGATATTGTAAAGCTTGATGATCTGTATACAACACAAATTCCTTAGGCAACAAATAATGTCTCCACTTCTTCAATGCTTGAATTATGGCATAGAATTCCTGATCATAAACTGAATATCTTCTCATTGCATCATTCAACTTCTCGCTGAAATATGCTACTGGTCTACCTTCTGGACTTAACACTGCTCCTATTACATTTCCACTTGCATCAGAATCTATTTGAAATACCTTGTTGATATTAAGTAATGATAACACTGGTTTCTCTGTCACTTTTTGCTTCAATAGTTCAAAACATTTAATTTCTCCTAATGTCCACTTAAAGTCCTTTCTATCACCTCTCATTGTCTCTATCATCAATGTGCAAACTGAACTGAAATTTCTAATGAACTTTCAGTAGAAACTAGCTAATCCATGAAATGATCCAACTTCTCCAATGCTCTTAGGTGTTGGCAACTCAACAATTGCTCTTTCTTAGGGTCCATCTTCAATCCTTCCATAGAAATCACAAATCCCAAATATACCAATTCTTCCTTCATGAAACTACATTTCTTGATGTTTATCAACAATTTCTCTTCTCTTAGTCTTTGCAATACTTGCCTCAGGTGCCACAAATGTTCTTCCTTTGTCTTACTAAAAATCAGAATATCATCCAAGTATACAATAACAAACTTACCCAAGAATTTCTTCAAAACTTCATTTATCAACCTAATGAAAGTACTTGTTGCATTAGTCAGTCCAAAAGGCATCAATAACCACTAATACAATCCTTCATTAGTCTTAAAGTAGTCTTCCATTAATCTCCTTCTCTAATTCTAATCTGATGGTATCCACTCTTCAAGTCTATCTTTGTGAAATATTTTACTCCACTCAAAGAGTCCATAATGTCATCCATCCTAGGCAATGGAAATCTATACTTAACTATGATCTTGTTGATTTCTCTAGAGTCTATACACATTCTCCATTCTCCATATTTCTTTGGTGCTAACATTGCAGGTATTGCACAAGGGCTCAAACTTTCTCTAATCAATCCTTTCCTCAACAACTCCTATATATGTCTATTCAGCTCTGCATTCTCTGCTGGTGTCATCCGGTGTGCTACTTTATTAGGCAAACTAGCTCCAAGTATAAGATCCATATGACTACTAATACTCCTGATAGGTGGAAATCCTTCAAGTGCATTATCTGATATGATGTCTTCATACTCTATCAATAATTTAGTTATCTTCTCCGACTGTGATTCTTTAGTCTCTGTACTTAAGGTTCCAGGCTTCTTAGGAATCAAAGAATAACACATATTTTCATGTCTCAAACTGTCCAAAAATTTCCTTCCATTAACCAACACTAGTACAGAAACAACAATATATGACTGAAAAACTACTAAAAACTACTAATAAATGGCCAAACATGGTCACATGACCATTAGTAGTTTATTGCCAGTCATTTATAATGTGACCAAATTGATGACTTGGTTGTTTTGATTGATTGATTTGGTAGTATATTTAGTCATTGATTTAGTCATTGATTGTTGTAATTTGGTCACTTATTTAGTCATTTTTTATTCATTGATATATTTAGTTGTTAATTTAGTCATTGATTGTTGTTAATTGGTCACTTTTTTAGTCATTTTTATTCATTGATTTCTGTCCATTGGTAGTGTATTTAGTCATTAATTTTAACCATCATTTTGATCAATTTGGTAGTATATTTAGTCATTTTTATTCACTGTTCATTGATTTCTATCAATTGGTAGTATATTTAGTCAATTTAATTATTAATTGACATCAATTAGTAGTACATTTAGTCATTTTAATCAAGGGGAAGAAGCATCACCACAAAATCACATCAACCATTTTGAAGCTTGCACAATGAAACAACTTTGAGAAGGTAAAAATAGCTTGTTTTATTGATAAAAAATACTTACAAACAACATACAGATCTGAAAATAAGTTACAATGCTTTCTCTTTGCTAAAAAACCTTCATGGTTACAATACATAGCTCAAATAATGAGCAAGAAACTAATTTTATGAGTATCACCGAGCATAGAAGCACAAAGACATTCATAGATGTCTTCTTCACAAATCCATGACTGTCCCATGATGCTCACTATCCTAGTTCAAGATCACACTATCATCTCTATAGAGATCCTATCTCATGCACCCAGCTTGCTCTAGTTCATAAGCTGCCACTGTGAATTGTTACCTTTAGCAATAAACTATCCTTATCTCTGATGATTATGCCTCTGATGACTGTCATCTTTGGTAGGATGCCTCAATTGTCATGGACTATTATTCAATATTGCCTTATGACTAGGCTATGCATTGTCCTAATCAAACTTGTAGCTTCTTGAAATGCATTGTCCAATCACTTGTCAACCTACTGTCATGCATTTTCCCTTTATAAAATAATAATGCCTCATGACTACCACTACCTAGCTCATTATTCTAGTATACTTTCACTTGTACTCTACCTCCCATCAATGTAGAACACTGTCCCTCTATTGAATGCCTTAACTACCTTTGACATCACTGTATCTTTTCCAAATTCCTTGAAAATAGTTCATCACTACTACTGTTACCTAGGTATGCACTCTATGTCATCTGCCAGACTGTTACAAGTTCACACAGTCCATCATTGGTCCTATCACTTATCACATCACCATCATTGGGTTATCTCCTTACCCCTTTAAATGCCTCTTGAGACACTGACAAGATTGTAACCTTTGCATAGTTCTTCTCATTGAATCTAAGATTATCTTTTAATGTTTGCATGATAACTATCTTTTGCATGAATCTCTACCCCTTGACAGTTACTTGTAGGTTTTCTTTATGCATAGATGGAAGCTCTTTCTCAAGTTGTCCTTTCAATCCTCACTGTCATACATCCTCATTTGCAAACATATTCACTCAAGTTTGAGGAGTGCTTCTACCATGGTCATAATTGTTTTAGAATCACTATCATTTCCATTATGCTATTTGATTAGGACCTTCACTTTGTGTTTCTAGGTTAGATTGAAACTATCCAATCTCTTCACACTCTTCTCACTATATTATTTCAAACATCCCCGTGTCTTCTACTTAAGGCTCTCAGTGTAACCCTATCATCCATTGGTCTCTAAGTGCTGCTCAACCTCAAATGACTATCACTACCTTTTGAGAAGGTCCTCTTATTCTTTTACAGTCATATCACTATCATAATCATTCCTTGTGGGTGAAACTATGATACAAAGGATTATTGCAAACAATAAAGAGAGGACCTGCAAAGAAAAAATACAGTTTTCAATACTCGATCAATGATTTTTTTAAGTTTTCCCAGTTGAACCATAATGAAAAATCTATAGAACATTATCAATAAAAAACTAACAATTGTTGGACTTGATAAATACGATTATAAAAAAGGATATGCATTCAATACAATTTCCTTTCAAGTATATGGAATCCTTGATTCCTTGAAGTATATGGAAGCCTTGATTCCTTCAGATGTTGTAGTTGCAACTGCCCTGGTAGACATGTATGCAAAATGTGGAACCATGGACAAGGCACATGAACTATCTGATATAATGCCTAAAAAAAATGTGGTCTCATAGACTGCATAGTTGCAGAATTGGGCTTGAACTTCCAAGTTTTGGGCCCCCTTCATGGTCTACCAAGTCTAGGTGGCACAGTAAGGCTAACCCAAAAGAGACTCAATAACACTCATGATGTTTTTCCTCACTTGTTCTAGGAATTCATTTCGTAGGGGAGAAAGGATTTTGACTAACAAAAACTGTAACAAACAACAAATTAGAAAATGGTTTAAACTTTAAACTTTAATACAAAAACATATTTTTCATCTTTGTTTGTAAATTTTTATCAAGCAACTGTTAAACTATCTATTTCAAACATAGTTAATTGTGACTTGCATAGACCTACCCTAGCTCCTGATTCAGATTTGACATCCATGCCAAATTAGGAATGTTGCTTTCCTTATGATACATAAGTATATCTTTATTGATGAATTGAGTAGACTAGATAAACTTTATCATCTAGGTGCCATTAAAAAAGAAGCAAGTCAAAGACAGAAATGCAGTTTTAAGAAAATTAAAGTGGTTTCCATGTTAAGCATATTTGAATATCAAATAGAATTTCAAACTTCATTAAACAAGAATTCTTACCTCAATTGACACATACAGTGAAATAGGAATAATGGTTTAATATAATGTCACAAGGGTAAATAGTGTAAGAGCAGTAACCTGTGTAATGAGGAAAGATGAGAGAAATGAGAAATTTACACAGAAACAAATTGCCCATTAGCTAAAACAAGAAAACTTAGTAGCCTTTAAAATTTATAAATATCTAAATTATCTTTGTGGCTTTAGTTTTAGTTGACGTTGTGCCAATATAATAAAATCTAGAGTATTGCTTTGGAACAGGGTATGGACATCCATCAAAGCATGAAGGATAGAGGAATTTTGTCAGATGGGGTAGTTGCAACTGCCCTGGTAGACATGTATGCAAAATGTGGAACCATGGACAAGGCACATGAACTATTTGATAGAATGCCTCAAAAAAATGTTGTCTCTATTAGGACCATTCAAAATTCTCATAGTCCCACTTGGTTTCATGCAAATTTCCTTCCATAAATCCATCTTAGGGATCCATATATCTTTTAAAATTATTCTAGGAGTCATTCATAAGCACCCCATACCAAGTTCATCTGAAAGATATTTGTATTTTTGACCATCGATGTGTTTTTGTGTCTCACCATAGTCCCACAAGTCACTCAAAAGGTCTTGGCGGGTGTGTGGGAACCAAGGATAACAAGGGAGAAGTTATCACTATCCCACAGCATGAAGAGATTGCACTTGTAGCATCATAGTATGCAAAGATTGATTACCGCAGCCCCGCAATAGTCTCAAATGAAGTGGTGGGATGGAAGTATAAATTTAAGTGGCATATGGTACTTCATCATAGTCTCGTGGCAATCAAGAGAATAACCAGTGGTAATGCAATAAGGAGGAGTAGAGGAAAATAGTACACCGAACCCTCGCAGTGGCCTCAAGTGAGGCTTGTGGTATGGTGGCATAAGGAGTTTAAGTTATGTAAGTGTTGAATATCGTGGCCCCACAACAATTTCAATGAAGGAGTACAGTAGTGCGGTGAAAGGCTTCAAGCGATGTTTAGTATACCGCGGTCCCACGATGGTCAAAGAAATGATTTGCGGTACTGTGGTAGGGAACAAGTCAATAAATATAATGGTACCGCGACCCTGCAATGTCCACTCTCTTAGTGTGCGGTAACGCGGTAAAGGTCAAAATGATGTAGGTTACCCCACTGCCCCAGAATAGTGACCTCACTAGGTCTGCGGGGTAGCGGTAAATGGTAAAAGATGATTGCCAAGTGTTCTTCCACTATCTCACAAAGAAAACAAATCAACTTTGTAGTAGTGCGCTGAGCATTGGATGCTAGAGTAATAGCACTACTACCCCATAGAGGCCATCATTTATGGTGGCAGGTGTGCGGTAATCATTGAAATGACTGCAAAACTGATGAAATATTTTATCCGTCTGATCTATGATGATCAACGGACTATGTTTGAAGTGATTTAAACATGTAGATTTTCTCAATCTTGGCATGAACCAGAGTAAATGGTAAAATGACCAGCTTCATAGCAAAATAAAGCCTAAAATTCCCTTTTATTTTGTCATTCAAGCAAGTGCAGCGGTGATTCTAGATGGTAAGCTCAAGATTTGAAGTGTGATCTGTGAATTCCATTCAACCAGGTAAGTCAATTTCATCATCCTCTTCATAAAAGTTGATATTCAGTTGGTACTTTGCTTAAATTGGTTTAGTAGATAAAAAATTGTCAAAACCCTAGTTCATAAAAGTATCAACACAATGGCACCCAAAAAATCTGAATCCACAAGTAAGAAAGCTGAGTCCTCTACCCCTAAAGAAAAGAAGCAGTCCCTTCAATAGTCACTGTTGGACATTTTTCCAACTTTAGTTGACAAGGGTATAAGAAAATATTTAAGGATATAGCAGAGGGTTGTCGAGATGCCAGGGTTCTTGTTTCTGGTTGGAGTTTATTTTGGTATTTCTGTGAGAAAAAAGATGGTCAAAGTCCTATTACCAACCCCTAGAACCTAAATCTGGCCAAACTTATAGTTCCAAATATGTTTGTTGATGTTTAACTCATTAGAGTATTGGCACAGTGCTACCATCTAGCCACAAGGACAATTAGATTCCCTAATGGGTCATGATTGGTAGCATTGGATAGAAATGTAATTATTGATTGTTTCATGCTCAGTAAGTAAATCCTCACATAGGTTGACTTGAAGAAGAGTGAACAAGAATATAACAGCCTCAGAAAAACACACAGGAATGACGAATTGCCCATGTACATGAGAAAAGGGGCTAATAACAAAAGAATTGAAATTCCATCAACTGCTGTTGAGCCTTTTGCTATTGATGATTTTGCTATTTATTTCAAGAGGACATACTTTGCTCTGTGTTAGGTGATGGGTATTGATGCCCAAGACAAAATGCCTATGGATTTGATGATGATGGCCATGAGGATTCATAATCTAGAGATGAATATTGAGTATGATTTTGCATCATATATTGAAAAGAAGATGCATGATGGTCTATTGAAAATTAGAGAAAATAAGAAGCCCCTTGATTTCAAACAATTCCTTGTTGTGTCTCTTGATACTATATTAGAAAAGGGAAAAATGGCCCAACAAAATGGATTTGAGTATGATTTACTAGAAGAAGCAGAGGTTGCCCACACAATGTTGGTGCTACAAATGGGATATTCATTGTAAGAATTATAATTATGTAGTATTCCATGATGGGTTTGAAATTAGAATAATGCATTCACTTGGTTTCCCTTCTCCCAGATTGACCAATGAGGTTAGAGAGATGTTGAGGCCTCTTGCTCATAGGCCAGCACAAGGTCATAAGTATAACTTTGCTGATTGGTTTTTCTTGCTAGACCATACAATAATTAGATTTTATGGGTGTACTCAGCCACCCCATGTGTTGCCAAAGTTTGTGCAAGACAAAATTGCATTCCTTGAGTTCATGTGGTAGATGCTTTGGATGGAGAAGGATGTGATGAAAAAGGCAAAGAAGGACACTTTCCTTCCTGGTTATACTGTGTTTGGTGATAGCTTAGTTGGTTCAGACACTTTGGAAGAGCTACATGCCTATTTGAAGGCTAAGTATTCTTTGAAATTAGGGACCAAAATAGTTTGTGATCCAGAGGGTCACATGAATTTTGTCAGGCAAGTCATTCTTACCAGAATGGGGGTATCCCATCAAATAAATTTTGATGAGGATGTGATCAGAAATTGTGTCACTTTTGATGAAGTATCTAATATAAAGAGGAAATGGAAAATTGTAAAAAGGATTCAGGATGACAGAAGAAAGAAAAACCCTAATTTTGAAGGACTTTTTGTTGATGAGAAGGACCCCTTGAAGAGAATAGATATGGTCATTGATAATTTTCAAATAATCTATGACAAGTATGAAAAGGAGCCTACAAAGGCTACCAAGCTCCCAGTCAAGAGGCCACTAGGAGTTGTAATTCAAGAGCCTACCCCTGATGCAATGTCAGTTCAAGATCCTGAAGTTTTTGATTCACCTCCTCCCAAAAGGCAAAAGACTGATGATGTTTGTCCATTGGTTCCATATGAAATGACTAAAGAAGTTGGAGATACTGAGGAGGTGGCCAATATTCTGAGGCATATGGGAGATGAAGAGGAAGTAGACCAGCCACTCTAGTTGGTGAAGAAACAGAGGCCCACAAACCTGAAGCAAGAATGGAGGAACAAGGACAAGGTGAGCCTGAGTTACAAGAAGATGAAAGGGTCGTGGCCTCAATGAGGTTCATGGAGGATGATGATTTCATAAATACTCCAGAATTCAAAGACTTTTGGTTGAAAATAAAGATGAGGGATTTTAAGGTGAAAGATGAGATAAATAAGATGGGTGCTGATGAATCGCAACATGACCAAATTGTGACCCAAACTTTCAAAGAAATGAAGATTGATGAAATAAATGTTACCCTTGAGGAGGCTAGATAGTTGGTCTTGAAGAGTAATATGTTGATCATCCCTGGCCTTGAATTGAAGAAAATGTTTCTATTGGACCAAGTAAAGAATTAGGATGACCCCATGATGGTCTTAGAATTTGATTATGAGGATGGTGTCAGTGTTTGTGGGTTCAACCCAAAAACAAAAACTCTAGCAATATGGGCCACATAGAAAAACACCAACAAGCCAAGATTACTTGATGTAGTCCAAGAGAAGAAGGGAAATGCAAAATAAAAATATTCTAGGATACATCAATGCTTGAAGTAGCCACTCTTACCATGCACTTTGCAATGTTGACTTAAACTGCTGTCAAAAAGTTGGAGCAAAGATTGCTTGATTATGAGAAAACTCAGATTGAGTTGAATGATGAAGTGAACAAGTTGTATTTGGAAAATATCAAACTCAAGCAACAAATGAACGGTGCTAGTTCTTCTCATATCCAGGCTATACCAAGCCCCTATGCCACAAGAAACTAGTGATGCTACAGTGCCAATTGAGTAGTTGAATGCATTAAAATTAAAGTTAGAAAAGGAAATTGAAGAATTGAAAGAGCAGAATGAGAAGACAAAGGATGAAGCCAGATTGAAAAATCTTGAAGTATTTGAAAAAAATTTGGAATACAAAGTAAAATTGGCTATTGATAAGTTGAAATATGTGCATGAATGCTATTCCTCCTTATCTTAGGCCATTGGTCAATTAAAGGCCAATCTTTCTGTTTTGGACCCAATATACAAGAAATGGCAACCTGCACACCATACATTGCTAACTTTGTGCAAGGTTCTACAAAGAGACCCAGGTGCTCTGGCTTCACTCAAGCCAACTGAGAAGATGGTGAAAATGATCTTGGATGAATTCCAATATGTCAATGGTGAGAGACAAAAAATGCAAGCAAAGATTGATTCTTTTGCCACCTTCAAGCACTAGTTTATTCCTTCCATTTTGATAGAAGATGAAAAGATCAAAGATTTTGATGCATGGATGAATGAGTTTAGCCAGATAGTTTCTCAAATCATTGATTTCTTGCAAAAGGATGACAACATAAATACTCTCAGTTTCAATGTTATTCTGGATAGGGTAATTGCCCTGGATGCTGGATATGTCAAGTTCATCATGGATGTCAAAGTGTTGTTGGACAAAAGATGGAAAGATCACCAGGCCAACCTGCTCCAGATTCAAGAATATAAATGGCCTAGTGATTATGTTGTTTTCCAATGGGAGAAAAAATATCTTACACCTAAAGAGTGATCAGGTAGGGGAGCAATGAGCATCATGCTGGCATCAATAGGCACCATCAAATTTTGGATGTCCTCCTTTTTGTCTCTTTCTATTTTTATGTTTTCCAATTTGTATTCAAAATATAATTGGCGGTCTTTTTAAGACTTGTTAAAAAAGTATATATTGTAATAGGTTGTATCAAGGGGTGGATATTTGAAAATACATTTTTGGAATGTGAAAGGCCTGAAGCTTGTAGCTTCCTTCACCCCTATAAGAAGGAAACCAAGACCTGGGGAAAGCTCTCTGGGAGTTTTGACTTTTTAAAAAGAGACATTGTAAGTCCCGATCTTTGAAGCATATAAATAGAAAGCTGCATTTCTCTGGTGCCATTACTTTTAGTTCTCAATTACTTGTTGATTATCTTTGATACTTTATTTGGTTGTCTCCATATTGCATTTTCTTGGTTATTTAAATTAACATATCAAGGGTATGCTTAGTTCTTCAAAACACATTTGTTGTTTTGTGTGATTTATTTGATAGGGTTTTGACTTTGTAATGAAGCCTTGAGTTTAAGGTAGTGAGATCTCAGGTTAAGGAGAAAATATTGCCATGGTTAGTCAAAAGGAGCATACTGCAATATGGGTAAAAGCAGACCAACATTTCCCCTTTTGTTTACAATAAAGAATTAGGTCAATGAGACATGTATATTCTCTTTTAAGCTGTCAGATTGAGGATTGTATGTGACTGTTACAAAGGTTGATTGTCATAGTAAATAATGGTGTAAAGAGTTTAAAAGGTGGTAATCACCAATCACTTAGAGAGCAAAACAATCACTAGTCCGAGGCAGCCTTCTTCTCACAAGGTAGTCATCATTCACAAGGAGAGAGGATAGTGGGCTACGTAGGAGGTCTTCATTTATTCAAGAGGGTAGTTAGCAAAAATAGTGAATGTGCAAGAAGATCAAACCCTAGGCAAGTTTATCAATGCATATAGGATTACAGTTCCTATAGTTCATCTGCAATATCAAAAGAGAGCTTATTTTACAAAAAAACCAACAACTTTGCAAACTTTAAGCTAGTTCAAATTGCAAATCAAGAAGTATTAGAATACCATACCTAGCTATACATCTTGCTCAATCACATGTAACTTTGAAGTGAGTTGCCCTCCAGTGATTATTTTTGAAGCAAAGGAAATAAGGATGGAAGGATTTTCATTGCATGCAACCTACAGAAAAACAAAATCAATGCTAGGAAACACTCCATAGATTTTAGAGACAAGAGGAAAATGGAAGCACAACAAGAAAGAAGCATCTGATATGGTAGAGAAAATAATCTCAAAGAGAGGAAGAGAGTTTTACCTTAAATGATGCAAATGTGGCTGCATGGGCTTCTAGAGCTTGACTTTGTTGCTGCTCTACATAAAACAACATCATTTTCCCCTTGACAAGTTGTGGCCTCTATCCATAGAATTTTGTTACTGTCAATAACAATCGTAAACCCCATCAATTAAGAAATATAATAATATCACAACCATTAGATAGTACACACCTCAGGTGCTCCTGGAGAAATTCCAATCAAAACAAACCACTTTTTAGTAGGATCACATCGATAATTTATTATTTTGTTGCCTGTTAAATTGGTTGTTCGCTCAAACATTTAGATAGGTTTAGAATCCCCTGTATGCCCCAATAATTTGACATGTTAAAAAGAAAGAAAAAATAGAAGAAAACACATCGGCAACAAAAAACAAGCTTTGCATGAGTACATAAAAATAGAATTTCAGTCAAATTCGATATTGTACCTTGCTTTGCTTTAGAAATATTATAACATAAAGAGCACATAAAAAGCAGAAGTATTTTTGAATTTTCTAGAGCTTTTCATTACCTTGCAATGACCAATGATACATTGAACTCTATGTAACATGTCCCAACATCTTTAGTGTGATCCACTTCCAAAACACAACCTATGAATTACAAGTCTTTAATATATGAGATATCATGAACTATCTTTGTGTGTTAATAAAATAATACTAGTAGATACAAACTGAGCCAAGAAATAATCCAAGTACCTAAATTTACTATAGCATATGGAGAGAATCATTCACATTAGGATCAATGAAGGCCTCTTCATTGGAAATACATTTCATACAGAATAAAACTAAACCAATTTATGTCATCAAAACAAAAAAAATTATCAGAGCTAGTAGCATGGTGTTGTGCAGAAGACCACCGCAACACCGCACGGTGGTTGTTGGGCCTTCGTGGTGATGAGGGGAGCTTTCCCCGCATCATAGCAAAAGCCCAACAAATGTCGTGCGATGGTCTTCTGCATAACACCATTCTCTAGATTGGCACATGTTTGTATAGTCCATGGTGAAACCCTGTCACCCTTTACACCATTGTCATGAATTCCTTGAAAACACTATTCAATTATGACTTTTATATTGCCTTCAAGAAACTATTTGTGCTCTATTGATTTATATCTCTTCATACAACACTATGATATCTCCTTTGATGCCACTATCATATGACTATTTGATACCACTATCATTGGTCTTCTCTCAAATTCAAACCTTACTCTTTTCACACTTTCACTCATAGGTTTTGAGTCAAGGAAGTCAAGTCTAGAATGTAACGTTGTTGTTCCTATGTTTGCAATAAGAGAATGTTATCATTTGAAACTAATATCTTTGTCACACATCATTATTGATCTATTCCCTTTTTCAACAGTCATATGGCTGTGATATGCTTCTTCGCTTTGATGACTAATCATTGCATGATAATGTAGACTATCACCATGTTTGTGTCATAGGGCATTTGATTGTATTATTAGATCATGTGTATTCTTATGCTCTCACAAACTCTAGGAAATAACCTAAGACCCTTGGATTTCCTTAATACTCTCCTTTAACATGCCATGCTCTAATAGTCTCTTATGCTGTCCTTTATCACCAACCATATACTTCTAGACTACTTTAGAAGTTTGTTTACTGTCATCTTTTATATTTTCCATAGGATGTAACTCATTGATTAGCATCTTGAAATTTTAAAACAAGATGCTTAACACTTCTATCATGATTGTAAGTGTGATTGTGTAGGCTATCTTGTGACCCGCATAGGTGACCTATGGATTATTTGTCATCTTTCCTTTATGCACACTTGTCATACAGTCCCTAACTTATAACTATCATATGCAATATTTCCATGAAACAAAACCTTAAGGCCTAATTCAAGACAGTGTCTCATAAAAATCCTTATATACTACCTTCTACTCACACTCACAATGTGGAGATAGAAATAACTTACATACTCCTATGCCAAAGAATATGCTTTTGTTCATGATAATCTTAGGATTCACTTATATTTACAAAAATCTCATTAAATCTCTTAGAGACACCACTCTTTAAACAACATTGCCATGAAAGGCTTGTCATACTGCTCTTTGTCATTTGGTTTGACATGTCATTATACATTGCCTTTATATTCTCCATTCATTGTTTTTCATGAGAGAAATCTTTTGTGAGTCCTTAATGAAACATCACATACCTATTACTACCCTTGTGACTATCATGAAACTTGTTCATATTATCTTCATAAACCATTTACTTGAGTTATTGTCTTTTGAATTGATAAAAATGACTTCTTTTGTACCTAGTCTAACAAGGTTTAACATGGAAAACCTCCATAGATTTTGATGAAGGTACTAGGGTTTAACTGACCTAAGATCTTACCACTATTCATAGCTTTTAATATTCATAGAGACAAAATCTACCATGAAAAACAATGCAAAATAACTCATATTTCATAAGTAGTAATTTATGTTTTTCACATATTCATTTGAGAAATTAATATTCAAATGTCAATTTTGATTGGGTGTTCCTAGTGCATGGCTTTGTAACATTTTCATCTAGTATCCCTACATTAGGAAGCTTATGTAAATGTTAAATTCATGAAGAGACAGTGAATAGAAAAACACAGTCATAGTGTTTATCTTTAATAGGTACAAGCCTGTGTTAAGGAAGACAGTGAGCAGTTTTTGTCAATGGACAGTGGGATAGCACTTGGAGATGCTTGGTCAAGAGGCAAAACATGATAGTCCTTAAGGGATAGATTAAACAGTAGCAACCTCAAAATTACAAACTTATCCTTCAATCCCTACAATCATGTTCTAAATCTACATGGAAAATAGGTACATTTCTTCATTTAAATGACAAAAACACAAATCTTATCTAATATATTCAGTAGATCAAATATAGAGCACCAAGAAAAACTAATCAAGGGTAAACTTTAATTGTACTACCTAAATAAAATTAGAAATAGATAAAGGTTGTTTCAGGCCCAATCAGTTTATACTTGTATTTATTGGAGGATGTGGAAATATGGGAGCATGAAAAGAAAAATGTCTAGAATTTTATGTAAATCTGTAAATAGAATATGTATATTGGAGGAAATGTAAACTCCTAAATCCCCAATAATCTAAGAAAGGAATTTTTTTGCAATGTTATTGAGTTGGATGCTTGATCACCTAGCATATTGATTGTTCAGGGATATACACACCATTATATAAAGGATGTCTTATGTGGTAGAGATAGACTCTGCATATTGATAGCTGATATATTTCAATATGTATTCGTTACAACCATTTTCATGCATATTCATATCCACTTACATACATGCATATATACACTATATTAGATATCTTTTCTTTTAGGATTAACCACTTGGAATATTTAATACTCAAGTGATTCTTTCAATGAGCTATCATTGTTACACTCATCTCTTTATATATAGAAATCTACACATTTTTACATGCATATATGTGTCTATGTGTATATACATACAAATACACAAGTACATGTATATGTGTATACACATAATCACAGATATACAAATGTATGTATATATGTATAGAGTAAATTATACATGTAGATCTCTCTCAATCACCATTATATGGGCATTTACATTAGGCCAAAAATTGTTGAATTAGGTATTTACTTGTATGTACCCCATATGCTGTTGGTGCAAGGTTGGGACATGCCTTGATTATAGAGCATGCTCTTCAGATTTGGGGACATTTAAAATATAATTTTTCCTAAACATAAAGCAAAGCAAAGAAAACTAAGCAAACCAGATATGAACAATTTACAACAGTTTCAAGTACTAATACATTGACTTGGGAAGTAGCTACACATTCAGACACATTTATGCATCTCTCTATGGTTCAATGTTTCATTGAGCCCTCCAATTCTATTTTCTGGGGATGTAGGGGAGAGGGAGTATGTGGAAATCTGAAAAGTGAATGCCTAGAAGCTCCCCTAAAATGCAAGAAATATAATTTGAATAGGAAATTACCATGGGAATGGGGAGTATGTGATTGGGCCAGGAGGATGAGAAAAAGGGAAATGCAAAACAAAGTGTTGATTGACAAGTTTTGCACAAGGAATAGCTATATTAGTATATATGAACAATAAAATGCTCTTTTATAGCTCTATAAAAATTAAACTTCTAATTAACAAGTAGTGCAACAATTTTTCTTTAATGAATTCTAGTTGACCAATAAGCACACCAGAAGATTCTAACTTAGTATGATGATCCTCAAATAATAAAATCATAAATATGTCAAACAAGACCCGATTTATATCACTAGCATTGAAATTGACCATGTGAGAGGAAGACTCATCTTGAAGGAAGATAAAACTAATGGAAACCATGGTTGGAGGTAGAAGCAAGGCCTAAGTCCATATCAAAGTGTAGGCGTTGAAGAATTAGCATCATCATTATCACTAAATGAGGCAAAGAGAATTTGATAATGCCCATAGAAATTAAGCTTAGATCAGAGGGCCTGGTGTGGCAATCTTGTGGGAGTGCAATTAACTTTTCTTGGGAGATTTTATCACAACTACCAAAAATTAGAGAGGAAGATGGTAATGAGCATCTGTTTTGATCTCTTGGAGTATGGATGATGAGTGAGGAGAAGTTGTATGTTTGTGAAGAAGAACATCATATGTACCACTTTAAACAAAAAACATGACATTTTAAACAAAAACCCTTACATTTGGAATCTTTATAGGGCTTCTCAATAGAAGCTCAAAAAACACCAAAATATGGGAAGAAGTCTGCACTGAGTCATACTACATTACCAATATCCTTGTGTCCTAAAGTTATACTTGTCGAAGAAGTCCTCTATTCTCCATCAAACATCTGCAAAAAGGCTTGAGCTTCAAATGCTAATCATCTTCATACATGGCAAACTCGTTCATTAATGAGCATCCGGTGAGAACAAGATGAAGGATTTTTTGTACTAAAGATATCAGTTTGAGCTTATATTCCTTTATGAGGCTCTCGGCTCTCAAACTAATGAAAGGACAGTGGAGGAAATATTTGCATCCCGCTAATAATTTCTCAATTGTAGCAATGGAGAGGAAATGATTAGCATCCTGCCAATAATTTTTCAATTCAAAGTTTTTTTTTAATTACCCACTTTTATTTTTGTGACTAACTATTTAGTCATTTTTATTTGTATGACTAAATAATTTTTTAGTCGATGACCAAGTTAGTCATTTATTTACTCATTTATAGCTGAGTTGCAATAAATTAGTAGAATTTATTCATTTTTAGTTGTTGTTACTAAATGTTTTAGTCACGTAGTCATTTATTTAGGTATTGTTGATGATGATTGTTAGTCATAACAACATGCATAAAAATATACACAACAAACCTTTATTATCTTGTAAAGTACGACCAGCTTAAGATAAGTTGATGACTCCAAGTCTCTGTTGATTAGGTCATGATCGTCTGACGTTACTCAGAGGTTGATGTGACATGCTGTTTTCCATTTCAAGGGGTCTTACATTCGCTTAGGTGATCAGTATTGCACTGTATTCTATAAATTCACTCCACAGAGAGGTTAATTCTATTCTTTTTCCAAAGATTACTGTGATATTTGTAAGTTTGATCAATTCTTCTGATCCTTGATCATTATGAACTTGCACCTTCTTCTACACTGCATATTTATTTAAATGATGTGTCTATAAGTGGATATTTATGTGTATTTCATGGATATTTATCTAAATTTACATGATATTTATCAATTTGACATGCTCTAATTCAAAATATGCTTTGTATTTTCAATTGCCTATGGGATATCTGCATATTTCATGTTTATTTGCTTTTGATTGTATGTTATTTGCAATTATGTAGATGATCTGTAATAAAATTCAAAGAGATTTAAAAGAATACTTCTAATTTTAGTGAACCTTTAGTTATTGAATCACATACACACAAGATACATTCATGGAGAGAAGAAATCAAACCATAAGTCACCAGGTTGTTCCACAGCTAGGTATGGTTGATGCTAACTTCAAAGGAACAAGGAATGAAAACAATATATGCAAACTGAAAAGCACTCCAAAAGACGCAGCGAATCAATGCATATATCCAGATTCCAATCACAGATTACTCAAGATTTATGATGATTTGTAATCAAAGTAGCTTCTCTTTCATTAAGTATGCAAAACATGTATATTCACAATAACTTTGAAATAAGTCCTAAATTCTTCAGCAATCAGATTTAAATTAAGTTTCGAATGACTAAAAGATTGCACCCCTGTACCTTTTATAGAATAAGGTGAGGAGGCAGTTACAATTGACCAACTATCAAGATTTATCAATTTGGATCAACAATTGACAATTCTCCTATGACTTAGTCAACCTTTCCCTCGTGGCACAGGTTTCCAGCTGGCAACCATCTGTATGACTCACTATTTATAAGTACCTCATGCATATGTTCACTTAGTGATGCATCTACATTTACTCTTCATGTTCTTCCTCTTCATTTTCTTCTTGCTCATCATTCTCTTCATCCTCATCACTTTCATCATCACTATCACTCTGATAGACATCCTCTTTCATGTGGACCTTTACAGCTGTCCTGATATGCTCATATGCTTGCACTATTCTATCAACCTCTCCTTCGTCTTGGATTTTAACTTTGGCTATTACATGTTTATGAGATTGGAACTTAGCTTTGAGAGCTTCTAGTTTACCTTTCCTGCTATTTAATGTTTCATTGTATGTCTCCACTTTAACCCTTATTCTCATAATTCTATTCATTACCTCTTCGGTCAAATGGGTGAGAGGGTCATCTATTATTGGCTTGAAATTATCATGCAGAGCCTTAATAGCAAAATCTGCATCTTGATTCTCAATTTTACCTTCTATTCTTCCTTCCAAGGCCTCCAAGATTTCTGCCTCATATGCCATCATGCTGTGTAGTTTGACGCTAATATCTCTGAGTTTGCCCCTGCTCTTCTTCAAGACATCACACTCAAACCTGATATCTTCATACCATATATTTGTTAGCATGGTAGTATTATTATCTAACACCTTATTACTTATCAGAATCTGTGAATCAATTCTCTTCATCTCACTTAGGGCACTTAGGTCCTTTTCCAATTGAAATGACCACCTTCCTATATCATTCTGCATTTTGTCCACCTTTCTCTTTAGGCAACTCAAAGAATTCCACCTCTGTAGAGAGGTTCTCAATACATCTTCAGCCCTAGTGAGTGCTGAAGACATCCATTTTTCCATTACCATTGGTTCATGTTTCATCAAGTCCAATTTGGTAACCTCCTCCTGTGATATAATAGTCAATGGGACTGCAGGATCAACTGGTGTATGATTAGGGTTAATTAACCCTTTTATGAAAGAATGCAATTGAGCAATGTGCTCCTTATGTACTTTATTTTTCTCCTTTTCCTTCTTTACTCTTTGGGTTAAAGAATAAATAATATCCTTCCCTCTTGACCTTCTTGGTCTTCATTGGCAAAACCTAGATCAACATTTGTGATTTGGAATTCCTCCAGGCTTATTTTGCCTTTTTCCTTTTCAACTGTGGGAAGGGCTATCTGTGCGGTTCTTCTACCTATGGTAGGATCTCTTTTTATAGCCGATGTTAATCTGGCCTTCCTCTTTGGTTTCATCATATTCTCAACAAATAAGGTAGAAACATCAAACTCTTGAACTCCTGACACTTGTTCTGTATTTATTTCCTTTTCTAGCCAATGAGGTATATCACCTCCAAATTCTTGGTGGCCCTTGTTTGTATCATAGGTGTCCAGCCCTCCAGTGCCTACTTCTATCCTTGGTGGAGAAGGCACCTTCTTTATTTCTTCTTAATGAAGTTCATCATGAGGGGGATCTTGTTGGAGTTCTTCTTGTTGGGGGGCTGCCTTCTGCAAAGGAGGATCCTATGGAATTTCTACAATTTGATCCTGCACTTCATCCTGTGCTCCCTCCTTTGGATTTTCATCTTCTTTGCTATCCTTCTCACCCTGTGGCATATTAACCGCTTGGGAGGCCTATGTATTCTGCCCTTGAGGATCACCCTGATCATGGATCATTTCCTATTCTCCACCCAATGCACTGATATCTTGTGGCTTGGGGTCCTCTTGACTTGATTTGTCTTTTGTTCTTGGGACTTCTCTAAGTAACACCTCCTAATCCTATTTATCCTGGGGCAACATTGAATCCCTCTAAGCTTGAGCAACACCAGTGTTTGATATATCCTAATCACCCCCATTCTTCTATTAGACTTCTGTTATTTTTGGTTTTGTGGGTGTCTCACGCTGTTGCTGACCTTGATCAAGAGTAGTACTATCCTTTTCTATATGCTCTGCCACTCTATTCCTCTTAGGTTCCTTGGGTGCACCCTTATCTTTGCTTGGTCTTATATCACCCCTATATGTTAAGTCTATGGCTACAGGACTAGTAACCCGATCAACCAAATCGTCCAGCCCTATCTATTGGGCTACCTTTTTTGGGTTACCTTGTTTCATTTCCTCTACTTGCTTTACTTCTTCCAACACCCTCATCTGGGCTAATGGAGTTCCATGAGGAGTCACTCAGGTATTGGCAACTAGAGTTTCCATCTATTGAGTGGTCACCTCCTGGACCACCTCATCATCAGATAAATCTACTATGTCATCTAAAGACAAAGGAACCCCCTTACTTGTCCTGAGCATTTCTCTTGTTTGCTCCTCTACTTTCTCAATTTTGAATTTGATTATGGTGGGAAGAGGAACATCATGCTACAGTTCCTTCCTGAAAACTTCACCACCTGCACCTCTCAACATGATGGGGTCAGCATGGACATCTCCCCTCATGGCCATTCTTTGTTTCTTAGGTGGTGACATCAGCGGTATCCCTCTCCTCTTCTTGCTTACTACCAACAAGCCATCATCTTTAGGTTCTTTATTTAATTGTTCCTTTTCCAAGGGGTTTCCCTCATCCACCTCCTGTTGTATGGTCTGGCCTTCCTCCTCCTTGGTAATTTCAATAGTAGGCTTTAAAATCCTCTCAGTTTTTGGTTTTTCTGTTAGAGGCTGTGTTGATGATGTAGATGCTTGAGCTGATGTAGATGCACCTACGGATGTAGTGGCAATCCTCTCTATTATCACCCCCTTTGGTTCATTTTCACTTTTCTTACACTTAGGGGGAACCCTCTTTTGTTTTTCTGTAGGCAATCTTTCCCCATTGGATTTTATCTTTTCAGTGAGTAAATCATCGTATTCCTCATCAGACACCTCTTGTCTCTTCTTCTTATTGTCAACTATAAGGGCAACGCCCCTTTTCTTTAGTATGGATATCTCTAAATCTACCCAAGCCTGGGTTAGCTGGATCACCCCCCTCATCAGCTGATCTAGGGATGCATCCTCCGATTGTGTAAGATCTAGGGCCGATATGGTGTCATTATACACCTTTTTGTCCTCATATTCATTGGACATGATTTTCCCATCATCCTTATGCAATTGTGCTAGCACCGGGATACAGTCAAAGGTTTTGATCTGATTTAAGGTGAGTCTTTGATATTTCCTTCTCCTCACCTCAACCTCATCATCACAATCGGTCCAAAAATCCTCTAGATGCTTTTGATGTATTTGTTTTCCTAGTACCTTCTGCATCCTGCCATAAGGATCATATGATTTAGCCAGAGGAAATGACTATAGATACATCAATTTCAACCCCCCGATGACATGTTTTATACTCTCTAAATCTAAGCACATGTACCAGCCCATGGATACTAGAAACAAAACTGGAGGTATCTTCTTCTGTGCCTTATACGCTTCAACTATGGTAGATACCTGCCTTACAAATTCCATCAAGATGACCTAATCAGTGGGGTATCTTGGCAACATAAGAGGTTGTCCCTCAAATCCCTCGATCCTTATATATGAGAAAGTAGTAAATTGGATAAACCACGTTCCATGTTGATAGATAATTTCTTGAGCCTCCATGCTCAGACTTTTAGTCCTATCCTCCTCCATAGTTCTGACTAGATGCATAGAGAATGCATCATTTACCAGTTTATAGTCTTGGAGGTATACCTTCCTTTGTAATTGGGGATAATGATCCCATATGTGTGCATCATCAACATCACCACCAGCCTTACCCATTATTTTTAAAGCATTAAATGTTCCTTTATATGCATAAGAGTATACCACATATGAAGTCATGTAGAATAAACATGTTTGACCTCCCAAGATTTTTGTTCCCTCATCCAATGAGTCACTAATGATCTTAGCCCATAGGGGTCGGTTGTCTAGATATAAGACCATCTGGATGATCCCAAACATCTAATTCTTGAAATTTCTAGCATGAGGCCTACCAGTCATCCTGCTCTGTAGAGCAATCATATATCGGTACTCATCATCAAAATCAAACTTGTACAAATGTTCGGGCAACTTGGTTGAGGCAGTATATATACTACTCTTTGATCTCCATTGGTACATCCTCTTCCTCACATTTTTCTTGTTATTGTTATACTCTATTTCCAGCTTACGCAGATCCATACTCACTATCTTCTTCCCAACTGGCAAATTGAAAGTGGCGGTAATGCCCTTGACTGAGAAGTCTGTGTATAACCTTCCATGCTTCTCTACTCACCTAGTTTCTGGATTGTAATTTCTTGCACACTCCACTACCAATTCTGGAGCATCTATAGCATAGGGAAAACTAGCTGCATACCACATACCTGAGCCAAACACCCCATCTAGAAAGGGATTCTCTTTATCAACTTATCTTAAGCTGATCATACTTTACAAGATAATAAAGGTTTGTTGTGCAAATTTTTATGCATGTTGTTATGACTAACAATCATCATCAACATAAATTGGCGCTAGAAGGAGGGCTAATTATCTCCACCTAAGGGTGATTCAGTGACACGAAAGAAAAGGTAATACTAACGCAGATTTGTACTTTAAGTTTTATGCAAAGATTTGTTGTGTTGAGTCCATTCATACTTATCCATCACAAAGTTTTAAAGTTGAGCGTAAATATTTTAGGCTTTGTAGTTGATCATTGTGATCCTTGAAAGATAAGTCCTCTTTCAGGTCTTCTTACTAAAGCTTTGAAGTAATTCACTTAAGATACCTGATATCTTGATACCTGTGTCTAAAAGTTTCACATCACCCTATATTTGCAACATTTCTGCAAATATTGCATAAATATCCAGTCAGATTTAGATTCTGATCATAAATACATCCTTTACACAAGTGTTTTAGTTGACCTTTACAGAAAATAAACCAAATTTTCTTAAATTGTAGAAATCCTGGCTCTCAAGCCAAATACCAGGTCTAGATCCAGTGGACTCTTTGAGGAATTGCCTATTCGGGGACTTAGACCTAGAACAATAGATATTCATCATTCTCCTGGTTCTAGTGCATCAAGAGCTTCACCAGAACACACTCCAACAACTCCTATCAGGTTGCAAATACCTACAGGACCACCTTTCACGCCCTCGATCCAACCTCCACCAGTCACAATGTCACTCTTTACTGCAGAGTCATCTCTAACTTTCACTACATATCATCCTTTACCTAAAATCTTGACAAGATTTGTCTTAAATATCATCCATATCAGGATGCTGATGATCACATTAGAACATTCAAGGAAGCCTGTTGTAGAGCAAGAATTGAACATCAGGATGTGGTATGCAGATTATTTCCATTTTCCTTAGGGGAAGAGGCATATAATTGGTATATCAGTCTTGGTCAAGGTTCAACTGGTTCATGGGCTGCCTTAGAGAAAGCCTTTAAGGATAGATTCAAAATACCTATAGATCCTTCAATGAATTATCATTTGTTTGCCACAATCAAGAGATTTGAAGGAGAACCTATTTCTAATTTCAATGCAAGATTCCAAAAGATGCTCTCAAAGCTAGTTGCTCCTTATATTATAGCAGATGAAGCTGCTAGGAGTATATATTACTCTACATTAGATCTCCTGACTTCCATGTTTATCAAGAGAACACATCCTGGTGTCACAACCTTGACAGGAGCTTTTGAGGAAGACATAAAAGTTAGTCAACAGTTGATTCCTGCTCCTACACCTAATATTGCATTTCCTACACTTCCTGCTTATCCTACATATCCTGTTCAACAACAGACCAATGGAGCTATGATACCTCCAGCTATAATGCCAAGCCCTTTACAGGTACCTCCACTTAGTGTCATGCCTCCTCCAAATGGAAATGGTCAAATGGTGCAGTATCTAGGACATACATAGGTACCTTAGGTTGTAGAGTAGACTAATAACAATAACAATGGTTCATCTTTCTTCAAACCCCAAATAGAGAACATAGTAGCCAAAGTTTAGGAAGAAAAGGAAAAAATTAAAGAGATATCAGCACAACTAAGGAAACTCACTACTGAGATCACTCATCTAAGGAGTCAGAATTTCTATTCTTAACCAAATCAGAATAGAGGATATGCCAATGACAGATCTAGTTATCCTGATAGGGGATATAATAACATACAATCAAAAGAAAATAAACATGAAATATGCAGATATCCCGTAGGCAATTGAAAATACAGAGCATATTTTGAATGAAAGCATGTCAAATTGATAAATATCATGTAAATTCAGATAAATATCCATGAAATACACATAAATATCTACTTATAGACACATCATTTAAACAAATATGCAGTGTAGAAGAAGGTGCAAGTTCATAAGGATCAAGGATCAGAAGAATTGATCAAACTTACAAATATCACAGTAATCTTTGGAAATAGAATAGAATTAACCTCTCTGTGGAGTGAATTTACAGAATACAGTGCAATACCGATCACCTAAGAGAATGTAAGACCCCTTGAAATGGAAAACAACATGTCACATCAACCTCTGAGTAATGTTAGACAATCATGACCTGATCAACGGAGACTTGGAGTCATAAACTTATCTTAAGCTGATCGTACTTTACAAGATAATAAAGGTTTGTTGTGCAAATTTTTATGCATGTTGTTATGACTAACAATCATCATCAATAGGTATATGCAAAGAGATGGGGGACCAAAAAGTCACCACCATGGGACTTTTTGGTCCAAAACAGAAAAAAATGTGAGCACGTTATAATATGCTCATGTTTTGTTTCACTTATAACTATAAAAACTCCTTTTGTTGTCATTCAGCCATGGCCAAAGGAGTTAACCAGCAAAAAATAGAGTTGAAAATGCGATCGCATTAAAGGGAAGTCTCTACAAGCAAGTGCAAGAGAGAAAACGACAAATTCACGATGACACCTCGTCGCCAAAGATGTCGTAAAGCAAATTTGGAGGGTCTAGCAGCCGAAGAAGGTAGGGTTTGAATGATTTTTTTAGTTTGAAAAGAATTTTTGAGTTTTGCAATGTTTGATTTGTTTTTATATTGCATTTACAGTTATTGAGGCAAGAGAAAACCCAAATCCAGTTGAGGAGGGTGAAAATAACCCCTAAAACCCTCCAAACCCTCAAAACCCTCCTTCGCATCCTCAATGTAAGGGATAGTCAAGAAAACTACCTATGGATAATAAAAGAAAACAATAAACATCTTCAAACTCTTATTCAAATGCTAAACAATCCAAGTGCAAGCACCGATCGTAGGAGGGCGCTTGCGAAGTCACTAGAGGGGATTGTTTCCCACACCGATTCGGTGACAAAACAAATTACCAAATTTCAAGACTATAGGGAGAGATGTCAGCAATACTATGTAGACAAGTTGTCATATGATTAAGTGAAGAATGAAAAAATTACAAAATCTCAATTATGTGCACACTTTATTAATCCCAAAACTGGCAAAGGATTAGAAGAAACTTGCAAACGGTTTCCTATTCATTGGTGTAGGAATGAAGAAATATCCCAAAACTTTTGGGATAGATGGTACATGGTCTTCAATGAGCGCCCATGCAACAATGATGAGGTACCATAATATTTCTTGAAGAAACTCCATTATGAGTTCGTCCTCAAGAAGATTCCTAATTGTAGACACCCAAAATTGACTCATTATCATTAGCATTCAAACATCGCATTACATACCACTTGCATTTGTCTAACACACTTGGGCAATATCCCTAACACATCTATTTCTTCTATTAATTAAATAAATTTATATTATTTATTTAATTCATTAGCTATTTCCTCTAAGCTATAATTAAACAATCTTCAATTATTTAATTATCTTCATTCTATCTATTTTTAATTAAATAAATCTTAAATTTATTTAATTAAAAATTCCTTCATAAGCCCACTTTCCAATTAATTAAATAAATTTTATTTATTTAATTAATTTATCTTATCATTTATCTCATGAGCCGACATGTGTACCTCTTTCATTTAAAAAGATAAGTGGTACTACATCCTTTTATTTAATATATTTCACATGTAGTACTTTTTATGTACACAAGCACACATAAGCCCTATCTTCTCTCCACTTGTCATCTTCACATTCACCTATGCCTATCCTTCAATCTTAGCCATTCACATAGCCACTGAATCTCCACCGTTGATTGATTTTGGTTGAGTTCTATATAAACACCCTCTCATTCCATACTATCTATCCAACATTCATATAGTGTCTACATTATCATCCTGAGCATACTGAGCACTTGAGCATCCATAACACTCATTGAGCTTTCATCATTATTATCCATCCATCATGGCAACTTTTATCTTCATAATTGTTCATTTTTGAAGAAGCAATCCACATCATAAACAAGGAATCACACAATCTAGGTGATATTGTGCTTGAATTGCATACTTTTGGTTTCATTTGGATTAGATTCTTTGATAATGGTAGGGTTAGGTTTTCATGGCTATGCTTGATCTTATTAACCTAATTTTTTACCTGTCACATTTTGGCATGCCCAGTGGGACCCACGTCCTTGATTAACTTTGCTATTTAAAATTATTTTTATGAAGATCAGATTTTTCGAGCACTTACGGCAAGTTCCAGTCGCTTTTGACCAAAAACCCGCCACTGCCCACATATTTGCATCACTTCTGCGTTGAAATCTACTGCCTATAGCATTTTTCAAATCACTTTTATACTAACAGTGATCGCTTTTTGCTTATTCTAGATCACTTTTATCCTAACAGTGGCCACTTTTGCATTTAATTGAATCGCATTTGATCTGACAGTGATCGCTTTTACCTGATTGCGTCGCTTATTGCACAACTAGGGTTTTCAATGTATATTGTTTCTTTTACAGATCTAGGTTGCTTATGAGCTGAAACCAACCACTTCATGCTTTTTTGCATGTCTGAGCCTAAACAATTCGCATTTGGTGCTTTTGGCATCACTTATGATCTGCAAGATTTTGCCTGTGACAGAATAGAGATCGCTTTTAACAAACAGTGAATCACCTCTGGTAAACTATGTCACTTTCAGTTTGTATAATTTGTAGTTTGTTTTCTTGGCTACTAATTGGGTATTTGTGTAGCATCTTATCAATTTGTCCAAGAAAAGGAGGTTATCAAACTACTAACATATCTGTTGCAGCTCCGATCGGTCCAAGACTTGTGGTTTTTCACTAAATTAGGAACATTTGGGCTTGGTGCTTAAAATGAATCATTGCTCGCTCCATGCTTGATTTATCTTTTTTGATTGCTTTCATGTGATTGATTGTAACCCAAATTTAATAACAAAAGTATCCTCTCCTCTTGCCTATCAAATGGATCTTGGGTGTATGAGAACTTGTTATTATCTTTAGAGGGCTTGCCTTCCCGGTGTGAGAAGGGATATGACCCAAGCAGTAACGGGCTAAAGCCAAGTCCTTCCGAACCACTATATAAGAAAAGTGTTTGTGTTGAAAGCCACAAACAACAGGTATTGTTGCATTATACCGACAACCAACCTCCCCTAAAACCCTCCAAGGCGTAACCCTTGAAGGCTGGGAGACTCCACAATGGAGAGTAGCGCTGCCACATGTATAGCCACTCGAACGGATGCCCTTATTAGCAACTTTGTGTAGTATCTAAAAACCCTCTATTTGTTGACGCAAAAGGTGGGACCTTTGAAGCTGCCCTAATTCACATGGTTCATAGAAGAGATAGCAGGGACAATCCTAAGGTTTGGTGAGGGACAAACCTTTAAGGAAACCTAGATCTTGGTATATGTGAGAAGTGTGTGCTATGGAGGGGAGACGGTGCTACCAAGATCCTGAAGCTATCCGCTTTGAATAAGCACGGCCAGGGGATTCAACAAATACAGTCCTTTCCTAGCCTAGGTTGTACAAGTTTGTGATTTTTGTGAGTGTGAGTGACTACAATTACTTTTTTCTTATCAAAAAATCACAAATCAAACATCTTATCTGACAAACACAGTCACTTTTAAGCCTAAACTACCCACATACAGACAACAGAATCACTTTTCAACCGCAGTTAGCCACTTTTGCCTGAACTAAATCACTTTTGAACAATAGTTAATCACTTTTGGCATAAACAAAGTCGCATCTAAATAATAGTCAGTCGCCTCTTATTTGAATCAGGTCACCTTTAAACAATAGTCTGTCACCTTTAGCCTAATCTAAATCGCTTCCAATCAACAGTAAATCACTTTTGAGCCAATAGTTATCACCTGTGAATAATCAGATCACCTCTGGTTAACACTGTAACCTACCGTCAAAATCTAAACCAATCCACATTTGAGCTATTACCAGTCTCCTTTAGCCTTTTCTGAGTTGCATATGAGCTATCACTTGTCACCTGTGGTCTAATACCAGCAAATCTTAGTGACTCAGTCAAATTAGCCACAAATCTAGCTTGCTCAGCTTTAGCATTAGCTTTCAAACTTGTCTCTGACTATTAGCAGATACCTGGACTTTGTCTCCTATTTTGAGCATATCAATCAATCACATTTCATGAGCTTTTCATCCTTTTGAGATCTCAAACCAGCAAACCAAACATCAAATCAATCATTTTGATCCATCAGCAAAACATCAGCTTTAGCTTCAGTAAACATCAGCAACATAACAAATTTTAGCAAACAACTTTTCCCTTGAGTGTGTGAGCTATTCTCTAGGGAAAACCAGCCAACAACAAATCAACCAACCAAGCAAAACAACACATCAACCAAAGCAAAACTAGCCAAGAACAAATCAACCAACCAAGCAAAATAACACATCAACCAAAGCAAACCAACAAAGTAACCAACCAACCAATCAACAAACCATCATCTTTTGGGTCTCAAAACTTTGACAAGCTAAACTTTAGTTTTCAACATTAACGTCATGCCTCAAACTAGGAGTCAATATAGAGTTGAAATGGAAGCCAAATATAGAGCTGAAATGGAAGCCAAATTGCAAGCTGAGATGCAACAACTTAGATCAACACCTCTTAAGGACACAACTCAATTCATGACTGGTATGCCTCCTCATATGTTTACACCTCATGGGTATACCGTTGGAGAGTCATCTTCACAACAAGTGCAACCTCCAATAACTTTCGAGACTTTTGAAGAACAATCCCAAGAAGACTTATCAGAATTTCAGGACACCCATGTGTGGGATCAAGTTGAGAGACTTGTTTTATCTGAGCCTAATCACTATTTCTTGCAACTTGCTTGCATGGGCACTAAATTACCAAGAGATTTTGACATATCCGCTATTAGAGAGAATGATCCAAACACTCCCGCTGTTGTTGCAAAGGGACCATCCACTATAGTTACATCATCCTCCACCATATCACAAGCTCCATCTTCTACCACATCTCTTTCATTGCCTATTGTTACTTCATTTGATCTACCACTCTTGGAGCACACTTTAGAACCTTTAATAATACCAACCAATGTGCTCCCTCTCATGTCACAAAATCTGAACATTCCACCTTTCCATGTTCCTCAACATACACCTCCTCCTACCATGACCATTTCCATGCCTTAAGTAACACAAGCTGTCCATGTGGCCCAAGCGCAAATGCTCCAAACATCACAAGCTATCCCCATGTCCCATAGTGTGCAAGCCTCCCAAATTATACCAACAACACCAATAGTCCAAGCTTCACGACCATCACAACCTACCATATCCCATATACCAACTACTAATATGCTTTCCACCATCTCTACTAATCCCTCTACTACACCATATAACCCCAATGTTATTCTTATTGATATGAGTGACCCTCCTACCGTTTCTCAAGCCAATCCTAGCTCTGCGGTCACTTATGTTTAGCAACTTACATCCATTCTGTCATACTCTTCCAATCCCTCACATACCATCAATCCATCTTATGATACCCAAGACTTGCCTATTATCACCCAACACATGACACATACCAATCCTCATGTTGTCCAAAATACAAACCCAAGTGTCCATCCTTCTTTCGCATCTACCAATCCTTCCATCCCTTATCATGTTACAAATCCAACTCCAACTTCCCAACCATTAACTAGCATCAATCCATCTTCCACTTCTCATGTGATGCAAAATCTTGGTGCCCATTCGTTACAACATACCCAACCACCGCTTGTGCCTCAAGGACAACAATCCTTAACCACATATGTGTCACATCCCAATCCTTTGACATATATTGTGAGTACACAACCTCAACAAATGGTTATGGCTTCATATATCCCTCAACAACAACCTCAATATACATCATACCATGTTTCACCCCCTTTGCAACAACAACAACTATCTTCAGCGGATGTTCAACAAATGATCAACCAAGCGGTAGGACAAGGCAAGAAGACATTTTCTCTAGAAAACATATGCACTTATCCATTTGACAAGTCTCTTCATATGACACCTTTTCCGCCACACTCTGAAATCCCACAATTTGACAAGTACAAAGGAAAAGGAAATCCGGAAGACCATCTTAGAGCATTATTTGTGGCATGTCTCGATGTTGCTTATGAGGATACATATCTTTTGAGACTATTTCCTTGAAGCTTAGTAGGACAAGCTCTTGAATGGTTTTCTCATTTACCTATGGGAATTAAGTCTTTTTCAGAGTTAGCTAATAAGTTTCGATCACACTTCACTTTTAACATTGACCATGAGATAAACATGAACGACCTTATCAATAATAAACAATGCAATGGTGAAGCCTTTTCTTCATTTACTCAACGATGGCATAATATGGATAGCAAATTATCATGGGAAATTCCTGAGAAACAATAGCTCGATATCTTTGTTCAAAATCTTCATCCCGAGCTATCATTTCAATTACAATTGCAAAGTGCTAGCACCTTTGATGAACTTGTTTCCAAAGGAACCATCATTGAACGAGCTTTAATTGCTAAAGGAAGTATCAAGATCTTTCACGATAACAAAGACTATCCTCAAAACTCCAACGATAAGTCTCACTTTTGGAACAAAAATAAAAATGTTGTCAATGACAGTGTTGTGGACGCAAAGAACATCCAAACTATGAAATCTCCCATCAACATCCAAGCTACTTCTACAACAACGCAACCTTTTCAACGAATGCGACAACACCAAACTTCCAATCCGCATCGACAATTTACACCATTAGCGGAACCTATGGAAGTTAGCTTTCGAAAGCTTCTCCAAGCGGGTGATATTATCTTACCAGATACACCACCCAATGGTGAACCACTCTTCAAAGCTCCTTGGTACAAAGAAAATGAGTATTGTAATTTCCATAGAGTTAAAGGACACAAAATAAATGGTTGTATGCGCTTAAAACATGTCATCCAAGATTGCATCGATCAATGATTAATCAAAGTTACACCTTCAACAACTCAACCTACACAACAATCAACATCGAACTATGATCTAGAGACTTTTAAGAATCCACTTCCATCTCATGACAAAAAAAGTAACCCTCATGCTGGGAATGCCATTCAGTACAACTATGAATCTTCTACCATTGGCCGCATTGACCATGCTCACATTTCTACCATTGGCCACATTGACCATGCTCGCATTTCTACCATTACTATCCAAGGTAAAGCACCTGATTGCACTGTAACCACTCATAGAGGTCGAGTCACTATTTAAGGAGCACCTGTTCATCCTCCTCGACCATTCTCTAACTATAATATCTTGGATCACCTTGGCAAAACACCCACGCACATATCCATTCTTGAGTTGCTTTGCATATCCCCTGCTCACAAAGCTATCCTTGACAAAGCTCTATAAGAATCTTCGGTGCCCAATGATATTGATATCACACAATTCCAATCTATGGTCACTAGCATTGCAGCTCCTTGTCATTTAACATTTTCTAACAAAGATCTTTAGCCCTCCATCCATCCTTCCCACAATGAAGCCCTCCACATTGAAGTATTTGTTAAACATCGCCGTATCAAATGAATCTTGGTAGATGGTGGAGCTGGTCTTAATATATGTTCTTTGAAGTTATTAAAACAATTGGGATATTCTGAGAAGGATGTTGACACCTCCAAGGTTATTACTATCAGAGCTTATGATGATGTCAAGCAAGATACTGAAGGCATTGTTTTCTTGCCTATCCAAGTTGGGCCGATCACTATAGAAACTCATTGTTAGGTTCTTGATATTGACCTTCCTTATAACATCATCCTTGATTGTCCATGGATACATGCCCTCAAGGCAGCTCCTTCCACATACCATCAATGTCTTAAATTTCCACACAACGGTGTTGAGGTTACTATCCAAGCTGATCCCAATCCATTTGAATTTGGTCATGCTTTCCAAGCTAAATATCAGAGTCTGAACCGCATTCCTATCAACACTGAGGCATATCTATCTTCATCCTATGTAGACCCATCTGATCTACTCAAGCCATCATCTAGCAAAGCTTCTTCCAACCTCTGTATCAAGTACACCAAACATGGCTCTGGTGAATACACACTGCAAGACTCTTGTTGTGTAGGCACCCTTCCATTATTCCCTAAATCCTATGGTAAACCTTCTACATCCAAACCAACTTTAGCCCCCATTGTTATCAAAGCTCCACCTACAGTATTCCTTAAAGTTAGATTCCTAGATGATGAAGACATTGATGATATAGACTCTTGGATCTTCTTTGATGAAAATGACCAAGTCCAACTGGAAGTAGAGAGATACAACAATGGGTTCCGCATCATAAAGAACATGGGTTATAAAGGACATGGTGGATTGGGATCATAGGAACAAGGACCTATTGAACCCATTATTGTGTCTAAGAAGTTTAATAAGCAAGGCCTTGGTTATCAACCGGAGGTACTATGACTCAAAGACATTAAGTGTATTTCTGATATTAACACTAGACCTTCCTCAACAGGACAAACTTCTAATTTGGATACTATCAATGACTCCCCCCTTCATATTACCAACCTTTTCCAAGAACACTCCATCTTCATGATTTCTACAGCCTCCTCTAGCCATAACCATTCCTCCATTAACCTTTAACTCGTATATCCTGGCCTCGTCGATTGAGACCAATAGGGGGCACCGATATTAGATACATTTGAAAATGATGAAGCTATTGCAGAATTCATGGGCTTGCAACAAGGCATTCCATTGGGTGATTACAAAGCAAGTTTCATGATGGACTTACCTAAACTAGCATATTTTGGCAGAAGTATCAAATCCTTCAGTCGCAAAAGTGAAATAAACAAAATCAAACAAAATAGGTCACTAGGTGAAAACTGAAAGGTGCCTTTTGATTGTGAAAAAGTAAAAATAAAGGACGTATCCAAAGGTGAAAACCTCTCTAAGGTGCCTGAGGATGGGGGATTTGATCTTCTTGTTGCCTTTGATTATCATGAGAAATCAACAGTGCTAGTTGAACAATCATAAGACATGAACTTGGGTATAGAGTAGAATCCAAAAATCACTTTTTTGGCAACATCACTATCAGAGCAAGAAAGAAGAAACTTCACAACATTTTTTCTAAGAAGAGCTATAAATTTTGCATGGACTTATGCTGACATGCCGGGTCTAGATCCATTGCTTGTGGTACATCATCTAGCAGTATCTCCTAATGCAAAACCTATCAAATAAAAATTGTGCAAAATGCATCCACAGGTAGCTTTATTGGTCAAGGTAGAGATCCAGAAACTATTAGAAGCAAAGTTCATAAAGCCTATTGATTATCCATAATGGGTTTCAAATTTGGTACCTGTAGCAAAACCTGATGGACGAGTTCGCTATTGCACAGACTTTAGAGATCTTAACAAAGCATGTCCTAAGGATGACTTTCCACTACCAAGCATAGACAACATTGTAGATCTTATAGCCGAACATGAAATGCTATCTTTGATGGATAGATTTTTAGGATATAATCAAATTAGAATAACAGAGGAAGATCAAGATAAAACATATTTTATTTGTCCATGGGGCATGTACTGCTGGGTTGTAATGCCTTTTGGTCTCAAGAATGCTGGAGCTACTTATCAACGAGCCATGACAATTATCTTTCATGACCTTTTTCATACTATCATGGAGGATTATGTTGATGACATCCTGGGAAAATCTAAGACAAGAGAATGACATCTACAGGTATTAGCACAAATCTTTGATCGATTAGAAAAGTATCAAGTCAGATTGAACCCAAAGAAATGTGTATTTGGTGTAACATCTGGAAAATTGTTGGGATACATTGTGTCTCGACGAGGAATAGAGGTGGACCCAGCGAATGTAAAAGCTATCATGGAAATGCCTCCGCCAACAAATCTCAAGCAGCTCCGTAGTCTACAAGGCAGGTTATAGTCCATCCGCAGATTTATCTCACAACTAGCAGATAAATGTCATCCTTTTCAACATCTTTTGTAAGGGTGAACCTTTTAAGTGGGATGAAAAGTGTCAACAAGCTTTTGATAAAATAAAGGATATTTGGCAACACCTCCTGAGTTAGTGCCTCCTGTGGTTGACCGCCCATTATTGCTCTACATATCATCAACAACAGCAGAATTGGGTGCCCTTTTAGCTCAACATGATAATTCAAGAAAAGAAAAAGCCATCTATTACATCAGTAGAACTCTTGTGGGATATGAAAGCAATTATTCATCTATGGAAAAAGCATGTTTAGCATTAGTGTTTGCTTCCCAAAAGTTGCGACACTATATGCTCAACTAAACAACCAAACTCATATCAAATGTTGATCTAGTCAAATATCTTCTTTCTAAAGCAATTCTCATGAGAAGATTAGCAAAATGGGTCATGATTTTAAGTGAATTTGACATACAATATGTGGATTGAAAAGCCATCAAAAGACAAGTCATCATTGATCAATTAGTTGCAGCACCCATCACAGATATTCATCCAATGTATCTAGAATTCCCTGATGAAGGATTGTTCAATTTAACTTCTCCAACATGATGATAGCTATATTTTGATGGAGCATATACACAACATGGATCAGGAGCATGCATCTTTTTTGTTACCCCTCAAGGAGATTGTATACCCAAATCATACAAAATTGCATTTCCATGTACCAATAACATAGCAGAGTATGAATCTTTGATCACACGATTGCGAATGGCAGTACAATGGGCTATCAAATAGTTACAAGTCTTTGGTGATTCTCAGCTGGTTATCAAACAAGTCTTAGATGAATATCAAACAAAAGATGAGAAACTTCTTCCATACAAGCTAATGGTTGATAATTTTAAAAAGTATAGAACAGAGCAGCAGATGCCATGGCTATGATTGGGTCTCTACTAGACATGCCATCTAATACACATAAATGTGAGTTTTTGGTCGAACAACTTTTGATTCTAGTATTTGAAGTTCTACGGTTTGAGCTTATATGTGACATTGTTGGTCCCGATTCATCATGGTATGAGGATTTATACGAGCATCTCTGTAATCAAACTTTTCCACTTCAACTATCTAACAACCAACGCAAAACCTTTATCCGTCGAGTCTCTCACTATACTATCCTCGGAGACACCCTTTATCACCGGAGTCTTGATGGTATCCTTCTTAGGTGTCTTGATTCTGAGGAAGCAAAAGTGGCCTTACGTGATGTACATGAAGGTGCCTACAGCTCGCATTCCGCTGGCCCTGGCCTTGTTAAGAAACTTCTATGAACATGATACTATTGGCCAACCATGGAAAAAGATGCACAACAATTTGCAAAGAGATGTCTACAATGTTAGAAACATGGAGATTTAATACATGTACCAACACATGAGCTTCAGCCTATCACTACTCCATGGCCTTTTTCACAGTGGGGACTTGATCTCATAGGTAAAATCCATCCTACTTCATCAAATGGTCATAAGTTTATTATCACCACCACTGAATATTTCATAAAGTGGGTGGAAGCCATACCAATGACTTATATCACAGGCAAGCAAATATCTAAGTTCATCCTACACTATATCATTTGCCGTTATGGAGTTCCTCAAGCCACAGATAATGGTCGTCCCTTCAAGAATCAAGAGGTTAGAGATCCTTGCAACAAATTTCATATCCAACATAGATTCTCTACTCTGTACTATCCTCAGTGCAATGGCCAAGCTAAATCTTCTAATAAAACAATCATCAAAATTCTTAAAAGGACAATCAATGAAGATGGTTGGGATTGGCATCTACAACTCCATCCTGCATTATGGGCATATAGAACAAGTATCAAAACTCCCACTAGAGATACACCTTATGCTCTTGTGTATGGCACTAAATCTATTTTACCTATTGAGGTTGAGATCCCCTCACTGCGAGTATCCTTACAACATACCATCTCAGAGGAAGCATATCGAGTATCCAAACTCCATGATCTTGAGATTCTAGATGAATGGCATCTTACAGCACTCAACCATGTTCAAGTCTATCAAAACCATCTACAACAACAAAATTAGAGAACACAGATTTCAAGTTGGAGATCTTGTTCTTAAAGAAAATCAAAAGAATCAGCAACACCGTGAGAAATAGGGAAAATTTGAACCAAATTGGCTTGGTCCTTTCATCGTCACAGTAGTTTATGGATCAGATGCATACATTCTTTCAACACCTGAAGGCATTCCCTTAGATGAACCAGTAAACAACATTCATCTCAAGAAGTTTTATCCTTGAATCTCAGCTATCCTATAGTGAAAACCTGGCAAATAGGTGCTATGTGTAGCGACTAGCTTCCATCGTCTGCTTGGTTTGTTTGATCATTACTCTTCCTACCATATTTTTCTATCCTATCCTACATAGTCCATATCATAATCCACATATCATCGCAATAAACAGCCTTTCCATCTTCGTCTCTGTCAATGCTAGCTATCATACTTGAGACATTGTCGGGATAACTATATCTTTTAGTACCTTAGCATCTTGACTGCATGCCATCCTTATTATCACTTCTTCATCATAAACCGCATCCCACACTAGGGGCATTTTGTTGAGTCTTCTTTGGAAGTGGATACTGCTATCTCTAGCTCATAACACATCAAACATTTTAGCTCACAATACAATAAACTTTCAACTTCAACCATAAGTGTTCATCCAACAACAAACATGGCAAAACATTTTGCAATCAGGATTCATATCTTTTCAATCAATTTGTGCTCATCCCACACCTGCAAGACATCACTCACGCAAACATTCAATCAATCACGTCAGTCTTTCAACATCATCCATTCAGCGTAATAAGCAAGAACTACATCCCAACTCTATCATTAAAGCCTTGATCCCGTGGATACAGGGTATGTAGGCAATCTGAGATGCGAAGGAAGCACTCTGATTCAGGGTAAAGATGATAACCCCTTCTCTTCATCATCCATCTTTCATCTTTCTACTAATCATCCTCTAATCTTTCATCTCGCATTCTTCTATATTTCATCACATATATCATCAATAAAACCCAGAACTACATATTCATCATGTCTCATCTTCATCATAAATGTGCTTTGATCCCATGGATACAGGGTATGTAGGCAATCTGAAATATGAAAGAAGTTTCCAACACTCAAGCATAGATGATCCACCCCATCTTCTTCATCTTCTTTCATTTTCCATCTTCTTCTCTTTGATCGTCTCAAGCAGGAAGCAAACTATGAGTATTCTGAAAGGTCAAGCACTTCAACCAATCAAGAATGAGCCAGAAGCTATTTGTCTGCATGCCTTAATCCAACATTTGCTATGACATTTTATCAACATCTTTAGCCTTCAACTGGATGTAGCTTTCCTCTCAACAAGGCGCCAACTTAAATCTATCTAAGAGCACCTAAATTTCACAAGAGAACGTGATGACAGTATCTTTTGTTTCATCTTTTGATTTATCTTTTGTCCCTTTTCTATGCCTAATCAAGACTGCCTTGATCTATCTATATCTTGGTATGTTGCGATGAAGTAAGGAATGGGGCATGGTCATATTGCTTTCGTATGCTGTGTTTGCGGGATGATCTTATTCCATTCCTATGCCTATTGGTATCTTGTACATGTTGGGATTAGCATCTTACATATCAATATCTCTAGCATCTGAGAAGCTAAATAGTCTCTTATGCACTTGAGACTATTCTATGTTAAAACTAGCTCCATACATATAACCAACAAGCTATCACTATGTGTAGTAGAGATAAGCTCAAACCATTGCTTGTAGTGTCAAAGTCCATCTCAAAACACTAGTTGTTGTTCATATCTTATGCATGTGGGCTCAACATCTTGACCTCATGCGTTCAGACAAGATTGTAGCATGCTAGTTTCGCATTGGATATCTCGACACCTTGGTCTTCTATACCCTGGTGCATAACATCCACATGCTATATCAAACATAAGGATTGCATTTCTTTTTCATTTTGAGCAATTACTTAAAAAGCTGCCCATCATCCCATCTATTCATCCTATTATTCGCCTACATATACTCCTCAACCAAGATCAATCATTTCCATCATCCTTCACCCACATCTAGTATCCTACAAAATAAGTGTGTTAGACATACCTAAGTCCATCATATATCATCTCATTACCATCTATCTATATGGATAAGTCCATCCATATCATAACCATTTACATATTTGCATTAACATACATTTCCATTCATATCATCTACATAAACATCCATACATAATCCATTAAAAAACAAAATACAACATGCATAACCATCATAATACCCACAGTGCATCCACTACAACATCATATAGATCAACAATACTCCATCATATATATACATGTGTCAATATACAAGTGTCTACATATACAAGCTGAGCCATCAAGAATGTATGTACAATTGGCTCTAGGCCTCGTCATGATACAATATACACAAGGTAGCCCTAGTGACTACTGGCAGCTCCCTCGCCCTGACCACCACCAATAGGTCGTGCACCTGGTCCCCTATCTCTAGGTGGCCCCATCAGTGAGGCTACTGATCAAGATCCCCCTGACCTCCATGAATCTAAAGCCCCTGACCTGCTTCTGAAGCTAGGCTACCTCTGCTCTGCTGGCACAGCCCCATAGTATAAGCCTCTATAGTACTCAGCCTCACCCTGTACTCTTCGCAACTTTGCCTGTACTTGTGTCAATTGTGTGGCCAAGTACATTGTAGCCCCATTTGTACCCAACATAGTCACTGCTCTATCTTTCTCACTAGTCATCCCCTGTAGCTACTACACAGTCGTATCTCTCTCTACCCTCAAACCATCTCTCTCTACTCTCATAGCTTGCACCTACTGTACCACTATATCTCTCTCTATCCTCATCACTTGCTCACTCTATCTCGTAGCATCTCTCTCCCCTGTCAGCCTCGCAAGTGCACCATCATCATGTCCATCCCCAGTCTGCGCTCTCAACTGTAACTACACCTGGTAAGTCTGAGCCTGAGCTCTAGCATGCCGCAAGCCAATCATTGCCTGGTGTCTATCTATCTCCACCCTCCTCAATCTCATCTATGCTTGATGCCTCTATCTCCTCTCCTCTCTAATCCACCTCCGCAGCTATTGAGTCCCAACATCATCACCCACCAATATCTGCCCTTGAGGCTGTGCAAGTATCTGAGGCTGTCCTGGCACCTATCCCTGCATCTGTATCCCTAGTGCTACTGGTACAACAACCTACGCTGGTGGAGCCTGTCGTCACCTCCTCCTAACCAGTCTCTCCATCCCTATCTCCCTAATCTCTCCAACCCACATTAGCTGTGTCAGTCTATCTGTCACCCAGTATGCATCATAGTTTGGTAGTGTCCTTGGATCTGCAGGACCCTAGCCCCACTGCCATACAACTGGCTGTAGCCCATCTCTCTCTGGCAAAGCCGTCTCAACCACAACCTCAGGCCCCCAATCAAACACCTCCTGTCTAGTCCTCCCAAAAATGCATCACCAACTGGTACTACCTGTGCTAACTTGAACTGTCTCAAAACCCTCTCTAGCAAATAGTGCTCTATAATATGTATGCCACGTCCAAAAATATATCTCGCCTGCCTAGCATAGACAAGCTCTGCATCCTCCTCATCCCATCTCTCGCATCCCAGCCATGGCCTCCATACAAAGCTATCCACCTCATCCAATCTCCTCCGCCAGTACACTACTCCTCGATGCTGTCGGTATGTCAGAGCTCCTCTATACATCCTAACATACGGCTCTCCTACAGCTCTAGCCACCCATCCCTTTGGTCTCGTCACTGGAATATGCTCATAAGCCCACACATGTAAAACTGTAACTCCTGCAGACATACTCGCTCCAAACATATACACACAATCATGCAGGTAATGATAGAGCTATCCCAACACACACTCCACCCATGCATATCTCATACCATAGGAGAACATCCCCTCCATCACTATCCCCCATCCTACTGGAAAGCCTCTCGCTCATCTATCTCCCACTAGCCATCTGATGATAACCACTACAACTCACTGCAACCTGTCAATAGCTCCTCCATCCTCGCCATCAGGATCTCTGAGCCCTCTACTCCAATGTCTGGTGTCTTGAATAATCTCCTAAACGCATCTAGACCCATGTCAGGATCATAATCAACTTGGTCCCCATCTATAGGAATCTCAGAATCTGAAACACATCCTCCAGCGTGATCGTAGCCTCTCTTGTCGACAACAAGAAAGAACTATGGTCGTTCATCTATCGCTCCACCATCACCGTCATTAGTCCTCGATGTGCTTACATCAGCTCCAATCTTGATACATGCTCTAATCCAAGGATCTCTAACACTAGCCGCTCCTCTGCATCCAGTAATCTCACCAATCAAAAAACCCTAGGATGTGGCTCCCATGATAGAAAAGGAGGTAGTATATCCTGCATCATGTCATTCATCATGTTAGCCCCTTGCGTTACTTCAATGCTATAAAAATTTGACCATTTATTGCTCTCCTAGCTTCTATCTACCATAAGTGGTTCATTTTTCCCTATGCACCTATCTATTGATCAAATGCGACCTCTTTTACCATATGCGATCACTGTTGGACTACATACGACCCGAACTCTACATGTGCTTATCTTTTGATCATACGCGAGCTGCATACCCTAAGCGAGCACTTATCCTTTCTAAGTGAGTTGAACTCCTCTATGCACCTACTATTTGCCCATAAGTGACTTGTCCCTATCTATATGCGCATTTTACCTTTATATTGCCTAGCCGACTAAAAGCAACATAGTTTTTCTATATAGGACCAAGCCACGCCTAAAAGTGACCTAAACTACTGTAAGCGACCTGTTTTCCTACACAAGCGACCTGAACTGCCTATCTTACAACCTAGTCACTTATGGTGATGTGTGTGCATTTATGACACTTCTAGCCTATCAAAATCACGCTTTTAGCAAAAGTTTCGATACATACCGGTACATTTGATCCCTTTGGTCACCCATGTGTCCTCACTCGCTTGGCATGATGATCTTTGCATGGAATCACCATCTTGATAGTTCTCCAACTCTCATCGCACACCAACTCTAAGGAGCTCAAAATCTCTATAGTTTTCTGAGCACAAATGAGCCTATTTGCCATTGTTGAACCTATTTATAGCCCTATCCAAACCCTAAGTCTTCTATGCCAAAGCCTATTTTCATTTGCATCATCCCATTTTCTCCCACCCAACCCCATGTTCTTCGGGTCAACCTTGCATCCTAGCTTTTCTTCTATAATGAGCCAACCCAGCCCTTCCTAGTCCACCTGGCTTACCTCTCGAGGGGGCATCACCTACCAGTTACACTAGGGCATAACCTTGTTTATCGAAGGCATATCGTATCTTCTTTGACACAATGCTCTATCAAACATTGTATCAAAGAGGGGCAAAATGTAGACACCCAAAATTGACTCATTATCATTAGCATTCAAACATCACATTACATACCACCTGCATTTGTCTAACACACTTGGGCAATATCCCTAACACATCTATTTCTTCTATTAATTAAATGAATTTATATTTATTTAATTAATTCATTAGCTATTTCCTCTAAGCTATAATTAAACAATCTTCAATTATTTAATTATCTTCATTCTATCTATTTTTAATTAAATAAATCTTATTTATTTAATTAAAAATTCCTTCATAAGCCCACTTTCCAATTAATTAAATAAATTTTATTTATTTAATTAATTTATCTTATCATTTATCTCATGATCCAACATGTGTACCTCTTTCATTTAAAAAGATAAGTGGTACTACATCCTTTTATTTAATATCTTTCACATGTAGTACTTTTTATGTACACAAGCACACATAAGCCCTATCTTCTCTCCACTTGTCATCTTCACATTCACCTATGCCTATCTTTCAATCTTAGCCATTCACATAGCCACCAAATCTCCACCGTTGATTGATTTTGGTTGAGTTCTATATAAACACCCTCTCATTCCATACTATCTATCCAACATTCATATAGCGTCTACATTATCATCCTGAGCATACTGAGCACTTGAGCATCCATAACACTCATTGAGCTTTCATCATTATTATCCATCCATCATGGCAGATTTTATCTTCATAATTGTTCATTTTTCAAGAAGCAATCCACATCATAAATAAGGAATCACACAATCTAGGTGATATTGTGCTTGAATTGCATACTTTTGGTTTCATTTGGATTAGATTCTTTGATGATGGTAGGGTTAGGTTTTCATGGCTATGCTTGATCTTATTAACCTGATTTTTTACCTATCACACTAATTATTTGGACATTCATGAGTTCAAGGGTAGAGGTGGTGGCTCTGCCCAAGATAGAGATGGGGCTCAGTGAGATCAAAACCATGTTCTTGTACCCATGTTATTGCTAGAACATAGGTCACTCCCTTCAACTTTGAAGGAGAGTGTTGAGGTGGAGACATTACATTCATTGACTACTCTCACCCAATCTCTATCACAGCATGCCGATGATCTTACCCAGGCTGATGAGGGTGAGAGTAGTAGGTGTCATTTGTCCCCACATTTGTGAAGTTCATTTGGGAACCTGTGTGATTATGGGATGCAGGACTCATGGCAGGACCCTCGACAAGATGCTGCGATGTAGGAGTAGCATCCAATGATGGAGACATCTATATTAGATGAGATTGTTCTCACCGATGATCTCTTATAGACTACATTTGGTATTAACTCTTAGGTAATTTTTTACAAGTTTCATCTTGATTTAATATATTGTTATTTGAAATTTATAATTAATTTTATATGACTATCTATATTATAAGTCAAAAATAATGTATGTAATTTTCTGTGCAATGAAATTCTAGGGTCAAAGTCTTCATCCTACCTCCATTAGCCATCCATTGGTGGGTTATGAGAGGAGGTCAAATCAGTAGGTATGTAATTTATCACATGATTGTAATTATTGTAGATATGTCAATAGTAATATTATTTTATGACAATTTGATGATTTCAATAGTCACCAAAACCTCCACGGTTTCCTTGGTCCCTTGGATGCAAATCCACCACTTTTATGGAGTTAAATTTAACCATTTCTAATCATTATGCATTTTTAAAATAATGTTATGTATTTATATTGGTCGAATAATCTTGAACTTGATTTTCAGACGTTGAATGTGGAGACTCCTCATCTTTGTGAGTCAGCGCAGATAGGCATTGCTGCAGCCATGATGTCTTCAAATCCTTTGATCGAGGTATGAGCCAATAACATGAAAATGTCATAATTTTGTATTTCTTGTTTTATCTCATGTCATTTGATGTACATAAATGATATTTATGTTTAGTCAATTTTGCTTCTTGATGCTTCTCACAGGAGGTCACAACTCCAACCTGTCCAAGTACAGACAAAGAGAGACAAAATGATGGAGAGTGATCACTAGATGGTGGTAAGTGATCGATTACATATGTGATGTTATATATTTCATGTACATTTTCTATAGTAATGTGCATATTGTTTGATTGTATTAACAGGTGGAGCTGGATAAACTTCTGTCGAAGAGATCTACTCAAAGGCAAAGAGAGGATGAGTCAGAGATTAGCTCTCCATCTTCACAATCAAGCAAGGGCCATCGATTATTTCATAAAAGTCCATAGGAAACTAGTTTTTGGGACATTTTTTGTATACCTAGATGGCTTTGAATACATACTTTTGTATGTTACCGATGTATATTTTTGTATATATGCCTATATGGCTTTGTTTGGACATGCCTATATGGCTTTGTATATAAACTAGATCTTATGTTCATGACATTATGTATATGACAATTTATATTAAATATTTAATATGATGATCAATTATCATTACAAGAATTTGGTTTTACATGTGCCAATTGCATTTGCTTGAAAGTTTATAAATTGTTTTCAAATAATCCATTTTGTGCATATCTTGCAATCATTGCATTTTGTGGGACTGTGCATTTCTTTGAGGCATCATTTCAAATAATTCATGCACCTTGTCTATGCTTCCACACTTTCCATACATGTCTCCAAGGGCAGCTGCAAATACAATACATGTGACAAAATTCCTATATCATTTATGCTTTGATGGTTGTCCACACCATGGTCTGTAGATCCCATTCTGGCATAGGCAAGGAGGAAGTTGGATAAGGTTTTGCAATTTGGTTTTAGATGTGCCAAAATTTGTGTTTGGTTGAAATTTACTTTTGTGCATTTGCTTGAGACTTATGAAAAATCCATTTTGTGCATATCTTGCAATCATTGCACTCCATGAGACAACATTTCTTTGAGGCATCATGTCAAATAGTTCACGTTCATTGTATATGCTTCCACACTTTGCATACATGTCTTGCAGGGTACTTACAACTACAACATTTGACAAAATTCCTATATCCTTTATGCTTTGGTGGATGTTGTTGTGTGGTTACACAACATGCCCCATTTTGACTTGACAAAATAGGGACCCAACATTTTTTGCTGCTTTGGCCTGTTGTTTTTCTACTTTGGGTGGTCTGGTAAAATTAAGTCATGCATGAAAATCCTACAAGAGGATAGATAGGTCACCATGATGAGGTTGGTTTCCAAAGTAAATGTTTCATATCATTAACCTCATAATTTGAAAATGCATAAAATTCCAAGCAGGTTTGCCTTTTGGATCACCCTGAAATTCTTTAAGGGAAGGAAGTTATATTAAGTCAAAATTTTGGTCAAACCTGATATTTCAAGAAGGGGGGGTCATATTTCAAACATCGGTCATATTATATAAGATCACCCCGATATAAGTTTATCACCCGATAATCACTTGGTTCGCAAAGTCTAGACATCATATTTTACATCGTGGTAGTTATTTGCCCATCAAACAACTTCACATATTCTGCGGGGGGTCATATTTTTTAATATCCATCATCTTACGAATATCACCCCATCGCAAAATATCACCTTATGACAATATGATGATGACATCATCTAAATCCAACGAACAAAGAATATCACCCTGATGATGAAGTCATCATTTCATTTTACCTCGCAGAGGTATATATCTGATCCCCACCAAATTTGATAACATGACGGTGACGTCATTACAACACAACGCTTAAACAAGGTCATCAACATGCTAACATCACTTTGATCTTTTCGAGAAGGTCATTTTAGTTGCAGGGGTCATATTTTGAACATCCCTTGATCTTAGTTTTATGACCTGATATACATAGGGTCAACCTTTGATCACATCACCCGATTCTTTTGTATTAGTTTTTCTACTCAAAGGCAGAAGGTCATTTTATCCAGAGGGGGTCATATTTTGAGTATCACCTAATCTTTTGAAGGTCACTCCCCCTTTTGTTTCTAGACATTAAATGCACATAAATGCGGTAGATGGATTCTCGCTGATTTGCGAATACAATTCAAACACCTGGCATCATCCATGGATTCTCTACAGAGGATCAACGAATTTCATCGATTTAACATAGTTTTACCCTAATTCTGCCCTAAGGATGCATTTAAAGGTAACTTTCCAAGGTTATTTTCATTTACATTGCGAACAAACAAAAATTTACAGAGCAGAAAAGTCAAACCCTCATACGAGCTACCTGTGAACAGACAAGATCTTCCAGCATAATGAAACGGGTGACCATCAGAATTTTCTACCCTTTTCCGTAATCATCCACCTAACCCAGGAGAAAAGCATTATTAGGTAAGTAATTGAAAAACCCTCCTGTTGTCATTTTCTGCATGTTCATGTACTATGTTACTTCTTATAGTTTGAATCTGTAAATATGCATATCATGATGAAGTAATGAATAATGAATAAAGTATGCATGATGCCGTAAAGAGATATAATGATGTTTGAATACATATAGATATTGTATAGTGAGACAGATCATGTTTATTACAGGAGTCCATGGCAGACCTCAGACAGAACAAATCTGATTTAGAATTTCTTAAACCCATGTTTGTTCAGCCTGAGGGGGTACACTTCAAGTATGGCATTATTGGTGACACTCACCAAGGGGACACATATTTAGCAGTATGGTCATCCAGGATAGATCATGATAAAGATAATATCCTGCTAGATGCAATATATGTTTCAGGGATGTGGCACACAACCGGATTTCCCTATGCCATGGAAACCCCGGAGCTAGTAGTAGAATGTGCCAGAAACTATAACCCTCAGACAAGGCGGGTGGAGAAACATGGAAGAGTTTATGTAGACTTTTCAATATGCCAGTTGGAAAGAAGGTAGTCAGTGTAGATTTGGATAAACTGGAGACTGAGTATAACAACAACAAGAAAAATGTAAGGAAGAGGATCTACCAATGGAGGTCTAAGAGCAGCACGTACACTGCCTCTACCAAGTTGCCCATCCACTTGTATAAATTTGATTTTGATGATGAGTACCAATACATAATTGCCCTGCTCAGTAGGATGATAGGCCAACCTCATCCTCAAAATTTTAAAAATTGGATGATTAGAATCATCCAGATGGTCCTTTATACAGATAACAAGCCACTATGGGCCAAGGTCATCAGTGATGCATTAGATGAAGAGATGAGGAACCTGGGAGGTCAGGAGTGCTCATTCCACATGACCTCATATCTTGTGTATTTATGTGCCTACAGGGGAACATTTGATGCCCTGACTACAGTGGGGAAGGTTAGCGGTGATGTAGATGATGCCCACATATGGGATCATTATCCTCAGCTATAGAGAAAGAACTACCTCCAAGATTATAAATTGGTGAATGATGAATTCTCTATGCATCTAGTTAGGACAATGGAGGAGGATAGAACCAAGAGACTGAGCATGGAGGCTAAGGAAATTGTTTACAGACATGGGGCCTGGTTCATCCAGTATGCCACATTTTCATACATGAGAGTAGAGGGATTTGAAGATCAGCCCCTCATGTTACCAAGATACCCTACTGATGGGGTAGTCTTGATGGAATTTTTGAGACAAGTATCTACCATAGTAGAGGCATATAAAGCACAAAAGAAGATACCTCCTGTACTTTTTCCAGTATCTATGGGATGGTATATGTACTCAGATTCACAAAGTATAGAGCATGCCATAGGGGGTCTGAAACTGATGTATCTGCAGCCATTTCCATTGGCTAGATCATATGACCCATATGGTAGGATGCTAGATCAAAAGCATTTGGAGGATTTCTGGACAGATTGTGAGGATGAGGTTGAGGTAAGAAGAAGAAAATATCAAAGGCTCACCCTAAACCAGATAAGAACATTCGACTGCATCCCAGTGCCAGTATAGCTGAAGAAAGATGATGGAAGAACCATGTCAAATGAATATGAAGATAAAAAGGTGTACAATGACACCATCTCAGCCCCTGATCTAACACACCCAGAGGATATTTCCTTGGATCGGTTTATAGGTGGGGTGCTACAGTTAACCCAAGCATGGGTAGATGAATAAATAAATAGATTGAAGAAAAGGGGTGTGGCCATTACCGTGGACACCAAGAAGTAAAGGCAGGAGATCCCAGATGAGGAATATGATGACTTCCTCTATAAGAAAAGGAAATCCAATGGAGAAAGACTACCTACTTAGAAATAGAGGAAGGGTCCCCCTAGAGGAAAGAAGATAGATGATGATCCTAAAGGGGTGATAATTGAAAGGGTTGCCATACCAGCTACAGGTGCATCAACATCAGGACAGGCATGCGCCTCATCTGCACCACCCCTGATGGATAAACCAAAGACAAAAAGAATCCTAAGGCCAACTGTAGAAACTACAGAAGTATAGGATGAGGGCCAAACTTCACAACAAAATATAGAAGAAGATATACCTTTCAAGGAAGAGCCAGTAAGCAAAAAGCCTACAGGTGATGACCTGATGATGGTCAGTAGAAAAAGGAGGGCGGCGCCCCTGATGTCTCCACCCAAGAAACAAAGGACATCCATGCAGGGAGAGATCAGGACTGATCCTATAGTATTAAGGGGAGCTGGTGGTGAAGTGTTTAGGAAGGAGATGCAGCATGATGTGCCACTTCCCACCATTATCAAGTTCAAGAGTGAGAGAGTAGAAGAACAGTTAAAAGAGACCTTCAGAGCAGGTCAGGGTGGTCCTTTCTCTTTGGAAGACACCGTGGACCTATCAGATGATGAAGTAGTGCAAAATGTAGCCTCTTAGAGAATGGAGGCCCTTGACTCCAGTACCCACATGACCCCACATGGGACCCGATTAGCACAAGCGGTGTTATTGGAAGGGTTGAAGAAAACAACTCAAGAAGAGAAGGAGAGTAGCCCAGAGAGAGCAGCCCAACAAATAGGGCTTGACAAGTTATTGGATCAGGTGACTAGCCCTGCAATTATAGATTTGACATACAGGGAGGATGTAAGCCCCAAAGACAAAGTGGGTGCACCTGATAAGATAGAGAAAATTGAAGAATCCAAGCAGGTAGAAGAAGAGAGCAATACTCCAGATATGGGCCAGCAACAATATGAGATACCTGCTAAGCCAAAGATAGTTGAAGTCCAACAACAGGGCAAGGGTGATAAAGATACATCAGGTGATGATGCCACCTGGACTCAAGGGGATACAGGAGAAAAGGGAAAATTAGGTCATGAAGACCTCAAAACACAAGATGTGCATACCTCAAGTGCAGAACAACAGGTAGCCCACGATTAGGGTGATGCACAAGGTACAAAAACCCATGCATCCATAGATGTAAACATGCCTCAGGATGAAGAAAACACTAAGGTGGACAAGACTCCGAAAGAGGGAGAGCAAGATCAAGCATAGGATCATCATGTGGACATTCCACAGGATCCTCCCCTACAGAAGGAAGTCCCTCAACAAGAAGAGATGCAACAGGATCCCCCTCATGAGAATTCCATGAGGAAGAAACTAAGAAGTCTCCTTCTCCACCTAGGATAGAGACAGATACCGGAGATCAGGATGGACATGATGATGACAAAAGACAGCAACGATCTGGAGATGAAGTGGCTCAGTGGCTGGAGAAAGAAATAGGTACAGAACAAGGCTTTGAAATTCAAGAATTTGATATTTCTACCTTGTTTGCAGAGACCATCATGAAGACAAAGAGGAAAGCTAGATTGACATCGGCTATTCGAAGAGATCCTGCTACAGGCAGAAGGACTGCCCAAATAACACTTCCCATTGTAGAGAAGGAGAAGGGAAAAATCACCATGGAGGATTTCCAAATCACAATTATGGATTTGGGTTTTGCCAATGAAGACCAAGAGGGTCAAGAAGGGAAGGATATCATAGATTCTTTGACCCAAAGGGTAAAGAAAAAGAAAGAGAAAAATAAGAAGCATAAGAAGCACATTGCCCAACTACATTTATATATATAGGAGTTGATTAACCCTGATAGCACACTAGTTGATCCGGCAGTCCCATTGACTGTCATTTCCCAGGAGGAGGTCACCAAATTAGACCTCATGAGACATTAGGCCATGATCATGGATAAGTGGATATTGTCAGCCCTCACAGGAGATGAAGAAGTTTTGAAAACCTCTTTACAAAGGTGGAATTCTCTAAGCAGTTTGAAGAGAAAAGTAGACAAAATGCAGAATGAAACAGGGAGAAGGTCATTCCAATTGGAAAAGGACCTAACTGCTTTGAGTGAGATAAAGAGGATTGATCCTCAGATATTAATAAATAATGGAGTGTTGAATAATAACACCGCTCTGCTGATTGATGTATGGTATGAAGATATCAATTTCGAATGTGATATCCTAAAGAAAAGTAGTGGCAAGCTCAGGGATACAAGTATAAAGCTACACAACATGATGGCATATGAGGCAGAGATCCTGGAAGCTTTGGAAGGAAAAGTAGAGGGGAAGATTGAAAACCAAGACAAAGACTTTGCCATCAAGGCACTGCATGATAATTTCTAGCTAGTGGCTGATGACCCCCTCACCCACCGGACAGAGGAGGTAATGAATAGATCATGATTATCAAGGTCAAGGTGGAGACTTACAATGAGACGTTGAATAGAAGAAAAGCTAACCTGGAGGAGATCAAAGCCAAATTCCAGTCTGATAAGCACGCCATAACAAAAGCCAAAACTCAAGATGGCAGGGAGGTAGATAAGATAGTACAGGTATATGAGAATATTAGGACAACAATGAAGGTCCATATACAGGATGATGTTCATCAGGGAGACAGCGATACAGAAAGAAATGAAGATGATGATCATGATGAAGAAGAAGAACATGAAGAAGAGGAACTCGTGGAATAAATGAAGATGCATCATAAAGAAGACAAGCATCATGTATTCATAAGATAATGAGTCATCTAGAAGGTTGCCAGCTGGCAACTTGTGCCACGAAGAAATGCTGTTTGAGTCAAAGAGTGATTACACACTACAAATCTTAAGTGACAAATCCTGACCATAGGTCATTTGTAACTACCTCCTCACCTTATTCTATAAAAGGTGCAGGAGTGTCATATTTTGATATTCAAAAACTTAATTAAAACTTGATTGCTGAAGTATCAAGACTTATTTCAAAGCTATTGTAAATGTACATGATATGCATACTAAGTGAAAGAGAAGACAATTTGATTATAATTCATCATAAATTTTGAGTAAACCGTGTTTGAAATCTTGATACATGCATTGATCAGCTGCGTCCCTTGGAGTGCTTGTCAGTTTGTATGTGTTGTTTTCATTCCTTATCCTTTGAAGTTAGCATCATCCATATCTAGTTGTGGAACATCCTAGTGACAATATGGTTTGATTTCTTCTCCTCATGAATGTATCTTGTGTGTATGTGGTTCAATGGCTAAAGATTCACCAAAATTAGAAGCATTCGTTGAAATTTCTTTCAATTTCATAACAATTCATCACCACAATTGCAAATAACAGAGAATTAAGAGCAAGTAACATGAAATATGCTGACATCTCGTAAATAACTGGAAATACATAGCATATTTAGAGTAAAAGCATGTTAGATTGACAAATATCATGCAAATTCACATACAAATCCATGAAATTCTTGTACATATTTACTTATAAACACATTATTTGAGAAAATATATTATGTAGAAGAAAGAACAAGATCATGATGATCAATAATCAGAAGAATTGATCAAACTTACAAATACATTGGCTATCTTGGAAATACAGTAGGAATAACCTCTATGTGGAGTAAATTTACAAGAAATATTGTAATACTGATCATCCAGACAAACGTAAGGCCCCTTGAAATGGAAAACAACATGTCACATCAACCTCTGGGTAACACCAGATGATCATGACCTGATCAACGGAGACTTGCAGTCATCAACTTATCTCAAGTTGGTCGTACTTTACAAGATAATAAAGGTTTGATGTACAAATTTTTATGCATGTTGTTATGACTCATCATTATCATCAACATAAATTGGCGCTATTATCAACATAAATTGGCCTCTTTATCATCAGTAGGTTTGTTTTATTTGATGATGCAAATAGAAAGGTACTATTCATGTAGCTCTGTATTTTGAGTCATATGTAAAGTTTTCAAAATTGAGCATAAATATTGCAAGCTTTGACATTGATCATCATGAATGTTTTAAAGATAGGCTCTATTCCAAGTCTTTTGCTAAATCTTTGAGGTAGATGCTTAAGAAACCTAACATCCAATCACTTGTGTTCCAAAGCCTCAAATCACCTTATATTTGCATCATTTATGCAAATATTGCGTAAATATTCAGCCAGTCTCAGTTTTTTACCATAAATACAGCCTTTGCTAGGGTGTTTCAACCAATCTTTACAGTAATTAAGCCAATTTTCCTTAAATTTAAGAAATCCTTGCTCTCATGCCAAATACCAGGTCCAGATCCAGTGGACTCTTCGAAGAATTGCCTATCCGTGGATTTAGGACTATAACAATAGATATTCATCTCTCTCCTGGTTCTAGTGCGTTAGGAGCTTCACCAGAACATGCTCGTGTAACTCCTATCAGGTTGCAAACACCTACATGACCACCTGTCACACCTCAAGTCCAACCTCCACCAGTCACAATGTCATTCTTTACAGCAGAGTCACCTCTCACTTTCACGGAATATCTTGCTTTGCCTAAAAATCCTGATAAAATTTGTCCTAAATATCATCCATATCAGGATGCTGATGGTCACATTAGAACATTCAAGGAAGCTTGTTGTAGGGCTAGAATTGAACATTAAGATGTGGTATGCAGGTTATTTCCATTTTCCTTAGGGGAAGAGGCATATAATTGGTATATCAGTCTTGGTCAAGGTTCAGTCGGTTCATGGACTAACTTGGAGAAAGCCTTTAAGGATAGGTTCAAAATACCTATAGATCCTTCAATGAATTATCATCTGTTTGCCACAATCAAGAGATTTGAAGGAGAACCTATTGCTAATTTTAATGCAAGGTTCCAAAAGATGATCTCTAAGATAGTTGCTCCCTATACTATAATAGATGAAGCTATTAGGAGCATATACTACTTAGCTTTAGATCCTTTGACTTCTATGTTTATCAATAGAGCACATCCTAGTGTCACAACTTTGACAAGATCTTTTGAAGAAGCTGTCAAAGTCAGTCAGCAGCTGATCCTTGCTCCTACACCTAATATTGCATTTCCAACACTCCCTGCATATCCTACATATCCTGCTCAACAATAGACTAATGGAACCATGGTGCCTCTAGCTGTAATACCAAGTCCTTTGCAGATACCTCCACTTAGTATCATGCCACCTCCAAATGGAAATGGCCAAATGTTACAATATCCAAGACATACACATGTACCTCAGGTTGTAGAACAATCTAGTAACAATAACAATGGATCTTCCTTTTTCAAACCTCAGACAAAGAATGTCGTAGCCAAGGTTCAGGAAGAGAAAGAAGAGATTAAAGAGATATCAGCACAGTTGAGGAAACTCACCATTGAGATCACTCACTTGAGGATTCATAACTTCTATTCTCAACCTAATCATAATAGAGGATATGCCAATGACAGACCTAATTATCCTAATAGGGGATACAATAACAACTACAACAACAATGGTAATAATAACCCACCTATACAGCCTAGAGTGTGGAACACTAGGCCAAATAATGGTTCTGTTCCATCACCCCTAGATAATTAGCCTCCTAGTGAACCTAAGCAGACCACTAGAGTGAACCTTGCAGAGGCAGCCCTTACAAATTGGTGCAGGATACATAACACCAATGCTCATGTAGAGCTAGATTGTCCTCAATTCAGGATTGCTGCCAGTATATTCTAGACTGAAGTGTCCAATACTTCAGGTAATCCACCTTGTGTGGAAGGAAATGAAATTGTCCCCTGTGGATATGACTCTGCCTTAGTGCTAGAAAGTTTCATTCATCATCCTCATCAGTAGACAATGTCATCTCACTAGAATTACACCTTGACATGTGAAGAGTTAGACATGGCTTTTGAGTCTAATTATGTTTTTCCATTCGAGGATGGAAATGAGCCATCAATTAAACATGAAGAAATACATGCTTATCAACAACAATATCAAGGTAGGCATAATTACAACCTGAGGAATAACTCAAATAGACCTGGTGGTCCTTTGACACATCATTGCCTCCAAATAATTTCAACACTCCTCCTGATCCTAAAGCAAGAAATAACCCTAGATTTCCTAAGGTTAATGCTCAATATTTAGCACCACAAAATACAACACCAAAAACTGGCAATCTGCCCCCTGAGTCTGATAAGTTGGTCACCTATCTGGCAGATGAAATGAAAAAGATCAAAATCATCCTGTCATTGTCAGAGCTACTTAAAACCCAAGCTATCAAAAAAGCTTTCATGAAATCCTTAGATGATCTTTCTCCAAAGGAAGATAGTCATACCTCAGGTCATACAGGAAACAAAGCTCATGCTAGTAGAGATGTTAATGCTAAACACAAAGCCCCAACCACTGTTCAGGCTACAGAGACTTCACACATGACTCTTTACAGAGATAAATTTGAGTCAGCTCCTTTTCTCCTTACCATAAGGATGTTTAGTAAAAATCTCCATAATTGCTTAGTAGATTCAGGAGCATCTACCAATGTAATGCCCCTGTCCATATGCAATGCCTTAGGGCTGCATCCTGCTAAGTCACTGAAGAAAGTAACATAGTTAGACAAAACAAAGGTGAGTGTAGTAGGAGAACTAACTCACATTCATATGCAGTTAGCATCAGATCCAAGAATCCAATATTACATTGATATTCGGGTGGTTGATATACCTGATACCTATGGGATGCTACTCAACAGAGATTGGTCTAAAATGCTCAATGGATACATGTCCAATGATTTCAGCCACATGTGGTTGCCTTAGAAATGGATACCAAATCAAATAAGGATAGATGCTGAACCTCACATGAAGCACATGATCACTGAATGTAATAAAACCAATGAGATCATGTATGTGGATGTAGAACCTAGAGTTTACTCCATCAAACCCTACACAATCAGGATAGAGGAGATCCTCATGTGTGATGTTCAAGATCATGATGATAATCTCCAAGATGATAGAATAACTTTAGAGTTTGATTGTAACCCTGAAAATGAAATAGAGGTTGATCACTTCAAGAATTTTGAGATGCATTTGTCTAAGAGGTGCAACGATGCAAATTGTTAAAAATGCTTGTTCATGATATTCTAATTGAAGGATGGTGCAGGTTACATGATGAGGCACATTCTAAAAAGACCTGTGATGCTTGCCTAGACATGATGGAATTGGAACAAGCAGGTAGTGAGGCATCATCATCATCATCTGCGGTAAGTTCTGCAGATAGTGATAGTGATACTAATTTTTGTTTGTCATCTATAGGAACAGGAGAATGCATACATCAGGATGAAAGTCATATTCATATGGAAAAGATTCTGGTATGTAGCAAGAGTAATGCTAAAAATAACAAGAGAATCACCCCAGGGAGTGATTGTTTCGTAGAATCAGATTATGAGTTATCTGATGAAGATAGCGGCAGTCATTTGTCCAAGTTTGAAGAATTTTTGTCAAAACAAATTGAAGAGATGATAAACAACAAAGGTCTCCACAGGATGCCTTGATTGAGGGATGTGAAAGGAAGCTAGGTGTGCGGAAAATGCTTCCTACACTAATCTAATGAGGAGAGGGCTATGCAAATCCAACTTTATCCTAACTATTACAGCAATGTTAAACCATTAACATTAGATATTGCAGCAAAACACAAGAACCAGAAAGAAGACAAAAGAGAGAGAGAGACAAGATATACGTGGGGAAAACCATTACGGGTGAAAAACCCCACACTCCAAAACATAACTAATCACAGATTACAATACAGTTTTAGAGCCAATGCTCTTTCAGGAGTCTTCGAATGTCGAATCTGAAGATATTCCAGCAGCATAACAGTACTTGTACCAAAGTTGTCTATCTCCTATCCAAGCACTTGTTTATATAGAGTTTACAAGGCAAATATGGAACCTTCTAGAGATTGGCATCCATCTTGGACTCATGCCCCAAAACCCACACCTAAGGACACTTGTCCAACATCCCATCTTGAAGTGGGCGCCTGGTCCCAAGATAGGTTACGACAGATGCTCTTACGCACCTTACATCTGTCATAGAATTCATCATACACTGACTAAAAATATCATATTCCTCTTACATGTCATAACCTCCCTTGACTGCCCAAAGATGCCTTTCTCTCATGCAAAGATACTCACCAACACTTGTCATTAATTAAAAATTGTTTGAGGTTTCGGGGGCGGTGCCCTCGAGCCCCCACAAGGGCATTGCCCCTGGACCCCGCAACGCCCCTTGACCCTGTCTTGGGGGCGCTACCCCCAAACCCCCGTTAATTATTCAAGGGGGAAACCGCGGCTGCTAAAGTCACCAAAATTTACCCTGCTACATATACACAAGGTGATGACTATGCCAACTCAACATGGGATAAATAAATACAACATTAGGAATTTGCAAAAGATTGAGACACCTTAATTCCCAACAGGATGGTGCAAGTTACATGAAGCACCACATTCAGAAACTGCTTGTTCATTATGTTTGCATATTCTAAAAAGGTAGATGTTGCCTAGTTCAGAAGATTTTCCTTCTGATGGTAAAAGAAAAGAAGAGATATCAGCTTCACATCAGCCAGATAGGGTGAAGTTTGAGAAAATTGAAACACCAAAATTGAAGTGGATATCAAATGGTGCAGCTGCTAGAGCTAAGAAGACGAAGGAAGGTCCAGATAAGCCTCTAACTGAAGATAAGCCATGGATTCTCAGGTTTGATGGATCCAAATAAAAACAAGGGGCTGGAGTAGGAATAGATCTCATTGATCTAGCTGGTAAATCCTACTTAGCAGCATACAAATTGCAATTCCCATGCACAAATAATGTGACAGAGTATGAGGCCTTGATTCATGGGATATTTTTTGCACTCAGAAAGAAAGTGAAGATTCTGCATGTCCTTGGAGACTCAAAATTGGTTGTAAGACAAGTAAGAGGCATATATTCTTGTAATTACAAGAAGCTGTCTAATTACAGACATAGGGTATGGGACCTGATAGAAGATTTTGATGCATTCAACATCACCCATGTACCTAGAGAACAAAATCACAGGGTAGATGTCTTGGCTCAGGCTGCAAGTACTTTGTAACCACTGTCCATATCCGGTTTGAAGATATTTTTAGTTGAATTAGTATCAGTACCATCGGTGCCAGATAATGTAGTTAACCTTCAATTATTTGGTGATGATCAACATATTTTAGACTTTATATCCAATAGGGATGTCTTTGATGCATAGATCATAGATGAAAGAAATGTAGAAGATCATACCTGGGAAGAAGAAGAAATCCTAGAGTTGCCTAGTAACAAGATTCCTAAAGGAATGATAGAGCTAGAAAGAGCATTTGATCTAGACAACATGCTGAAATAGAAAGATCTCCCCAAAGCAGATGGAGGAGAGCATTCATAGGTTAACATTGGACATAATGATGAAAAAAGAAATGTCCTAATTAGAAAAGTGTGTACAGAAGAAAAGTTGGAAGGAATAACTCAAGCTCTTAAATATTATATTCATGTCATTGCCTGGACATATGATGAATTGAAAACTTATGATACATCAATCATCACTCATACTATACCATTGAAGCCAGATGTCAAGCCCTTTAGACAAAAATAGAGACCTGTCAATGCATTGCTAGAACCCATCATTTTTGAAGAAGTTAAGAAATTGCTCAATGCCAGGATTATATTTCCTGTGAGACATTCCACATGGGTGGTCAACCTAGTCCCAGTAGAAAGAAGAATGGTGACATCAAATTGTGTGTAGACTTCAAGAATTTAAATAGAGCTTCTGAAAAGGATAATTATCCTTTGCCTTCTCTGGGTGAGGTCTTACAGATTGTAAATGGCGCAAAGATGATGTCATTTCTAGATAGTTTTTTAGGTTACAATCAGGTGATGGTAGACAAGATAGATAGATTGAAAATTGCATTCACCACAAATTGGGGAATATTCGCCTACAAGCGCATGCCTTTTGGATTGATAAATGCTGGAGCCACATTTCAGCAAGTGATGGATATAGCCTTCAGAGGGCTAATTGGTCAATGCATAGTCATATACATGGACAACTTGACAGTTTTCTCTAAAGAAAGAGGAAACCATGTAGAGGACCTCAGGAAGGTACTAAAGAAATGTGAACATTATGGAATATCCCTAAACCCTAAGAAGTGCATATTTGGGTTAACCATAGGGAAGTTATTAGGTCACCTAATAACAGAGAATGGGATCATCATAGACCCTGACAGAGTAGAATCTATCATGAAGATACAACTTCCTGGAAGTAAGAAGGAGCTCAAATCTTACTTTGGTAAGATTAATTTTGTTAGAAAGTTTATTACTAGTTTTGCAGAAATTATCAGACCATTGAATGCCATGCTAAAAAAGGATGCCAAAATTGAGTGGACACCAGAAGTTAGAACAACTTTTGATGATATCAAGAAAGCCATATCTAATGCTCCAGTTCTGATCAGTCTAGATTATACCAAAGATTTTTACATTTACTCATTTGCTTCAGAGCATACATCTATAGGAGTACTAACATAGAGAAATGAGGCTAAAGAAGAAAAGCCCATAGCCTTCATGAGTTGTCCTTTTAGAGATGCAGAACTTAGATACATGGATGTTGAAAGACAGACAATTTCTCTGGTTCGAGCAGTCAAGAAGTTTAGACATTACATCTTGAGAAGTAAGGTGATAGCTGTAGTACCTGATACAACAGTAAAGATGCTTCTAATGCAAAGTGAACTAGGTGAGAAGAGAGCCAAATGGATTATTATCCTCCAAGAGTATGATATAGACATAACACCCATGAAATTAGTGAGAGGACAAGCATTGAGTTAGATAATATCAGAAATTGATCCTAACATCATGAACCGGCAATATGTCATAAATGCAAAAGAAGATGGAGAGTGGTATTCTGACATCAAGCACATCCTAATCACTGGAAGATGTCCTTCAAGATTGCAGGCCTCACAAAGGAGAGACTTAAAAATAAGATCACAAAAATACATGATAAAAGGAGGAGTCCTTTTCAAGAACTATGAGGGAATATACCTAAGGTGCCTAGAGAGGTAGGAAGTAGACAAGGTGCTAATAGAATTACATGACAAGTTTGGAACTGCACATGGATCATCCTTAGCTACCACTCATGCTATCCTCAAGGTAGGATACTACTGGCCCACTATTTTTAAAGATACTGCTGAACACATCAAATGTTGTCATATGTGTCAGGTTGCTGCAAATAAAGAAAGATATGCTGCTCAGCCTTTGCAGCCAGTGATGGAGATGCGCCCATTTGCTCAATGGGGAATGGATTTCATAGGACCTATCAACCCTCCATCATCTTCAGGTCACAAGTATGTTTTGACTATTACTAATTATTGTACCAGGTGGACTAAGGTTGTCAGTAGTAAGACATGCAATGCTGAGGATGTAATCAAGTTTTTGGAAAGCAACATAGTAACCAGGTATGGAGTTCCTTATGCTTTAGTATGTGATAATGGGTTAGCCTTTTCTTCAATAAGGTTATCAAGTTAGGCTTTTGACCATGGAATTATCTTGAAATTTTCTTCAAATTACTATCCTCAAGGGAATGGATTAGTAGAATCCACAAACAAGAATTTATTAAACATCATAAAGAAATTGATAGAAAAGAACCCAAGGGAGTGGAACACCTTACTGAAGTATGCCTTGTGGGTAGATAGAACCAGGATGAAGGCTACATTAGGAAATTCTCCTTTTCACCTAGTATATGGGGTGGATCCTATCCTCCCTGTTAACCTAAAGATCCCTACACTGTAGTTTGCACAAGAATATCTAGGCATAGATAACAAACAAGAAGTCAGGTTGCTTCAGTTGATGCACTTAGAAGAAAAAAGGAGTAAAGCAATTGACCAATTTTCTAAACATCAGGTTGTTGTCAAGCGTTGGTTTGACAAAAGAGCTAGAGTTAAGGCTTTTATAATTTCAGATTTAGTCCTGATGTGGGACAAAGCACATGAAAGGAAAGGAGATCATGGTAAATTTGATAAACTTTGGATAGGTCCCTTTCAAGTTTAAAAAATTTTAGGAGACAAAACCTATTGGCTTAAGACTTTAACTGGTGAGGATGTTCCATTACCAGTTAATGGACAATTCCTCAAGATTATTTTCAAGCCTGAAATAGAGTCATGTAAGTCATGTGTATCATAGTGTGCATATTTGTATAGTTGTTTGTACAGTTTGGTTTTGTTTTGTTTGTTTGCTTGTTGAGTTCTATTTTGGTTAGTCAAGATGATGCAGCTCATCACCCTAAGAAAATAACCAAATTGTTAAGATTCAAGTGATGAGAACAAATTCATATATAGGTTATGACTCATTTTGAGAGGTGTTGGTGACCAGGTCTGTGATATCTTTTCATCAGGGTGCCCTTTCTTGACCTAAGTGATTCTTTCACAATGACTCACCTAACAGCCTTAGGTTTGTGGAACACATAAGTATAGGTGTTAAGTGAAAAATCTAAAGGGACTCCCTTGCTACCAATGCAATCTCCAACCTAAATCAGCAAGTGATCATGCCTTGTACATTAAGCTTACATGATGATATCATATGAATATTGAATAAATATTCAAAATCCAAAAAGAAATAAAATTAGGCCATCTAAGTAACTCTACCAGGGCTATAGACGCGTGCTGGTAGTGGGGCTCTACTTAGGGAGATTGTATAGATAACCTTGTCAGGGCTATGAACGCCTTCTGGCAGCAAGGCTCTATACAGGTTGGCTATGAGGGATGATCCCAAACTATGTAACATCAGTTACTCATGTTTTCAACTTACTTTCAAGATGAGGATAATTAATCATATGCACACACCTGATCCTTTGTTAGCATTGTTACCATGATGAATACCTCATCATTCAGAAAGATTAGAATACTTATACTTAGAAAGAGTTAAGATATTATGTTAGAATGTGATCACATCACTTGAATCATTGAAATTTAGTTATGTTCTTCGGTGGCAAGTTATTGTGTGGTTACACAACATGCCCCATTTTGACTTGACAAAATAGGGACCCAACTTTTTTTGTTGCTTTGGCCTATTGTTTTTCTGCTTTGGGTGGTCTGGTAAAATTAAGTCATGCATGAACATCCTGCAAGAGGATAGATAGCTCGCCATGATGAGGTTGGTTGCCAAAGTCAATGTTTCATATCATTAACCTCATAATTCAAAAATGCATAAAATTCCAAGTAGGTTTGCCTTTTAGATCACGCTAAAATTCTTTAAGGGAAGGAAATTATGTTAAGTCAAAAGTTTAGTCAAACCTAATATTTTGAGAAGGGAGGGTCATATTTCAAACATCAGTCATATTATATAAGATCACCCCGATATAAGTTTATCACTTGATAATCACTTGGTCCACAAAGTCCAGACGTCAAATTTTATGTCGTGGTGGTTATCTACCCGTCAAACAACTTCACATATTATGCGGGGGGTCATATTTTTTAATATCCATCATCTTACGAATATCGCCCCATCACAAAATATCACCCTATGACAATATGAGGATGGCGTCATCTAAATCCAATGAACAAAGAATATCACCCTAATGATGAAGTCATCATTTCATTTTACCCCGCGGAGGTATATATCCGATCCCCACCAAATTCGATAACATGATGGTGATGTCATTACAACACAATGCTTAAACAAGGTCGTCAACATGCTGACATCACTCTGATCTTTTTGAGAAGGTCATTTTAGTTGCAGGGGTCATATTTTGAACATCCCCTAATCTTAGTTTTATGACCTGATATACATAAGGTCAACCTTTGATCACATCACCCAATTCTTTTGTATTAGTTTTTCCGCTGAAAGGCGGAAGGTCATTTTATCCAGAGTGGGTCATATTTTGAGTATCACTTGATGTTTCTAAGGTCACCCCCCTTATGTTTCTAGACATTAAATGCACATAAAATGTGGTAGATGGATTCTCGCTGATTTACAAATACAATTCAAACACCTGGCATCATCCATGGATTCTCTGCAAAGGATCAACGGATTTAATCAATTTAACACAGTTTTACCCTAATTCTGCCCTAAGGATGCATTTAAAGGTAACTTTCCAAGGTTATTTTTATTTACCTTGCAAAAAAATGAAAATTTACAGAGCAGAGAAGTCAAACCCTCATACGAGCTACCTATAAATAGACAAGATCTTCCAGCATAACAAAATGGATGATCATCAACATTTGCTACCCTTTTCCGTAATCATCCACCTAACCTAGGAGAAAAGCATTATCAGGTAAGTAATTGAAAAACCCTCCTGTTGTCATTTTCTACATGTTCAGGTAGTATGATCCTTCTTATAGTTTGAATCTGTAAATATGCATATCATGATGAAGTAATGAATAATGAATAAAGTATGCATGATGCCGTAAAGAGATATAATGTTGTCTGAATACATATAGATATTGTATAGTGAGACAGATCATGTTTATTGCAAGAGTCCATGGTAGACCTTAGACGAAACAACTCTGATTCAGAATTTCTTAAACCCATGTTTGTTCAGCCTGAGGGGGTACAATTCAAGTATGGTGTCATTGGTAACACTCACCAAGGGGACACAGATTTAGTAGTATGGTCATCCAAGATAGATCATGATAAAGAAAATACCCTGCTAGATGCAATATATGTTTCAGGGATGTGGCACATAGCTAGATTTCCCTATGCCATGGAAACCCCAGAGCTAGTAGTAGAATGTGCCAGAAACTATAACCCTCAGACAAGGCAGGTGGAGAAACATGGAAGAGTTTATGCAGACTTTTCAATTAAGGGCATCACATCTACTTTCAAACTACCAGTTGGAAAGAAGGTAGTCAGTGTAGATTTGCATAAACTAGAGACCGAGTATAACAACAACAAGAAAAATGCAAGGAAGAGGATGTACCAATGGAGGTCTGAGAGCAGCACCTACACTACCTCTGCCAAGTTGCCCATCCACCTGTATAAATTTGATTTTGATGATGAGTAACAATACATGATTGCCCTGATCAGCAGGATGACAGGCCAGCCTCATGCTGGAAATTTTAAAAATTGGATGTTTGGAATCATCCAGATGGTCCTTTATACAGATAACAAGCCACTATGGGCCAAGGTCATCAGTGATGCATTAGATGAAGAGATGAGGAACCTGGGAGGTTAGGGGTGCTCATTCCACATGACCTCATATGTTGTGTATTCATGTGCCCACAAGGGAACATTTGATTCCTTGACTACAGTGGGGAAGGTTAGCGGTGATGTAGATGATGCCCATATATGGGATCATTATCCTCAGCTACAGAGAAAGAACTACCTCCAAGATTATAAATTGGTGAATGATGCATTCTCTATGCATCTAGTCAGGACAATGGAGGAGGATAGAACCAAGAGACTAAACATGGAGGCTCAAGAAGTTGTTTATAGACATGGGACCTGGTTCATCCAGTATGCCACATTTTCATACATGAGAGTAGAGGGATTTGAAGATCAGCCCCTCATGTTACCAAGATACCCTACTGATGGGGTAGTCTTGATGGAATTTTTGAGACAAGTATCTACCATAGTAGAGGCATATAAAGCACAAAAGAAGATACCTCCTGTACTTTTTCCAGTATCTATGGGATAGTATATGTGCTTAGATTCACAAAGTATAGAGCATGCCATAGGGGGTCTGAAACTAATGTATCTACAGCCATTTCCATTGGCTAGATCATACGACCCATATGGTAGGATGCAGAAAATAATGGGGAAACCTATTCATCAGAAGCATCTGGAGGATTTCTGGACAGATTGTGAGGATGAGGCTAAGGTAAGAAGAAGAAAATATCAAAGGCTCACCCTAAACCAGATAAGAACATTCGACTGCATTCCAATGTTGGCACAACTGAAGAAAGATGATGGAAGAACCATGTCAAACGAATATGAAGATAAAAAGGTGTACAATGACACTATCTCAGCCCCTGATCTAACACAGCCATAGGATATTTCCTTGGATCAGTTTACAGGTGGGGTCTTGCAGTTAAGCCAAGCATGGGTAGATGAACAAATAAATAGATTGAAGAAAATGGGTGTGGCCATTACAGTGGACACTAAGAAGAAAAGGCAGGAGATCCTAGATGAGGAATATGATGACTTCCTCGGTGAGAAAAGGAAATCCAATGGAGAAAGACTACCTACTTAGAAACAGAGGAAGGGTCCCCCTAGAGGAAAGAAGACTGATGATGATCCGAAAGGGGTGATAATCGAAAGGGTTGCCATACCAGCTATAGGTGCATCAACATTAGGACAGGCATCTGCCTCATCTGCACTGCCCCTGATGGATAAACCAAAGACAAAAAGAATCTTGAGGCCAGCTGTAGAAATTGTAGAAGTACAGGATGAGGGCCAAGCCTCACAATAGAATATAGAAGAAGATATACCTTTCGAGGAAGAGCCAGTAAGCAAAGAGCCTACAGGTGATGACCCGATGATGGTCAGTAAAAAAAGGAGGGCGGCACCCCTGATGTCTCAACCCAAGAAACAAAGGACATCCATGCGGGGCGAGATCAGGACCGATCCTGTAGGATTAAGGGGAGCTGGTGGTGAAGTGTTTAGGAAGGAGATGTAGCATGATGTGCCACTTCCCACCATTATCAATTTCAAGACTGAGAGAGCAGAAGAATAGACAAAAGAGACCTTCAAAGCAGGTCAGGGTGGTCCTTTCTCTTTGGAAGACACCGTGGACCTATCAAATGATGAAGTAGTGCAAAATGTAGCCTCTTAGAGAATGGAGACCCTTGCCTATAGTACCCGCATGACCCCAGATGGGACCCCATTAGCACAAGCGGTGGTATTGGAAGGGTTGAAACAAACAGCTCAAGAAGAGAAGGAGAGTAGCCTAGAGAGGGTAGCCCAACAAATAGGGCTTGGCAAGTTAGTGGATCAGGTGACTAGCCCTGGAATTATAGATTTGACATACAGGGAGGATGTGAGCCCCAAAGACAAAGCAGGTGCACCTGATAAGACAGAGAAAATTGAAGAAGCCAAGTAGGTAGAAGAAGAGTGCAATGCTCCAGATATGGGCCAACAACAACATGAGATACCTGCTGAGCCAAAGATAGTTGAAGTCCAACAAAAGGGCAAGGGTGATAAAGATACATCAGGTGATGATGCCACCTGGACTCAAGGGGATATAGGAGAAAAGGATAAATCAGGTCATGAAGACCTCAAAACATAAGATGTGGGTACCTCAAATGCAGAACATGAGGTAGCCCAAGATCAGGGTGATGCACAAGGCCCAGAAACCCATGCATCCACAGATGTAAACATGCCTCAGGATGAAGAAAACACTAAGGTGGATGAGACTCCAAAAGAGGGAGAGCAAGATCAAGCACATGATCATCATCTAGACATTCCACATGATCCTCACCTACAGAAGGAAGTCCCTCAACAAGAAAAGATGCAACAAGATCCTGCTCATGAGGAATTCCATGAGGAAGAAACTAAGAAGTCGCCTTCTCTACCCAAAATAGAGACAGATACCGGAGATCATGGTAGACATGATGATGATAAAAGACAACAAGGATCTGGAGATGAAGTGCCTCAGTGGTTGGAGAAAGAAATATGTATGGAACAAGGCTTTGAAATTCAAGAATTTGATGTTTCTACCTTGTTTGCAGAGACCATCATGAAGCCAAAGAGGAAAGCTAGATTGATATCGGCTATCCAAAGATATCCTACTACAGGAAGAAGGACTGCCCAAGTAGCACTTCCCACTGTAGAGAAAGAGAAGGGCAAAATCACCATGGAGGAGTTCCAAATCACAACTATGGATTTGGGTTTTGCCAATGAAGACCAAGAGGGTCAAGAAGGGAGGGATATCATAGATTCTTTGACCCAAAGGGTAAAGAAAGAGAAAGAGAAAAATAAGAAGCATAAGGAGCACATTACCCAGCTACATTCATAAATAAAGGGGTTGATTAACCCTAATAGCACACCAGTGGATCCGGTAGTCCAATTGACTATCATTTCCCAGGAGGAGGTCACCAAATTAGACCTCATGAGACATCAGGCCATGATCATGGATAAGTGGATATTGTCAGCCCTCACAGGAGCTAAAGAAGTATTGAAAACCTCTTTACAGAGGTAGAATTCTCTAAACAGTTTGAAGAGAAAAGTAGATAAAATGCAGAATGAAACAGGGAGAAGGTCATTCCAATTAGAAAAGGACCTAATTGCTTTGAGCGAGATAAAGAGGATTGATCCTTAGATATTAATAAATAATGTAGTGCTTAATAATAACACCGCCCTTCTGATAGATGTGTGGTATGAAGATATCAGGTTCGAATGTGATATCCTGAAGAAAAGCAGTGGCAAGCTCAGGGATACAAGTGTAAAGCTGCACAACTTGATGGCATATGAGGCAGAGATCCTGGAAGCTTTGGAAGGAAAAGTAGAGGGGAAGATTGAAAACCAAGACACAGACTTTGCCATTAAGGCACTGCATGATAATTTCCAGCCAGTGGCTGATGACCCCCTCACCCACCTGACAGAGGAGGTGATGAATAAGATCATGAGGATCAAGGTCAAGGTGGAGACTTACAATGAGATGTTGAATAGCAGAAAAGCTAAGCTGGAGGTGATCAAAGCCAAATTCTAGTCTCACAAGCATGCCATAACAAAAGCCAAAACTCAAGATGGTGGGGAGGTAGATAAGATAGTACAGGTCTATGAGAATATCAGGACAACAATGAAGGTCCATATACAGGATGATGTTCATCAAGGAGATAGCGATACATAAAGCAATGAAGATGATGATCATGATGAAGAAGAAGAACATGAAGAAGAGGAACCCAAGGAATAAATGAAGATGCATCATAAAGAAGACATATGCATCAGGTATTCATAAGATAATGAGTCATCCAGAAGGTTACCAGCTGGCAACCTGTGCCATAAAGAAATGTTGACTGAGTCAAAGAGTGATTACACACTGTAGATCTTAAGTGACAAATCTTGACCGTAGGTCATTTGTAACTACCTCCTCACCTTATTCTATAAAAGGTGCAAGAGTGTCATATTTTGATATTCAGAAACTTAATTGAAATTTGATTGCTAAAGTATCAAGACTTATTTCAAATCTATTGTAAATGTACATGATATGCATACTAAGTCAAAGAGAAGACAATTTGATTACAATTCATCATAAATTTTGAGTAATCTGTGTTTGAAATCTTGATACATGCATTGATCAGCTACGTCCCTTGGAGTGCTTGTCAGTTTGTATGTGTTGTTTTCATTCCTTATCCTTTGAAGTTAGCATCATCCGTATCTAGTTGTGGAACATCCTAGTGACAATATGGTTTGATTTCTTCTCCTCATGAATGTATCTTGTGTGTATGTGGTCCAATGGCTAAAGATTCACCAAAATTAGAAGCATTCATTTAAATTTCTTTCAATTTCATAACAATTCATCACCACAATTGCAAATAACAAAGAATTAAAAGCAAGTAACATGAAATATGCTGACATCTCGTAGATAATTGGAAATGCATAGCATATTTAGAGTAAAAGCATGTTAGATTGACAAATATCATGCAAATTCACATACAAATCCATGAAATTCTTGTACATATTTACTTATAGACACATTATTTGAGCAAATATATTGTGTAGAAGAAAGAACAGGATCATGATGATCAATAATCAAAAGAATTGATCAAACTTGCAAATACATTGGCTATCTTGGAAATACAGTAGGAATAACATCTCTGTGGAGTAAATTTACAGGAAATATTGTAATACTGATCATCCAGACAAACGTAAGGCCCCTTGAAATGGAAAATAGCATGTCACATCAACCTTTGGGTAATGCCAGACGATCATGACCTGATCAACAGAGACTTGGAGTCATCAACTTATCTCAAGTTGGTCGTACTTTACAAGATAATAAAGGTTTGATGTACAAATTTTTATGCATGTTGTTATGACTCATCATCATCATCAACATATGTCTATACCGTGTTCCAAAGATACCACTTCTAAGGTTTTTGGAATTTAGCTTTACACTCGCCAATTGTATTTTCTTGAAACTTTCTAAAGGCTTATCAAAAAATCCATTAAATGTTCATATCTTGCAATCATTACATTCCATGAGGTGACATTTCTTTGAGGCATCATGCCAAACAGTTCACATGCCTTGTCTATGCTTCCACACTTTGTATACATGTCTCTGAGGGCAGTTGCAACTACAACATCTAAAAAAATTCCCATATGCTTTATCCTTTGATAGATGTCCATTTTGGCATAGGCAAGGAGGATACTGGCTAAGGTTGTGGAATTTTGCTTTACACCCGCCAATTGCATTTAATTGAAAGTTTCTAAATCCTTATCAAAAAATCCATTTAATTCATATCTTGCAATCATTACATTCAATGAAGTGACATTTATTTGGGGCATCATGCCAAACAGTTCACGTGCCTTGTCTATGCTTCCACACTTTGCATACATGTCTACAAGGGCAGTTGCAATTACATCATGTGACAAATTTCCTATATCATTTATACTTTAAAGGTTGTCCATACACTGTTCCAAACATTCTATTTTGGTGTACAGATAGGGAGGATGATGGCAAAGGTTGTGGAATTTGGCTTTACACATGCCGATTGCATTTACTTGAAAGTTTCTAAAGTCTTTTCAACAAATCCATTTTTTCCATATCTTGCAATCATTGCATCCCATGAGAGGACATCTCTTTGTGGTGTTGTATGATCAAACAGTCCACGTGCCTTGTCTATGCTACCACACTTTGCGTACATGTCTCGCAGGGTAGTTGCAACTACAACTTTTGACAAAATTGCTATATCATTTATGCTTTGATGGATGTCTATACTGTGTTCCAAAGATACCATTTTGAAGGTTTTGGAATTTGGCTTTACACCCGCCAATTGTATTTTCTTGAAAGTTTCTAAAGCTTTATCCAAAAATCCATTTTGTTCATATTTTGCAATCATTGCATTCCATGAGGTGACATTTCTTTGGGGCATCATGCCAAATAGTTCACGTGCCTTGTCTATGCTTCCACACTTTACATACATGTCTATAAGGGCATCTGCAATTACAACATGTGACAAATTTCCTATATCCTATATGCTTTGATGGTTGTCCATATACTATTCCAAACATCCTATTTTGGTGTACAGATAGGGAGGACCTTGGCAAAGGTTGTGAAATTTGGCTTTACACATGCCAATTGCATTTACTTGAAAGTTTCTAAAATCTTTTCAACAAATCCATTTTTTGCATAGCTTGAAATCATTGCATCCCATGAGAGGACATTTGTGGTGTTGTATCAAATAGTCCACATGCCTTGTCTATGCTTCCACACTTTGCATACATGTCTCACAGGGTAGTTGTAACTACAACTTTTGACAAAATTGCTATATCCTTTATGCTTTTGATGTCATCCTAGCTCAACCATACTCACATCAATTTGGCTCTTTACCTTGAACACTTGCTTGAACAACATATCATGCCTTCATTATTCACATTAATTCTAACCTTCATGGTCCTTTAATATGACATATATCTTATCTAGAATCATGTAATAGAATATATGATCTCAACTTGATATGTTTATGCAATGAACTGAGCAATTCAATCTCCCACTAGCTCACACTAGCTTTACTCTAGGTCTAGGACAAAACCAAATCTTGATTGGGAGACTTATAGAAATTCACCATGGTTTGAAAACACACATACATGCTTAAATTCACTATACCAACCTTATCCATGCATGGGCAGAGCTTTATGATCAATATAACATGCACTTGCTTCGTAAGTGGTCTAGGAGCTTGTAGCCCTTCTCAGAGACCTTTTATGTAATAACTACCTTAATACACCTTATAATTGAGATCTGAGACTTGATTTGGATACCCTTTTGGCCCTTATTAAACATATGTAAAACTTAGGTAGGCTTGTTTTGTATAGAATAGATAAAACTTGGACTGTTACAGTCAAATTAGGCCTATTTTAGAGACTGTTTTGTAACAACAGAGACCAACTGGATTGATCATGTTGGCATGTGATTGGAATTAATGTCAACCAGGTGTGGTTATGTTGTACAAGAAATTGGTGTTGAGACATATGGCAAAAGAGAATTTGTGTTGTTCTCAAGATGATGTTGTAAGTGTTGTTGTAAGATGATGATGTTGTAGGAGAATGTTACAAGGTATTACAAGTTGCAAGAGTTCACAAGTGTTCACTTGGTTTAGGATTAGGATGCTTGATGGAAGAGATTGTTGAAAAGTGCACATGTTGTAGGTTGATAAAAGTTGATGGTGCTTTATCCATCATGTCTTCATGTCTTGCAAAGTGATTCTCTTCATAATGGAGTTATTTTATGGCTTTATGATAAGTTCATATGGCAAATGTATGACTCACATGGGGATTAGGATGTAATGATCAGATTCATACTTTATGTCAAGATACCTCAAGATCAAAGGATGTTGATTTGGTAATTTGATGGAACAAGACCTCATCGAGATTTAGTGTTATCATCTTGTCAAAGAACAAAAGGATGTCATCAATCTTCATCAGGATGCCTTCAATATGTATTTGTCTTCATCATGTCATGCTTCATCATAGGATCAAAGGGTGTATTTGCTTATCAATGTTTGGGTTCATGCCTTGTTTGTGTTCACATGTTTTTGGTTTAGGAAATGTGCCTCAAGAATTGAGGAGATTTGAGAGATTGATCAAGTTAGTACTTCAGGAGTTCTTAAAATATTTCATTGCTTACAAATGGTTCATACTTCAGTAAGTTGTCAAGCTGTTTGGGAGTTGCAAAGGTACAGTGGCAATGTGTATTTTGAGTTGATGATGATTCTTGATATAGCCTTGTTTGTGTTGATTTCATTGGTTGAAATCCATTTATTCACATAAAGGTTTATCCACAAGTATCACTCTTGATCTGCCCATCATTTTCAAAGGTGTCTGCATCATAAATATAGTTATACAAATATTCTATGGTCTATTGACATGTTGGTGATCTGTGAGGGCAATTATACATGTTTTGTATTGAAGTATTAAAAATCCTAAGTTTGTTTTGTTATATTCCTAAGCCCTAAGTCTAATTCACATTGCATATGATGACCATCACCAAAGGAATGCATTTTTTGTTTTAAAATGATGTTGACCTGCTATCACAGGTAGACTGCCACTTAAGTGGCAACATGAAGGGGTTGAGACCGTAGGCAACCGGCCCCCCTCTGCTTAGCAACACCAACTCTGTCGGTCTCCATCATATGTGAATGGGCGCTAAAAATGATCAAGGGCCAATAATTAAATATGAATGGGTGCTCAATTTAAGATTGATGGTTGGAATTTAAACCTTGACCTCTCTACCACGTGTTCAAACATTGAAGTGTAGTAGAACGTCATATCTCTTGACAACTTGAAATAAGCTAATTTTAGTATGTTTAAAAGGTAGATCATTATGAGATTTAAAATCTATTTTTTTGGAAGATTTATTCTATTTTCATCCTCTTCACTCATGGCATGGAGAACATTAAGGAGTTTTTTTAGGAGGGAAAATTTCTTTATGAAGATATTCTTTTTGTGATTAAGGACTTTTTTTTTTGTTTTCCTTTCCTATCTTCATGCAGAAGTTCTTTTTAGAAGGGGATTCGAAGATGAAAGTTATATTATTTTTTGTTAGGGGAATCTATTGAAGACTTTTATTTGCAGATTATGTTTTGCAGATTGAAGAATATTTTTTTTAAGGGAGAAGGAATTCAGTTTGAAATGGAGAAGATGAATATGCAGAGGAGAGGAATATCAAGGGTCTTTTTGTTTATAATTTTATTGTAGGTGCTTTGTGAAAGATTATTATTGTAGGAATGATATATGATGCAGAAGATATGTTTTGGCAGAAGAAGATATTATTTTTTTAAGACATTATTTTTAACCAAATATATAGAATTATTTTATTCTTGAAATGGTGAATATGAAAATGAAGAAGATGAAATGAAAGGTCATTTTATTTATAATAATATTGTAGGTGCATTGAGTTTTTGATTTGAAGGTCTGAGATATGTAGGATTGAATATATTTTTTGAGGATTTTGAAGAGAAAATGAAGTGAAATAGGTGAATATTTTGTAAGATGTATGAGATGATATTGCAGGTGACTCAAGAACATTGTGAGAAGACATTATGAAGCACATATGTAGAGCAATTGATTTCCAGACTAAGAAAGGATGATATGTGGTTGTGAGCATTGTATTGAAATAGAGAAACCCTTTGTATTTTTTAGTAATCTGAAGTTGTATATGTTGCCAGTGAGGCTTGTATGGCCAGTGAGACCTCTTTGTAGCCAGTGAGGCTTATATGGTCAGTGAGACCTGTTTGTAACTAGTGAGGTTTTTGATTAAGCCAATGAGACATTTTAGAGTGGTTTTTCTTCCCCTTGAAGGTTTTCCACTCATCAAATCAAGTGTTATGTTTCTTGTTTGTCTTCATGTGTTCATGTGCCCTAATGATTTGTTCTTAAAGTCCTAATTCATACCTTTCATTATCATACTTGTGCATATGTGTTTAACAGATCACTGATGTCTTCCTCTCTCTTTATCTTGTAAATTAAAAGGTGCAAAAAGTTGTAAAAGTTTATACAACACTGATTCACCCCCTCTCAGTGTTGTCCTGGACTCCAACAGATCAGGCCATAATATTGATAGGCAAGGTGTACGTGGACATATCAAACATGTCTAAACACTCCCCTTGCAGATATCACTCACCCAACACAAGAGATCTAAAAAAAACACTAAAATATCACTATCACTCACCCAGCACACCTTTGCATGATATACCTATAGATGATGAAATAAATCATTGTGATTTGATATTGTTTATTCTTCTTCATATTCCATTTTTCATAGTAAGCCTAATGATGATCATATGGATAGTGGTGAGTACACATATACTAATGATCTAGACCTTGTGATGCACCTTGTAGGACATGCATTGATGACATAATCTTACCTCCTACTAATGACATTCTTGTATTTTATAATGATTCTCCTCTCACATGCATTGAGTGAGGTTCTAGCTTCTTAGAACATTCATGGTCTATCATTATATTAAGCATCTTGTCTATGGTCCATCTCTTATGATTGTTTCTACCTAGCTATTATGAGCATTTATGATCAAATATTGGCATATTTTTCTATTTTAGAGAATTTACATCATTGATCCTACATTTTAATATCTTATATACCATGCCTTATGATATTACATTGGTGTATCTTAAATATCATGATTTCATATTACTATATCTTGTCTTATAATCTCATCTTTTATTATGTACTTTATAGAGTATACATGTTATCATCCAACACTTTTTTATCTTATTTTGAGAGTTTAGTATTGATCCTTATTGTTTATAGCATTCTTTGATCTTATGTCCATATTGGGAGAAATCATGCTACCTCCCCTTATCTATTTGAGCTATCATTGATCTATCCATTATTCACCATTATCTATTTGATCTATCATTAATCTATAATTGATCTATCATGGACACTAGGGTTAATTGCACAAATAGGTTAATCACCATGTAAATGGCATGAAATTATGTAAATGCAATATATTTTGACCTCTAATCATGGTTGTCATAGTCAATACAACAATGGATTAGTCCATTGTCTCTTTGTATTTTGCCCAAAAAACCTTATGAAATATGGGCTCTAATTAGGTAGAATGAATAACATACATGAATGTTGTTCACACATGTGTAGGAATAGATTAAGGTTTTAGGCATTGAAACATGTCCTCCACTGGTGGCAATGTATGCATAAACTAGTCATGAACTTGGTGATATTATAGGAGATGCTTAGATGTACTACAAGTAGCTAGAATTAATTAGGTGTTTGTCATACAAAGATCAAAGACAACCCTAGGTTGACAATCATGTATCAAATGCATTATTATCTTCCTAGAGGATACTTATACTCTGGCGTTACCAATGCGAAGTCTACAAGTAGGGAGTGTAGAAGAGAGAAAGAAGAGGAATACCATAATGAAGAGACAGTTGTGTTGGTAATCAGAGAGTAGAAATCCTAAATTAAGAAGGGAAGACAGCCCCATCAAGTCAATCATGTCATTCACACATAAAGAAAACCCTAGTAAGGCCAATAGACCAACTATGACACAATAAACGTATGGACAAGCATGCAATCATGAATTGACATGTAATATATGCACAACCATATATCCGTTTGATGAGCAAAGATTCCATTTGGAGGGATCTAGTAATTAAAAAACTAGTCATATGATTGCTAAGACAATCATCAAGGTCCTAAGAGTATTTACTAATCATCTTACCATTATTCACATTTTAGCATTGTCAACACATATTAGGATAGTGTTGTCCTAGCAAAATAGAGAAGGTTGTTATAAAGATCTTAGAACACTTATTTTATAAATGTACAATCATATGCAAATGGTAGCAGTCATATGTCAAGCTTAGAATGGTCATATCAACCTAAGGACTAGTTGATTGAATCATCAGGGTTAGGAGTGACATTTTGCATTCCATATGTCATGGGGCCAAATAGACTTTGCCAACACATTGAGGTGGGTAGGTAAATGCTAGGGGAGGTATCATTTCAAGTTCCAAGCACCCTAATCGTTTGGGGCAGCAGGCTATCGGCAAAGTCCCTTAAGATCCCTAAGATGCAAAAACTACCAAACTTTGATGGAGTAGTTCTCAAAATTCATGGTAGTTGGGAATGTTTCGTTTAGACCTATAGGTGTACATGGGGTTTGTCAGTAATAACCTCTCTCAATTTTGGTCAACTCCAATCCATTTGACCGTACCAAAATCAAACGCATTCTTGCAAAATGCTTCAATTTCATGCAGTGGAAAGGTACTAGGAGTGATATTTTAAATTCCATAGGTCATGGGGCTGAACAAACTTTTCTAATACGTCGGGGTGGGTAGGTAAATGCCAAGAGAGGTCTCGTTTCATGTGCCAAGCACCCCAATCATTCGAGGCAGTAGGCTACCAGCAAAGTCCTTAAGATCCCTAAGACAGAAAAACTACCAAACTTTGACGGAGTAGTTCTTGGAATTCATGGCAATTCAGAATGTTCTATTTAGACCTATAGGTGCATGTGGGGTTCGTCCACAATGACCTCTCTTAGTTTTGATCAACTCCAGTTCATTTGACCATGTCAAAATCAAACACATTCTTGAAAAATGCTTTAGTTTCATGTAGTCGAAAGGCGCTAGGAGTGACATTTTGTATTCCATAGGTCATAGGGCCAAATGGACTTCATTAATGCATTGAGTGGGTAGGTAAATGCTAGGGGAGGTCTCATTTCATGTGCCAAGCATCCCAATTGTTCCAGGCTGTAAGCTATCGATAAACTAGAAAGTTGCGAAGACTAATATTTTTCATTCCATAGGTTGTGGGGTCAAACTAACTACACCAACACATTCGGGTGGCTGGGTAAATGCTAGGGGAGGTCTCATTCTATGCACCAAGTATCTCAGTCGTTTCAGGCTGCAAGCTACCAATAAACTCAAAAGGTGCTAGGAGTGACATTTTGTATTCCATAGCTTGTAGGGCCAAACAAACTTTGCCAATGCATCGGAGTGGGTGGGTAAATGCTAGGGAAGGTCTTGTTTTGTGTGCCAAGGGTCCCAATCATTTTAGGCTGTAAGCTACCGACGAAGTCACTTTGTTGGTAGTGTTGGTTCCTGAATCAACAGAGGGTTTGCTAGCTCCAATGCTCAGGCAGATTAGGCCAACAGATACAGGAGGTTGCATGAGCTGCCTCCCCTTCACTTCTGGTTCTACCATACCAAGGGGTATCCCTATAACTGAAGATGTAACGTTGACTAGCCCAATGACAAAAAGATTTAGCTTGACAACAATAGGTAGAATATTCTCATGTGTGGACCAAGATGTGTATGATACATCACAAGGTTGGCAACATTCTTGGACATATTTATCTGGTTGTGGATGAGAGTATGAAGGGGTCCTAATCCTACTCCTATAAACTAACAGGATGGAAGTATAAAAAGATGGATTTTGTGTTATGGATGCAAGACAAGGGGTTTTGGATCATAACTACTAACCCAAGAGTAGACCAATGCCTATCTCAGGGCAAGGAGTCAACTAGATGTATACAAGAGGATGGATTGCATTTTGGATTCAAGTTTCAAGGGGTTAGAATGATGCTTGCCTTACAAACATCACCCAAGAATAGGTATTTAGCTACTTCTACTTACATATATCTAGGTTGACACACAAACCTCTCCATACTTCACCTAAAACAATTTAATCCACTCCTTGAATGGAAGTTAGAGATGAAGCATGTGATACAGAAATCCATACCCTAGAACCTGAGAAACCCTTAGCCGCCAGATTCAAAAGAAGGAAAAGCATGCAACACATGGAGACAAGCAGCTAAACACATGCAGAAGAGCATTTTTCATATAAAACAACAATGAAACTGAAGATAACTACAATGCACATTCATAATGCAACTCATAAACTCCAAAATGAGATAAAACAGCAAGGAAATGCCCTATTTTTTGCTATTCACACAAAAATGCCCAAGTCTTCAACAACCAACAAATGAGTAACACCATCTGCTATATACAGAAAGGAAGGTGTACTCAGCATTAATCACATGGCAATTCAAAATTTACCAGATACATTGCATCATGAGAAAATGGCGCTCAACATTGAATGCAGCAGGTAGAGGAGGAGATAGGGTGGTTGAACTCGAGCCCTGCGCCATCGCCTGGGGATTCACATCTTCAATCAGGTACTTGATCCATCCATTCCTTCACCCATACCCTGTAACATCTGCCATTAAAGGCATACCAACCCGCGGCCTTGGGAAATGTAGTAGACTGCGCGCTTTGAAATTTCTTGCCAAGAAACATGACCTGACTTTTCAAATCATGGGGGAACTAATTATCCAACATTCATCCCGTAGCGACCTCCTCAACACCTTATAAAATAGGTCATGAGCACATATGATGTCATGCAATTTTACCTTGCGCAACCAACAAACCATCCGCCAAGACCTCATCATCATGACCTGCACCAACAGTGAACCACCTACATGATATCCTGATATGCAATATCACCTCGATATTTCATATCACCCTGATATGAAATATCACCTTACGGGAAACATCACCTGGCCAACCACATCACCAGATATAAAACATCACCCCAACAGAAAATCACCCTGATGACCAACCTCATCGACGCAACCTGATGCATTGGAGAAAAATCCTCCTCATCATATTCATACCAAATACTTCACCGATGATCCTTTCATACTTACTCATGTCCTCATAAGTGATCGGCAGGACCCCCACATATCTGCTGATAATATCATGTCGGAGACCACATGATGCACCCTACCTGATCCAGATGACATCACCATCATATTGACAAAATAAGGTGATATTCGTAAGATGACCGATGTTTGGAATATCACCCCCCACAAGAAAATCAGGTTGCAAGATAGGTAGATATCGACCCCTACTTAAAATTGACGTCCACACCTCTTGGGTGATCAAACGAACATGAGGTGATAAAACAACATAGGGGTGATCATAACTAAGATCACCTGACATTTGAAACATGACCCCCCCTCAAAATATCAGGTCATAATGCAAACCTGCAGCAGCATCGGGGTGATCTTCACAAGATGACTGATAATTAAAACATCAGCCCCCGGGCAGAAGATCAGGTCACATGTGAAATATGATCCCCCGCAAGAATATCAGGGTGACAGAAACCCTGACTTAGAACTTTTTTGGATTTTTTGGGAAGGTGCCTTCAAAATTAATTGGTTGAAACCTGAATGTTCATGCAGGCACCAACATTGGCTCTGTCTGGGGATGCATGCCTCCTACAGGCATGGCGAGAACCTTAGATCTCTGGGATGTATACTGACCCCTTATCCATTGGGCATAGAGGCATGAAGATGCACTGACCTGCATCACAAATCACACTTGGTGGCCCAGGGCCACCAAGAAAGGAAAAACCTATATCTGCCTTTGTCAAATACCCTATTTTCATCTGATATCACTGGATCAAGCCTGAAGATGCTACCATGATTCATCCACAAACAACCCCTGTCATTTGCATATTCAACCATCTTATCTAGCTTGTCATTATCAACCTTATGTAAACAACCATCAGCCTCAAGCAACATATGAATGTTATATTTATCAAGCAATGCATATTCATATGACATATAGCACTTATCATCATCTGTATCAGCAACATGCATTGTAAAATGATCTCCTAGCTAGACTGAAAACTGAAAGCACTCAAAATCCACCACGTAGCTAGGAGCATCAGGCCTCATTGTATCATAAGCTGGCATATCAAGGAAAAAGCTTTCAAATTCACAATTGTGCACATCATGCACATAATCATCAACTGCACCAAGCTGGAAAGGATTAGGCTCTGGCAACTCTCTACAATAACTTTCATGATGTATGTTGGTTTCTCTTTCCTCAAGATGAAAAACAGAATCCAGATCAATAAGAGTGCCTTGACTTTCACCATACTCAAACATATCCTCATCACTATATGTGTCAAAAAGGATTGATCCAAGTGTTTCAGCTTCACTATGGTATGCCACTGGTTCATGGGTAGCAGAACATGCATTTTCATTACCAATGAATTCCTTGTGTGGAGGAGTATCAGCCTATGTACCATAAGCAAAACTAAAATCAAACAAAGAACAATCATGCTCATCACTAGCACTTGTTTCAATCCCTGATTGCTCTTCATCATCTCCATGTTTCTGAATATAAGGCAGTGATTCAAACAAGGGACTGCTCATCTATTTGCTTATTTCTTCTCTATCCTAAGGATAATACTCACAATTATCTCCACAAATCCACTCAAACAAGTATTCTTTGTTGTCCATAACAACATCATTTCTTTCAAAACCAGATATCTTAACCTTGTAATGGGAGTCATCATTGATCCTTCTACTGGCATCCTCAACTGGTATATTTTCATTTTCATCCTTATCTCCACATGATGCCATGATCACTTGGTCATTTGCAGCTACACAACTGTTATTCACACCAAAGCATATGGACAGGGAATTCAACATGTGCTCATTTCTCATTTTTTCTATACTTTCTAAAAACTTGTATGCCATCTGCATACTTGTTATCTTGAATTCCCTCAACAATACACTAGAGACCTCCTCAAAACCTTCAAAATATATGCCAATCCAGGTTGAAGTATCAGGTCTGAAGTTTTTAGGGATTTGTGAAAGGGCTACTGCAAATCTATGACTGAAATCAGTACAGGGCTCTTCATCTTGTTTTCTGATTTCCATTAATCTTGCAACAAGATTAGAAGGTTCCTTTACAAATTTTTGTCTAAAATAGTCAACAAGTTCATCCCAACAAGAAAAGGATCTCTTTGGAAAGCTCAAATACCAATCTCTAGCTCTAGCACCAAAGGATCTAACAAAAAATCTCATCCACATATCCTCATCTCTAAATGAATGTTTCTCCATGAAGCTATGAAAATTTTGGATATGTGTACCCCCATCACACACATTGTGTCCACTAAATCTAGGCATTTGATTATAGATTTGAGTAGGCATACTTTCAACTTCATAATCAATCCATGACAAATCTAGTTGGTCATACAAAGGATCAAAAGGGCTGAAAAGAGGTTTAGCATTCTGACTGGCATACACAACAGGGTTATTACTATTTAATTGAGCTTGCCAAGCCTCTAAGGATATCAACCTATTTTTTATCTCTTCCATTCTTTTACACAACATTTCATCCCCCTCTTGACTGAGTATGGGTGAATACATATTTGGATTCATATAAATTTCACTCTTAGACATCCTTTATCTGCCTAAGACCTAAGGCTTCCCTTGGGCATCTAGCTTATGCAATAAAACAACAAATATAAATGGGAAGGAGCTAGGTACCTTTTCTCATCCAGATGCTAAAACCATGAACATGACATTCTTTTATCACAACAACATACATCAACCTTTCATGTGCACTTAAATCTTATTTGCAGAGTCGCCACCTCTCCAAAGAGGATAAAATTTTCAAACAACTGAAAGCTCATCAAATATTTTTTTGAGTTCATTCCACCAGAAGAACACCATATTGTTAGTGACTCGAATGGGCCACAAGATAATACTTTACATCAACTCCCCAGTGGAGTCACCATTTCTGTTAGTGACTCAGATGGGAAAACTTCACTAGAGATTGTAGGATAACACTTTCAAATCACTTCCCTAGTAGAGTAGCCATTTCTGTTGGTGACTCAGATGGGCCACAAGATATTACTTTACATCAACTCCCAAGTAGAGTCACCATTTTTGTTGGTTCCTGAATCAGTAGAGGGTTTGCCAGCTCCAACGCTCAGGCATATTAGGCCAACAGATACAAGAGGTTGCGTGAGCTGCCTCCCCTTCACTTCTAGTTCTGCCGCACCAAGGGGGGTATCCCTATAACTGAAGATGTAACATTGACTAGCCCAATGACAAAAAGATTTAGCTTGACAACAACAGACAGAATACTCTCATGTGTGGACCAAGATGTGCATGATACATCACAATGTTGGCAACATTCTTGGACATATTTATCTGGTTGTGGATGAGAGTATGCATGGGTCCTAATCCTATTGCTACAAACTAATAGGATGGAAGTATGAAAAGATAGATTCTATGTTTTGGAGGCAAGACAAGAGGTTTTGGATCATAACTACTAACCCAGGAGCAGACCGGTGCCTATCTCAGAGCAAGGAGTCAACTAGATGTATAGAAGAGAATGGATTGCATTTTAGATTCAAGTTTCAAGGGGTTAGATTGATGCTTGCCTTACAAACATCACCCAAGAATAGGTATTTAGCTACATCTACTTACATATATGCAGGCTAACACACAAACCTCTCCATACTTCACCTAAAACAATTTAATCCACTCCTTGAATGGAAGTTAGAGATGAAGCATGTGATACAGAAATCCATACCCTAGAACCTGAGAAACCCTTAGTAGCCAGATTCAAAAGAAGGAAAAGCATGCAACACATGGAGACAAGTAGCTAAACACATGCAGAAGAGTATTTTTCATATAAAACAATAATGAAACTGAAGATAACTGCAATGCACATTCATAATGCAACTCATAAACTCCAAAATGAGATAAAACAACAAGGAAATGCCCTATTTTTTGCTATTCACACAAAAATGCTCAGGTCTTCAACAACCAACAAATGAGTAACACCATCTGCTATATACAGGAGGGAAGGTGTACTCAGCATTAATCACATGGTAATTCAAAATTTGCCAGATACATTGCATCATGAGAAAATGGCACTCAACATTGAATGCAGCAGGTAGAGGAGGAGATAGGGTGGTTGAACTCGATCCCTACACCACTGCCTGGGGATTCACATCTTCAATCAGGTACTTGATCCATCCATGCCTTTGCGCATACCTTCTAACATCCACCATTAAAGGCATACCAACCCGTGGCCTTGGGAAATGTAGTAGACTGCGCGCTTTGAAATTTCCCGCCAAGAAACATGACCCGACTTTTCAAATCATGGGGGAACTAATTATCCCACATTCATCCCGCAATGACCTCCTCAACACCTTATAAACTAGGTCATGAGCACATATGATGTTGTGCAATTTTACCTTGTGCAACCAACAAACCATCCGCCAAGACCCCATCATCATGACCCGTGCCAACAGCGAACCACCTGCATGATATCCTGATATGCAATACCACCCCGATATTTCATATCACCCTGATATGAAATATCACCTTGTGGGAAACATCACCCGGCCAACCACATCACCTGATATAAAACATCACACCAATAGAAAATCACCTTGATGACCACGCTCATCGGCGCAACCTGATGCATTGGAGAAAAATCCTCCTGATCATTATCATACCAAATACTTCACTGATGATGCTTCTGTACTTGCTCATGTCCCCGTAAGCAATCAGCAGGACCCCCGCATATCTGCTGATAATATCATGCTGGAGATGACATGATGCACCCCACTGGATCTAGATGATGTCACCATCATATTGACAAAATAGGGTGATATTAGTAAGATGACTGATGTTTGGAATATCACCCCCGCAAGAAAACTAGGTGGCAAGACAGGTAGATATTGACCTCTACTTAATATTGACATCCGTACCTCAAGGTGATCAAACAAACATGAGGTGATAAAACAACATAGGGGTGATCATAACTAAGATCACCCGACATTTGAAACATGACCCCCCCCTCGGAATATCGGGTCATAATGAAAACCTGTAGTAGCATCGGGGTGATCTTCACAAGATGACTGATATTTAAAACATCACCCCCCGGACGAAAGATCAGGTCACATGTGAAATATGACCCCTCGCAAGAATATCAGGGTGACAGAAACCTTGACTTAAAACTTTTTTTGATTTTTTGGGAAGGTGCCTACAAAATTAATTGCTTGAAACCTGAATGTTCATGCAGGCACCAACATTGGCTTTGTCTAGGGACGCATGCCTCCTGCGGGCATGGTGAGAACCTGATGCAGGAGCATCCAGAGGTGTAAGGGCAATCTTACATCACCCAAAAAGAATTTCATTCAAAACCATTGTAGTTGTTCTCATTTCTTCCCATAATTAGTGTTTTTGGTTCCATAATATCCAGAATAATAATGTAGGACTTTTAGTTTTTCCAAAACTACTAAAATAGCGACCTACCTATTTAGGAAAGTGTACCTGCTATTTTTAGAAAGTTTGCATTTGGGCACATAATGAAGCAAAAACTTCTAGAAAGTTACATAATGGAAATATAAGACCTTTGGCAAAAGAATTAGGCAAAGATCATTTGTGAGCTAAAAAATATTAAAGTTTTTGTTTTCTGAAAAGCCCCTGAAAATTTATGGAACGAGATATGAGGCACTAAAACTTCTCATAATGTCTCAAAAAGTTGACAGAAATCCATTTATGAATTTGTAGCATGATATTTTACATCGCGAGATTTTCGGCACTTAAAATGATTCGTCAATCGGACACCCGGGTCAAAAGTTATGCTTCCCAGAAGTTGACCTACTTTTGGACTGAGTTGCAAAACTCAAAATTTAGCTAGAGGCTGCCAAAAAGTGCTATTTATGACTATTTTGGGAACCTTGGAAGGGGGCATAGTCAAGGGGGCCAGTGTGGAGTCAAGAATAGGTGGGAAAATAGAAACCCTAGCTGATTTGGGGTTACAGAAGGCTGAAGATTCTAGAGTCTTGAGGTTGGGAAAGCTGTAATGTGTTGCAACTGGTAGAGGATTTATCCTCTGATTGTAATTGAGCTTCTATAATGTAATGAGTTGCCCAGTTCAATAAAAGAAAGTTCTATTTGCTATGTTTAATATTTGTTATTGTGTGTTTTGTGATTTACCCCCTTCATCAAGTGGTATCAGAGCGAGGGTTCCTGAGTGTGTAGACAGATCGCCGACCATGAGGCAGTTTGCACCAGGACCTGAGGTTGTGGGTTTGCTGCGGAGACCAAGATGCCTCCACAACGAAATCATGTTGGGAGGAATACTTTGACAGAAGAGGGTTTTAGAGCCCTACAAAGGCAAATCGATGCATTGTAAGAGGAGCTACGAAGAGGGTTTGAGCCGAGGATGAGAGAAGAAAGTGAAGGTGAAGATGAAGAAGAGCTACCTGAGGAAGAACAAGAAGCTGCCAGAGATCCTATAGAAGTTAGGTTGTTGAGGGCCATTTCAAAGATTAGAAAGAGGCCCAGGATCAAAGTTTCTAGATATTCTAGAGATTTGAATCCAGAACAGCTTATTGATTGGATCAATGACATGGATGAGTATTTGTAGTATGAAGATGTGGAGGACCCAGATAGGGTTAAGTTTGCAAAAACAAAGTTGAAGGGCCACGCCAATATTTGGCAGAAGGAGGTCCAATTAGAGAGGAATAGAAGAGGAAAAGGAAAGATCTCCAGATGGGATCGAATGGTGGAGAAACTAAAGAATCAGTTCATTCCTGTGGACTATGAGATGGAGTTACTAAAGAAGCTGCAAGGACTAAAGCAAGGTAACAAGTCTGTTAAGGAGTATACAGAAGAGTTTTATAAAATTACTATCAGGACAGGCCATGCAGAGCCCAACAAGGAGAAGGTAGCCCGTTACATTAATGGTTTGAGGCTGAGTATTCAAGAGGAGTTGAGCCTGGTCAGAATGACCACCATAGAAGATGCATACCAGTTTTCCCTGAAGGTGGAAGAGAAGCTAAATAAAAGATTTGATAGCAAGCAAAGGGGAAGAGGTCAAGGCGGAAGGACTGGTGGAAGACCCTATGGGGGCCGAAATGAAGATGCAAAGAAAAGTGAAGAAGCTGGCACCAGTTGAAATCAGAGAGGTGATAATACCTACCGCCCTTGTGACCAGAACAATGGTGAGCAAAGAGGAAGAGGAAGAGGCAGACCTGGGCAAGGACCTGGAAGAGGAGGTTTTAGAGGAACCTGTTTCCAATGTGGAGAAGAAGAGCATCGAGCATATGAATGTTTGCAACATCAAGGAAGGACGAATAGAAGACCTGAAGGTAATGCATGAGTTGCACATGTAGATGAAGATGCACAGTCTGAGCATTCTAAAGATGCTGAAAGGGGAGAAACCCTAGTTGTCAGAAGAACTTTGTTGAATGAGGAGAGAGAACCCAATCAGAGGAAGAGTTTATTCCACACAAGGTGCAAATGTGAAGGTAAGTGTTGTGATATTATTAGTGACAGTGGAAGCACTGATAATCTTGTTTCAGAGGAGATGGTTGACAAGTTGAAGTTGACAAGAAGAAAGCATCCACATCCATATCAGATTGCATGGTTGCAGAAGAACCATAGAGCTTTGGTCAATGAACAGTGTTTAGTGAAGTTCAAGATTGGTGACTACCATGATGGGGTGTTGTGTGATATCATACCGATGGATGCATGTCATATGCTGTTAGGGAGGCCGTGGTAGTATGATAAGATTGTTGTCCATGATGGCCATGCAAACACATATTCCCTAACAAAGGATGGAGTTCATCATAAGTTGAAGCCATTGAAGGAGGTGGAAGAAAAGGTATGTAGTACTACTAGAATTTGCTTGGTAGATGGTAGGAAATTTTTGGAGAGTATGAAGCATGAGCGTCATTGCTTTGCATTGATTCCTAAGATTAGTCAAGAGAAATGTGAAGATGTACCTGTAGAAGTTTCAGATATGTTGGAAGAGTTCCAAGACATTATCTCTGATAATGTACTAGAAGGTTTACCGCTAGTAAGGAAGATAAGTCATCAAATGGATTTGATACCAGAAGCCAGTTTGCCAAACAAGGTAGCCCATAGAATGACCCCTGCAGAGAATGAAGAGCTGAACAGACAAGTTCATGAGTTGTTGAGAAAGGGACTAATAAGGGAGAGCCTAAGTCCATGTGTGGTACCTACAGTACTAGCACCAAAGAAGGATGGAGAATGGAGGATGTGTACAGACTCTCGAGCCATCAATAAGATAACGATCAAGTATAGATTTCCATTGCCAAGAATGGATGACATCATGGATTGTTTGAGTGGAGCCAAGTACTTCACGAAGATTGACCTGAAGAGTGGGTATCACCAAATCCATATCAGAGAAGGAGATGAATGGAAGACAGCCTTCAAGACAAAGGAAGGTTTGTATGAGTGGTTAGTCATGCCATTTGGGCTAACCAATGCACCGAGCACATTCATGCAGCTCATGAATGAGGTACTGAAAGAATTTTTGGGAACTTTTGTTATTGTTTATTTGGATGATATTTTGATTTTCAGTAAGACTTGGAATGAGCATCTGATGCATATCAGAAGAGTTCTAGAGAAGTTGAGGGAAGAGAAGTTGCTGATTAATCTGAAGAAATGTAGTTTTGCAAAGAAGGAGTTGGTATACCTGGGATTTGTTGTCTCAGAGGAAGGTCTTAAGATGGACCTAGAAAAAGTAAGGGATATCATTGAATGGCCTACGCCAAGGAGTGCAATAGAGGTAAGATCTTTTCATGGTTTGGCAAGTTTTTACAGAAAGTTTATTAGGAATTTTAGTAGCATTTGTGCACCCCTAAGTGAGACAATGAGAGGGGATAGAAAAGAGTTTAGATGGACTAAAGGAGCAGATAAGAGCTTTGACACATTGAAGTAGAAAGTCATAGAACAACCTATTTTGGCACTTCCAGATTTTAATAAGGTATTTTAGGTAGATTGTGATGCTCGCAGTAGTGGTATAGGAGCTGTTTTGAGCCAAGAAGGTAAGCCCATTGCCTATTTTAGTGAGAAGCTTAATGATGCCAAGAAAAAGTATTCTGTTTATGATCAAGAGTTTTATGCAATAGTCTAGGCTTTGAAGAAATGGAGACATTATTTGTTGCCAAAAGAGTTTGTTTTATATACTAATCATCAGGCTTTGTAGTATCTTAATAGTCAAGGAAAGTTAAATCAAAGGCACTTAAAATGGGTTGAGTTTTTATAGAGTTATACTTTTGTTTTGAAGCACAGGAGTGGGAAGTCCAACAGGGTTGTAGATGCCTTGAGCAGAAGGCAAAATTTGTTGACAGAAATGAAGATAGAGGTTGTTGGGTTTGATGAACTCAAAAGTTTGTATACTGAAGATCTAGATTTTGCTAAGGCTTGGAAAGCTTGTTTGGAATCTGTTACTTTGGACAGGACAAAATGGTTGGATTTCATAATCCAAGATGGCATGTTGTTTAGAGGAAGCCAGTTGTGCATTCTGAGGAGTTCCATGAGAGAGAACCTGATTAAGGAGAAGCATAGTGGAGGATTGGCTGGACACTTTGGTCAAGATAAAACCATTGCCATTGTTAGTGAAAATTATTATTGGCCGCAGTTGCAACAGGATGTGAGGAAATTTGTGCAGAGTTGTAGAGTGTGTCAGATGGCAAAAGGAAGAAGTCAGAATACAGGGTTGTATCAACCATTATCTGTACCAGAGAAACCATGGGATGATATTAGCATGGATTTTGTTCTTGGTTTACCAAGGAAACAGAGAGGACATGATTCTATTTTTGTGGTGGTGGACAGATTCTCAAAGATGGTATATATTATTCCTTGCAAGAAGACTAATGATGCTATTCATATTGTAGAGTTATTTTTTAGGGAAGTGGTAAGATTACATGGTCTACCAAAGAGCATAGTTTCAGATCAGGATACCAAGTTTGTCAGTTATTTCTAGAGGACATTATGGAAGAAGTTGAAGATAGATTTGAAGTTCAGTTCTGCACACCATCCACAGACTGATGGATAGACAGAAGTGGTGAATAGGAGTTTGGGTAACCTGCTACGCTGCTTAGTAGGAGATAAGCCCAAGGGATGGGATTTGATTTTACCATAGGCAGAATTTGCTTACAACAATTCTGTCAATAGGAGTACTGGTAAATCACCATTCCAGATTGTATATGGTAATAGCCTGAGAAATGCTTCTGAGTTAAGGAAGCTAGACAATGGAGAAAAGACAAGTGCTGAAGCTGAAGACTTTGCAGAACATTTGAAGAAATTGCATGAAGAAGTGAGAAAGCACATTAATAAGATGAATATTTAGTACAAGGCTAAGGCAGATCAGAATAGGAGGTATAAGGAGTTCCAGGTGGGAGATGAAGTCATGGTTCACTTGAGAAAAGAAAGGTTCCCAGTTGGAACATACAATAAATTGAAAATGAAGAAATTTGGACCATGCAGAATCATGAAGAAGCATGATTCAGGAAATGCATATGAGGTAGAGCTGCCGAGTGGGATCAATATTTCTCCTATTTTCATCATTGTTGATTTATCAGAATATCATGAAGGTGGAACATAGAATGGACCAACAGAAGTGCAGTGGAGTATTCCGGCATCTACTTCAACAGAGGAGATAGAAGAGATCTTGGATAGCCGTGTGGGAAGGAGCACTCGAAACAGGCAATACGAAGAATATCTAGTGAAATGGAAAGGAAGGCTTGTTGAAGATTCTTCTTGGTTGTCTAAGGCAGAGGTTGACCGTTTGGGTTTTCCTCACACAAACACCTGAGACTTGACAGGGTCACTTCTCAAATTACCCTGGGTGTCTGATGCAGGAGCATCCAGAGGTGTAAGGGCAATCTTGCATCACCCAAAAAGAAGTTAATTCAAAACCATTGTAGTTGTTCTCATTTCTTATCATAATTCGTGTTTTTGGTTCCATAATATCTAGAATAATAATGTAGGACTTTCAGTTTTTCCAAAACTGCTAAAATAGCGACCTACCTATTTAGGAAAGTGTACCTGCTATTTTTAGAAAGTTTGCATTTGGGTACGTAATGAAGTAAAAACTTCCAGAAAGTTACATAATGGAAATATAAGACCTTTGGCAAAGGAATCATGCAAAGACCATTTGTGAGCTAAAAAATATTAAAGTTTTTGTTTTCTGAAAAGCCCCTAAAAATTTATGGAACGAGATATGAGGCACTAAAAATTCTCATAACATTTCAAAAAGTTGATGGAAATCCATTTACGAATTTCCAATGTGATAGTTTACATCACGAGCTTTTCGGCGCTTAAAACAGTTCGTCAATCGGACACCCGGATCAAAAGTTATGCTTCTCGGAAGTTGACCTACTTTTGGAGGGAGTTGCAAAAATTGAAATTTAGCCGGAGGCCGCCAAAAAGTGCTATTTATGACTATTTAGGGAACCTTGGAAGGGGGCAGAGTCAAGGGGGCCAGTGTGGAGTCAAGAATAGGTGGGAAAATAGAAACCCTAGCTGATTTGGGGTTACATAAGGCTAAAGATTCTAGAGTCTTGAGGTTGGGGAAGCTGTAATGTGTTGTAGCCAGTAGAGGATTTATCCTCTGATTGTAATTGAGCTTCTGTAATGTAATGAGTTGCCCAGTTCAATAAAAGAAAGTTCTATATACTATGTTCAATATATGTTATTATGTGTTTTGTGATTTACCCCCTTCATCAAAACCTTAGATCTCTGGGATGCAAACTGACCCCTTATCCATTGGGCACATAGTCATGAAGTTGCACTGACCTGCATCACAAATCACACTTGGGCATAGAGTCATGATGTAGGCTGACCCCTTATCCATTGGGCATAGAGTCATATAGCACTTATCATCAAAATCCACCATGTAGCTGGGGGCATCAGGCCTCATTGTATCATAAGCTGGCATATCAAGGAAAAAGCTTTCAAATTCACAATTGTGCACATCATGCACACAATCATCAGCTGCACCAAGTTGGAAAGGATCAGGCTCTGGCACCTCTCTACAATAACTTTCATGATGTATGTTGGTTTCTCTTTCATCAGGATGAAAAACAAAATCCAAATCAATAATAGTGCCTTGACTTTCACCATACTCAAACAGATCCTCATCACTATATGTGTCAAAAAAGATTGATCCAAGTGTTTTAGCTTCACTATGGTATGCCACTGGTTCATGTGCAGCAGGACACGCATTTTCATTACCAATGAATTCCTTGTGTGGAGGAGTATCAGCCTGTGTACCATAAGCAAAACTAAAATCAAACAAAGAACAATCATGCTCATCACTAGCACTTGTTTCAATCCCTGATTGCTCTTCATCATCTCCATGTGTCTGAATATAAGGCAGTGATTTAAACATGGGACTACTCCTCTGTTTGCTTATTTCTTCTCTATCCTAAGCACAATACTCACAATTATCTCCACAAATCCACTCAAACAAGTATTCTTTGTTGTCCATAACCACATCATTGCTTTCAAAACCAGATACCTTAACCTTGCAATGGGAGTCATCATTGATCCTTCTACTGGCATCCTCAACTGGTATATTTTCATTTTCATCCTTATCTCCACATGATGCCATGATCACTTGGTCATTTGCAGCTACACAACTGTTATTCACACCAAATCCTGTGAACAGGAAATTGAGCATGTGCTCATTTCTCATTTTTTCTATACTTTCTAAAAACTTGTATGACATCTGCATACTTGTTATCTTGAATTCCCTCAACAATGCACTAGAGCCCTCCTCAAAACCTTCAAAATATATGCCAATGTAGGCTAAAGTATCAGGTCTGAAGTATTTAGGGATTTTTGAAAGGGCTACTGCAAATCTATGACTGAAATTAGTACAGGGCTCTTCATCTTGTTTTCTGATTTCCATTAATCTTGCAACAAGATCAGTAGGTTCCTTTGCAAATTCTTGTCTAAAACAGTCAACAAGTTCATCCCAACAGGCAAAGGATCTCTTTGGAAAGCTCAAATACCAATCTCTAGCTCTAGTACCAAAGGATCTAACAAAAAATCTCATCCACATATCCTCATCTCTAAATGAATGTTTCTCCATGAAGCTATGAAAATTTTGGATATGTGTACCCCCATCACACACATTGTGTCCACTAAATTTGGGCATTTGATTATAGATCTGAGTAGGCATACTTTCAACTTCATAATCAACCCATGACAAATCTAGTTGGTAATACAAAGGATCAAAAGGGCTGACAAGAGGTTTAGCATTCTGACTGGCATACACAACAGGGTTATTACTATTTAACTGAGCTTACCAAGCCTCTATGGATATCAACCTATTTTTTATCTCTTCCATTCTTTTACACAACATTTCATCCCCCTCTTGACTGAGTATGGGTGAATACATATTTGGATTCATATAAATTTCACTCTTAGACATCCTTTATTTGCCTAAGACCTAAGGCTTCCCTTGGGCATCTAGCTTATGCAATAAAACAACAAATATAAATGGGAAGGAGCTAGGTACCTTTTCTCATCTAGATGTTGAAACCATGAACATGACATTGTTTTATCACAACAACATACATCAACCTTTCATGTGCACTTAAATCTTATTTGCAGAGTTGCCACCTCTCCAAAGAGGATAAAATTTTCAAACAACTGAAAGCTCATCAAATATTTTTCTGAGTTCATTCCACCAGCAGAGCACCATATTGTTAGTGATTCAGATGGGCCACAAGATATTACTTTACATCAACTCCCCAGTGGAGTCACCATTTCTGTTGGTGACTCAGATGGGCAAACTTCACCAGAGACTGTAGGATAACACTTTCAAATCAATTCCCTAATAGAGTCGCCATTTCTGTTGGTGACTCAGATGGGCCACAAGATATTACTTTACATCAACTCCCAAGTAGAGTCACCATTTCTGTTGGTTCTTGAATCAGCAGAGGGTTTGCCAGCTCTAATGCTCAGGCAGATTAGGCCAACAGATACAGGAGGTTGTGTGAACTACCTCCCCTTCACTTCTGGTTCTGCCGCACCAAGAGGGGTATCCCTATAACTAAAGATGTAACATTGACTAGCCCAATGACAAAAAGATTTAGCTTGACAACAACAGACAGAATACTCTCATGTGTGGACCAAGATGTGTATGATACATCACAAGGTTGGCAACATTCTTGGACATATTTATCTGGTTGTGGATGAGAGTATGAAGGGGTCCTAATCCTACTCCTACAAACTAACAGGATGGAAGTATGAAAAGATGGATTCTGTGTTTTGGATGCAAGACAAGGGGTTTTGGATCATAACTACTAAATCAGGAGCAGACCAATGCCTATCTCAGGGCAAGGAATCAACTAGACGTATACAAGAGAATGGATTGCATTTTGGATTCAAGTTTCAAGGGGTTAGATTGATGCTTGTCTTACAAACATCACCCAAGAATAGGTATTTAGCTACCTCTACTTACATATATCTAGGTTGACACACAAACCTCTCCATACTCCACCAAAAACAATTTAATCCACTCCTTGAATGGAAGTTAGAGATGAAGCATGTGATATAGAAATCCATACCCTAGAATCTGAGAAACCCTTAGCAGCCAGATTCAAAAGAAGGAAAAGCATGAGACACATGGAGACAAGTAGCTAAACACATGCAAAAGAGCATTTTTTATATAAAACAACAATGAAACTGAAGATAACTGCAATGCACATTCATAATGCAACTCATAAACTCTAAAATGAGATAAAACAGCAAGGAAATGCCTTGTTTTTTGCTATTCACACAAAAACACCCAAATCTTCAACAACCAACAAATGAGTAACACCATCTGCTATATACAACAAGGAAGGTGTACTTAGCATTAATCACATGGCAATTCAAAATTCACTAGATACATTTCATCATGAGAAAATGGCGCTCAACATTGAATGCAGCAGGTAGAGGAGGAGACAAGGTGGTTGAACTTGAACCCTATGCCACCGTTTGGGGATTCACATCTTCAATCGGGTACTTGATCCATCCATGCCTTCACCCATACCCTATAACATCCACCATTAAAGGCATACCAACCCGTGGCGTTGGGAAATGCAGTAGACTGCGCGCTTTGAAACTTCCCGCCAAGAAACATGACCTGACTTTTCAAATCATGGGGGAACTAATTATCCCACATTCATCCTGCAGCGACCTCCTCAACACCTTATAAACTAGTTCATGAGCACATATGATGTCGCGCAATTTTACCTTGTGCGACCAACAAACCATCCGCCAAGATCCCATCATCATGACCCGCATCAACGGTGAACCACCTGCATGATATCCTAATATGTAATATCACCCCGATATTTCATATCACCCTGATATGAAATATCACCTTGCGGGAAACATCATCCCAATGGAAAATCACCCTGATGACCACCCTCATCAGCACAACCTGATGGATTGGAGAAAAATCCTCATCATATTCATACCAAATACTTCACCGATGATCCTTCTTTACTTGCTCATTTCCTCATAAGCGATCGACAGGACCCCCACATATCTGTTGATAATATCATGCCAAAGACCACATGATGCACCCCACTAGATCCATATGACGTCACCATCATATTGACAAAATAGGGTGATATTCGTAAGATGACTGATGTTTGGAATATCACCCCTCGCAAGAAAATTAGGTCGTAAGACAGGCAGATATCGACCCCTACTTAAAATTGATGTATGTACCTCGGGGTGATCAAATGAAGATGAGGTGATAATAACTAAGATCACCCGACATTTGAAACATGACACCCCCTCAGAATATCGGGTCATAATGAAAACTTGCAGTAGCATCGGGTTGATCTTCACAAGATGACTGATATTTAAAACATCACCCGCTGGGCGGAAGATCAGTTCACATGTGAAATATGACCCCCCGCAAGAATATTAGGGTGACAAAAACCCTGACTTAGAACTTTTTTAGATTTTTTGGGAAGGTGCCTGCAAAATTAATTGCTTGAAACTTGAATGTTCATGCAGGCACCAACAGGTAGCTTGCAGGCTAGAATGACTGGGGCACTTGCCACACAAAATGAGACCTTCCCTAATATTTACCTACCCACCCCGATGCATTGTCATAGTCCGTTCAGCCTCACGACAAGTATATAAAAAAATAAGGCACCTGGCGAGGTTGTGTTGCATGAAACTAAAGCATTTTGTAAGAATGCATTTGATTTCAGCACGGTCAAACAGATTAGAGTTGACCAAAACTAAGAGAGGTTACTGTGGATGGACCCCACATGCACTTGTAGGTCCAAACAAAACATTCCCAGGTTCCATGAATTCCTAGAACTGCTCCATCAAAGTTTGGTAGTTTTTGTCTTAGGATCTTAAGGGACTTTGCCAGTAGCCTACTGCCCTAAATGACTAGGGCACTTGGCACATGAAACAAGACCTCTCCTAAAATTTACCCACCTACCCTGATGCGTTGGTGAAGTTCATTCAACCCCACGACCTATGGAATGCAAAATGTCACTCCTAGCACCTTTCGACTGCATGAAACTGAAGCATTTTGCAAGAATGCGTTTGATTTCAGCACAGTTAAACGAACTGAAGTTGACTGAAACCAAGAGAGGTTATTATGGATGGACCCCATGTGCACCTGTAGGTCTAAACAGAACATTCCCAGTTGCCATGAATTCTGAGAATTGCTCCATCAAATTTTGACAGTTTTTTCATCTTAGGAATCTTAAGGAACTTTGCGGGTAGCTTGCTACCCTGAATAATTGGGGTGCTTGGCACATGAAACGAGACCTCCCCTAGCATTTTCCTACCTACCTTGATGTATTGGTGAAGTCCTTTCAGCCCCACGACCTATGGAATGCAAAATGTCACTCCTAGCACCTTTCCACTACATGAAACTGAAGCATTTTGCAAGAATGTGTTCCTTGCCACCATAGGCAAACAAAATTGATTTAGAAAAAAATGAGGTAGGTGTTTGTAGGTGGACCTGGAAGCCACCTATACATGTAAAGAAGATGTTCCTAGGTGTCACAGTTTGATGGAATAGTTGATGTAAAGTTTGTCACATTTTTTTTCTTGTGGCTCTTAAGAGATTGGTTGCATTTGATATAGCCAAGAATGACCATGAGGCTTTGCCATCGAAAAGACGTCCCCCATAGCATTTACCCGCCCACCCAGATGCATTTGCCCCATTCGTTTGGCCCCAGGTAATGCCTATCCTAAAAATTTAGTCATAATACCTTTCTGGTAGTTAGAAATTCAATACTATAAAGGTGTTCTCACTTGATCTAATGTCTTGTAGGGCATCAATTGAGGCTACCCTTACTGCTGCTATCAATTATTTGTCATTAAAACTCATTAACACTCATTTTGAAATAGTAACATCATTAAAACGAATTAGAACTCATAGTAACATCATTAAAACTCATTATGAAATAGAAAATAGGTGGACATATCATCATGAAATAATCATGAAAACCTACCTTACTTTGCTTCCAAAGGAAACTTCATTAGGATTATGCCTACCTCCATCATACTAAAATCCTGCATGCAAATACAATTGCACTATTTAGCTAAAATGATTAGTTAAAATATACAAGGTGAAATCAAGTTAGCAAAGAAAAATAACATACCTTTCTGTCATTCCACTAATTCAATCCAATGAACCATCAGGGTCTAGTCTACTCTTTATTGTGTCGAGTATTGCCTCATGATCAAACTCAAGAACCTTCCACAAGGTCCTATTCAATGGTCTACCCCTATATTTGATCAAATGAATGTTTGAAGCCACAACAAGGTTAGAATAATGAAGAATCTTCCTATGTGGCTCAAAGTTCTCAAACACCCACACATCAGACTTCTTTAGTGGGTACCTTCTAAGCCATGTTCTAGTAACAACCTGATGTAGCCAACAACATACACTCAATAGAATTGTGCCATTAATCATGTGTGAGAGCCAAAGATTTGGAAAACTAAAGGAAAACTTTTATTGACGAATTCTACTACTACAAGGAGAGAAAACTCTCTTATATCCAAGAAAACAAAAAAGTCAAAAAATTACCTTTTTTGGCAGATTTCGACAATTGTCAGATTTTGCCATTTTAGGTAATTTTACATGCATATCTTGTCAATCCAATTTTTTCCCAAAAACTTCATAAAACTAAGGTAGGACAAAAAGCCAACTAACATCCTAAATTTGAAACATGAGTTTTGAGTTATTAACAAAAACAACTTTTAAAAAACTAGGAAAAAACACTAAATTGCCATTTTGAGGGCCAAGATGAAAGTTTCAAGCCCTGAAAAAGTGGCCAAATGGGGTCCAACTAACTAGGGTGGGTTGGAAATCCACATGCCACCTCATAACGCATCCACCTGTAAAATTTCAACCGAAACCCACATTCGAGTCAAAAGTTATGACTTCTGGAAGTCCCTGCATCACAACCACTGATCTTGTAGGGTACTCAATGTTTTCTCCATCTATAACAGGGGCATCTAATTTCTTTTTTGCCTTAACACAATGACACAAATAATAATCCATTCCTTCTTCATTGTCTTCAGCTACAATAACTCCATAAACATGCCCTACATTGATATGCGCATTCAGTTTGATGAATATAGTCAACAATACAAGAAAACATACAAAATAAGATGGCATATTGAATTTTATTAAATTAGAATGTTGATAATACCTGGTTGAACTAGATCTGAAACATGGTCAAAATCAACTGATGATTCAATCTCTGTCATTTGTAGTGCTGTCAGTAGTCGATAATGGTCAATCAGGCATAGGCCTCTTGTACACCAATCATCAACCCACTCCTTTGACTCACAATCATACCAACCTTCATATGTACATGAAGAACAAAAGCATGCCATATGCCATATATGACTAGTCCATGAACCCACATTAGAGCTTCTAAAGAAGTGTAGATCACTTGATCCTGTTAATGTACAATGGTCTTCATATTTTGCAATGTTTGTATTATCAACCAACCAAAAATATCTACGAACTATAGACTTAACTTCATTACCTGGACCCATTGTAGTGTTACACCATTCAACAATAGATCTCGCATCTGTCAACTTTGGATTATCTTTGTACTTCAACTCTTCTCATGCTAATGCTCTTTTGATACATGCTCCTGTACCATCATGCTCCCCCTTTCCATGCCCAGCCTCAAAAATTCCACATATGTTGAACACCATTCACCTTTTGCATCCTGCTCAACCAAAGGAACATCCGCTTATTCTTGAATTGTGATGCATAATTATTTGACCATATGATATGCTGATGAAATGATATGTTCTTGCTGGCCAAATCATGATAGAACATCTGAAATAAACCTTGCACAAACTCTATAGAATGTGTACGATCATCACTAATATAAAAATGATATTCCCTCAAGATCTTCATGTTGCCCTCTATACTATCTTTTGCATGAATGACTGCTATTTGCACAAATATAGCAACCTGTGTAGAGTTGTAATACTGTGATTGCACCTCATTTAGTGGCTTTAGTCTGTAGTTCTTTGCAAAGTCAACAAATGAAATGATGGTACAAAGTGGAAACATGTCCTTGCATAACTTGAATTGCAAGTCCAACCATCGAGCTCTATGGGTATGCCTTGCATACTCGTACACTATACTGTCATGAAATATAGACATAAACTAATACACTGGAATCTTTTGAATAACCAAATCACACCTCTTTGTTTCTTTACCATCTTTTGTATTGTAGGCCACTATTTTATACTTGCCAAACTCTACTAGTTCATTTCCAACCACATGTGTGCTTTCCATATGTTGACATATTGGCATATGTTGCAAGCCACTGCAATGCTGACATGTGCCATCCAAACATAATTTCATGTAGAATATTTGACTTTTCTCTCTTTCACATAAAATTGTTGATATGAAGTCTCTTGAAGTAGTTGGTGGGGCACACATGCCGCAATCCTGTAAAACATTGTTAGTATGCAAATCTAAACATATGGATTGATAAACATCAAAATGGTTAGAAAATTCAATATGTAATATACAACAACAAGTAGTGTGTGTGTGATTTATTTTGACATAGAAAGGTTTTAGCATTTCAAAATATTTTTGACAAATTTTAATTTGAGGATACATCTCTTGAAATTTCTTGAAAAATTGTGTTTGGGTCACATCCAAAAAATGCTTTGGATGTGGCTCATTGTTTCAACAACCAATTCTCCTTCTCACAACATCTCTTGCATTAGGAGATACCCTTGTGTTATTTTTCCAAAATTCTTCAATGATGGATATCAAAGCTTCAACAACTTTGTCTTTCCGTGGAAGTGTCTTAGAGAATGCCCACAATTCATTGGTGTTTGGGTCCTCAACTCTTTCACATCTTCTAGTGGTTCTCATTAGATATTTTCTACTTATTTTTAATGCTTGACTTGTTTTTCTAATGAGGCGAGGTTTCTTTGTTTGTTGGCTTACTATTGTCGATGTAGTGACACATCATGTGACATTACTATCCTTGGTGCATGAGGTGGAACCTACACTCTCATATGTACTCTAGATTCTTGACAATTAATTTTTCACTTGAGACATTTGATGTTCTTAGGCCAAGAATCTTCATAGTGGGCCTAAATTTTAAATTTCTCATCAATTCAACAAATAGTTGACATCTTCTGGTTTCATTTAAATTCTCAAAGAATAATTTCCATATCTTATTCTCATATCTTTGGCAAGTGCACATGGGAATCTTAGCATGCATGGGATTCAACACATTCTCATCAATATCGATTAGAAACTTAGGCTTCCTATGCAAAATTCTAGGAGGCATTTTAATTGGTAAAGTTGACTCAACATTAGGAATTTCTTCAATATTTACTTGAGATGGGATAGATGACGTACCTTCAATCGGAGGTAAAAAATATGAAAATGATGTACCTTCAACTTGACGTATGAATGATGGTGTGCCACCAACTTGAGAAGAAAATGAAGATGTACCTTTTACTTCACCTATGAAAGATGGAGTGTCTCTAATTTGAGAAGATAATGATGGTGTTCCTTCAACTTGACCCGTGGATGATGGAGTGTCTCTAACTTGGAGATTCACTTTCCTCATTACACAGAGGTTTTGCATTCATTCCCTTTGTGCCACCAATTCCATCTCTCTCTTAGCTTCATTAGATGTGTCATGTTTCTCTTCAATTGGCAATGGTGGAATGTCTTCTTTTATGGTTGACAATTTCCTACTTTCCCGAATTTGCCTCATTCTTTCTCTTTTCCTCTCATTCTCAGCTTCACGCTCTTCTAGTGTTAGATTATTTTCTTATTTCCTCAACATTATGATGATTTCTACAAGCATGATGAATAAGACAATGATAATTAGAACCTTTATAATGACAATGAATAATGGTCACAATAAAAAAATACAAAATAAGTTATCATGTTTGGTGATTTGCATCACTTTAGGAGCTCCAATTTCATGAAATTCATTGCTTTCCTTATTTATTAAGATATGATAGACCATGATCAAAGTCATCATAAATAGGACAAAAACCATTAAAAGATATGATAGACCAAAAAATTGTCCCAAAAAATACTCAAATTCCTTGAATTGACAACATCAAGATCATGAAAAAAGTCCCCTAATTCTTACTTCTGTTCATGTGTGAGCATTTCCTAGGCTAAGGAAGTATCATGGAGGTCTCTAAAATACTTTTGAACTCATCCAAATGCACAAATATCATGCACCTCCCCTTGTGGTGAAAGACTAGCTTGATTTATACCCATTTTCTCAACCAAATCAACAACTTGTTCTTCATGTTCATGGCTGTTGTAGGTTTGATAAAACTCATTTTTATGATGCCCAGGTTGTCCTAGACATGAATAAGGTTCATATATTCTTAAAAATCAATCTATAGTTCATTTTCTTGACCCATGGAAAAAGTTATAACCATTGTCCCAAAGTCTAGAGGAAGAAGTGTGAAGACAAAAATCATGACTTGAATGAAGCCCTTTGTGAGTAGTTTCAAATTGGGCATAGAGTTTACCTTATTATACCATGGTAGATGTTGTGATGACTATTTTTAAGCCTCAACCCACCTTCATATACCTTATAACATCCCAAAAATGTGCATAACTCTTCATGTTCAGTGGTTGTCCATGACTAGCTGGGCATGGCAGTCTTCCTAGGACAACAAGATGACATTTCGGTACAAGATCATATCATTATCCCAGTAATGCATCCCTAAAGGAATTATTCACCATAATGTGGGATCTAGGAAAACATTAATGAAGGTTTCAAGATGGAAATGATGCCATGGATTCCTCTAAACTTTTGATAGTCCCATTGTTGATTTATTTGTGATAGTCTTCTAGAGTAGTCTACATGGTATTTTGCATACTAATTTTGCTATCAAGACTATTCTTGTGATGAGAGGACCATGAGTTAGGTGTGTGAACAATCCCCAAATAATAAATGATAATAATCTAGAAAAACATGAGGTCAAACAAATGTATAACCATTTTTATGATAGTCCTATCTATGACAATCTTATGCAACATTTACATGGTAGAACCTTTAAAGTCTGCACAAGGACAGCTTCTTCAACTCAATGATAGGACCTTGGACCATTTTCTATGCTATGACTACTATAACTAATTAGTAACATGACTATCACAAGGTAGTTGGGTAACTCTTTTGTATAATAGTCCTTTTATAAAATGAATGATGTGTGTTCTTGCTGAGTGGCAAACCCTCTTCCATTGTCATAGAAAGAAACATGCATATTAGGTCTTATTGGGAAAATTCTCAAGCATTGGATCAATAATCAATCCCATGAAGATACTAAAACCCCCATGATGACAATCCCCTAGACCTATAGCATATGATTTTAAATTTCAAAACATGACTGTGCTATTTATAACAGTCATAAATGACTGATCAACATTGAAAAATGACAATTTCAAAGGCTTATAACCACATTTGCACTAATGACCACACTTTGTAACTTTAATAACATCAAGATAGTCCTTCAAAACTTGCCTAGCAACCTAAAATATGACCATAGCATAATATGGACAGTCACTAATGACTGTACTATTGGACAGTCACTAATATAGTGGACAATCACTAATTTAACTCTTCTTCCATGAGGATTGTCTTGAAAAGTGTCATATGACTATTACTAAGTATGCTCCTCAAGATCCTTGTCTTCCTAAGGATTTAACACCCTTATTTCATATGCATTTTCTTCGATTAACATGGTTTCATGAAAAGTCTAATGGCTCTTTCTATGGTTGCAAGTTAGGTCAATATGTCTTCACAATTTCAAAAAGTTACATGAGGGTTTCGTGGAGGATTATTCACATGACAACCATAACAAGGGCTATTATTATTCAAGATAATGTCATGACAAGGCCATCCAAATGGTGCCATAACAATAGGAAGCTTTCATAGGAAGAAGGAAATGTTTTGATGGTAATGGAAAGGGTAGATGAAGAGGTATTTTGTTGTCTTAAATAGTCATGAACAAGTCAAGAATGGACTATCACAATCCAAAATAGTCAAAGACTGCCTAAGCCATTAGGACACTCATATACAAAGGTCTCCCAAGTTGTCAAATTCCTAAGTGAGGACTATATGAGAATGGTACAACATTACTAAAGGCCCTAAAACCCTTAAGGAAACTACATATGTAGTGAGAGGGATTATTACAATCCAAGATGGTCAAAGAGTACCCTTGACTTATTTAGGATAACCATACCTAGGACTATTATTTAACAATCATTAAACTAATCTCTGTAATATAGGGTATTGAAAGGTATATAGTCGATCAAGGTAACCACCATCATGTAGTAACAAAGGACAATTACGAAATTTTGAAATATTGTTGTGTCATGCATACAAATCATCATGAATAGGTGCATAAGGAATGTCCTAGCCCAAGACACTAAAGAGGTCTCCACATCCTCCAACCTTCTCCAAGAGAATTCATACTATGAAACATGCATGGAGAAGTTATCAAAAGGACACCTAATAATTATGTCTAAATGATCAATAGAGACAAGTAGGATTGTCATAATAGGGGGCATAGGATAGTCTAAGATTCAAGCCATTGCATGGTTCTATTGAATGAATCAATATGTAGATTAAGGAATAAATCCTTTTATATCATCCTAGGACAAAAAATAAGAGTCTTGGAATTAATTTTGGCTACATTGATCATGAATATGAGTATAACAAAAAATTGTTCACTAAAATTATTCTATGAAGTATTTGATATTGTTTTTCTCTTGTATAGGTGAAAATAGGTGAATTTGGAGTCTCTTTGACTAAACTAACTGATATACCTACACATGCATGGATACAATGGTCAATGATGATAGAAAAATATGTTAAAACTAAAAATAGATGATCACATGGATCTTTTACCTGATTTCTTAGTCTTATATGTTATTGTTACACCATTTTCATGCTCCTGGTTGGCTGGATCAGTACGACGAAACCATGGAAAGGCCTTGAAAATATTTGAGTGATGGAAGAAATGGAAGCTATGATGTAGAATAATGGATGTACAAATGTCTCCCAACTCAAGATCAGCCTTGTTACAACATCATATTATTGTTCTATGCATGAGGAAGGAGAAAATGGGTGTAGCCTTTTGGGAGAATGAAGTGTTTGTTACAAAAAATGAATTTTTAATCAAGTTTCCATCCTAAAACCTTTCTTCGCTAGACTTGTATATCAATAGTTGCTATGGTAGAAATTGCAATATGCTTGGTGAAGAACTCGTTATTGCATCATGAGCTAAGTGAGCTAAGTGAGTTTCTAGAGCATGTATGGTAGTGCAAGGGCACATGTGGCAGTGTTGGAACTTGGAGTGCATGTAATGACAATTGAGAACATGTATATATTTTCTAGAGAATGTTTTGAGGCATCAAAGTGATAAGAAGAAATTGCTCAAGTTTTTCTTTGTTATCGCAAGCCATAGTTTGATTTTGGTTGCAATGTATGAAGACATACATACATGGCTCATGTGTTTTGGTAAACAACTTTTCACTAAGTATGAAAAAATATTTAAAGAAAAAATATGTAGGAGAACATAAAGAACATAAAGACATAAAGACACAAAGAACATAAGAACATATATAAGTGAATTAAATGGACATAACTTGAACATACCTTAGAATTCGATATTGGAGTTGACCAATTCTCCAAAATATGGCTTCAAAATCCTCAAATTCTTCTTTTTCACAAGTTTGATTATGAATTCTATATAACTCTATAATAGGATTGGTGAAATTTATGGAAAAAACAAACATATATCATCAAATTCAATCTTTGTATCAATGGTAATTAGCTTTGAAACAATATCACACATGAAACATGAAATTTTTAGTTTAAATAATCAAATTTTCTCCAAAAACATGCAAAATCATTTCTTCTACGTTGAAAAAACAAAAAAGGTGGTGGATTGATCTAAAAATTATTTTTAATATGTCAAACAACATGAAAAGCATTTTCTTGTCTGATATACTGCATGAAAAGTAGGGATAATAGTCATGTGGGTTCTAAATCACGGATCCCACATGCTTTTTTCCCATTTTTCATGCTTCCCATAATGCTAGTGTGTTATAATAGACTTGCGTTATAACGTGAGCACATTCTGGGAAGCATGGAAACATAAAGCTTCATAGATGAAAAAATCATAACCTTCTCAATGTTTGTGCCAAAATCATGGTCTAGGATGTCATGCTCTCACATAAAATATATTGTAACTATGCATGTAGTGCATCAAATAGGTAATCAAGTGATGGTCCAAGAGTATCCCTAGACTCAAATATCCATGTGGTTCATGAAATAGAACTTGTCTATACTAGGAGGGACAAATGTAACCCTGTATCTACATGGGAGAGTCTCTCTCTCTCTCTCTACAACTCTATATGTCTCTCTTTCTCTAAATCTCTCTCCCTCTCTCTGTCGACCCTTGGAATGTGAGGGAGAGAGATATAGAGATAGAGAGGTAGATATATTTAGATAGAGGGAGGATAAATGAATAAAGAGATAAAGGGAGAAATAGGTAGATAGAAAGGGATGTATATAGAGAGGGAGGGAGACATATAAAGGGGGAGGGGGAGACTTGGATAAATAGAGAGAGATAGAGAGAGGGACATGGAGAGATAGAGAGGGACATGGACATGGATAGGGAGAGAGCCTGGGGACATCTAGAAAGAGATGGAGAGATAGAGATAGAGTTAGAGAAAGCAAAAAATAGAGAGATAGAGAGGGATAGGTGGAGATAGAGATGGGGAGAGAGAGAGAGGAGCATTGAGATAGACAAAGGGGTCTATAGAGGGATAAAGATAGATAAAGAGGGAGATATAGATAGGGAAATACATAGAGAGAGGTAGAGAGGGATATATCAAGAGATAGGGTTATACGGAGAGATAGAGACAGGGAAAGAGATGGAGAGATGTCCAAAGACATAGGGAGAGAGATTTAAAGAGGTAGAGGGATGGGGAGAGAGATAGAGAGGAGGAGAGAGATAGAGAGGGAGGTAGTGAGAGATAGATTAAGAGATATGGATATGTCTAGAGAGACAGAGATAGGAAAGAGATCAACAGGTACAACTTCCAGAGACATAGGGAGATAGATTTGAGGTAGAGGGATTAGGAGAGTGATAGAGAGGGGGAGTGAGATAGTGAGGGAGGGAGAGATAGAAAGGTAGAGTTAGAGAGAGGGGATTGAAAGAGAGAGTAAGATAAAGAGATAGGGAGAGAGAGAGAGAGAGAGATAGAGAGGCAGGTATAGTTAGAGAGAGGGATAGAGGAGATAGAGATATCTCTCCTAGGCTTAGTCTCCTCTATATTGTTGTGTGGTTACACAACACGCCCCATTTTGACTTGACAAAATAGGGACCCAACTTTTTGCTTGGCTTGGCTTGTGTTTTCCTACTTTTTGGCAGTTTGGTAAAAGTAAGTCATGCAGGTGATCCTGCATAAGGGAGTTGGGTAAGTCATCATGATGAGGTAAGTTAGTCAAAGTTGATATTTCATATCAAATAACCTCATGGTTGGAAAGAGTACAAAATTTCATGTAGGTTTGCCTTTTGGATCACCTTGATATTCATTAGGGAATGAAAGTTATTGCAAGTCAAAGTCCTGGTCAAACCTGATGTTCTGAGGGAGGGTCATATTTTTTAATATCAATCATCTTATGAAAGATCACCCCAATCCAATTTTATCACCTGATAATCGCTTGGTCCGAGCTCCGGATGTCAATTTTATGTGATAGTTGTATTTACCTGTCAAACAGTGTCATATATTTTGCGGGGGTCATATTTTGAATATCACCTGATATTTCAAATATCACCCTATCTTTCAAATATCACCCTATCGCAAAATATCACCCTAGAGCCAATATTCTGATGATGTCATCCAATCCCGATGAACAAAGAAAATCACCCGATGGTGACATCATCATCCTTTTTTCCTCACGGAGGTATATTTCCAACGATCACCCTTTTACAATAACATGATGGTGACATCATCTTGATCTTTCGAGAGGGGGATCATTTTAGTCTTGAGGGCTCATATCTCAAATATCACCTGATCTTTAAAACATGACCCGATATTTCAAATATCACTTGATATTCTCAACATCACCCGATCTCTTTGACATTAGTTTTCCCCCTCAAAGGCGGAGGGTCATATTACACATAGGGGGTCATATTTTGAATATCACCTGATATTCTGAATATCACCCAATCTTCTAAAGATCACCCCCTCATCTTGCCCCATGACATTTAATGCACATAAATGCAGTAGGTGGATTCCAGCCGATTGCGAACATGATGCAAACACCTGGCAACATCCATAAATCCGTGGCAGAAGATCAATGGTTCTAATCAATCTAACCTGGATTTGCCCTAATTTACCCTAAGAATGAGATTAAAAGTGAATTTACAGGGTCATTTTACATTTACCTTGCAGAAAAATGAGATTTTACAGAGCGCAGAACATTCAAACCCTCGTACGACCTACCTGCGGATGTAAATAGCTTACAGCAGAATAGAATACATGATTATCACCGGTATCTGAGCCTGTTTTTGGTAATCATCAGCCTAACCCAGGAGAAAAACATAATCAAGTAAGTAATTAGAAACCCTCATGTTGTCATTTTCTATAATATCTAGGTGGTAAGTTCTTTTATGGTTTAGCTCTGTAATTATGCATTTCATGATGAAATGAAGATTAATAAGTATAATATGCATGATGCCATGAATGTATAATACTGTATATGCATGCATATGGATATTGTTGTAAGACCAGTCGTGTTTATTGCAGGAATCTATGGCAGACGTCAGGAAGAACAAGTCTGATTCAAAATTTCTTAAGCCTATGTTTGCCCAACCTGAGGGAGTATAGTTCAAATATGGTGTCATCGGAGATACCCACCAGGGAAACACTGATTTGGTGGCATGGTCAGTCAAGATGGGCGAAGATAGAGAAAGTACCCTACTGGATGCCATTTTTCTATTAGGAATGTGGTATGCGGCTAGATTTCCTTATTCCATGGAAACTCTAGAATTAGTAGTAGAGTGTGCTAGAAATTACAACCCTAAGATGAGGCGAGTAGAAAAACATGGAAGGGTATATGTGGATCTATCCATCAAAGGGATTACATCTACTTTCAACCTTCCAGTTGGAAAAAAGGTAATTAGTATGGATCTGAAGAAACTGGAGATTGAATATACAAATAACAAAAAGACTACAAGAAAGAGGATGTACCAATGGAGAGCAAAGAACAACCCTTACACTACCTCTGCCAAATTACCAGTGCACCTGTACAAGTTTGATTTTGATGATGAGTATCAATATATGATTGCCCTACTCAACAGGATGACAGGCCAGCCTACTGCTAGAAGTTTCAAGGATTGGATGTATGGGGTTATCATGATGTGCATTTACACAGATAACAAGCCATTATGGGCTAAGATCATCAGTGATGCCCTAGATGAACAACTGATGAACCTAGGGGGCCTAGACTATTCATTTTATATGACTTCATATATTGTGTATTCATGTGCTTATAAGGGTACATTTGATGCACTCACTACAATTGGAAAGATTGGTGGCAGTTTGAATGATGCCCATATATGGGACCATTATCCTCAGTTGCAGAGAGCACACTACCTCCCTGATTACAAATTAGTGAATGATACATTTTCTATGCATCTGGTCAGAACAATGGAGGAAGATAGAACCAAAAGACTGAGCATGGAAGCTCAAGAAATTATATATAAGCATGTTGCCTAGTTCATCTAGTTTGCCACATTTTCCTACATCAGAGTAGAAGGTTTTGAAGGACAGCCCTTCATGTTACCCAGGTATCCTATTGATGGGGTAGTCCTGATGGAGTTTCTAAGATAGATATCAATAATACTGGATGCATATAAAGAAAACAATAAGATTCCTCCAGTATTGTTTCCAGTAACTATAGGGTGGTACATATGCCCTGATTTAGATGGCATAAAGAAGGCCATAGTTGGTCTAAACCTGATGAATTTACAGCCATTCCCACTGGCTAGATCTTATGACCCCTATGGAAGAATGCAAAAGATTATGGGGAAGCCCATCCATCAGAAGCACTTGGAGGATTTCTAGACTGACTGTGAGGATGAGGCTAAGGTCAGAAGAAGAAAATATTAGAGACTCACACTCAATCAGATAAAGACATTTGATTGCATTCCAGTGCCTGCATAATTGAAGAAAGATGATGGCAAGTTATTGTCAAATGAATATGAAGAGAAGAAGGTGTATAATGACACCATTTCAGCCCCTGACCTGATGCAGTTTGAAGACATTTCATTGGATAGGTTTATAGGTGGGGTGCTGCGGTTGACCCAGTCATGGGTGTATAAACAAATAAATATACTGAAGAAGAAGGGGATGGCCATCACAGTAGATAACAAGAGGAAAAGGTAGGAGATTCCTGATGAGGAATATGATGACTTTCTTGGAGAAAAAAGAAAATCTAATGGAGAAAGGCTACCACCCCAGAAACAAGGAAAAGGACCTCCTAGAGGGAAGAAGAAAACTGATGATAGTCCTAAGGGGGTAATAGTTGAGAGAATTGATATACTAGCTGAGGATGCATCTACATCAGGACATGCATTAGCCTCATCTGCACCACCTCTAGAGGATAAACAAAAGACCAAAAGGATCCTGAGGCCGACTGTGGATACTGCAGAAATACAAGATCAAGGCCAAACTTCACAACAGTATGGAGAGAAAGATATTCTTATTAAAGAGGAGCCTACAGAGGATGACCCCATGGTGGTCACCAGGAAGAGGAAGGCAGTATCCCTAGTAACATCAACCCCTAAAAAACAAAGAACACATATGACGGGTGAAATAAGACATGCCCCTGTAATATTAATGGGAGCTAGTAGTGAAGTGTTTATAAAAGAATTGCAACATGAGGTGCCACTTCCTACCATAATTTAGTTCAAGATTGAGAAGGATGAAGAACAAGCAAAAGAATCCACTAAAACAACTCAAGGTGGTATGTTCTCATTGGAGGAGACTATGGACCTATCAGATGATGAAGTGGTAGAAAATGTAGCTTCTGAGCAAATGGAGACCCTCACTTCAAATACTCGCATGATTCCACATGGAACTCCATCCTCACAGAAGGTGATATTAGAAGAGTTGAAGCAAACAGAGCAAGAGAAAGAAGATAGTCTAGAGAGGGCAGCCCAACAAATTGGGCTTGATAAGTTAGTTGATCAGGTGACTAGCCTTGCATTGATAGACCTAACATACAAGGAGGATGCAAGTCCTGAACATCAAGCAGGTGCACTTTATAAGACATAAAATATTGAGGAAGTCAAGTTGACAGAAGTGGAGAGCCACACTTTAGATATGGGTCAACAACAACAAGATATATCTGATGAGCCCAAAATAGTTGAAGTCCAAGAAAAGGGCAGGAATGACAAGGCCACATCAAGTGAAGATGCCCCCCAGACTCAAGAAACCTCAAGTGATAAAGAAACATCAGGTCATGATGACCTAAGGACTCAGGAGGTAGATACAATAGGTGCGGAGCAAAACGTGATCCAAGATTAGGTAAATGCACCTAAGTCAGATACAATGATATCCACGGATATAAATGCACCTCAAGATGAGGAAATTACCAAGGTGATGAAACAAAAGAAGATGAAGTATAGGATCAACTACAGGATCATTATGTGGATGCACCACAAGATCCTCCACCACAAGAAGAGACTCCTCAGAAGGAGGAAGTAGAACAAGATGACCCTCATGAAGATCACCATGAGAAGAAATGAGGAAGTCACCCTCTCCACCAAGAACTGAGACTGATACTGGAGATCAGGGTGGACATGATGATGATGATATATGACATGGATCTGGAGACCAAATACCTCAATGGCTTGAGAAAGAAATAAGTACAGAATCTGGTTTTGAGATTCAAGAGTTTGATGTCTCGACATTATTTTTAGAAACCATCATGAAGCCTAAGAGGAAGGCTAGATTAACTTTGGCCATCAGAAGAGATCCTACTACGAGCAGAAGGACCGCCCAGGTAGCACTTCCCATTGTTGAAAAGGAAAAAGGCAAGATCACCCTGGAAGAATTCTGGATTAGCATAGTTGATTTAGGGTTTGCCAATGAGGACCAAGAAGGTCAGGAAGGGAAGGATATAATAGATTCTTCAACACAAAGGGTGAAGAGAGAAAAGGAAAAGAATAAGTAGCTTAAGGAGCACATTGCCCAGCTGCACTCATACATAAAAGGGTTAATTAACCCTGATCATACACCATCAGATCATGCAGTCCCATTGACTGCAATTTCTCAAGATGAGGTTAATAAATTGGACCTCATGAAGCATGAGTCAGTGACCATGAGAAAATGGATGTCATCAGCACTAAACGGAGCTGAAGAAGTAGTGGGAGCCTCTTTGTAGAGGTGGAATTCTTTGAGTATCTCCAGGAAGAAAGTCAATAAATTACAGACTAAGGCCAGAAGGAGATCATTCCAGTTGGAGAAAGCCTTGAGTGCTTTGAGTGAAATAAAGAGGATTAATCCTCAGATCTTGATAACTCATCAGGTGCTGAATAATAACATTGCCATGCTGGTAGATATTTAGTATATGGACATCAGGTTTGAATGTGATGTACTGAAGAAGTGCAGCAATAAATTAAGAGATATCAGTGTGAAATTGCACAGCATGATGTCCTATGAAGTAGAAGTCCTAGAAGCCTTGAAGGGAAAAGTAGAGGGTAAAATTGAAAACCAAGATGCAAACTTTGCCATAAAAGCTCTGCATAATAATTTCCAGTCGATGGCTGATGATCTTCTCACCCACCTGATGGAAGAAGCAATGAACAAGGTCATGAGAATCAAGGTCAGAGTGGAGAACTATAATGAAACATTGAACAGTAGGAATGGCAAGTTAGAAGTCCTTAGAGATAAGTATCAGGCCCACAAGCATGCCATTGCCAAAGCTAAAACTCAGGATGGCGGAGAAGTTGATAAGATAGTAGAAGCATATGAAAATATAAGGACAACATTAAAGGTCCATATACAGGAAGATATTCATCATGGTGATGAAGACACGGAAAGTGATGATCATGATGATCATGATGAAGAAGAAGAACCTGAGGAGTAAATGAAGATGCGCTACAAAGGAAAGATCTGCATCAGGTACTTAGAGGAAAATAAGTTACCTAGATGGTTGCCAGCTGGCAACCTGTGACACGAGATACTATTGACCAAGTGAAAAGGGAATATGCACTATTGATTCTAATTGATAAATCTTGATCGTAGATCATTTGTAACTGCTCCCTAACCTTATTCTATAAAAGGTATAGGGATGCCTTATTTTAAACATTCGAAGCTTAATTGAAATTTCTTTGTTGAATTATTAGGGCCTATTTCAAAGTTATTGTAAGAATACATATTTTTGCATACTTAATGAAAGAGAAGACCAGTTTGATTACAAATCATCGTAAATTCTGAGTAATCTATGTTTGAATTCTTGATATATGCTTTGATTTGCTGCATCCCTTGGAGTGCTCATCAGTCTGCATATATTGTCTTCATTCCCCATCCTTTGAAGTTTGCATCATCTGTATCTAGCTGTGGAACATCCTGGTGAAAATATGGTTTGATTTCTTCTCCTAATGACAGTATCAAGTGTGTATGTGGCTCAATAGCTGAAGATTCATCATAATTTGAAGTATTCTTTTACATTTCCTTTAATTTTAGAACAATTCACCATCACAATTGCAAATAATAGATAATCAGAAGCAATATACATGAAATATGCAGACATCTCATAGATAACTAGAAATTTATAGCATATTTGAAGTTAAAGCATGTACAATTGATAATTATCATGCAAAGATTTGAGTATAGACACATCATTTGAAGAAATATCTTGTGTAGAATAACCTTCTGTGTAGCATCTTTACAGAAACAAAATCTTGTTGATGAGCAAATGTAAGGCCCCTGAATGGAAAACAACAACACACATCAACCACTGAGTAACATTAGTTGATTAAGAACTAATCCACAGAGACTTGGGATCATGAATTCTTTGAATTCATCATATCTTTCAAGATGAGTAAAGGTTGATGTGTAACTTTTATTCTATGTTTGTTTATGACTAACATCATGATCAACATATATATGCTTATTCTCCTCTCTACCTAAACTATAAATCTAAACCTGTAAACCTTAACCCCTAAACAATAAACCCTAAATAATGCCCCTAGACCCTAACCCCTAACCCCTAAACCCCTAACCCTAAACCATAAAACCTAGAAGCAACCCTAAACCTCTATCTCACTATCTCTCCCAATCTCTATCAGCCCCCTCACTCTATCTCTCTCTAAACCCTAAACCTTAACCCCTGAACTCGAGCAACCCTAAACCCATAAACCCATAAACCCTAACCCCTAAACCCTAAACTCAAGTATCCCTAAACCCCTAAAGCCTAAATAATTCCCCTAAACCCTAATCCTAAACCCTAAACTCTATTTACTTGAGAAACCCTAAACTCATGTAAACCTCAAATAATGCCCTTGACCCCTAAACCCTAAACTCAAGCAACCAGGCTAAACCCCTAAACATATTGTTTGATAGGGAATGATGGAGGATCAATGAGAAATGGATATAGAATTCATGGATCTTGATTATCATTATCCTCATTGGATTGTGATTTGATAGGATCCAAGTTATTTGTTTGATTATCTATGTTTTCTAGGGGATCAAGTGTCTAATGAATAGGACTAGCACGTGATGATGGATAGGAGTGATATAGGTTACTTGCTCATGGATAAGATCTTGATCATAGATAATATCTTGATTACAGGGAGGATAAGTATGGATAGCACGATATTAGATATGGATAGGGTAAGTGGGGATGCATTGATATTCATTGGATCGCAGAGTAAGAGGTGGTGATGGGGGTTCACTAGGAGATATTGGAGGATCAATGATGGGATCGATGTAGAGGGGTTGACCATGAGACGGTAAGGGATCCAAGATGGGATTAGATGGAATGTTTGGATTTTGATAAGGATGGGTGGTTGGTGTTTCCACATGCTTTGGACTAGGCTCTTAACATAGCTATTGGGTTTCTTAGATGGATGTGATGGGTTCTTGGATGGGATCAATAATCTTTGGATGTTTGACAACATGGCTACATGATGGGGTTTGACTTGGACTTATGGTAGGAGTCTCTTCAATGAAATGGATAGACATAGGAGTGGATGACGGTGTTGGAGTGGTAGACATGTTATTAGGAGGTTCTTTGTTAGGCTCAAGGATAGGAATTTGAGTACATGATGTTCTTAGATTCCTTGCTAGTAGTTCAAGTTGGGCCACATACTTCATGGCTTCATGGGTTGATGGACTAAGATATGCATATAGTTGATGGACAATGATGGAAGATGTTGTGGGGTTAGGATTATGATCGAGTGAATTGATATAGGAGGCCCAGATCTATTAGGATTGGGAGTGTTAGAGGGGGATGAAATTGGATCAATGGATTTGGATGGCTCCATATCTTTTCTTTTATTTTTTGATTTTGTAAAGAGTATTTGGAGAAATTTTTTCAAGTGTTCATGGGTTGATGGATTAGAGCTTAGAATGTTTGATGGTGGATTAGATGGTGAGTTATATGGTGGATGGATGATAGGGATTGATGGATTAGGAGATGGGTGGACTAATGCATTAGGATTAGGAGGATTGGAGGGAAATTATAAAATAATTCCTCTTTAACCCTAACCCGTAAACCCTAAACTTGAGCAACCCTAGAAACTCATAAACCCTAAATAATACCCCTAAAGGTATGAGCAACACTAAACTCATAAACTAGGTATATATGTCCCTAAACCTGAGCAACCCTAAACCTCTCTCTCTCCCAAAACACCTCAACCCTAAATAATACCCATAAAACCTAACCCCTAAACCATAAGCCTGAGCAACACTATACCCCTAAACCCTAAATAATTCCACTAAACCCTACACTTAAGTAACCCTAAACTCATAAACCTGGCCAACCCTCTCTCTCTCTCTCCAAAATAAGAAAACTAGGACTCTCTCTCTCTCTCTCTCTCCTTATCACCCACTCTCTCCCCTCCATCTCCATCCTCTCTCCCTCTTCCTCCCTCTCCTCTCCCATGTTGACAAAGAATATGGAAACAAGAAAACTAGGACATGCAAAGAGGGACGAGGATATAAATTGGGATGATGAAATAGAAACAAGATAATTTATGAAATTTCATTGGATGGGAAGAATGATGAGGAGAGGTAGAGAGGGGAGGGAAGTAGAGAGTGAGAGAGAGGGTAGGAGGTAGAGACAAGAGGGAAGTAGAGAGTGGGAGAGAGTAGGAGGTAGATAGGGGAAGGAAGAAGAGAGAGAGGGTAGGAGGTAGACAGGGGAGGGAAGTAGAGACTAAGAGAGAGGGTAGGAGGTAGACAGGGGAGGGAAGTAGAGTTTGAGAGAGAGGGTAGGAGGTAGACAGGGGGGAGAAGAGAGTGAGAGAGAAGGTAGGAGGTAGAGAGGTGAGGGAAGCAGAGACTCAGAAAGAGGGTAGGAGGTAGACAGGGGAGGGAAGTAGAGAGTGAGAGAGAGGGTAGAAGGTAGAGAGGGGAGGGAAGAAGAGAGTGAGAGAGAAGGTAGGAGGTAGAGAGGGGAGGGAAGCAGAGACTCAAAGAGGGTAGGACATAGAGAGGGGAGTGAAGTAGAGAGTGAGAGAGACGATAGGAAGTGCAGTTGCCCTTGTAGACATGTGTGTAAAGTGTAAAAGCATAGACAAGGCATGTCAATTGTATGACATAACACCTCAAAGAGATGTTCTATAATGGAATGCAATGATGCAAGATATGCAAAAAATGGATTTATTCAAAAGGCTTTATTCAAAAGGCTTTATAAACTTTCAAGAAAATGCAATTGGCATGTGTATAGCCAGTTATGCTTAGCATAACACGAGCGTGTTATAACGTGCTCGTGATATTGATTTCACATAATGCGAGTGCATTATAATCACACTTGCATTATGCTTATCTTTATTTGACATGTTTTTATTAGTTTTTAGCAAAATTTGGAGATAATCTAGAGTGTGCTCCCACTTTTTTCAATGAAAACTCACAAAAAATACCACCATAATCTTAAGCTCTCTGTTAGTTATCTAACCATACAACTTTTTTCACATTTTGAGTACGTTAAGGGTTTCATCTTCAATTTATTTTGTTAGTGTGTCCATTTTTTGTCAAAAAGTAGTGTCTAGTATTTTTGACTTTTTTTTAACCGTTCATTGAAATTAGAAATAAGTTACATTTTTAGACTAGACTCCATTCTACACATATTCAAAAAAAAAATTGATTTTCAATTAGTTTTCAAAAATTTTAGGGGGGGAGTACGCTCAAATTTCTATTTTTTAGGATGTGTCCACTTTGAAAATTACTAAAAAATCAATTATTCATGAAAAATTATCAAAAAAATCAGGGATAAACTACATGGTGTTAGCTAATTTCTCACTAGAGCGATTATTGAAATACTAAAAAAAGTTAACATTTTAGGGGGAGCACACTAGACGCTATGTTATGTTTTTTTGAGAAAAATAGGACCAATTTGTGTGCTCCCCTTTTTTGAACCCCTTAATCTCAACTATTTTTGGAAAAAAATAGTAGTTTAGAAACTAGATTTAGAGCAATATGACTCTTGTTTTTGTTCCATATTCAAATTTTGAGTGTAGCTATCATCAATTTCTCATCCAACATCAATGTTTCCTGATTTTAGAAAAAAAAGTGGCATCTTAAGACCCCATTTTGGTCCCTCATCTTTGTGCACTTTCCCATTTGCCAAATTCTACTAGTGCAAATAGATTCTAGCATTCCCACATATTTTACTCTTAGGCTTATCTTCCAAAGGAATCAAGGTGATCTTATTCCCATTAGATATTATAGTGTAAGTATTCTTTCTCCCATCATGTATAGCTTTTCTATCATACTGCCATGGTCTACCCAAAAATATATGACATACATCCATAGGCATAATATCACAGAATACTTCATCATGATAAGATCCAATATGAAATTTTACCAAACATTGTTCACTCACTAGTACCTTGTGTTCATCCTAAATCCATGCTATCTTTTAGGGCTTAAGGTGTTTTAGTCTCTCTAGGTCCAGCTTAGTCACCATCTCCTCTGAAACCAAATTATCAATACTACCACTATCAATGATAACCTTAAAACATTTACCTCCTAATTTGCATCTGGTCTGGAGTAAACTTTTCCTCTATGGTGGTTCCTTAATTGTCTTTGCTTGAAATAGTGCACTCCTCATGACTGAAGATTTGCCTTTCTCTAGATTTCCAACTAAATTAGGTGATCCAATAGGTTCTTCTTCTACATAGGCTACTCTTCCACTATTCTCTGTCTTCTTCCTTGTACTTCCCTAATGACATTCAAATGCTCTATGTCCTTCACCTCCACACTTAAAACAAGTTCCTCTAAATTTTCTCTTATCCAACCCTCTTTCTTCTCTCTTATGTCTTTCACTCCGGTAAGAATTATGATTCCCTCTATGGTAGAAATTTCTGCCATCTCTCTGATATGCATTGTTATCTCTATCTTCCTTCTTGAATGGGCTATCGTTCTTGTTCTACTATGTATATGATCTATCTCCTCTAGAATATGTTCTACCTCTTTAAAATTTACCTCCTCTACCTCTCTGTTTCTGCTCATGCTTCTTTTTCAACTTTTCTTCAACTTTCAGGGCAAACTGATATGCTTCTTCTTTTATTGTCATCCTTACCAAACTCAATTCTGCTTGAATGTTCAATCTCAGTCCATTTATGTATCTTACTAGTTTCTCCTTGCTTGCTTCACTATGTCTAGTGCTTATGGTCATCTTATGAAATTCTTCAGTATACTCCTTCACAGATTTCTCCTTTTGTTTCAGGTTTTGCAATCTCTTCAACAACTCCAACTCATAGTCAATAGGTATAAATTGATTCTTCAACTTTGTCACTAATCTATCCCATTTTATGATCTTTTATTTTCCTCTTATGTTTCTATCCAACTGAACTTCTTTCCACCAAATAGCAACATGTCCTTTTGTAATGTCAGAAAATGTCCCCTTGGGGGCTTTTCCCTCATAAGGTTTAGCTCCTAGGTCTTTAGTATGCATTTAGGACATCTTAGTTCATACTTTGGCATCTCAATGGAATGAGACCTAGGTTCCATGGAAAATTGGACCTAGGTGGACCCCTTGAGCTATACCCTACCTAAAATAGGGGGGAGGACTTGGGTGCACACGCCCTAGTCCTGCCCTATTTTGGGGCAGCCCTAATTTCTAGGTGTTAGTTTATGACTGTTATTTGGTCCTTTTACCGACATGATAAGTTTTGATTTTTAAAATCTTGGTAGGAGTGCTTGTAGTTGCATATATAAGCATGCTTAGGCATTCATTTAGAAACTAGATGATCATGGTGAACTTTAGGCATTCTCAAGGTGATTCAAGGATTTTTATTGTGTTGCAAGAGCAAACTTGTGTGTTTTGTGTGTTGATATTTGTAGATTTGAGCATCAATTTCCTCATGGCATGAAGAGCATCTTCCTCCCATTAGAGCTTCACTACAAGGTGACATAATATTATGTCTTCATCATTGATTCCTTTGGTTTTTACCTCTGCCTCACAAGGGCATGCATTCTTTTATCTGACAATGGTGTTTAGAGACTTAAGTGTCCTCCAGGACTTGACTAAGGCAAGCATCTAAACACTACAACCCCCCAAAAAAGTCTTGTGATTGCAGGTTACAAGTGTCACATTTGGGAAAAGTGGAGTTGTAGGAAGGATTGACAGGCATCAAGGATTCAGGATCTGAACAAAAGAAGGACACAAGAGTACTTCCAGGATTTGGGTGCTCACTCTAGTGTCCTCCGCATCTGAGTTTCAGAAAATAGAAGTTATAGGGCTGATCAGTGTCAAAAGGAGGTCCATATCTCGCGAAGAAACCTGCACCTTAGACTTGGGCACCTACTCTAGTGTCCTGTTGTGATGCTCACAACATGCCCCATTTTACTTCTTAGCAAAATGAGGACCTCTACTGTGGTTGTGGATTTTTTCTTGGGTGTGGGTCTGCTTGGTGGTAAAAGGGAAAAAGAGGTAAAATTTACAAGCCTTGTTGAAAATTAAAAAAAAATAGCATTAAGCACCAGAGTAGAATAGGGGTGAATTCTTTGTCAAAAATGAATAAGGATTGCTTTTTGAACCATTTCAAAATTCCTAATATTTTGTAAGATATGAGTATTTTGGTAAAATGCATTATAGGAAGGTTTATATGTTGCATGTATAAGGTCATTTGTATGTGGAGTCATGGTATTAAGTGTATGTTTTGGGTTTATGAATCATTGTACTTGTATGCATATTGTTAATGTGTTATTCTTTACATACAAGTTAGACTCGACAAGATTCAGAAGTAAAATGGATAATCGATTAAGTCCATGAGTTGTATCTCAGGTTGTATGTTTGGTGAAAAGAAAGATACAAGGTAATATAAAATGCAATATACATATCGCAGACCCAAGGAGAATATGAAATTTAGTTTTAATAAAGTATGTTTCACAATTTGTATGTTGCATGCTTCGGGTTATACCTTTCAATATACATACAACGCGGAAGTCAAAGAGAATTAAAATCTAATATAAGTGATGCATTGTACCTTAATGCATATGGAAAGATGCATTCACTTTATATACATATATGGAGCTGAAAGGTTATGTAATATGGTTTATAAAAGAAGAAGAGTTTGGGATGATTATACAAAGGAGTTTGCATGTATCGAGGCTTTTATCTCAAGATTGTATATTGTACCAACAAACAAATATACAAGCCGACATACAAGAAAAGATACAAACAAAAGATGCAAGACGAATTTCAAAAGGGAATTAAATAAAGGAAAGGTTTTGTATGTTTGGGGTGATTGTATGTTAATAATATACATCTCTGATATACAAAGAAATAAAAGACATCACTGGAAAGATAAAAGGTAAAAGGGGTTTGTATGGGTTGTTTGTATGTGCACTTGTATCTATGTCACATACATTGTGATATACAAACCAAAGATACAAGCATGGATATAAAATAAAAGGAGTTAACACTGCTTATAACTCGTTACATATGTGTTTGTATGTTGAAAAGATGCAAAGAGACATACAAAGAACACTATACAAAGAAAGATACATGAAAATGTGATGTATGTAGAAATTAAACTAACGGATAGAAGGTTAAAATAAAACTTTGAAACAAGAAACTGAAGTCATAAGCAAATTAATTGCTATAATTAATGCTGATCTAATGCTGAAAAGAGTAAAATTCAATACGTTAGGGTAAATTAAAGCTATTTTTATTTCAAACTTACATTGTAAAAAAATTAAAATTGTAGAAAGAAGAATTGCTATAGAAATTGAACAAAATTCATCATGTGATGGAATTTCAGAAGCTAGACAAAGTAAAAAATGGTAAAGTAAGTCAACAACGGAAGGTTGAGTTGTCGAGAGATATAGGTATTTATCTTAAACTCCATTATAGTTTAGTTGGTAAAAATGCAAAGTAATTTTCAGTAATTTCATTTTGAAATGTAAGAATTTATTAAATTACTGTGTTTAATTATTAATTAGTTGGGTTGGGTTAAACAATGTGAAAGTCAAAACCAGAAAAGACAAAAAAGGGTTAGGGTAAAATAGAGAAAATTCGTAGTAAAACCCTAGGTAAGAAGGTAAAACAGAAAGTAGAAGAATACATTTTTACAGGATGGCCACAAAACAAAAAAAGGTAGATACAAGAGGTGAAGTTAAAAAAGAAAGGAAGCTGCACAAGGAAATAGAGAAAGAGGAGTCGCCACTACATAGATGGTACCCGTCATTGATCAGTACAAGTGGAGTGGGAATGGACACAAACATAGGAAATTATGACGCGGAGGATGTGTTGCAGAAAATCACAGTAGCAGACGCTACACTAGACATGAGGTGTATATGGGAGAGTGGATTGTACAGGGCTACGGGTTTTTTGTTAGCTATGGAAGTTAAGGATCTGTGTCTAGATTGCATATACTTGTATGATCCAGCTACTAGGAAAATAATGTTCCACGGTAGATTCATTGTAGACTTATCCACAGAAGGGATTGTAAGAACATTTGGTTTGGAAATACATGAGAAAATGGTGGATATTGATATAGATTAGTACAATAGATTTCAATAACAATGAGAGGAACTATAGAAGTAAGATCTTCTACAGTTGGTACAGTACAGAAAATAAGCCCAAAGCTGTGGCAAGAGTGCGCAAGAATCTGCAAAGAGTATACTTTAAGAAAGAAATATACTTGATGATTACAATGTTAAGTAGACTAGTGGGATTGAGATATGGCACTAAGTGTGAGCCTTGGATGTTCACTGTCATCCAATTCATGAGGGAAGCAAAAAATGAGCAAGGACAAATTCATTGGGCTAAGGCTATAAGCATAACCATATGGAAACAGGCAATACTAAGAAATCAAAAGATGATGCCTTTCTATTTGTCCTCATATATTTTATATTCATGTGCAGCAGAGGTTCAACCATTCATACATGGGATAGACAAGGTTGGAACCTTAGGAAATGGTCAAGATCAGAAGCTGGTATATGAACATTACCCTAATTTACAGGAAGAGAATGCATTGAGGAAGTATGCTCTAGTGAATGATGTATTCTATACATACATGCTTAGAATTTTAAGGGAAGAGTCAGATAAGAGGTTATCTAAAGATGCAGAGGATATAATTGGTCTGCACGGTTCTTGGTATATTTAATTTCAGCACTTTACTTACATCAGAATTGAGGAATTTTAAGGAAAACCTTTCATGCTACCTAGGTATCCTTCAAACAAATTAATTGTTTGGGAGTTCTCAAGGCAGAATTTGAATGCCTTTAAGATGTACAAGAAGAGGTTTAACAGAGGAAATCTTAAGTTACCTTGGGCAGTTGGTAGGTATTCATGTTACAATGAAGAGGTTGCGGGTCATGCAAAAAAAGAGTTGAGGTATTATGGACTTGAGGAATTTGAGTTGGCTTGAAGGTTTGATCCCTTTCATAGAATCCAAAATACAATTGATTCTAAATTCAAACATCAAATACATATTGAAGATTTTTGGTTGGACTGTAAGAATGATAAAGAAGTAAGAAAGAGGGCTCACAAAAGATTAATAGTTAAACAAATGAGGTCTATGGGAGACATCTATGTTCCCCCAGAGGTTAAAGAAGATGATAAATTGTTGCACCACAGTTATGAAAGTGCTAGGCTTGCTCCTATTGGAGAGCCTGATTGGTCACAACCTTGGAACACTTCTTTGGACACAATGTGCAAACCAGTCATCTTGTTTTCGAAAACCTGGTTGAAAGATAGAATTGAGGAGCTTAAAGTTGAAGGAGTGGAGATTACATATCCAAGGAAAGGAAAAAAAAGAGTAAGGGAGCGTAATGATGATCTCTAATGCTTCTATGGAAAGAAAAGAAAGATTGTAGAAGCCAAAATTATGGAAAAGGATAAAAATGCTACTCTAATGGATCCTTATGCAATAGGAGTGACAGTGGCAGTATCATCTGGCACATTTGTGGAGGCAAAATCATTGCCATGATATTAGTATAGAAGAAGCACAGGCCTCCAAAGAAATAACAAGACAGAAGGTTAAGAAAGCCATACCAGTGAGCATATCAAAAGGGGAGACTTCAAAAAAGAGTGATGTCATAGGAGCACAATAGATAGGTGCTAAGTTGAGTGATATACCTGGTGCATCCACCTCAGCAGAAAAAAGACAAGTAAATGCTCAAGTAAAGACAAAATTGGTTGGAGAAATGTTGCAAGGGTCAAAAGTGCATAAAGCCAAACAAGTTGCCGAGACTGTCCACATCAAAGATGATAGCAGTGAAGGCGAAGAGAGAGGACTGGATTTAGGAAAAGAAGTTAGAATGGAAGAAGAAGAATCCTGTGAATTTTTAAGTGAGGAAGAAGAACAAGACACTCAAGCTGAAATGGAAATTGAACAAGGTTTAGTGCCTGAAAAGGAAGAGGTAGAAGAAGAATCAGGAATAGTAGATCCTTTTGGTACCTTGGTTTCTCCTGAAATAATAAAGAATGTGCAAGATGTAGCACATAGAATTGAAGAATCTGAAAAAGAAGATGTACCTGAGGAAATAGTAAATGAAATATCTGCTCAAGCCAAAGAAGAAACAGGAGCTGGTACCTTTGGTGTAGATGTATTAAACATTCTAAACATGTATGGTGAACAAAGTGAAGAAGAAAAGAATATAGAAAGCAAAAAGGAACAAAGAAAAGAGGCAAAAGAGGCTGATACAATGGTAGGTTCACCTTCACATACAGAGCAAGTACAAAAGGAAGGTGAAGCTGCAAAAAATGCAGCAAATAAACCTGAAGGCAAAGAAAACATAGAAAATATTGATGAAGGTAAATTTGAAAAACAAGCAAAAGATATAGACATGACAAATGTAGAACAAGCACATAAGGAAGAAGATCAAGAAAATAAATCATTGAAGGGAGAAGGTCTCAAGGAAGAGGATGAAGGTGGAGGGGATACAAAAATTGAAGAAGAAGAAAATGAGGGTGAGTCTAAATAGTAGAATGATCCCATGGTACAAGAGCCAACCCCTTAATAGTAGCCTCCTCCACAACAGTAACAGGAACAACAATAGCAACAAGAGTAGGGAGAAGTAGAAAGGCCTCAGGAAGAGGTAATCAATGAAGAAAAGACTGCTGAAGGCACAAAAGAAGTTCCAGCCTGGTTAGGAACAAAGATAAGGAAAGAAAAGGTGGAGGTACAATTAGTACCTATAGACATCAAAAGTCTATTGGGTGATACAACACCAAGGAAGGAAAGAAGAAAGGCTAGAGCCATGTCAGCAATACAAAGGGGTCCAGATGGATCCAGGACATTGAACTTGGCCATACCACAAAAGAAGGCAAAATGAGAAATAACACTAGATAAATATATAATACTTAATTTTAACCTAGGGCATACAACAAGGGAGAAACACATAAGTGAATGAGAGGATATGCACCAGGCCACAACAGAAATGTTAAAGAAGGATAAAGATAAACAAGAATATTTGAAAGGACACCTTGTCCAATTACAACAATTCATTAGGGGGATATTTGATCCCAATACAACAGTACCAGAATTACCTAGTGAAATTGCAGTTTTGTCTAAAGATGAAATAAAAGATATGGAAAATAAGAGGCCTAAGGCCAATGTATTTGAAGAATGGTTTACATAATTCATGCAAGAAGGAGAGGAAGTAATCAAACAAGCAGTGAAAGGATGGGAATTGGCTGCAGTGGAAAAGAATAAATGTAGTTTACTTGTATATAATGGTCAATTTAGAAAAGAAGAGTGCAAATTTGAATTGGAATAGCTAGAAGAAATTTAAGAGAGATCAAATGAATTAATAAATGAAGGAGTAATTACCCCTTTATTGGCAAATCAAGTGCCACAAGTAAGGTTGGAATTAAGATTTGAAGATGATAATCTTAGAAGGTGCATAGCAGCCACTCAAAGTTTAGAAGAAAAGGTAGATAACATGATAAGGATGCATAAAAGGATAGTTGAAAATCTCTCAGATCATGAGTGCATGGATACACCAGCATATGAAATTCAAAGAGCGTCAACAGAATTTAGGGCTATTTTTACACCATGTATGGAGAATCCAGAAGCATATCTAAGTAAACAAATGATTGATTCACTAATGGAGGAAAGTACCAAGATGAAGAAATATAAGAAGAAGAGCAAAGGTTCAAATAGAGAAGAGAAGAAACTGAAAGAGGGAGTCACAATGGAGGAATATGTATGGACAAAGAGTCCAGGGGGAGATCACACCTTTATAGAAGGTATAATAAATAACTTTAGAGCATATCTGAAAGAGTAAAAAGTGTGGAAAAGAGAAAACAATATTAACAAAAGGATCAAGTAAAGGGTATCTGTGGGCAAAGTCTACAAGAAAGCAAAAGTTAAAGGAAGATTCCAATGGCATCCTTTGAGGCAGAAAAGATACCATAAAGATATTTGAGAAACGGTTAGGAACAAATATACATCCTCGATCAAGAATAGATGAATACTGACCGTAGATTGGGTTTGTATCCGTAGCAATATGAAGCTTCAAATTCTATATAAGAAGCTCTGCTACTTGTATATTAGTTACACAAGGATTTTTGAAGTAGAGCTTGCACTTGTAATTTGTTTGAACATTTGATTAGAAAAGTATTTTAGTTTAGAGGAGGAGGTCGCTTGTGTCTACACTAAGGAATACGTGGAGTGTCTAGCTTCCTTATTGTATCTGTAAGATGTTTGTAAGTTTTCTGTTGATTTGATTAATGAAGCAAAAATGTCATTCATACATTATAAACCATATATGACTGTGTACTTTAAATACAAGTAAATTTGGGATTTTGTGTCTATTTTCAGAGTGTTTTTTGACTCTTACTTGTATCTGAAGTATTACCTCTTTAAAAGCTTGCAATCTTGGATGTGTGTTCATGAAAATACTTAGGGCTTCACATTTGGAGATTTAGTCTGTTGATTTAATCAAGTTTGATGTATTTCTTACAATGTGAATAACAGAGCATTTAGATCCTATAGTAAAATGATATTCAATTTGAATTTCTCTAACTTTTCTCCCAAACATTTGAAATATTTAGCTCAAACACAGAGATTTTAAGGAAATTGTCTTACATTTGAAAGGAGCATGTAGAATTGTGTTAATATTTGACAATTTTCATATCAATTTGAAAAGAGAAGCTTGTTTCATGATAAATCATAGAAACCTTTGTGATATAGTAGTAAATCTATGCAAAGGAATGAATAATTTGTTTGTATTTACAACAATTTGCATAATTTGAGTCCAGTAAGTCACAGATCATCTTAAATCAAGTGAGGCCCCTTGAATATTATAGTTTCACATCAACCTGCTGAATTGTCCACAAGGTCAAGACCTCACCATACAGAAACTTGAGATTAAGGATTCTTAGTTAATTCTTCATATCTTTCAAGACAGCTAAGGTTCCTTTGTGAATTTTAACTTTTGTTATGAATGTGCAAAAACAATCATCAACATGTCCTTGACTGTTCCACTTCAGAACCCTGAAAACAGGTACTCTGTGATTTGATATTTTATTCCTGTCTGCAAGAGCTTTTTCCATTATTCGTCAATTTGTTGTTGTATTTGCATAATTAGGGTTTTAATGGTCAATTGAGCATAGGAGAAGGAAAATTTATAATTAAATTCCCAAATCTAAGTTTCCCTACGTCTGCAAGTGACCCAAGGTATGATAGTGCTCGTCACTCGACTCTAGATCCTTGAATGTATAGTGGAGAGGTGGATTTAAACATCTAAAATTTAGAACATTAACAAATCCAATTTTCACCTAAACATTTTGGTGAACCCGTGTTTTTGGACTTAAATTGCAATTTTCTAAGTGTTTGTCTTCAGATTTGGATTGATTTCATTCATTCATATAGTCATTCATTTTATTGCATTGAGAAAAATTCAAAAAAATTAAAAAAATTGGAAAATACAAAAAATTGCATTGTTTGGCTTACTAAATTGTATCATTTCTTTCTAAATTTTCCTAATTCATGATTTTTGCATAAGATCTAATATAAACTACAGAAAAATCCAAAAATTTAGAAATTTGCATTGCATTTTTATCATATAATTGCTATGGTTTTGTGGAAATTTTGACAAATTTATATAACCTAGTAATTCCAAAATCTAGGGTTAGTAGGCAAAATATTTTTTCAGATTTTTCTACTGATTTTATAGGCTCATTCAAATTAACATTTGGCTTTAGTCTTGCATTTTAGTGTGAATTTGTGTTTAGATTTAAATATTTATATTTTTGCATAGAAAATTTTAACAAAAACTAGCAATTTTGATGCATTTTCATTAAATTTGCATGGGCATTTTGCATGTTCGAGCTTGAAAATCATTTTTAGATCTGAGATTAAGTCAATGTCATCATAAATTAGACTTCAAAACATTCACATAGTATTTTGTCCCAAGATCTCAAACCTAGGACTTCAAAAACAATGATTTTCACTAAATTTGGCCTTATCGACTCTCTAAACTTGCACCATAGGCATGTTGTGAAAAGTATTTTTGCACTAATTTTCTTTTATAATGGTAATAATTTTCTTCCCCTCCTAAAAAGATTCACAACCCCCTTTTAATGGGCTCTTGTAGTGAAAATTTAGTGAAAAACTACACATTTTGGCTATTTTTGTCCTAGGGTTTGACCTAGTTTGCACTCCAAGCGTGTTGTGATCAATTTTATGGATTGAGGTGACTGATATAATTGATATTATTTTCTATACCTCCTAAAATTTATTACAACACCCCTTTTACTACGTCTTGGAATTGAAAAACCGTGAAAAATAGCTTATTTTTGCTATATTTTCACTAGGGTTTTACCTTAAGTGGCACTAAAAGCATGTTGTGTTGGGTATTTTGGCACCAAGTGGCTGTTATTACTGATATTATTTTTTTTCCATCATCATTTTCCTCACAACACCCTTTGTTATGCTCTTTTGCATTGAGTTTTGGTGAAAAAGTGCCTATTTTGACATATTTTCACTATATTTTGACTTGGTATTATCTTGGATTTGCATCAAGAGTGTGTTGAGAGTGATATTATTACTGTTTTGAACTGATATTAGGCATATAGTTTACTGCTCCTGATTAAAATCCTTACAACACCTTTGCTTTCATTCATTTACATTGAAAAAGTACAAAAAAATCAAGCATTTAGGTCATTTTTGCATGTAACTTGGCACTTGTCTTTTGCGTCAATTTTGAAAAGCTTTCAAAATCTGATTTTACATTGATTTGAAGACATATACCATGGCTACTTCTTTGGAAGAATTGTTTACATACATCATAGACATTGAGCATTTCTCTAAATCCACTGATAAACATCCTGAAGTTCTGGAACAAATAGCATACATTCATGATGTTGATCTCTCTATGTGCTCCACATATAAAATCCTTTGCCATATAGGTGACTTTGATAGATTCACAACTCTCATGGGAATATACTCTTTGATATTGGATGATCTCACTAAATTCTTGATCAACAATATATATACTAGTGATGATCTTAAAATGTTAGATGAAGCCTTGGATGACTTTATGGGAAATTCTACTATAGAAACTATTGATAAAAACATGTGATGATAACTTTAGTTTGCCTCATGATCCCTCTCCGAAGGTTGTTCCTCCTCATGAGGACACATTGATGCAAGAGGATGACTTCATTGGCACATCTCTTAACATCATACCACCAAATCTTCATTCTAATTGTCACTCTAGCCAAGATGAAGCATTAGCAAATGAAGAGCCATCACCACTTTACCATTCCAATGCTCTCCCTTGCCAAGAGGAAGCATTAGTGAATAAAGAAGCCCCTTCAACAAAGAGTATTCCATGGTTAGACAATGAGCTTTCATCTAACAACAATAAAAACTCTATTACAATGCATGAAACCTCTATGGATCATCCTACCAATCTTGCTCCTTTAGCTGATTGTTCATACACCTTGGATATTGCTAAGGAAGAGAAGACCTTTAATGTCCATCCTTTGATTGAATATTCAAGTCATTTGGACATCACTAAGGATGTAGCACTAGTGGATGAGGAGAAGTCTCTCACATTAAATCCCTCAAGGATGGATGTTGAGATCACTCAAAATAATTTGCTTCTCCCACCACCTAAGAGGATAGAAAATATGTGTACTAATGAACTTCAACAAGAAAACATTCCACCTAACATTGAGTCAAACCAAGAAGCATTTAAGAATGAACAAAAGAATAATTACAAAGACTTGGCAACAGTACCTTATGTTTGCAAATGGAAAGAGAATGATTTAATTGTTGATGACTTCTAGCACAAAGACCCTACAGGTAAGTATCTCTAACCCTTTATCTCTCTCATGATGTGCTCCCCCCGTGATGTGTTATGTGTTTTTTAGGCCTCCTAGGATGACCTCGGATTCTTCTGCAAGGTTTGAGATACCAGGAGACCACCTCTGTTGTGACCTTCTTCTATTTGTATCATCATTCTTCAAAAATTGCCTCTCTCTGATTTCATTGTTGTGTGTTGTGTCTTACGGACATAGTGTCGTGATTGGTGACCTGGGGGCACCCTCCTACGTGACTATCCCTAAGGCACTTGTTTCTCCTCTCTTATTTATTGTTTCCGTTCCTCTAGTGTTTCCACCTAGTGGGCAGATGACAACCAATGTTTACACTGATGCGGACCTAGTGTCCCTTTTGAGAGCAATCAAAAAATGGACTTAGTTCCTAATATGACGATGGGGTTGTATATCTTATCCAATGCTTGGCTAGTGGAAGCACTTGTGCTTTCTGTGTAGTGAATTTTATGATGTTTCTATCACATTTACAAACCTTAACAATATTGCTGCTTCATGCGCCTTTGTTTGTCTTTGAATCTGGCCTTGGCGGTACTCGATTCGAAGAGCTTCATGATATAGCCCTACGGTTATCCTTGAACTTCGAATTCATTGTATAACCTTGGTTTTTTGTGTGGTTAATCATATGCATTAATGTTGTTGTTTATCATGATTTTGTAGACACTAACATGTTTCTTGCAGGGATGTGTTTGTGGGAACATTTGACGATCGTGAAGTACATGTCACCTCTAGGGGCCATGGGCTTTGTGAAAGTCAGTGTTCCCTTGTGTGTTTTCTTCCTACCTTAACGTGCTTGATATCAATAACTGATATCAACCACCTTAAGGTGGGGGCATATATAAGGTAAGTTGTCTGTTGTAGATGTTAGCTATGTGCTTGTCCTCATGTGCAGTCTAAAGACTTGCTCGATGAGTGCATCCTGCATCCTGAGTTTGTTTGCAATCAATCAATCAATCAATCATGTAATCCCTCTACAGATAAAAGATATCACGTATATCCTTTTTATCTTAAGCCCTTTGTGGAGGCGGGGATGGTGTATTTCTCGTAGAAGATTGCATCATCCTGTCATTTTCAAAAGTCCTTTGCGGAGGCGGGGAGCGGTTCTGTGACTAACTCAACCCTTAAGCATGTCTTCAGCAATTGTTGTGGTGAAGCACAATCATCAGTGTGTGCCTGTAATGTGCCTGAGATGGTGTTGGACCTAGAAATAGGTACACTCCATCGCTTGTCTGCCGTGTTTTTTTCATGTCTTCAAGTGTGTGTTTTGGCGTGCTTGTCTTGTGTGGCATGTTTCTTGCTTGATGAGTGCATCCTACATTTTAGGAGGTTTTGCATGTCTTGTGTGTGTGTTACCCCATATACAGTCTAAAGACTTACTGGATGAGTGTAACCTGTATTATGGGAGGTTTCTTTACTTTCCAGTACTTGCATTTACATTTCATATATATGAGAAAAAGAATAGAAAAGATATCATTTCTGTCTTCCATGCATTAATGTGTCTTCTATGCATTGACTATCTTCTCCATGTTCTATGTGACTGTAACTATTTTCTCCCTATTTTGCGTGCCTGTTACTGTCTTCTATGTGATTGACGTGTCTTCTCCATGCTTGATGTGTTTGTTGTGTTTGTGACCTTACTTTAATGCATGTATTGGCCTTGCATTTATACATACATTAAAGTGGGGGCTAAATATAACATCAAAAAATGTCCCCTTGGGGGCTTTTCCCTCATAAGGTTTAGCTCCTGGGTCTTTAGTATGCATTTAGGACATCTTAGTTTATATTTTGGCATCCCGATGGAATGAGACCTAGGTTCCATGGCAAATTGGACCTAGGTGGACCCCTTGAGTTGTACCCTACTCAAAATAGGGGGGCGAGGACTTGGGTGCCTGCGCCCTAGTCTTGCCCTATTTTGGGGCAGCCCTAATTTCTGGGTGTCAGTTTATGACCGTTATTTGGTCCTTTTACCGACACGGTAAGTTTTGATTTTTAAAATCTTGGCAGGAGTGCTTGTAGTTGCATATATAAATGATCATGGTGAACTTTAGGCATTCTCAAGGTGATCCAAGGCTTTTTATTGTGTTACAAGAGCAGACTTGTGTGTTTTGTGTGTTGATATTTGCAGATTTGAGAATCAATTTCCTCATGGCATGAAGAGCATCTTCCTCCCATGAGAGCTTCACTACAAGGTGACATAATATTATGTTTTTCATCATTGATTCCTTTGGTTTTTGCCTTTGCCTCACAAGGGCACGCACTTTTTTATCTGACAACGGTGTTCGGAGACTTAAGTGTCCTTCGAGGCTTGACTGAGGCAAGCCTCTAAACACCACAACCCCCAAACCAAGTCTTGTGATTGCAAGTTACAGGTGTCGCATTTGGGAAAAGTGGAGTTGCAGAAAGGATTGGTAGGCATCAAGGATTTGGGATCTAAAGAAAAGAAGGATGCAGGAGCACTTCCAAGTTTTGGGTGCTCGCTCTAGTGTCCTCCACATCTGAGTTTTAGAAAATAGAAGTTACAAGGCTGATCAGTGTCAGAAGGAGGTCCAGATCCTGCGAAGAAACCTACACCTTGGACTTGGACGCCCGCTCCAGTGTCCCTGACTATTCTGCTTCGGAACCCCAAAAATAGGTACTCTATGATTTGATATTTTACTCCTGTCTGGAAGAGCTTTTTCCGTTATTCATCAATTTGTTGTTGTATTTACATAATTAAGGTTTTAATGGTCAATTGAGCATAGGAGAAGGAAAATTGATAATTAAATTCCCTAATCCAAGTTTCCCTACATCTGCAAGTGACCTAGGGTATGATAGTACTCATCACTCAACCCTAGATCCTTGAATGTATAGTGGAGAGGCAGATTTAAACATCTAAAATTTAGAACATTAACAAATCCAATTTTCCACTAAACAACTTTCAACTTAGTCTTCACAAATTTCACCTTCTCCGGATCTTCAATTTCTTCATACTCAAAGTATTCTTCCAAATCATTTATCCAATCAATCAATTCCTCTGGATTCAAATTTCAAGTGTAATTCGGTACTTCCACTTTAGGTCACTTTCCAATATTCAAAATAGCTCTCAACATCTTCAATTGATCTGATTCTTCTTCTTCTAGGGTTTCCACATTTTGACCAGCAAATTGAAATTCTTCATCATCATCACTTTCAACATTAAGTTGAGGTGTTAGTCCTCTTCGTCGATCTTCTTCAACAACATCCAATCGAACTTTCATTATTTTCATCATCTCATCATTTCATCCATTCTTCTAGCCATAGTGCCTATAGTAGGTATTCTCCTTAGTGGCATCTCTTCCTAGGATCAAGTGTAACTGCATCAAATTTGGCGATTGGGCTACAAGGTATCAACTGCCTCACAATTGGCAATCAATTGACAAGCACAAGTAGATTGCCTCAAGTTGGCGATATTTTCATAGCAAGATATTATGGAATTCCTTCACAAACTTCACTCCCAAAGGATTCAAAACCTTGCTCTGATACCACTTAGTGCAGTTGATGAGGGTCGAAGTAGTGTTTGTTAGTGCATCATCATTTAATTTTATCAATCTAGAGGTGTCTGCAGCGATTTGCAAAATGACTCTTTGGTATGGGGGGATTTGGTTGAACGGTTTGTGGATGGAACTTGGTTTGTCAATCTTACAAAAATGAAAGGTCATACAAAAATGGAAATCTATCTATTTGCTTCGGAATTAAACACACATGCAATGAAAGAAACTATTTTAGCTTACTGGAAGATAAACACACTTTGTTAGAAATAAACACACTTGCAGTAAAAGAAACTATTCTACCTTGCTAGAAAATAAACACACTTGTTGGAAAAGTAAATGAAAATAAATTGCCTTTACTTGTTAAGCTACAACAATGAAACACTCTAAATATGACAGTGTTGTGGAATAACAAATCTATTTTAGAACGTATAAAACAATCCTGCAGCGAACAACTTAGCTCACAATTACATAGAAGTGAAACACACATCACATGAACACAAGTACAAAGTTAACTGAACAGAAGATATAACAGAACTAAACAAACATGAAAATACTAAGAGATCTCCTCCAAAATGGGGAAGTGGGCCCTACTTTCCCAGCTGGAGATGATCCTCTTTACTCAACTAAATCTTTCAGAAGAATTCCCCCTTAGTTTGCATTCAATCATAGTCCAAAGGATGGATGAAAATACATGTCTGAAAATAAGGAGTTTTCCTCCTGCTGAAAACACAATCTGGCGAACAACTATCTAAGAAAAATTGGAACTAACTTAGAGAGATCCTATGCTCCTATTTATACATTCAAGCTTTATTGAAAGGAAATAACTAACAACAATTCTAGCTACAACAAACTAGACTTGAAACCAGTTGCTAATTTATTACATTGATGATTCTTCTACAGTTTAATGAAGATCAAGGATTTGCATCAACTTGGCTATTTGGCAAACTTGAACAATTTCCTGAAATAGCGTGGTGTTTGGTGGCAGTGACTTCAGTTAGAACTGACACCAATTCAGCAACTACTTTGGTTAGTCACTAAAATGGAGTGACGTGGAGATTTAGATATAATAGCTACTTTAATTTGGGTGTGGGTCATGTTTGCATTGTTGGACCTTTTGGGTAGCCCTAGGATCAACCGATAATAGTCATCGACTCGAGGGGAGGATGACTCTATTGGAGGGTAACGACATTTGGAGCCATCTAGAGTTTAGGTTCTTCATAGAAAGAGGGGGCTTCAGAGGGATCCAGAGACCATTGGAAGTCTTACTAGTGTAATCCTTATGAAAACACAAACCACTTGTACCATAATTCATAAGATATGCATTTTGAAAATGTAATTCAAGTAAATAAGTTAAGAGATTTCATCAAAGGAAATGAAAACCAAACATGTCCATAATCCATCCAAAAGATAAGCATAATTATAATAATATGTAAATATATGCCATAATGTTTTGTTAAAGTCTTTCAGAATAGGAAATAGCATGAAATAGATGAGTCATATATTTGACTCATCATCCCCCCCAACTCAGTGTATGCCATGTCCTCATGGTTGTGCTCCATCTTCTTCATCTAGTATGTTCTTTCCCTCAATGATTGTACTGTAGTTGTAATCCTCATCATGGTATTGGAACAACTTTCTCCCTTTTGGCTGGAACCCATCATTCTCTTGTACCCTGCTAAACCATGTATTGAATTTCCCATATCTCATTGGTTGTCCTTAAGGATGACTCAGGTGAGGAGTTGGTATTAGGACTAATGGTGGTCTGAATCTCATCCCAATCCAGTTTTGTTGCCTTTGCTAGATTAGGGGTATGATTTTTTTGACCTTTTCTATCATCCACCTTATGTTTGCAGGAGAAACTAGTTCTCTTCTTTTGAAAATATGGGGTAGTTCCTCAAATATTGATATGTAACTTGAGACTAATGCGCTGGAGAGATAATTTGCAATGGCAAAGAAATTAGAAATATAGGAATTCAAATTTCTCACATACTGGTCTGTGATACCCTGCTTGTAAGCATTTGCTTTGAAAGTGTTGGAAAACCATGTAGTTTTAAGGCACTCATGTCTCATTAGTAGCCCTATGGATCTTGCTGCAGCATCATATTCCTCCATCCTTTCTTCCCATAATTTGTTATTCTGGAGTAGAGATAGATAGATCTAGATTTGAAGTTCTCCCACATATAAATTTAGCATTGATGTATTGACATGCCCCATAATGTGGCCATGTTGGAAGGATTCACATAAAAGGTTTTGTTAATCTTTAGGATTTTGCATATAACATTCAACAAAGTCTTTATCATTGTCAAAATCAAATGGAAGATTGTAGCTTATCTTGAGTAATTTCCATCTTAAAAATTGTTCTCAGAGGAATAGGGCATACACACCCGATGGCGAGCGTTGTGCTACAAGGGTTTCTCCTATCTCACAGGCTAGAGCCAAGTTGTTTTCTATCGCCACCTTTTCCTATTTCAGTGTCTCCATGTCTCTTCAGAGATGTATGATTTCTCCTTGAAGTTGCCTATTATCCAATGTAAGTTGTAGGTTCTGAGCATAGACATTCATTGAGGTGGGTACAGGGGCTTGCTGAGTAGTCCGTTGCCTATGTTGAGTTATTTGAATGTCCATTTGGGCCAACATGGCCTTGTGGTTATCCATCTCTACTTTGAAAACAAAAATTTCCTTTTCTTTTTATTTCTTCTCCTTTTTAGCCTCTGCCATCTGCTTTCCCAGCTCCTCATCCTTGGCCTTCAATTGTTGGGTCGGGGCCTCCAATTGTGTCCTGCACTACTACAATTCAAATTCAACTTTGGATAGAGCTAGGGCATACCATGTCTCTTGTGTCATGGTGTCCTCGGAGCTTTCGTCAAGGGTTTCTTTTCACTTCTGGTGTTGTAATGTGTCCTCCCCTATTTCTTCTGGAATGGCCTCACTACCAATTTCCTTAGGAATCTCACCACCACCAACTTCCTCAGCTCCCCTCTCCTCATGAGTATCTTCTTCAGGGTGTGCAATAGGGGATGAGTGGTAGCCTAAGAGAGTGGTAGGGTTTTTTTCTACTTCTCTTTCCTCTTCATCTAAAGAGATGACTAACTAGTGGTGTCATACTTTGGCAGAGATGGATGCTATAGCTTCACCTTGCAGACTGCTCTGTTCTATTCTTCTCTAGAGTCGTCAAAACCAAACTTCAGGGGAAGTAGAGGAAACTACAATAGGGTCTACTGAAACAGAGATAGTAGAAGTCTTACGTTTTACCTTTTTCCTTTGGGGTTGTAGGGTGAGGAAGTCTTCCCACTTCTACTGACCATTCTCTTGTTGTAGGAAGTGGTGCTTAATGATCAAATGTATTAATCTTGGATGACTAATTTGTCCCTCTTTGTCCTTTCTTTTGGTCAGCATGGTGACAAGACTTGTATGCAGAAAAGAAGGAACATTTATCAAACATTGGGGATTATTAGCTCCATGCCTCAGGTGGGTGATTATCCACATCCTAGGGCCCAAAACTATACCAAACTGGCCATCACATGTGAAGAACTTCATGATGCACAAGACCATAGTTTTTCATGGGTTTGGAAGGTTGGTCCTTTCAATGCCTTTAGTTTCTCCCTTGCTTAGAATATAATGGGGCAAGGGCTCCAGAGCAATATTAAAATTTTGAACTAATTCTTCATACGATGGTTTGGTTTTAAACAAATCAACACCTATTGTAGGAATACCAGAAATTTGACTAATTACTGTAGGGTCGATTGGTATTCTTACCCCTTTCACATCAGTGAAGGTCCTGTGGAAGTTCGTAACAAACTCCTCGACCTAATCAGCTTCAAAGCCTTCAAATTTCTGCAAAAATGCCAACCATCTGACCTATTGGAAAATTTGCATGCTGGTGTCATAAAAAATTGTGTTTTCAGGTTCGACCTTCCTTTTGTTACCCATTGTGATTAGTATAATGAGTTTGCAGAAAAATGTTATAATGGAGCTCTATGTTTTCTTTGTTTTCTATCTTTGCTTTCAAAAAAGAAGAAACTTTAAACTCTGCATTGTCAATTACAAATTTGTGCAAAGGAATAATTGCATGTGAGATGAACAGAATGGAAGTTACTTTGCTTGTCTATTCATCAATCATGGAGTGAACTTTGAGGTTTCAAACTAGAGTGGCCATGTGTGAAGTGTAATTTCTTAGCCGCTACCTTAACTGCTCTTCCATTCTTCTCCGGAGCTGACGCCAACAATCCCAACATGTATGTCTTTTCAAGTGTACTTTCTTTAAATGGCCATAAATACTAATCATCATTATTTCTTAATCTAGCCTTATTTCTATTTATGGCATTTATTTGAAATGTCGTGCCATGATGACTAAGTACTTGTATCTCATTGTGAAGCATGCAAGATCTACGGACAAATCTATGGCTGCCACCTATCAGACTGTAATCATTTATGCACTTATTGTGGGGTGTGAAGGATGAGGGCTACATGTAGGTAACTTTTGGGGGAACACGTGGAAAATATAAACATATTAAAATAATTATATAATTTTTAAGGAAAGAATATACCTTGTAAAGTATCCATCCCCTTGATTATTTCACCTTAACATTTTTACTGAATAACTTTTTGCAATGCAACATCACCTAACACCCAATGATGCTTGGGAAAGCAAACATCTGCCAATGTTCATCTAGAGCAATCCATAGCTATCTAGAACTATCAGTATCTATCTGGAGCTCTTCAAAAAATTTCAACACAAAAAACTACATAACTGCAAAAAGGAATTTTATTGAAGGAAATGAGGAATTCAAGGGAAAGATCACTATTGCTGGTTTTCAATCTTCCCTCTAGGCAAAGCTGCCATTGTTGGTTTTCAATTTTTGCCTAATGTTTTTGGCAGAAAAGGCTGCCATTTCTAGTTTTCAACCTTTACTGCTTTATTTATCATAGAGTCATCAATTAGAACATGAGTCCCATGGAAGAGAGATCTTCCAGAGTGAAATGCTTTATTTGAGACTAGATTTCTACAGAAAATTCCTCTTTGCAAGCTAGTTTGTGGTACAACTTCAATCTATGTTCATTTACCAGAAGAATTCTGTGACCTCCATCAATGGAAACTAGTTGAGTAGCCCCATTGCTGAAGGTTTCTTTGATTTCATAGGGCCCTAACCATCTGGTGTGCAGTTTCCCTTTCAAATCTTGATATTTAGAGTCATACAATAGGGCCTAATCTCCTTGCTTGAACTGCTTACTGATAATGTGCTTGTCGTGCCATTCTTTTCTCTATTGTTGGATCAACTCTGTGTGTTGTAGTGCTTCCATCTACATCTCTTCCAATCTATTCAGCTGCATCATTCTATTTTGTTGTGCTTCAGTTAAATCTATGCCCACTTCAAATGTTGTTCTCAATGTTTCCACCTCATATTCTATGGGCAACACTGGGTGTTTTCCATAGACTAATTCATATGGTGTGAAATTAGTGGTGGTTCTCTATGTGGTGTTATAAGCCCAAACAACTTCTGTCATTCTTTTAGCCCAATCTGTTCTTTTACCTGAAATGGTTTTTGTAAGGATGTTCTCTAGTTCTCTGTTTGTTACCTCAACTTGACCATTGCTTTAAGGATGATATGGAGAGGACTTCCTATGACAGATTTGATATCTTTCCAAGAAGGCTTTAAATTGTGGTCCTTGATCAGAAACAAGAAATTGGGGTGCTCCAAACCTTTGCAAAATGTGCTTATACAAAAAATCTCTAATTTCGCCTCCTTTGCTGCTGGCAGTACTTTTGCTTCAACCCACTTAGTTGCATAGTCGGTGTAAACCAAAATGTAGTGATTTCTATCGGCCCCACAAAATATATTCCCCATTTTTCAAATGGTTCAAGAACCACTTGAGGATGGAGCGGTATTTCTGTGGTAGGAGTTGGACATCCCATCTGCTAACATTGATCACAGTGCTTGACATAATGTTGAATATCTTTGGTCATTGTTGGTCAAAAATATCCTGCTCCCAAAATTTTATGTCCCGTTCGGAGGGCTGAAAAGTGTCCACCAGAAGGTTCATCATGACATGCTCAGATTATGTTATACACTTATGTTTCCTGCACATAGCGACACAATACATGGTTAGGGTAATTTTTAAATAAGAGTCCATTTACCCACTTGTATTTGGAGCTCTCTCAAACCAGTCGTTTGGTTTCTTTTGAATTGAAATGTTGTGGGAATCTACCTGAAACCAAATAGTTTGCTAAGTCTACAAACCACAGAGATTTTATGGATATGGTAAACAGATGTTGATCCGAGAATGCATCATCCACTGGTTCATTATTTCCCTGCACAGCCAATCTGGATAAAAAGTCAGCCACAACATTATCTTTCTATGGTTTATCAATTGTAAGACCCACTCGTATCTATTTCTTACATGTCCTGATATGCTTATTAATGTTGTGTGCTAGCATGTTTTCGGGACCTATTTAGTAGATGGATTATCCTATTAATATATGCCTTAGATTTATAACATGAGATGCCTATGTTTATCATATGTGCTAACCCACACTTGTTATTAATCATTTGTTCTTGATAATATCAATATATTAGAGTTTATGGTTTAGAGGCATGCTTGGTTAATGTGATGTCATCTTATGATTCATATGTGTTGATTAGAGTATCACTTGTACTTGTTTTGAGAAACTAATTATGGTTAGTTATTTGTGTTGTTCCATAATTGTAATTGTGTAGATTAGAGATAATACATGTGATTATCATGCTTTGAATTATTATATGTACCTTAATTTTCATGTAGGAGAACATGTTAATAGTTTGGCCTAATTGTGATTTGGCTATGATTTTTGTTATTAGATTTAACGTGCACATTAAGAGTGCATTTGAACTTTACAAGTGTATGGCCACTGGAAGGTATAATCTAAGAGGACCTAGGATATTAGAACATACTACAAACATCAAGTGTTGTTCAACAACCTTTATGGTTTCCTTGGTAGGATTCTCATCCTAGTCCTATATATATTTTGGAATTTTTTCAAAATCCCTCCCTTCATATATTGCAGTCTGTTAATATTTGAAATTTTATGTGCAACTAGTGCAGTTCATGTGTAAACTAGTTTGGTAATGTCCTATTAGAATATTCTTTCATTAGAGTTCTAATTTGAAAGCCATGTTTTAAAAGCGGGAAACTAATTGTTTTTGGGCATGGAAAAGCCAGGTCGATGTTTTTGGTCAAAAGGTAGACTAGGGTTTGGTAAAAGTGAGGCAAAAAGGTGGGTCGTGGTCAATTTTTGGGGGGAAGCTTCAGGGTTTGGGGGAAAATAAAAGAGGGAGAATGGAAGTTTTGAAGGGAGGAGGTAGGGTAGAAGAATACTCTCTTAGGGGACTGGGGCTTGGAGAGAAAGGACAGCAGGAAAGATACATGCTGGTGGGGTGCACTTCAATAGCTTCGCCATTATTTCTAATTCTCATGGAAGTCGGGGAGGTATTCCCTTAATGTAGGAGCATTGTTGTGTGGTTACACAACACACCCCATTTTGACTTGACAAAACAGGGACCCAACTTTTTGCTTGGCTTGTTCTAGGTTTTTTCTACTTTCGACGGTCTAGTAAAAGTAAGTCATGCAGGTGACCCTACATAAGGGAGCTGGGTAAGTCATCATGATGAGGTTAGTTTGTCAAAGTTAATATTTCATATCAATAACCTCATGCTTGGAAAGAGTACAAAATTTCATGCAGGTTTGCCTTTTGGATCACCCTGATATTCCTTAGGGAACAAAAGTTATGACAAGTCAAAGTCCTGGTCAAACCTGATATTCTGAGGGGGGGTCATATTTCTTAACATCAGTCATCTTATGAAAGATCACCCCGATGCCAGTTTATCACCCGATAATCATTTGGTCCAAAACTCTGGACGTCAATCTTACATGATAGTGGTATTTACCTGTCAAACAACTTCATATATTTTGCAGGGGTCATATTTTGAATATCACCTGATATTTCAAATATCACCTGATCTTTCAAATATTACCCTGTCGCAAAATATCACCCCAATGCCAATATGCTGATGACATCATCCAACCCCAATGAACAAAGAAAATCAACCTGATGGTGACATCATCATCCTTTTACCTCGCGGAGGTATATTTCCAATGATCACCCTTTTTCAATAGCATGACAGTGATGTCATCCCGATCTTTCAAAAAGGGGGTCACTTTAGTTTTGACCGGTCACACTTTAAACATCCCTTGATTTCCAAAACATGACCCGATATCTCAACATCACCTGATTCTTTGACATCAGTTTTCCCATTGAAAGGTGAAGGGTCATATTACACAGAGGGGGTCATATTTTAAACATCACCCAATATTTCAAATATCACTCGATTGTATGAAGATCACCCCCCTCATCTTGCCTCATAACATTTAATGCACATAAATGCAGTAGGTAGATTCCCGCCGATTGTGAACATGATGCAAACACCTGGCAGCGTCCATAGATTCATGAAAGAAGATCAATGGTTTTAATCAATTTAACCCGATTTTGCCCTAATTTGCCATATGAATGAGGTTAAAAGTGAATTTACAAGGTCACTTTGCATTTACCTTGCGAAGAAATGAGAATTTACAAAGCAGACATTCGAACCCTCATATGAGCTACCTGTGAACAGACATACATCATACAGCATTACGGAGCACGTGATCATCAGTATTTGAGTCCCTTTTCTGTAATCATCAGCTTGATCTAGGAGATAAGCGTTATCAGGCAAGTAATTAAAAAACCCTCCTGTTGTCATTTTCTACGTGTCCAGGTAGTATGCTTTTCCAATGGTTTGAAACTATAAGTATGCATATCATGATGAAATAGAAATTAATAAGTATAATATGCATGATGATGTAAATGTATAAACTGGTGAATGATGCATGCATGTGAATATTATTGTAAGACCATTCGTGTTCATTGGAGGAATCCATGGCGGACATCAGGAGGAATAGGTCAGAGTCTGAATTTCTTAAGCCTATGTTTGCTCAACCTGAGGGAGTGCAGTTCAAGTATGGTGTCATCGGAGATACTCATCAAGGAAACATAGATTTAGAAGCATGGTCATGCAAGATGCATGATGATAAAGATAGTACCCTACTGGACGCCATATTTACATCAGGAATGTGGTATGCGGTTGGATTTCCTTATTCTATGTAAACTCCAGAATTGATAATAGTATGTGCTAGAAATTACAACCCTCTGACGAGGTGGGTAGAAAAACATTGAAGGGTTTATGCAGATTTGTCAATAAAAGGGATTGTAGCTACTTTCAATCTCCCAGTTGGAAAGAAAGTAGTTAGTATGGATCTGCACAAACTGGAGATTGAATATGAAAAAAATAAAAAGACTGCAAGAAAGAGGATATATCAATGGAGATCTAAAAATAGCACTTACACTGCATCTGCCAAATTGCCAGTGCATCTGTACAAATTTGATTTTGATGATGAATATCAGTATATGATTGCCCTGCTCAGCAGAGTGACAGGCTAGCCTACTGCTAGAAGTTTCAAGGATTGGATGTATGGAATCATCATGATGTGTCTTTATACAGATAATAAGCCATTAGGGGCTAAGATCATCAGTGATGCTTTAGATGAACAAATGATGAACTTAGGAGGCTTGGAGTGTTCATTTTACATGACTTCCTATGTTGTATATTCATGTGCTTACAAGGGTACATTTGATGCACTTACCACAGTTGGAAAGATTGGTGGCAGTATTAATGATGCCCATATATGGGACCATTACCCTCAGTTACAGAGAAAAGATTATCTCCTTGACTATAAATTGGTGAATGATGCATTCTCTATGCATCTGGTTAGAACAATGGAGGAGGATAGAACCAAAATACTGAACATGGAAGCTCAGGAAGTTATATACAAGCATGGTGCTTGGTTTATCTAGTTTGCCACATTTTCCTACATTAGAATAGAAGGTTTTGAAGGATAGCCATTAATGCTACCCAGGTACCCTATTGATGGGGTAGTCTTGATGGAGTTTTTAAGACAGATATTTACTATACTGGATGCATATAAAGCAAACAAGAAAATACCTCCAGTATTATTTCTAGTAACTATAGGGTGGTACATATGCCCTAATTCAGATGGCATAAAGAAGGCCATAGGAGGTCTGACCCTGATGAACTTATAGCCATTTCCATTGGCCAGATCATATGATCCCTATGGAAGAATGCAAAAGATTATAGGCCAACCTATACATAAAAAGCACTTGGAGGATTTTTGGACTAACTGTGAGGATGAGGCTGAAGTCAGAAGAAGAAAATATCAGAGGCTCACCCTTAATCAGATTAAGACATTTGACTACATGCCAATGCCTACACAATTAAAGAAATATGATGGCAAGACCATCTCCAATGAGTATGAAGATAAAAAGGTGTATAATGACACCATTTCAGCCCCTAATCTAACACAACCTAAAGACATTTCATTAGATCAGCTTACAGGTGGGGGGCTACAGCTGACCCAATCATGGGTAAATGAACAAATCAATACATTGAAGAAGAAGGGTGTGGCAGTCACAGTAGATAACAAGAGGAAAAGGCAAGAGATTTTAGATGAAGAATATGGTGACTTTCTTGTTGAGAAGAGCAAATCTAATGGAGAAAGGTTGCCACCTCAGAAACAAAGCAAAAGACCCCCTAGAGGAAAGAAGACTGATAGTGAACCTAAGGGGGTGATAATTGAAAGATATGATATACCAGCTGAAGGTGCATCTACATCAGGATAGGCATCAGCCTCATCTGCACAGCCTTTGGTAGATGAACCAAGAACAAAAAGAATCTTAAGGCCAGTTGTGGAGACTACAAGAGTACAATATGAAGGCCAAACCTCACGATAGAAGATGGAAAAGGATATCATTCTTGAGGAGGAGCCAGTGAATAAAGAACCTGAAGGAGATGAGCCCATGATGGTCAAAAGAAAGAGGAAGGCACTCCTGGTGGCATCAACACCTAAAAAACAAAGAACATCTATGAGGGGTGAGATAAGACATGACACTTTAATATTAAGGGGAGCTAGTAGTGAAGTGTTTAGAAAAGAATTGCAACATGATGTGCCACTTCCTACCATCATTTAGTTTAAGACTGAGAAGGCTAAAGAGCAAGCAAAAGAAGCCACTAGAGTCTAGACCTATCAGATGATGAGGTGGTACAAAATGTAGCTTCTCAGCAGATGGAGACCCTTGCTTCTAACACTCGCATGACCCCACATGGAACCCCATCAGTATAGATGGTGGTATTAGAAGAGTTGAAGCAAACAGATCAAGAGAAAGAAGGTAGCCCAAAGAGGGCAGCCCAACAAATTAGGCTTGATAAGTTAGTTGATCAAGTAACTAGCCCTGTAGTGATAGATCTAACATACAGGGAGGATGTAAGTCCTAAACATCAAGCAAGTGCACCTGATAAAACAAAAAATATTGAGGAAGTCAAGCTGATAGAAGTGGAGAGCCATACTTCAGATATGGGTCAGCAACAACAAGAAAAATCATCTCAACCCAAAATAGTAGAAGTCCAACAAAAGGGTAGGAATGATAAAGATACATCAAGTGATGATGCCCCTTAGACTCAAGAAACCTCAGGTGATAAAGAGACATCAGGTCATGATGACCTTAAGACCCAGCAGGTAGATATATCAGGTGTGGAGCAGAATGTGATCTAGGATCAGGTTGATGCACCTAGTACAAACACAATGATATCCACGGATACAAATAGACCTCAGGATGAGGAAATTCCCAAAGTGGATGAAACACAAAAGGAGGTGGTGCAGGATTAGATCCAAGACCAGCATGTAGATACACAACAAGATCCTCCCCCGCAAAAGGAAGTTCCTCAAGAAGAAGAAATACAACAGGATCCCCCTCAGGATGAATATCATGAGGAAGAGATAAGTAAATCACCCTCTCCATTGAGAACCAAGATGAATGCTGGAGATCAGGGTGGACATGATGATGATAATAGACATCAAGGATCCGGAGACCAAGTACCTCAATGGCTTGAGAAAGAAATGGGTACAGAATTAGGTTTTGAGATTCAAGAATTTGATGTTTCAACATTGTTTTCCGAAACCATCATGAAGCCTAAGAGGAAAGCTAGATTAACATCTGCAATTAGGAGAGATCCTACTACATGCAGAAGGACCGCCTAGGTAGCACTTCCCATTGTTGACAAAGAGAAAGGAAAAATCACCCTAGAAGAATTCTAGATCACCACAGTTGACTTGGGGTTTGCCAATGAAAACCAAGAGGGTTAGGAAGGGAAGGATATAATTGATTCTTTAACCCAAAGGATGAAGAAGGAGAAAGAGAAGAATAGGTAGCATAAGGAGCACATTGCCTAGCTACATTCATACATAAAAGGGTTGATTAACCCTGACAATACATCATCAGATCAGGCAGTCCCATTGACTGCAATTTCTCAAGAGGAGGTTAATAAATTAGACCTTATGAAGGATGAGTCAATGATCATGAGAAAATAGATGCTATCAGCACTCACGAGAGCTGAGGAAGTAGTGAGTGCCTCTTTACAGAGGTGGAATTCTTTGAGTATCTCAAGGAAGAAGGTTGATAAAATACAGAATGAGGCCGGAAGAAGGTCATTCCAGTTAGAGAAAGCCTTGAGTGCTCTGAGTGAAATAAAGAGGATTAATCCTTAGATCCTGATAAATCATCTGGTGCTAAATAATAACACTGCCATGCTAGTGGATATTTGGTATAGAGACATCAGGTTTGAATGTGATGTACTAAAGAAGTGCAGTAGTAAGTTAAGAGATATCAGTGTGAAACTGTACAGCATGATGTCCTATGAAGCAGAAGTCCTAGAAGCCCTAGAAGGAAAAGTAGAGGGGAAAATTGAAAATCAAGACGTGGACTTTGCCATAAAAGCTCTACATGATAACTTCTAGCCGATGGTTGATGATCCTCTCACCCACCTGACGAAAGAAGCAATGAACAAGATAATGAGGATCAAAGTCATGGTGGAGGACTATAATGAAACATTGAGCAACAACAAGGGTAAATTGGAGACCCTCAGAGATAAATTTCAAGCCCACAAGCACGCCATCAGTAAAGCCAAAACTCAAGATGGCGGGGAAATTGATAAGATAGTAGAAGCGTATGAAAATATCAGGATGATAATGCAGGTCCATATACAAGGTGACATTCATCAGGGTGATGAAGACATAGAAAGTGATGATCATGATGATGAAGAAGAAGAACCTGAGGAGTAAATGAAGATGCACCACAAGGGAAATATATGCATCAAGTACTTAGAAGAAAATAAGTTACCTAGATGGTTGCCAACTGGCAACCTGTGCCACGAGAGATAATTGACCAAGTCAAAAGGGAATATCTACCATTGATCTTAAATTGATAAATCTTGACCGCAGGTCATTTGTAACCGCTCCCTCACCTTATTCTATAAAAGGTGCAAGGATGCCTTATTTTGAACATTCAGAAGCTTAATTAAAATTTAATTGCTGAAATATCAGGGCCTATTTCAAATTTATTGTAAACATACATGTTTTTGCATACTTAATAAAAGAGAAGACCATTTTGATTACAAATCATCGTAAATCTTGAGTAGTCTATGTTTGAATTCTTGATATATGCTTTGATTTGCTATGTCCCTTGGAGTGCTCATCAGTCTGCATGTATTGTCTTCATTCATTATCCTTTGAAGTTTGCATCATCTGTATCTAGCTGTGGAACATCTTGGTGAAAATATGGTTTGATTTCTTCTCCTCATGACTGTATCAAGTGTGTATGTGACTCAATAGCTGAAGATTAATCATAATTTGAAGTATTCTTTTACAATTTCTTTTAATTTCATAAATTCACCATCACAATTGCAAATAACAGACAATCTGAAGCAAGTAACATGAAATATGCCGATATCTTGTAGAAAATTGAAAATACATAGCATATTTAGAGTTAAAGCATGTTCAATTGATAAATATCATGCAAAGATCCAAGTGCAGACATATTATTTGAAGAAATATACTGTGTAGAGTGACCTTTCTATGTAGCATCTTTATAGGAAACAAAATCTGATCAATCAACGTAAGGCCCCTTGAATGGAAAATAGAAACACACATCAATGTTGATCATGATGTTAGTCATAAACAAACATAGAATAAATGTACACATTAACCCTTACTCATCTTGAAAGATATGATGAATTCAGAGAATTCATGATCTCAAGTCTCCGTTGATTAGTTCTTAATCTCCTGACGTTACTTAGAGGTTGATGTGTGTTGCTATTTTCATTTTGGGGCCTTACGTAGATCTCATCAGTAAGATATTGTTTCCTATAATGATGTTGCAAAGATAGTTATTCTACACAGGATATACTTCAAATATTATGTCTATCTTCAAAACTTTGCATGATATTTGTCATTGTGACATGCTTTAACCTCAAATATGCTGAATATGTTCATTTATCTACGGGATGTCTACATATTTGTACTATTTGCTTAAGATTGTCAGTTATTTGCAATTGTGATGATGAAATTCTCTGAAATTGAAAGAAACTGAAAGAAATACTTCAAATTAAAGTTGAACCTTTAGTTATTGATCCACATACATACTTGATACTGTCATGAGGAGAAGAAATCAAACCATATGTTCACCAGGATATTCCACAGCTAGATACAGTTGATGCAAACTTCAGAGGATGATGAATGAAAACAATACATGCAACATGATGAGCACTCCATGGGACGCAGCAAATCAAAGCACATATCTAGAATTCAAACATAGATTACTCAAGATTTATGAAGATTTGTAATCGAAATACTCTTCTCTTTCATTAAGTATGCAAAAGACATGTACATATACAATAGCTTTGAAATGAGTCCTAAATACTTCAGCAAACAAATTCCAATTAAGTTTTGAATGTTTAAAATGAGGCATCCATGCACCTTTTATAGAATAAGGTGAGGGATCCGTTACAATTGATCTACGATCAAGATTTATCTATTGAAGTCTGCGGTTTACATCTCATTGACTAAGTCAATCTTTTCCATATGGCACAGGTTGCCAGCTAGCAACCATCTGAAATACTTATTTTCTTTCATTAAGTATCTGATGCGTATATTCCCTTTATGATGTATCTTCATCAGGTTCTTTGTCATCATCATGACTTTCACCGCTCTCGCTATCTTCATCATCATGATGATCGTTCTCTTGAATATGGACCTGCATAGCTGTCTGGATATTCTCATATGCTTGCATTATTCTCTCCAATTCTCCACCGTCTTGAGTTTTTGCTTTGGTGATGGCATGTTTATGCACCTGATACTTGCTCTGGAGAGATTCCAACTTATTCTTCCTGCTATTGGCAGTTTCATTATAATCTTCCACCCTGACCTTTATTCTCATTACTTTATCTAGCACTTCTTCTGTTAGGTGGTTGAGAGGGTCTTTAGAAACTAGCTGGAAATTACTATGTAGAGCTTTGATGAAAAACTCTTCATCTTGATTTTCTATCTTGCCCTCTGCATCTCCTTCCAATATTTCCAAAACTTCAGCCTCATGGGACATCATATCATGCAGCTTCATGCTGATTTCTCTCAACTTATTGTTGCATCTTTTGAGTACATCACATTCAAATATGATGTCCTTATCCCAGATATCAATCAATTGGGTTGTGTTATTACTCAGTACCTAGTTCTGTATTAGGATTTGTGGATCAATCCTCTTCATTTCATCCAAAATGTTGATAACCTTTTCTATCTGAAATGACCTCCTGCCGATCTCCACCTGCAGTTTATCTACTTTTTTCCTGGAGGTGCCCAAAGAATTCCACCTCTTCAAAGAGGCCTTTGCTACTTCCTCAGCTCCATCGAGTGCGGATGACATCCATTTCAACATTATTGTTGATTCATGCTTCATGAGGTTCAACCTATTAACCTCCTCCTGAGAAATAGCAGTCAATGGGACTGCATGATCACTGGTTGTATCGTCAGGGTTAATTAACCCTCTTATATATGCATGCAGCTGAGCAATGTGCTCTTTATGCTGCTTATTCTTTTATTTCTCTCTTAACTCTTTGAGTTAATGAATCAATGATGTCCTTACCTTCTTGGCCTTCCTAATCCTCATTGGCAAACCCCAAATCTACTATAGTAATCTGGAATTCATCCAGAGTGATCTTGCCTTTTTCATTTATCAACTGCAGGAACAGCTACCTGGGTTGTCCTCCTGCCTGTATCAGGATCCCTTTGTATGGCAGAAGTTATTCTAGCCTTTCTCTTTGGCTTTATTAGAGTTTCTATAAATAATGTGGATATATCAAATTCTTGTATCCCTATGTCTGACTCTTCGCCAATTTCTTTCTCCAGCCACGAAGGAACTTGATCCTTTGGCTGTTGGTCTTTATCATCATCATGATGACCACCCTAATCTCTGATATCCACCATCATGTGCAATGGTGAGGGTGATATCCTTAATTCTTCCTCATGATGCTCCTCATGAAGGTGATCTTTGGGTATATCCTCCTGTTGAGGATCTTCTTTTTCTAGAGGGTGATCCTGTTGATCATCTACATGTTTATCATGATCTTGATCTTTTGCTTCCTCCATGGGTATCTTATCTACCTTAATGATTTCCTCATCATGAGGCACATTTGTTTCCGTAGATATTACTGCATCTACCTTAAGCTTGTCCACATGATCTGCAGCTACAATTTGTTCTACAGGTGTAACAATTACCTCCTGTACTTTTAGGGCAGGATCATCTGATATATCTATCTTTTCTCCTCCCTTGTCTTGTACTTCAACTATCTTGGGTCCAACAGGTATTTCCTCTTGTTGTTACTTACCCATATCTACAGTATGGCTCTCTGTCTCTGCCATTTTTACTTTCTCAACATTTTCTTCTTTATCTTGAACATTTCCTCGATTTTCAGGACTTGCATCCTGTCTGTAGGTGAGATCAATTACTGCAGGACTAGTTACCTGCTTAATCAATGTGTCAAGCCCTATCTCTTGAGCTACCTTTTCTGGGCTCTTTTCCTTTTTTGATTCCACTTGCTTTATCTCCTCCAACACTATTTGTACTAATGGAGTTCCATGAGGAGTTATCCGGGTGCCAGCAGCAAGGGTTTCCATTTTCTGTGAAGCTACATCCTTCACTACCTCATCATCGGATAGGTCAATTGTTTCCTCCAATGAAACAATACCACTTTGGAGTATCCTAGAGGTTTCTTTTACCTATTCTTCTGCTAATTCAGTCTTGAATTTTACAATGGTGGGGAGTGGAACGTTATGCTGCAGCTCCTTCTTGAATACCTCCCCACCGGCTCCCCTCCGCATTATGGGAGTTTGTCTTATTTCACCTCTCATAGCAGTCCTTGGTTTCTTAGGTGTAGTGGTTACCACCTGAGGTGCTCTTCTCTTCCTTGTGAATGACAAAGGACCTTCTTCTTCTTCAGATTCTTCTTCTAAAGGAATATCCTTCTCTTTATTCTACTGTCAGGCTTGATCCTCCTCATATGTAACAGTAGGTTGTGCAGTTGGCCTCTGGATTTGTTTGCCTTTTTGTTTATCCTAAGGAGGCTATGCTGATGATGCTGATGCATGCCCAGATCCTAATGCATCTTCAACAGGCACTATCACTCTTTCCACTATAACCCCTTTGGGTTCAGGATCAGTCTTCTTACCTCTTGAAGACCTCTTGCTTTTTTCAGGAGGTGGTGCCTTCTCTCCTTTGAATTTTCTTTTCTCAACCAAGAAATCATCAAATTCACCCTTAGGCACTTCCTGTCTCTTCTTCTTATTATCAACAGTGATGACCACTCCTTTCTTCTTCAGTATATTTGCTTAATCATCCACCCAAGCTTGGGTTAGATGTAATATCCTACCTGTGAATGGATCTAAGGAGATATCCTCCTGTATGGTGAGATCCGGTGCAGAGATGGTATCATTATAAATCTTTTTCTCTTCATATTCGTCAGCCATTACCTTTCCATCATCTTTCTTTAGTTGTGCTGGGAGGGGGATGCAATCAAAGGTCTTAATTTGGTTTAGTGTTAACCTTTGGTATCTTCTTCTTTGGGCTTCAGCCTCATCTTCACAATCTGCCCATAAATCTTCAAGGTTCCTTCGATGGATGGGCTGTCCCATGATCTTCTGCATCCTCCCAAATGGATCATATGATCTTACTAATGGAAAAGGCTAGAAATTCATCATTTTCAAACTAGCTATGGCCTTCTTGATATTCTCAGAGTTTGGGCACATATACCAGCCCATTGTGACTGGAAATAAAACTGGTGGAAGCTTGTTATTTGCCTTATAGGCATTCAATATTGTTTCAACCTACCTCATGAACTCCATTAACACTACAACATCAGTTGGATACCTTGGGAGCATGAGGGGCTCCTCCTCAAAACCTTCAATCTTGATATATGAAAAGGTGGCGAATTGAATAAACCAGGCTCCATGCCTGTAGACAACTTCTTGAGCCTCCATGTGCAGTCTCTTAGTTCTGTCTTCTTCCATGGTCCTTACTAGATGCATAGAGAATGCATCATTCACCAATTTATAATCTTGGAGGTAATTTACCCTTTGCAGCTAGGGATGATGATCCCATATGTGTGCATCATTTGTGGTGCCTCCAATTTTTCCATTTGTGATCAAGGCATCAAATGTACCCTTGTAGGCACATGAATAAACAATGTATGATGTCATATAGAAAGAACAATCTGGACCCCCAAGGCTCATTAGCTGCTCATCCAGAGCATCGCTTATCATCTTGGCCCACATTGGCTTGTTATCCATATATAGACACATCAGGATGACTGCATACATCCAGTCCCTGAAACTTCCAGCATCAGGTTGGCCTATTACTCTGTTCAACAATGCTATCATGTATTGATATTCATCATCAAAGTCATATTTATATAGATGAACTGGAAGTTTAGCTGCCGCAGGATAGGGGCTATTCTTCGCCCTCCATTGATACATCTTCTTCCTGGCAGACTTCTTGTTATTTTCATACTCTACTTCTAATTTCTTCAGATCTATGTTTGCAACCTTCTTGCCCATTGGCAAACCAAATGTAGCAGCAATACCCTTAATCGACAGATCAGCATATATCCTGCCGTGCTTTTCTACCCTCCTGGTTTTTGGGTTGTAATTCCTTGCACATTCTATCACCAGCTCAGGAGTTTCCATAGAGTATGGGAAACCAGCTGCATTCCACATTCCTGATATGAAGACGGCATCTAGTAGGGTGCTATTGTTTTTCTCATCACTCATTTTGGCTGACCATGCAGCCAGATCCGTATTCCCTTGGTGAGTATCAGTGATGGCTCCATACTTGAATTGGACACCCTCAGGATGAGCAAACATAGGCTTCGAGAATTCAGCCTCTGACTTAGCTAATCTTTTATCTGCCATGAGTGCCTGCAATTAACACAACTTGGTCTTACAATTGATACCATATACGAGCATGCATATACGTTACATATCCATTATTCATCACACATACTATTATTCTTTCTACATTTCATTTATCCTGACATGCATAACTTGAAGTTTCAAACCAAAGACTCCACAGTACCTGAATATGCAGAACATGACAACAAGAGGGTTTCAATTACTTACTTGATGTGCTTATCCTCTTACTTATACCGTTGATTATCAGAAAGTGATCTTGATACTACTAATAATCAACTTCTTTGTTCTGCTACAAGCCTCGTGTGTCAGGATGTTGTTCGTCTAAAGGTCTGGAAGCTTTGCTCTCTATAAAATTGGTTTATCACAATGTAAATGTAAAATACCTTGTAAATTCACTTTTAACCCCCTGAATCGAGTCACTTAGGGTAAAATTAGGGCAAATCTACCATAATCATTAAGTTTTCGCATGGAAACCTATAGAGGTTGCCAGGGGTGAGCGTCGCGTTAACCATTAGCGTGATACACCTGGCGTATTAATGAGCATTCAATGTCACGTGGCAAGAAGAGGAGGATGATCATTTGAAATATTGGGTGATGTTTTGGATATCGGGTGATATTCAAAATATGATCATCTCATGATATGATCATCCGGGTCTTAGCGGGAAATGCCTATGTTGGTATATCGGGTTATTTTCGGACCATCGGGTCATGTTATAAAAGACCAGGTGATGTTCAAAATATTGCGTGATATTTCAAAAAAGATGATGACCCTATGCACTACTTAAATAGCCTCTCTCGGAATATCATGATTGCGTCACCATGATATTGGTTTAGTCTATCGTTGAAGCACTATGACGTCATTGTCATGTTTTATGAAAGGGTGATTTTAGGAAATATACCTCCGCGAGGTAAAGATGATGATGATCTCATCATTGTGTTGATTCTCTTCATTATCGGGTTGGATGATGTCATTAGGATAAAAGGTTCCAGGGTGATATTCGACGACTGGATGATATTTGAAAGATAAGGTTATATTCAAAATATTGGGTGATGTTTCGAAATATCATCCTCGCAGAATATATGCTGTTATTTGATGGGTAAGTATCTTGACCACCTAAAAATGACATCCGCAGGTCAAGAACAGATAATTTATCGGGTGATAAATTGAATCAGGGTGATATCTTGTAAGATGACTGATATTGAGAAATATGATGATGACTTACCTCCCCCCTGCTTTATGAATATCAGGTTTAACCAAGACTTTGACCGTTCATAACTTTCACATCCTAAGGAATATCAGGGTGATGTAAAAGACAAACCTTCATGGAATTTAATGCTCTTTCCAAATATGAGGTTAATGAAATGAAATATTAAATTTAACAAACTAACCTCATGATGATGACTTCCCTAGCCATTGTGCAGGATTATCTGTATTGATTGAATTTTACCAGATCGCCAGCAAGAAAAACACCCAAACAAAGCCAAAAAGTTGGGTCCCTATTTTGCCAAGTCAAAATGAGGCGTGTTGTGTAACCACACAACAATCAACCACTGAGTAATGTCAGTAGGTTATGAACTAATCCATGGAGACTTGGGATCATGAATTCTTTGAATTCATCGTATCTTTCAAGATGAGTAAAGGTTGATGTGTAACTTTTATTCTATGTTTGCTTATGACTAACATCATGATCAACATAAATTGGTGCTAGAAGGAGGGCTAAACGGGAAAAGACACCATTGCTTCACTTATCATTCATATTATGCAGGCTCCTCGCTCCTAACGCAACATAAATTGGCGCTAAAAGGAGGGCTCGATCATCATCAGTAGGTTTTGTCTGATTTACAATAAGGTAACACTCATGATCCTCTGTATTTCCAATTAGATGCAGAGATTTGTTGTTTTAAGCTTGTGCATGCTATCATGCTAGGTCCTTTGCAGATAACTCCACTGAGTATCATGCCACCTCCAAATGGAAATGGCCAAATATATAGTATCTAGGACAAACTCAGGCACCTCAAGTTGTAGATCAGTCACCTCAGGTTGTAGATCAGTCCAATAACAACAATGGATCTTCCTTTTTCAAGCCCTTGATAGAGAACGTAGTGGCCAAGGTTCAGGAAGAGAAAGAAGAAATTAAGGAAATATGAGCTCAGTTAAGGAAACTTAGTATTGAGATCACTCACTTGAGGAGTCAAAACTTATATTCCCGGCCTAATCAGAATAGAGGCTATGCTAATGACAGACCTAATTATCCTGATAGGGGGTGCAACAATAACTACAACAACAATAATGACAATAATAATCCTCCCAGATAGCCTCGAGTGTGGAACACTAGGCCAAATAATGGTTCTTTGCTATCACCCCTAGACAATTTGCCTCCTGGTGAACCAAAACATACCACTAGAGTTAACCTTACAAAAGCAACCCTTACTAATTGGTGCAGAATACACAACACCAATGCTCATGCAGAGCTTGACTGTCCTCAGTTCAGGATTGCTGCTAGTATTTTTTAGACTGAAGTGTCCAATACTTCAAGAAATCCACCTCATGTAGAAGGAAATGAAATTGTCCCTTGTGGATATGACTCTTCTTTAGTGCTAGAAAGTTACACTCATCATCCTCATCAGCAGATGATGCCTTCTCATCAAGATTACAGTCTAGCATGTGAAGAATCAGCCATGGCCTTTGAGTCTAACTATGTTTTTCCCTTTGAGGATGAAAATGAGCCCTCAAATGAACATGAGGAGCTACATGCCTATCAACAACAATATCAAACCAAGCATAATTATAACTTGAGGAATAATTCAAACAGACCAGCTGGTCCTTTGACCTCTTCCTTGCCTCCAAACAATTTCAACACACCTCCTGATCCCAAGGCAAGTAATAACCCTGGATTTCCCAAGGTCAATGCTCAGTATTTAGCACCACAAAATAATGTGCCAAAAGTTGCTAATCTACCTCATGAATTTGATAAGTTGGTCACTTATCTGGCAGATGAAATGAAAAAGGTTAAAATCAGCCTGTCACTGTTAGAGTTGCTCAAAACTCCTACCATCAAGAAAGCATTTATGAAATCACTAGATGATCCTACTCCTAAAGAGGATAATCATACCTCAGGTTGGTCTAGTAGCAAGGATCATGTTGCTAGGGATCCTAATGTCAAACATAAAGTCCCAGCTACTGTTCAAGCTACAAAGACCTCCCACATGACCTTGTACAGAGACAAGAGTGAGTCACCTCCTTTCCTCCTTACTATAAGAATGTTTAGTAAAAATTTGCACAACTGTTTAGTAGATTCAGGAGCATCTACCAATGTGATGCCTCTATCCATATGCAATGCTTTAGGGATGCATCCTGCTAAATCATTAAAGAAAGTGACACAATTAGATAAAATAGAGGTGAGTGTGGTAGGAGAACTAACTCACATTCACATGCAGCTAGCATCTGATCCCAAAATCCAATATTATATTGACATTCAGGTAGTTGATATAACTGATACCTATGAGATGTTACTCAGTAGAGACTGGTCAAAAACCCTTAATGGATACATGTCAACTGATTTTAGTCATATGTGGTTACCTTGGAAAGGGATACCAAATCAAATAAGAACTGATGTTGAGCCTCACATGAAGCACAAGATCACTGAATATAATAAGACCAATGAGATCATGTATGTGGATGTAGAACCTAGAGTTTACTCCATCAAGCCACAGACTGTCAAGATAGAAGAAATCCTAATGTATGATGTTCATCATCATCATGATGACCCTCGAGATGACAAAATAATTGTAGAATCTAATGGTAACCTTGAGAATGAAAATGAGGTAGACCATTACAAGAATTTTGAAATGCACTTGTCTAGAGAGGTAAAGCAATGTCAGTTGTTAGAAATACCTATTCATGATATTCTAATTGATGGATGGTGCAGGTTACATAATGAGGCACATTCTAAAAAAGCCTGTGATGCCTGCATAGACATGCTGGAGCTAGAACAAACATGCAGTGATGCATCAGCATCATCATCATCATCCTCAGAGGTAAGTTCATTAGACAGTGATAATGATAGTGACGCTGATTGTTGTTTGTCTTCTGTAGGAACAGAAGAAGGTACACGTTAGGATGAATGTCATATTCAAATGATAGAGGAGATGTTGGTATGTGACCAGAATAATGTTACGAGCAATAAGAAAATCACCCTAGGGAGTGATTGTTTTCTAGAATCAGATTGTGAGTCATTTGATGAAGACGGAGGCAACAATCTATCTATATTTGAAGAGTTTTTAGCGACAGAGATTTAGAAGATGACACAACAACATAAATCTCCATAGGATGCCTTGATTGAAGGCTGGTGTAGGTTACATGAAGCACCTCATTCAGAGACTACTTGCTCTTTGTGTCTGCATCTTCTAAAAAGACAAACATTGCCTAGTCCAGAAGATTTACCTTCTGGTGATAAAAGGAAAGAAGAAGCCTCAGCTTCACATAAGATAGAAAAGGTGAAGTCTGAGAAAGCTGAGAAACTAAAGCTGAAATGGATATCAGGTGGTGCAACTGCCAGAGATGCAAAGAAAAAGGAAGGCTCAGATAAGCCTTTGGCTGAAGATAAGCCATGGATCCTTAGATTTGATGGATCCAAGTCAAAACAAGGAGCTGGAGTAGGGATAGATCTTGTTGATCCATCCGGAAAATCCAACTTAGTAGCATACAGACTGCAGTTCCCCTACACCAACAATGTAACAGAGTATGAAGCTCTGATTCATGGGATATGGTTTGCCCTCAAGAAGAAAGTGAAAATTCTGCATGTTTATGGAGACTCAGAATTAGTCGTGAGATAGGTAAGAGGAATTTACTCCTGCAATTCTAAAAAAAATGTCCAATTATAGACACAGGGTGTGGGACCTGATAAAAGATTTTGATACATTCAATATCACCCACGTACCTAGAAAATAGAATCATAGGGCAGATGCTTTAGCCTATGCTGCCAGTACTTTGAAGCCACTGTCTATTTCTAGACTGAAAAGATTTTTTAGTAGAATTGGTATCAGTACCTTCAGTGCCTAACAATGTAACCAACCTCTAAGTATTTGACGATGATCAACATATTCTGGACTTCATCTCCAACACAGATATATTTGATGCCCAGATCATAGATGAGAACAATGTAGAAGATCATATTTGGGAAGAAGAAGAAATCTTAGAGTTGCCCAGCAATAAGATTCCTAAGGGAATGATTGAGCTAGAAAGAGCATTTGATCTGGACAACATGCTGAATGAGAAGGATCTTCCAAAAGTTGATGGAGGACAATATTCACAGGTTAACATTGGACAAGATGATGAAAAGAAAAATGTCCTAATTGGGAAAGTTTGTACAAAAGAAGAGTTGGAAGGAATAACCCAAGCTCTCAAAGATTACATCCATGTCATTGCCTGGACTTATGATGAGCTGAAAACCTACGATACATCAGTCATCACTCACACCATACCCCTCAAGCCAGATGCCAAGCCTTTTAGACAGAAGCAAAGGCTTGTCAATGCTTTGCTGGAACCCATTATTTTTGAGGAGGTTAAGAAACTGTTAAATGCCAGGATCATATTTCCTGTGAGGCACTCCACCTGGGTAGCAAACCTGGTCCCAGTGAGGAAGAAAAATGGAGACATCAGATTATACGTGGACTTCAGGAATTTAAACAGAGCATCTGAGAAGGATAATTATCCTTTACCTTCCCTGGATGAGGTCCTGCAAATTGTGAACGGTGCCAAAATGATGTCATTTCTGGATGGTTTCTCAGGGTATAACCAGGTGATGGTGGATAAAATTGACAGATTGAAAACTACTTTCACCACAAAGTGGGGGATATTCGCTTATAGGCGCATGCCATTTGGGTTAATCAACACTGGAGCAACATTCCAGCAAGTAATGGACATAGCCTTTAGAGGCTTAATTGGAAAATGCACAGTCATATACATGGATGACTTAACAGTGTTCTCTAAAGATAGAGGAAACCATGTAGAAGACCTCAGAAATGTGCTTAAAAAATGTGAACAGTATGGGATATCCCTGAACCCCAAGAAATGCATATTTGGGGTAACAACAGGAAAATTATTGGGCCACCTGATAACTGAAAATGGGATTATCATTGATCCTGACAAGGTGGAATCCATCATGAAAATACAGCTTCCTGGAAGCAAAAAGGAGCTCAAATCTTACTTTGGTAAGATTAATTTTGTTAGGAAGTTTATCACTGGCTTTGTAGAAATTGTTAGACCTTTAAATGCCATGCTCAAGAAGGACGTTGTTAGGGGAAATTTGGATTAAACAATGAATATGAAATATAATCAATAGAAAATACCCAAAACTCAATAGAATAGTGAACTAAGGAAATCAAATCAAACAAGCAATGAATCAACAAATGCAAACCTTCCTTAGATCGAAACTTCCATTGTTCCCTATCAAAAATTGTCCTTGTGTGTATGAAAAGGGCCCTTAGTGAGTGTACTTCTTTGCTTTGTCAAGAATGTCGATTATGAATGGCTGTGGTAATATCGTAATGAAGAGGAGCTTCACAATGATGGCTATAGTGCATAGTGCGTAGTAAAAAGCGTGATCACAAGCAATGAAGGAATTGGTGCCAAAGGCGTGCTGTAATTCCTGCAGAGTAACAATACTTAAAGCTTGGATGAATGAAATGGAAGAAAGGGTTGAATTTATAGAGTTGAGAGAATGAAGATCAACGGTATAGAGAGAATGAGAAGATCAACGGTTGAGAACAGTTGAGGAACGTGCAATGAATAAGAAGAAGACAAGTATCACACAAAAGCTATTTTATTTGAGTTAATCACTTTCTTTTCTAAAGATAAGACATGCTTTTCATAAATTAGAAAGCTTTTTTTCTAATTTAAGAGATATTGATAAAAACAAGGTTGGTTGAATAGATAACTCAACTTAAGATTTTTTTTTTCATGATTTGAGAGAAATTAAATAATAAATTATTTAATTGTGTGTGCATGGAGAAGAAAACTTATTTTTAGAAGATTTGGAAGATATTTTAAGAATTTGAAGATAAGAAAGCAAATTAAATAAAAAATTTATTTAATTGTTGTGCATGATTTGGAAGAATACATAAAATACTTGATTTATTTTATTTTTGGAGAATGAGAGGATTTAAATAAATTTGATTTGATTTATTCAAATTTGGAAAAATGAATTTGATTTAATTAAATAATTAGGAATTCTTTAATTGTTTGGAAGAATTAAATTAAATAAAAGATTTTATTTAATTTTGACTTTAGAAAAGATAATTAAATATTTCGATATTTAATTAACTTAGAAGAATACGAATCATGTCATTTTCTAGGTGTATACATTTTGCCTCTCTTTGATGTAATGTAGTTTACGACGTTGCTTCAAAGAATAAGTAGTTTGATAATGATACATGCCCCAGTTTTCCCCTAGTATAGATTATGACGATAGGATGCCCCCTCGGGAGATTGGACAAGAAGAAGGCAGGAGGACGAGAGACGGACAATCTTATGAAGATGAATGAAAACTAGGTTAGGTTGGAAGGAAACAGGACACATTTCAAAGAAACAGGAAAGAAAACTGGAAGAAACGAATGCGGGAAGTAGTCGTAGTCACCACATAGCCAAATTAGGGTTTGCAAGCTATATATAGGAGTTGGGTCCACAAGACAATTCATTTGCACACATGTCTTAGCTTGATTTGCTTCAGAGAGCTCAGAGTAGCATGGCAACTAGAGAGGCAGATATTCCACATGAGGAGCATCGATTCGAGTGCGTTCGTTGATTCAACCGGCCACCAGAGGCAGGACCCCCAATATGTAGCCTGAAAAACTTCTCCTAGGGTCGATTTAGGTAGCAATAAATGCTAGGAGAAATTAGGGTAGATAGAAGCACAGAAATGTAGAGCAGTGCATATGTGTTTCTACTGCGATACATAGGATAAAGCGACACATCTGTGAAATTGGTACATACGTAGAAAAGTGTGGTGCATGCATAATAAAACATCACATATATGGTATGTTGCGGTGCATATATCAGAACTACGCATACGCAAAAAACTGTGGCGCATGCATGTGTTTTTGCAACGCATTTGCCAGAAGTGGCGTATAGGACAAGAAACAATGCTTTGTGAAAAAACAGCGCATTTACCACTTGTTGTGGCGCATATGTCACAGATAGGTAGATTACTTAGTGAAATTGACTCGATTGGTGCCCTGTTTGGCACATCAATCGATAAGCTATCTTCGAGATTACATGAATCTAGTCAAGAGATGTAGTGTGCTATTTTGATCAATTTGAAATGCTAAGTTAGTTGACATGTTACTATAGATATGTTGAGTATGGTACTTGCAACTTTAGTTTGATGCCTTGCTTTGCGTGCTTGCAAGAGGAGATACGAAATATGCTACAGTCTAGGGAGCAGTTCCCTATGCCTTTGCTACAGAGATATATGCTGATCAAGATAGATAGAAAGGCACTTGGCGCTATGGGACTAGATTACATTTGCTTCATGCCTGACGTGTGGGCAAACTGTGGCTTGCTGACTGCTATTGTGGAGAGATTCCACAGTGAGGATGGGACATTCCACTTCCTGACTAGAGAGATGGCTGTGACACTGGAGGATGTCTATCAGATTTTGCATTTGTCGATTGATGGTGAGCTTGTGGAGTATGATCCATAGAGAGGTGCAGGACTCGCTGAGTGTAGGCGAGTGTTTGATGACCCGGAGCTGGTTGGATAGGTCATCCCATGGTAGGATATTCATGATTACTACGACTACTTCCCAGGGATTGTAGCTGGATTGATCGGAGGCATTGTATGCCCCGACAGGAAATCACATGGGTTCCCCATTGGATGGGGTAGGATCATGGAGAGGATGGTGATAGAGGGCACCTGTTATGCTTGGGGTGTCTATGTTCTTGCCCATTTATACCACAATATGCATCAGGTGGTGTATCATAGGAGCACGAGCCTTTCTGCAGGCGTGTCACTATTATAGTTTTGGCTATGGGAGCACATAGTGATTACAAGACCAATATGTGTCTTTGCGAGACAAAGGGGGGAGCCATACAACTATGGTTACGCAGGGGTGATTTCCCAGCATAGACTCGGGAAGCTAGAGTACTGGAGACACGCTTTGGATGGGGTAGATGCGGTCATCTAGCGACCGTACTTAGACTGCGAGCCGTGGGATGATGAGGCAGATGAGCTACCTTACTGCTTTCAGACGAGATGGTTGATAGGGTGGACCCACCACATACTAGAGAGGCAGATTGTCGGTAGAGTACTGAAACTATTTGGCAGGAGGTAGGGCATGCCACAGGGGCAGGCTTGGTTTGCATGGACACAAACGGAGAGGGTCAAATGGGGACCGATGGCATCTTACGAGGAGGCCCTGGCAGAGTTTCGACAGACACCTTATGATGCCTGGGACATGAGGAGGGAGATAGTAGACACTGAGACGTCACAAGATTACGAGGATTGGTTTGCTAAGCATCCATTCTTGAGATATTCAGGACCTAGGGTGCTGGTGCCTCGCATAGATGAGGTAGACTCAGACAACGAGGGCCAGGTGGGCCGGAGGAGGAGGAGGGGGAGAGGGAGAGGAGGACAAAGAGGGGGAAGAGATGGAGGAGATGACGGAGGAGGGGGAGGAGGTGGTGATGATGGAGGCCAACCTAGTCAGAGGCGGAGGGTCGAGGAGGGACCAGAGGTCACTCAGTAGGTACCACAGGAGGTACCGCAGGTGCAATGAGGACAGATGCCACCACCCCAGTAGGTGGCACAACAGTAGGTGGCATAGCAGTAGGTACCCCAGGGTCCAGCACAGGCAGATGTCCATGAGAAGACTATAGCTACATTGAGAGAGTAGGTTTGATAGCTATAGGCCCAGCTCCAGAGAGTTGAGGCCTGACGAGAGATAGATGCAGAGTACACTACGGGTCTGGCTAGAGAGAGGGACATGGCAGACACTTAAGATACGAGTTATCCAGGTGGAGAGGGATACCGCAATGGCAGCCCTGGCGATAGACACAATGAGTAGTTTCCTGGTTGGGCAGGTGTAGTAGGCATAGGTGCAACTAGCACAGGTACAGGGAGAGTTGGCATAGGTACGAGGGCAGCTAGCATAGGTATAGGGAGAGCTTGCTAGAGCATAGGCCCAGACATAGTATTATCACAGATTATACCATGGTGTAGTGCCTATTAATCAGAGGGCTCCGAGCTACAGGAGTCAGTCAATGGCCTCACAGAGAGTAGGTCCATCGAGGTCAGGGGCCTCTGTGATGGGCCCACAGTAGTCTGAGGCCGGTAGGGGAGGAGGAGGAGACACTACCGGTAGCAGTGGTCCATAGTAGTAGGGGTAGCAGTGACACACAAACTTTTTTGGATCCTATGTACTTTTTGGTGGCTCAGACAGCGAGATAGACTTGTACCACTTTTGTATTTTGGGACATGTATCACCATCTGTTGGGATGTACTTATTATATATGACATTGATTCAAAGACAGAAATTTGGATATTGTACATTTAGACATATTTTATGATATTTATATGACGATGCAGCTATTTTGATTCTCTCTATATGGATGAGTCTATGATGCACTTTTTATTGTATGATGCGATGTATGTGTTTATCTAATGCAGACTTAGGTGTTTTACTTGATGTTATGAGATGTTATCTAATGCAGATTTTTGATATGATGCTATGTGATGCTATATGACTTAATGCAGACTTAGATGCTTGACTTGATATGTTTCTAACGTGTGTGAATGCAAAATGATATCTATATGATTATGCAACTTATGTGATGCACTTTATCTATGTTTTTGATTTTTTATGTTTCGACACTATATGATGATTGTATATGGATGACCTAATGCCCTATATTATGTATGCAACTGATTTAATCATGTAAATGACTATCTCATATGATATGATATGCAACTATATGCTCTATTTTTGTGATGCCCAAATGTACTCTATCGACACAAAAATGACAAAATGATAGATAGAAGATTTGATTGACAGAAGAATGACTCGATAGAAAGATTCACAAGCTTTTGTAAACATTGATATTCTGCATAGGATCTTTATTGATGGATATGGGTGTATGGATGTATAATGGATGTATGATGGATGAATGATGGATGTTTTTCTTTTGACATCTTGACAGTGCAAGTATTTTGAAGTGCTTATTTCATCATTGGGCTTTTAAAATGTTGTAAGAAAATACAAGCATCGAGGTATAATTGAACCGAGATGACCTGAGCATTGCTTACATGGATTTTGATTTAGCAAGTTAATACAAGCATCGAGGTATAATTGAACTGAGATGCCCTGAGTATTTCTTGCGTATCAACAGTCAAGGATTACCCCTTTTCATGTTAGACCTCGAATGTCCTCGATGATCTTTTGTCGATCATGTCTTTAGACAAGGCTTCACATTACTAAAATTTAATCCACAAACAACAAACAAAGAAAATAATCATGCCCCCATCATAGCATCTCTAGCTTTTGGCATCCTCGAGTAGCATAGGAAGGCATGATAGAAAAAATTAAGACTCTAACTTTAACCATGTTTCCAAATCCACAAAACATTTTTGCATTTAGATGTGTTTGTTTCTTGCCATAATTTGGGTAAAATAATTTAGAAGGCCTTAGGAGTTTGCTTTTCTTTGGATAGGTTAATGTCTTGCGTCAGGATTTCTGCTTGAAAGTGGGCTTTGATTGCACTTGCTTGCCTGGTGAGAAGATTCCACAATCTTTATTGGTGAGACGGACCCTAGGGGACTGACCTAGTGCCTCGGGGGCTCATTGCTAAATGGCCTTGCCTACGTGACAACGCAGAGGCAGCGTAGTTCATGGTAAACCCTAAATGGACCATGGATGGACTAGAAGAAAGAAGACAAGATATGGGATGGACAAAGAAGGCCTCAAGGGTGCATTGGAATAATGGCCTTGCCTACGTGATGGCATAGAGGCAGCGTAGTTCACGGACTTGGACCATGGATACCAACGAGAGACACTATGCTAGGCTAACACGATAGGTATGATATGGGATAAAACCTTGGCTGACAAGGCCAACAAAGAAAGAGTATCAAGCCATGATAGGTTACTATCAGGATTTTATTATGGGATAGATATGGGTCGAATGGGACACAACGTAGAATGGACTCAAGGTGATTGGTTTCCCAAAGATGGAGAAGGCGGTTTATCACAAGTGACGCCTATTTACCAGGTTTTCACCACTTGCCTTTTATTTGCATGGAAATATAGAAAGTATACATGATGTCTGATTGCTAGGATTTCATCATGATACCTATCCAAGGTGCCTGTTTGCCAGGTTTTCACCAAAGGACAATTTTTTGTACTTTTCTATTTTTTGATTTTTTTTTGTATTTTTCTAATTTTTTTATTTTTTTGTATTTTATGCCCCCCTTACATTGGGGTTCTCCTAGATATAGAACTTGCAAAGATGCATACTGTTGATTGGGTCATTGAACAACTCACCCTCTAATGTTGCTAACTGATATGCTCCCAATCCATAAGCAGCTACAATTACATAAGCCCCAAGCCAGTTGGGTTCGAACTTGCCCTTCTTTTCCCTATCCTGTTGATTACGGGGATTTTCCTTAAGGACCAGATCTCCAACTTTGAAGACTCTTGGGTGAACTCTACGATTATAGCTTCGTGACATCATTTGTTGATATGCTTTGAGATGTTCAAAGGCTTTTTGTCTCCTTTCCTCTAGCAACTTTAGTTCTTGCAATCTAGAGACTCTGTATTCTTCATTTGATATGAGACCTTTTAACGACACCCTGAGAGAGGGTAATTCAACCTCAATGGGAAGGATAGCTTCCGAGCCATAGACAAGGGCATAAGGTGTAGCACCTATGGGAGTGCGTATACTAGTTCTATAGGCCCACAGAGTGGGATTGAGTTGGATTTGCCAATCACAGCTAGCATCGTTGACTATCTTCTTGAGGAGTTTCAAGATGGTCTTGTTCGATGCTTCAGCTTGACCGTTGTCTTGGGGGTAATAGGGTGTGGAGAAATGGTGTTGGATTTTGAATTGGTCATAGAGCTCTTGGACATCCTAGTTTTTGAAGGGTCTTCCGTTATCTGTGATAATGGATGAAGGAATTCTGTATCTGCATATGAGGTAATTTAGGATAAATGAGGAAAAAATTTTCTTACCTGTGATGGTGGTGAGGGAACGGCTTCAATCCACTTGGTAAAGTACTCAGTGGCGGTTATGATGAATTTGTGGCCGTTGGATGAGGGTGGATGGATCTTTCCCACAAGGTCAAGTCCCCATTGGCAAAAGGGCCAAGGTGTCGTTAAAGGTCTCAACTCTTGAGCTAGTGCATGTATCAGGTTCCCATGTATTTGGCACTACTTGTACTTCTTCACAAACTGGTATGAATCTGTTTCCATGTTCGGCCAGTAATAACCTAGACGCATGAGTTTCTTTGCTAAGGAAGGACCACTAGAGTGCATCCTACAAATCCCTTCGTGTACGTCTTGTAAGGCAGTTACGGATTCTTCTTGTTCTAAACAATGGAGTAAAGTACCATCTAGACCACGTCGGTATAGGGTGTCGACAATAATGGTATAGCGAGACATTTGGCGTATAAAGGTTCATCATTGGTTTGAAGATAGGTAAAGTGGGAGGGTGTTGTCCTTGAGGTAAGTATAAATCTTACCATACCAAGGTGAATCAGATCCAACTAAAAGGCATATGGTATGGTTCCTGGAAGATCATAAATTGGTTGTTGAATAGTTTCTACTAAGAACTTGTACCGTGACTCATTCTCTGGTATCTCAAGAAGAGAGGCAATGGTTGCCATGGCATCTGCTGCTTTGTTCTCAATCTAAGGTATCTGCTCAAAAGTGATGATCACAAAGTGTTCCTTAAAGTCATTGACCATCCGCTTGTAAGGGACAAGCTTTTCATCTTTGGTTTGGTAATCATCATTGACTTGATTTATCACTAGTTGAGAATCACCATAGACATGTAGCTCTTTGATTTTCCACTTTGTTGCCATCATGATACCAATGACTAAGGCTTCATATTCTGCTATGTTGTTGGTGCATGGGAATAGCAAATGGTAAGAATTTAGAATGGTGTCGCCATGAGGAGTTACAAACAAGATTCCTGCCCCCGATCCATGGTTGGTGTAGGACCCATCAAAGTATAGTTTCCAGGAATGTGTTGAGATAGTGAATAAGGATTCATCTGGAAACTCAAATTGCAATGGTGTGGAGTCCTGTAGTGGTGCATCTACTAACTGATCAGCAATGACTTGCCCTTTGATAGCTTTTTTGTCTACATACTCAATGTCGTATTCACTTAGGAGCATTACCCATTTGGCTAGGTGACCTGTGAGAGTTGCTTTGCTTAGTAGGTACTTCAGTGCATCTATTTTTGCAATAAGTTTGACTAGATGTGCAAGCATATAATGTCAGAGTTTTTGGGAGGCAAAAACTACCGCAAGACATGATCTTTCTATCTATGAGTATTGCAACTCGTAGCCCACTAGTGTTTGACTGATATAGTAGACGGCTCTCTCTTTATTCTCATAATCTTGTTGTGCTAGAAGAGCCCCAAGAGCTGTAGGTGTAGCAGATATGTAGAGTATCAATGGTTTCCCTTGGATAGGAGGCATGAGAATAGGTGGATTCATAAGGTACTCTTTCAGTTTGTTGAATGCCTCTTCACATCTCTCATCCCATCTGAATGGAATGTTCTTGTGCAGGAGATGACTGAATGGTTGACACTTGTCTGCCAGCTGTGATATGAATCTACAGATTGCTTGTAGATTGCCTTGTAGCGATCTTAGTTGTGTAAGAGTCTTGGGTGGTGGCATGTCCATGATGGCCTTGACTTTGGTGGGGTCCACCTCTATTCCATTTGCTGATACAATAAAGCCTAGAAGCTTGCCTAAGGTTACTCCAAACACACATCTCTTTGGGTTCAACATGACTTTGAATTGCTCTAATCTTTGAAAGACTTTCTCTAGCACCTCCAGATGTGATTCCCTTATGAGTGACTTTGCTAGGATATCATCTACATAATCTTCCATTGTTACATACATCATGTCATGAAATATAGTGGTCATAGCACGCTGATATGTGGTTCCTGCATTCTTTAGCCCAAATGGCATGACATTCCAGCAAAAAGTGCCCCATGGACAAGTAAAAGCTATCTTGTGTTGGTCTTCGGGTGCTATCCTAATCTGATTATATCCTGAGAAGCCGTCCATGAGAGATAACATGGTATGCCCTACTATCAAGTCAACTATGATATCTATATTTGGCAACAGAAAATCATCCTTGCGGTAAGCTTTGTTTAAATCTCTAAAATCATTGCATAATCAGACTCTGCCATCTGGTTTGGACACTGCTACAATGTTGGATATCCACTCTGGGTAGTCTATTGCTCTGATAAATCCCACATCCAACAACTTCTTCAGTTCTTCTTTGACCAATAGTGCTATGTGCAGATTCATCTTTCTAAGCTTTTGTTTGACTAGTTTCACACCTAGATCTAGTGGAAGATGATGTAGGATCAAGTTTGGGTCTAGACCTAGCATGTCTGCATATGACCAAGCGAAGTTACCTCTCTTTTTCTTGAAGAATGGTACAAACTTGGTCTTTTCTGGTGGAGTAAGAGATCTAGCAAAGTGAATGATCTTAGGCTGTTCCTCTATTCCAATATTAACTAGCTCTATAGGTTCCACAACAATCTGAGACTTCTCCTAGTGCATGTCATTGGGGAGAGTGTCAAGCCTTCCATTGTCAGGTGCCACAGTTAGGTTTTCACCTTCGGATGCATCCTTTCTTTTTACTGTTTTGGGATCTAACACTGTCGCAGAACAGTTTTCACCGTCAGATCCAGCTTTGATTTTGATATTTTTGCGATTGGAAGGCTTGGCACCCTCTCCAAAAGAAGCCATGGTATTAAGTTCAATAGCGAAACTAGCTTTATGATCTCCTTTGGGTAGGTGGTCCCTAAGTTCCATGTGGTCAATATAAGCATCATCATTTTGGAACATATCTAGTTGAGGAGTTCCTTGTAGATCCCAGTCAATAAGTTCAAGATGCACAAGGGGGAGGGAGTCAGAGGATAGATCTGATTCGTTGATAGTTTGAATGGATATACTAGGAGTATTGGGAGGGGGAGTGTTCGGGATGGTACTTTCCTCCAAATTGTTTATTGCGATAGAACTCGAACCTTCCTCAAAAGTCGTATTCTCAGAGATAGGCAAATCAGACTCTAGTGGTCTGTTTGGTAGTGTTTGTCCCTCACTGTAGGGGCTATAAGTTTGAATGGTATCACATTCTTTGTCATCATAGGAATGCTCTATCAGCTCATCCCACTCATACTCATTGGAATCTGTCACTGTCCACTTGGAGTGTATGTATCATTTCCACAAGACAAGTATTTTCCTTAGCTTTGCCCTTACCTTTATATCCTAGGCCATTTGTATTTCTAGCCAATGAGGATGAAGAAGGTTGAATGGGTTCTATGATTCCTTCTTTTCTTAGGCCGAGAGGGCCTTGTCCTTCGTAACCCATTCTATGTAGGATACCTTCTCCTCACCCATAGAGTTCTGTTGGGAGCCTAGGAGGTTCTTGTTGTATGTTCTCTTCTTCTTCAGTATAAAGCCATTGTAGGACATCTCTTTCTTCTATTTCATCAGATAAGGTCCCCCATTTTACAAAGGGAGCTATGGGAGCTATAGGAGGAGTAGATGGATTTCAAAAATGCTTGGGTCAACCAAAGGATCTAGGAGATAAAGGCATCTTGGCTAGATTGAGGCTGTGCTCAATGGAGTATTCCCCAACTCTGGTTTCTTTGATAGTAACTTTCTGCTCTTTGGGCCTTGATGAGGAAGCTTCAGAGGTATGGTCTTGCTGTAGGGTAGGGGATGTAGATGCTCTGTTGTTTGGTATGATGCAATCGGGTTTTGAAAGGATAGAGTTGCAATGCTGGAAGGGGTCAGGGTCTCCTTGGATGGTAACTTGCTTGCCATTATGCGGGAATTTTATGCATTGGTGATAAGTAGAGGGCACAACTTTCATGGCATGAATCCATGGTCTCCCTAGGAGAATATTATAGGCAATTTCCCTATCTAGGACTTGGCACACAACATCTTTTATGATAGGTCCCACTTGTATGGGTAATACCACTGTTCCCTTGGTAGTTCTCTCCTCTTCATCATAGGCTTTGATAGTAATCTTCTTCCTTGGATTGACAACATTTTCAAAGAACCCCAATGTAAGGACTAGCTTTAATGTGCAAATATTTAAACCAGCTCCCCCATCAATGAGAACCCTCTTGATGCAGTGCTTGTGGATGAAGGCGACAATATGTAGAGGAGTGTTGTGAGGTTGAGACATAGAGAGGTCATCTTGCTCGGTATATGATATGGTACTTGAGGAGGTCAGATTACCTACCATGGCCTGAAACTTCTCTTGGGCCAAGTTAGTGGGGACGGTGGTTTCCACTAAGGCTTTATTGAGAATCTCCTTATGGGAAGGAGATAGATGCAACAACTCCAAGATAGAAATGTGAGCTGGTGTCTTCTGTAGTTGGTCTATGACATTATACTGATGGAAGTTGGACTGAGAAGGTGACGACCTTGGAGGGACGATATTCAATGTGACTTTACCACTACGGGTAATGATGCTACAACTAGTTCTATTAGGTTTTGATTGTTGATTGGGTGTGACGACATTGATTTGTGGGACATACTCAGATAGATAATTGATGGTATAGTCGAATGGCACACTTGCATAGTTGGCATTACTATTCCCACTATTCTAATTCAGCCTGTTACGATTGTTGTTGTTGTTACCGTTGTTGTTATTGCCATGGTTGTTGTTGCCGTTGTTGTTATTTCCATGGTTGTTGTTGCTGTGGTTGTTATTTTTGTTGTACAGCTTGTCATGATTGAGAAGTGGATCCCTGTAAGCCACATGTGTCTCATTGGAGGTATGTTGTTGGGTTCCTCCTTGATTTTGATCAAGCACATCTTGGATAACATGTTTGAGATAGATAAAATTGTTGGTAGTATGTCCCCTTCCTCTATGATATTCACAATAGTCAATGTCTTTCCAATAAGGAGGTTTGACTATGGGCTCATAATCACTTGTTGGCGGTAGAGAGATTTCATTGTTAGCCAATAACTTCCTTAATGCAGATTCTTGAGACTCACCCAGCGGTGTGAACTTTCGCCTTGGATTTGCACTAAACCATGGTCGTGGCTTCTGAGAGAATTATTTGTTGGGCATAACATTGCTTGCTTCTCCTTTGAGAGTGAATATGGGTTGTTGCTTGGGAGCCGCCACCTTGGCATCAACCACTCCATCATTGACAACATTCTTATTCTTGGTCCAAAACTTTGATTTGTCAGTCGTATAGTTGGAGGTAGGTGTGTCCTTGTATAACTTGATTTGCCCCTTAGCGACCATAGTGTTTTTGATAAACAATCCCATTTTGATGACTTTTGAGAATGATGTAGGGCATTGTATTTGTATTTGATAGCCAAGATCGGTGTTGAGGTTATGGACAAACATCTCCATTAGTTGCTTCTCAGGTACATCGTATGAGCACTTGCTTGCTAGTTGTCTCCATCGTTGTAGGAAGGTGGAAAATGATTCACCACCCTTTTGTTTGGTGTTGCGTAGATCAAGCATAGAGACTTCGTGTTCAATGTTGTAAGAGAAGTGAGTGATAAATTTGTTGACTAGCTCATCAAAAGTTTTGATGCCCGATGGAAGTCGTGAGAACCACTCCATAGCTTGACTGCCTAAAGATCTAGGGAATAGTCTCATTAAGTAAGTCTCATTGTGAGCTACTTCTAGACATGCTGCATTGAATTCCCTAATGTGATCTCTAGGGTCCCCTTTCCCTTTGTACTTGTCAAACTTAGGAACTTCGAATCGATAGGGAAATGGTTTCATGACCAAGTTTTTATCAAATGGGTACGATGCAATATCTTCCAAGGAGTAATTTTTGGTGTTTGTACCTATCTTGAGATCTGACATTTATTGCTTTAAACCCTCAAGTTCTTTCTTCATTTCTTCCATAGGAGTACTTTGGTCTATGGTTTTCTTTCCTTTATCTTTCGTATTTGGGTCTAGGGTTTTCTTTCCCCTTTCATGATCATCCTCTATGTTTTCTAGGATTGAGTTTATATCGAAATCAGCAAGCAGTTTAATTCCAAGACTAGCAAGATGATAGAAATACTTGTTAGGGTCGTCGTGGAGCAATTTCTCCACTAAGCGTTGGAATTTCTGATCTTGGATGCTTCCTTGATAGTCTTTGTTAGAGATTTCCTCATCACTATCGTGAGGTGAGAATATGTGGTTGGATGACCCAGCCATTTCAAGTTGTTTTTTGTATTGAGATCTAGTAAGAACCATGCAAGGTGACGTGGGACGACGTGGAATGGGACTAGAGATTTTGGTGAGGTGCCGATGGAGACTACCGAGAATAGGATACTTATGACAAGATTTTGACAAAGGACTTTCTCGATCAATGATTCCAAGTAAGACGGCTGATACAATATGGTAGCCACTAGTAAGGGTACTCGATACCTGTCTTACTGTGTAGGGACTAGTCATGCATCAAGACCTACTAGCAAAGTTCTGAGACTAACTAGTTTTTACTTGAATCCACAAGTGATATGAAAAAGGGGCCTATGCTGACCTAATATGGGATACTTTGTGACTAGGGACTAGAAAAGCCCTGATAGAAGGCGAATGGGAAGACTAATGAAAGAGAGACTTTAAGACAAAATAGATGGAAAACTGACTGCAAGGTGGAATCTGATCTCTGATCCTGAAACTAAACTGAAATGGGTACCCAGAACTGGTGAAATTTTTCTCTTGAAAACTGTGCAAGTGCTCACTGTCGTGTATGTGCCGAAACAGATGCACTGCAGAAATGGATAAATGCGCTAGAAGTCAGAATATATGCGTCGGACTGGTAAAATGGATATGCGCATGAACAGTTAATGAAAGCACCGAAAGTCGCTACAAATGTGCCCAAAGTCAGCACAGATGCACAAGAACAGAGGACAAATGTGCCACTCTGGCTTTTGTCAAATTTTTTGCAAATTTTTGGTGTTTTTGGTACTTTGGTTGTAAAAAAAGTTTTCCTGATCTAATTTTCTAAATTTATGGCAAGAAAACACAACAAACACAGAATTTTTTATGGTTTTTTTTATCTTTTTGCAATTTTTTGACTCTATTTGGACTAAAAGAAAAAAACAAGTACAAAATCCTAGGCTCGAAATGGATTATAAAGGTTTTTGGCCACTAGAACAAAAGGTGTTTAATGAGGGCAACCGTTCAAGTGGTTACACATGTGGCAACACTACTCTCCGTTATGGAGTCTCCCAACCTGAAAGGGTTGCACCTTGGAGGGTTTTGGGGGAGGTTGGCTGTCGGTGTAACACAACTGCACTCGTTGTTTGAAGCTTTCACTCCAAACATAATTTATTTATAGTGGCTTGGAAGGGCTTGGCGTCTAGCCTGTTACCACTTAGGGTCATTCCTACTTGGATAAGTGGTATCCAAGAGCAAGCCCCTCTAAAGGAAAAACACATGCGAAAATGATACTTCTAGCATTTTGGTCACCCAAGATAGGGGAGAGCATAGGCCTGGTATCATTCCCAAAAACACAGTATACAGTGGTTCTTTTTCCCCTAGTTAAAATAGAAAAAACTAGATGAGCTATCTACTTGGGCAAGCACAGAACTTTGAAGTGATTAGCAAGATAACAATGGTCTAGTTTTAACCAAGATAGTAATGGTGAGTTTAGTTTTAATCCACGTAGCATGAATAGTTAACTTTGAAATTTTGGTCAATTGAGATAGCAGTGGTTCAGTTTTAACCTAGATATCAATAGTGAGTTCAGTTTTAATCCACGATAGCACGAATTGTTAACTTTGAAATTTTGGTCAATCGAGATAGCAGTGGTTTAGTTTTAACCTAAATAGCAATAGTGATTTCAGTTTTAATCCAGATAGCAATAACTTTGAAAAGATAGCAATGTTGCAATGCAAGATAGCAAAGGTTCCGTTATCACTCTCCTAGTTAGACTATGTGAGACTTTGCATGAACATCTGTTTTACTTTCTCGTTTTAGAAATCAAAGTGTGATCTAGCAAATGCAACTATATGAATCTAAACCAGTGCCTAGCCTGCGAAACTGATAAGAGAATTCCTGCAAAGATGTCAGCATTAGCAAAATCTTCCTAGAAAACCCTAAAAATCACTGTTCAGACAAATGCACCGCTTCAGAGTCTGGATGCATAGAAATAGTCTACAGAAGCACAGTAATATGTATGTGCCGTAACAAAGCTTATAAGCACCACAAGAAAATGTATATGCACGGTAAGAACAGAAGCGCCGTGACAGGTTGTAAATGCACCGAAATAGTGAACATAGGCATAGCAGAAACAGATGCGCCATGACAGGTTGTAAATGCACTGAAATAGTGAACATATGCGCAGTAGAAATAGATGCGCCATGACAATTAACAGATGCATGTTAGGAATTGACGTATGCACTGTTTCCTCCTATGTACGGCTTTCTAAACACAAAAAACTTAGTTTTTGGTTAAATTTGGGGCTAGGCCCCATGATGGGCGCCAAAAATGTTAGGAGAAATTTGGATTAAACAATAAATATGCAATATAATCAATAGCAAATACCCAAAACTCAATAGAATAGTGAACTAAGGAAATCAAATCAAATAAGCAATGAATCAACAAATGCAAACCTTCCTTAGATCGAAACTTCTATTGTTGCCTATCAAAAATCATCCTTGTGTGTATGAAAAGGGCCCTCAGTGAGTGCACTTCTTTGCTTTGTCAAGAATGTCGATTATGAATGGTTGTGGTAATATCGTAATGAAGAGGAGCTTCACAATGACGGTTATAGTGCATAGTGTGTAGTAAAAAGCGTGATCACAAGCAATGAAGGAATTGGTGCCAAAGGTGCACTGTAATTCCTGCAGAGTAACAATACTTAAAGTTTGGATGAATGAAATGGAAGAAAGTGTTGAATTTATAGAGTTGAGAGAATGAAGATCAACAGTTGAGAACAGTTGAGGAACGTGTAACGAATAAGAAGAAGACAAGTATCACACAAAAGCTATTTTATTTGAGTTAATCACTTTCTTTTCTAAAGATAAGACATGCTTTTCATAAATTAGAAAGTTTTTTTCTAATTTAAGAGATATTGATAAAAATAAGGTTGATTGAATAGATAACTCAACTTAAGATTTACTTTTGCATGATTTGAAAGAAATTAAATAATAAATTATTTAATTGTGTATGCATGGAGAAGAAAACTTATTTTTAGAAGATTTGGAAGATATTTGAAGAATTTGAAGATAAGAAAGCAAATTAAATAAATAAATTTATTTAATTGTTGTGCATGATTTGGAAGAATAAATAAAATACTTGATTTATTTTATTTTTGGAGATTGAGAGGATTTAAATAAATTTGATTTGATTTATTCAAATTTAGAAGAATGAATTTGATTTAATTAAATAATTAGGAATTATTTAATTGTTTGGAAGAATTAAATTAAATAAAGGATTTTATTTAATTTTGACTTTAGAAAAGATAATTAAATATTTCGATATTTAATTAACTTAGAAGAATATGAATCGTGTCATTTTTAGGCGTATACAGACGCTAAAATTAAGTGGACACCAGAAGCTAAAGTAGCTTTTGAAGATATTAAAAAAGCTATATTTGATGCTCCAGTTCTGATCAGTCCAGACTATACCATGGACTTTTACATTTATTCATTTGCTTCAGAGCATACCTCTGTAGTAGTGTTGACACAAAGAAATGAAGAAAAAGAAGAAAAGCCCATAGCCTTCATGAGCTGCCCTTTCAAAGATGTCGAACTGAGATACATGGACGTTGAAAGGCAGGCACTTTCACAAAGAAGAGACCTAAAAATAAGGTCACAAAAGTATATGATGAAAGGGGGAGTCCTTTTCAAGAAAAATTATGAGGGGATATACCTAAGATGCCTAGAAAGGCTAGAAGTAGACAAGGTGCTATCAAAGTTACATGACAAGTTTGGAACATCACATGGGTCATCCTTGGCCACTACTCACGCTATCCTCAGGGCAGGATACTACTGGCCCACAATTTTTAAGGATACTGCTGAACATATTAAATGTTGTCATGTGTGTTAGGTTGCTGCTAACAGAGAGAGATATGTTGCACAACCTTTATAGCCAGTGATGGAGATGCGCCCATTTGCTCAATGGGGAATGGACTTCATAGGACCAATTAATCCTCCATCTTCTTCAGGCCACAGGTATGTCTTAACTATTACTGACTACTGTACTAGGTGGACTAAAGCTGTCAGCAGCAAGACCTGCAATGCTAAAGATGTCATCAAATTTTTGGAAAGTAATATAGTCACCAGGTATGGAGTTCCCTATGCTCTGGTATGTGACAATGGGTCTTCTTTTGTTTCAACAAGATTGTCAAGCTGGGCTTTTGATTATGGGATCATATTGAAGTTCTCCTCAAACTATTATCCCAAGGGAATGGATTAGTAGAATCCACAAATAAAAATTTACTGAACATCATAAAAAAGTTGATAGAAAAGAACCCTAGGGAGTGGAACACCCTTCTGAAATATGCCTTGTGGGTAGACAGAACTAGGAATAAGGTTGCATTAGGAAACTCACCTTTTCACTTAGTATATGGGGTGGATCCCATCATCCCTATTAACCTAAAGATTCCTACACTGCAGTTTGCACAAGAGTACCTGGGCATAGACAATAAGCAAGAAGTCAGGTTGCTTCGGTTGATGCACTAGGCTGTTGTCAAATGCTGGTTTGACAAAAGAGCCAGGGTTAAGGCCTTCAGGATCTCAGATTTGGTCCTGATGTGGGACAAAGCACATGAGAGGAAGGGAGATCATGGTAAGTTTGATAAACTCTGGATAGGTCCCTTCCAAATTTTTGAAATTTTAGGAGACAACACTTACAGGCTTAAAAACTTGACAGATGAGGATGTTCCATTACCAATTAATGGACAGTTCCTTAAACATTATTTCCAAGCCTAAGTTAGCTTCATGACAGTCATGTGTATCATAGTGTATATTTGTATAGTTGTTTGTACAGTTTTGTTTTGGTTTTATTTTGCTTTCTTGTTGAGTTCTATTTTAGTTAGTTGAGATGATACATCTCGTCACCCTAGAAGATAACTAAATTTTTATGATTCAAGTGATGAGAACAAATTCATGTATAGGTTATGACTCATTCTAAGAAGCACTTGTGATCAAGTCTATGATTTTTTTTCATCAAGGTGCCTTTTCTTGACCAAAGTGACTCTTTCATAATGACTCACCTAACAACCTTGGGTTTGTTGAACACACAAGTATAGGTGTTAAGTGAAAAATCTAAAGGGACTCCCTTGCTACCAATACAATCTCCAACCTAAATCAGCAAGTGACCGTACCTTGCACACTGAGCTTACATGATGACATTAGATTTATAGAATATAAAATATTGAAAAATTAGAAAAAGAGAAATAAATTAGGCCATCTAAGTAACTCTACCAGGGCTATAGACGCCTGCTAGCAGTGTGGCTCTACTTAGGGAGATTGTATAGATAACCTTGCCGGGACTATGGACGCCTGCTGGCAGCAAGACTCTATCTAGGTTGGCTATGAGGGATGCTCCTAAACTATGTAGCTTAACATCAGTTACTCATGTTTTCAACTTTCTTTCAAGATGAGGATAATTAATCATTTGCACACACCTAATCCTTTGTTAGCATTATTGCCATGATCAAAACTTTATCATACAGAAAGATTATGATGCTTATACTTAGAAAGAGTTAGAATACTATATATGAATGTGATCACCTCACTTGAATCATTAGAATTTTGTTGTTTTCTTTGGTGGCAAGTTGTGTGGTTACACAACAAGTCCCATTTTGACTTGACAAAATAGGGACCCAACTTTTTGCTTGGCTTGTTCTTGGTTTTTTCTGCTTTCAGCAATCTGGTAAAAGTAAGTCATGCAGGTGACCCTGCATAAGGGAGCTGGGTAAGTCATCATGATGAGGTCAGTTTGTCAAAGTTAATAATTCATATCAATAACCTCATGCTTGGAAAGAGTACAAAATTTCATGCAGGTTTGTCTTTTGGATCACCCTGATATTCCTTAGGGAATGAAAGTTATGACAAGTCAAAGTCCTGGTCAAACCTGATATTCTGAGGGGGGGTCATATTTCTTAACATCAGTCATCTTATGAAAGATCACCCCGATGCCAGTTTATCACCCGATAATCATTTGGTCTGAAACTCTGGACGTCAATCTTACGTGATAGTGGTATTTACCTGTCAAACAACTTCATATATTTTGCGGGGGTCATATTTTGAATATCACCTGATATTTCAAATATCACCTGATCTTTCAAATATCACCCTATCGCAAAATATCACCCCAGTGCCAATATGCCGATGATGTCATCCAACCCCGATGAACAAAGAAAATCACCCTGATGGTGATGTCATCATCCTTTTACCTCACGGAGGTATATTTCCAACGATCACCCTTTTTCAATAGCATGACGGTGACATCATCCTGATCTTTCAAAAAGGGGGTCACTTTAGTTTTGACCGATCACACTTTAAACATCCCCTAATTTCCAAAACATGACCCGATATTCTCAACATCACCCGATTCTTTGACATCAATTTTCCCGCTCAAAGGCGGAGGGTCATATTACCCAGAGGAGGTCATATTTTAAACATCACCCGATATTTCAAATATCACCCGATTGTATGAAGATCACCCCCCTCATCTTGCTTCGTAACATTTAATGCACATAAATGTAGTAGGTGGATTCTCGCCGATTGGGAACACGATGTAAACACCTGGCAGCATCCGTAGATTCATGATAGAAGATCAATGGTTTTAATCAATTTAACCTGATTTTGCCCTAATTTACCATATGAATGAGGTTAAAAGTGAATTTACAAGGTCATTTTGCATTTACCTTGTGAAGAAACGAGAATTTACAGAGTGGACATTCAAACCCTCATATGAGCTACCTATGAACAGACATACAACGTACAACATTACAGAGCACATGATCATCAGTATTTGAGTCCCTTTTTCGTAATCATCAGCTTGATCCAGGAGATAAGCGTTATCAGGTAAGTAATTAAAAAACCCTCCTGTTGTCATTTTCTGCATGTCCAGGTAGTATGCTTTTCCAGTGGTTTGAAATTGTAAGTATGCATATCATGATGAATGTCATGCCCACATTTCCCATGCGGTCACAACATGCAAACCCACGTGTCATGTCCACATGCGTCATGTGGTCATGATACGAACTATCAAAAATTTTCCCCTTACTACTCTAAATGCCCCCCTCGCACCCACAAGCATGCTCGGTTGTATATGTTTAAGTCGTCAATGATAAATGTGTTTTTCAGAATATTCCACACACGTGAACATTCACTTTGCTGGACCTACAATTTGCTTGATAGATGATCACTATGTTTGTTAATTTCGCTGGCCTCTATTTGGTTTTCTCAGTTTAATCATTACTGCCTTGCAATGTTTATTTCCTTCTCTTTCAAGTTGTTTTGATTAATTTTACGCTCAATTGTTTACATATTTATTTATTATCTTAAATTAATCTCTTAAGATAATTTGTGCCGATTACCCTAATAATTCAATAGGCATTTTAATAACTCCGTATTTTTTTTAAATATGTCTTTATAGAGGTAAATATATATAGACATATATTTATATATATATATATGTATATATATTTATAATAAATCTAATTTTTCTTTTGAAAGTGGAATACACAACTAGTTACATCTATTACATCTAAATCTATATAAATATATATATATATATGTATATATAGATAAATAATTTAATCTTTCTTTGTAGGTGTATTCCTCACTAATACAATTATTACAATTAAGTATTTATAATCATAATCAATTAACTCCCCTTTTGAAAGTGGATTCCACAAGTAATACAACTATGACTTTTAAATAAATAAATAAATATATATATATATATATATAAACTTATAAATCTATATACACCTACATACATAAATATATATAATTGATTAAATATTATTTAACCTTAAACTTCACTCAAGCACTAAGTGCTTGTTATACATGTTATAGCTTGTAGGGTTTCCAACCCTAAACTTTTATTGTTTTGTTGCAGGTCATGAAGGGCGACGGCGGCGAAGTAGGTCACAGGGGAGACCGAAGGAGGTGAGCGAAGTGGAGTGGCAAACATGGCGGAGGCTGTGTGGAGTTACAGAGGACGGGGCGTGGAGTGGTCGCGGGCGGTAGGCAAGGGAGACGGCGGTGGGATAGGCCGTGGTGAGTGGCGGAGCTGAGGGGTGTTTGGAGGCCGCGGAGGGCCTGTGGTGGCTCGCGGGGGATGTATCACGGCAGGGGTGTGGGGAGGGGCGGAGCCCCACCCACAACCCACTTCATGGGGTGTGGGTGGGGCTCTGCCCCTCCCCACACCCTTCTCTTGTATATGTGTTCGGTGGGGGTTTAACCCCCACCATTCTTCAAATTAAAAAGCGACTGTGTATTCTTTAATTCATGCGATCTCTATTGCTCATCGCAAATGCTGTTTCAAATTTTTAATTAAAAATAATTATATATATATATATATAAACTTAGCACAATATCTTAATTTAATTATAATTAAATAATTATATATATATATAACTATATACATTTTTTTTGTCATAAGATAATCACAATTGTGTATATTCCACAGATTCTCAGTTTAATTATATATATCAATAATTTAGTTATATATATATATATATATATATATATATATGTCATAGGAGCTATACAATTTCATAATTTTCTTCTTTATTTCATTTACAAATTTAACAAATACTTGAATAAAACAGAAATAATTCTAGTTCCAAATTTACATTGTCAATGTAATTTCATCTTTACACATGTACTTTCCAAAGCAATGTAGAAAATAAAACACTAAGAATAGATACAGAATAACTATTAAATCCTTCACTTCAAAAATTCATTATAACAATCAAGTAAAATCATTTCCGATGAAATTCTATTGCACAACTAAATCAGATCTTATTTCTTTTCCAAAAGGCAAACTTACTTCTATTAAAACTTAACGAATGTATCTTTTCCACTAAACAATACAATGGATAAATCTTAACAACTTGGCATACATCCACAACTAAATTTTCACAATGTTATAAGTATATGTTTGCAAGAAAATAGACAAATCTACTCCTTGGATAAAATAACTTTCACTTCTTTCTGCTCATACAAGAGGTATAATGAAATAATAAAAATCAAAATTAACAACATAATAAGGGAGGATTTTCTCTCCACTCCCAAAATAACAACTTTTACAACAAATTCAGAGAGAGATGATCTCTCCTCTAAAACTCTTACAGGATGAAACTTTAAGAGACCAAGCTCTCTTTACAGCAAGGAAAAAGGACATTTTCTCTAAACAAGATAAACTCCTCCAAAGCTTTACTACATGCTTCAAGAGATACCTGCATAACAAACAAGGAAGAAAACACCAACCAATTAGCTCTCCTCCCTACTATAGACCCACAAGAGGGTCACCCCCAAGCTAGGGAGATCATCCACATATCCAGGGTAGAATAGACTAGTACACTTCACAACATTGAATAACAACAATCAAAGCAAACAACATTCAAACTCCCATGGTTTTACACACAATACAAAGACTCAGCTGAGGTGAGTTCAAAGGGGGTAGGGAAGTAGACTCTCTCTACTCCAAGGTGTCATTCTTCTCAAATAATTATCATAGCTTATCTCATGGCCTCAAGCCAACAAAATTATTCTTTCTCATGGCCTCAAGCCATCCAAATAATAAAATTCATAGGGATATCCCAAATAGGCACTTTAGCCTTATAGCCCTCTAGGCTCAAAATTACCAACATACCCTCAAGGCTTCCATATACTAAAATAAGAATACACCCGAGGAGGTTCACACCTTCCCTTCCCCATACAAGATGAGCATTGTCTTCCAACTGGAAGAAGCTCTTTCATACACCCAACACAAACCCAAAATAGCAAAAATTACACATAGACAACCATTGCAAATTCCACATTCATCAAACAAGAACAAAGCATACATAGATGAGTAAACTGGTTCACTAACCTCTACAAGCCCAATTATGGAAGTATTTTGAAGAAGAGCTCCACCCTTAGTCTCCTCCTCCAAGTTCTCCTTCTTTCCACAATAATCCAACCCCCTTACCCTCTCCCTCTTCTCCTCTTAAAAACAAATTCTCTCCCTTATCCCTTATCCCCAAGTGGCATTAAAAAACTAAACCCACTCCTTCTCCATTATCCTAGTGGACTTAAAACAATTAACCCCACTCAAGAGGTTCCCCACTATAGCCCTTTTCCAACACATGTAGGAATAAAATATAATAAGAATAATAGAAATAAAAAGGAAGTGGATGACACACCACCTTTTTTATGGGGGTCTCCCACCAAAAGAGAGGCACAAAGAGACAAGCACTCCATTATTGGTGGATCATGGAGTCCTTCCATGACTTTGAAGTGGGTCTAAGTGTGGATTCCACTTATCCCATTATCCCCATGCTCCCAAATTCGTACTTAACTTCACCATGAAATTGAAGTGACCATATGGAGGTTATCCCAAGGTTATCCTAGTCAAAAGGGTCCCTAGACCCTTGGGGTATAACCTAGGGTTGATTTTAACCTAGTTAGGACTCCCAGAGTCAAGTAAAAACACAAGAAGAGGGTAAAAAAGAAATAAACTTAAACAGGATTCATAACAACATCTTTTACAACACATATCACAATACAAGTGAATCAAAGGGTAGACCTAATTCCCTTGAGCCCATGCAGCATTACCACAATACAACATTGCAACATTTCCACCATACACAGAGTTGATCTTAGTTCCTCGTGGAACTAGATCAGCTCACAAGGGATACAACATAGGGTATGGAATGATCTCCTGTATTTGTGGTTTTGTTAGCAATACCTGCACACTCAAACTTGAAGTCAATAACACATAAAGATATCATAGCCGAAGCAATTTAAATACATGCATACCTAAAAATTCTACCATATAAATATACTGAAATCACATTAAAGTTCCATTTCTAATATTATCCATTCATCATTCACTTAAAAGTAACATCTAACTATCATTGCACAATTATTTTCTTAAAAATCAATTAGGTTTAATAATCAAGATTTCGGGATCAACAGTCCCCCAATCATAAAAGTAATAGCAAAAGTACTGTAAATAGTCTCATGAATAGAAGTGAAAAAGGTAGGCCTCACATCCTCCCCCCGTAAGATTGTACTTCCTCCTGGAAGTCATCAAAGAGGTGAGGGTAAAGTGTCTTCAGTCTCGTTGCATCTTCCCATGTTGCAATAACCTCATCATACATATCCCACTGGACCCTAACCTGGTCCAACTCTGGACCTCAAAGGCCCAACGTCTGATGAGCGAATATGCGTATTAGTTCCAAAGCCAGCTATTCGTCCACCTCTACCTAAAGAGCACTCCAATCCAATACGTGAGATAAGTCAAAAATATAACGACGTAGAATTGATACATGAAAGACATCATGGATACGAGATAGGCTAGGTGGCAAGGCTAAATGATAGGCTACAGGTCCTATCCTCTCCAAAATCTCAAAAGGTCCTACAAACTGGGGTGCGAGCTTAGAGCTTTTTCCATAACGGATTGGACTCTTATGCGGTCACACTCTCAAGAATACCCTGTCACCCACTGAGAAGTTTCAATCCGTTCTCTTAGCATCGGCATACTTCTTTTGTCTATCTTGAGCTTCTTGAAGTCTTTGTCTAATCAATGTGACCTGCTATTCCATATCCTGAATTATTTCGGGACCAATGGCAACTCAGTCCTCTAACCGATCCCAACTCAAAGGCGTCCTGCAAGGTCTGCTGTATAAAGCCTGGTAAGGAGGCATACCCAACGAGCTGTGATGCCCATTATTGTAGGTGAACTCAACCAGATACAGGTACTCCTCCCATCTAGACTGATGATCCATAACATACATGCGAAGCATGTCCTCTAACACCTGATTAACTCTTTCTGTCTGGCCGTCAGTCTTAGGATGGTAAGCGGAACTGAAGTTGAGATGTGTGCCCAATGCCTGATGTAAGGCTCTCCAAAATGATGATGTGAATATGGAGTCTCTATCAGATATGATGCGGTGAGGTACTCCATGCAATCTGACAATCTGATATAGAAACACTCTCGCCACCAATGGTGCATTGTACGTTGTGCGTACTGGTGAGAAATGTGCCACCTTGGTCAACTTGTCAACTGTCACCATGATGGCATCATGGCATCATGATAACATAGGTAGACCAACAATAAAGTCCATGGAAATGGTGTCCCACTTCCATTCAGGTATCTCGTGAGGGTACAAAAGTCCTGCTGGATGCTGATGCTCGGCCTTGACCCTCTAACACTCAAGGCATCGAGCAACATACTTTGTAATGTCGCGTCTCATCCTAGCCCAATGATATAACTGCTGCAAATCTGCATGCATCTTCTTCACTCCTGGATGAGCTGCATAGGGTGCTCTATGAGCCTCAGAGAGTATCACTATACGTAGATCACCCGCACGGGGTACATAGATGCGCTGCCTATGTCTAAGCAATCCATCTGACTCAAGGGAATATCCTACAAATTTGCCCTTCAGGTCCTTCTGATTCTAGATTTCCTGTTGCACTTCAAGAAACCACTCATCCCCAGGCAGATACTGTAGAATATGCTCTCTCAAATCCACCTTCAAAGTTAGAGTAAGGATCTCATGGCGCCTTCGACTCAAAGCGTCGGTGACCACGTTTTCCTTTCCTTTGATGTAGTGGACATCAAAATCATACTCAGAAATGAACTCCATCCAACGCCACTGGCGGGCGTTCAAATTAGGCTGAGTGAAAATGTACTGTAAGCTATGATGATTCGAATGGAGCTCAAAACGTCGACCTAAAAGAAAGTGTCTCCAACGAACAAGAGCATGAATAACAGTTGTGAGCTCTAAATTGTGAGTAGGGTAGTTTAGCTCATGTGTTTTAAGTTTTCGCGATTCATAAGCAATCGCTCTACCACCCTGCATAAGCACAGCTCCCAATCGCTCTAATGATGCATCCGTGCAAACAACAAAATCTTCTACCGGATCAGGAATAGCTAATATGGGAGCACTAGTAAGATGTTCCTTCAGGATCCCAAAGTCCTTCTCACACTGCTCAGTCCAAGCGAATCCTTTCCCTTTTCGCTGAAGGGAAGTGATAGGATGTGCTATCCTGGAGAAACCTTTGACAAACCTATGGTAGTAACCGGCTAGTCCCATAAAGCTCCTTACTTCTGTAACATTGGTGGGTGCTGGCCAATCCTGAATTGCTCTTATCTTCGATGGATCTACGGAGATGCCATCGCCTGATAAAATGTGCCCCAAATACTGTACCTTTGTCCTGAAAAAGGCACACTTCGCCAGGTTACCATAAAGCTGATGCTCACGTAAACATTGCAATACCTGACACAAATGGTCCACATGTTCCTCCTTGGTCCATGAATAGATCAAAATATCATCTAGGAATATGATCACGAACCAATCTAGGTAAGTGCGGAACACCCCGTTCATGAGGCTCATGAACACTGCAGGGGCGTTCATCAAACCGAACTACTGTAAATTCATAATGGCCATATCTGGTTCGAAAGGTAGTTTTGTGAATATCTGTCTCAGTGATTCATAATTGATGATACCCAGATTTTAGATCAATTTTTGAAAACACTTTGGCTCCCTGCATTTGGTCAAAGAGATCGTCAATCTTAAGTAGAGGATATCGGTTCCTCATCGTCACTTTGTTCAACTACCTGTAGTCCATGCATAGCTGAAGAGATCCATCCTTCTTCTTTACGAAGATAACTAGTGTGCCCCATGGTGAAATGCTAGGTTAGATGTGTCCCTTCTCTAATAATTCTTCTAACTGTAGTTTAAGTTCTGTAAGCTCATGTGTAGTCATTCTATAAGGTGCCCGAGACACTAGTTCTGCCCCTGTTACCAAATCGATGTGGAAATCAACTTCCCTATGTGGAGGCATACCCGATAACTCTAGCGGAAAAACATCAAAAAATTCTCTGAGGATAGGGTGTTCATCTACGGTATTCTCAGGTTCATCCTTTGATCTATCACTGACTGTGATAGCAAACATCTGACAACCCTTCCGCATGCAGCACTTAAGTTGTTGAGCGGATATCGTGTGAGAAGTTGTGGGCTTCTATATGCCCACTATCTCGACTGGTGTGCCATGATCGTCTAAGCAACTAATCGTCCTCTAGCGGCAATCTAGCTTGGCTCTATGAGCTGCAAGCCAGTCCATACCAAGAACTACGCTGTAGGACCCTAATGGCATAACCCTAAGATCACAAGTTGTAATGAAAGGACCCAAGGAAATCTCACAATTTCTAACTACGATATCAACTGACATCCTGGCCACAGAGGCCAACTCAACCTCCCACCTAATGTCCTGCCTAGAAGCCACTAGCCTGTAATGTTCCACTAACGATGTAGACATAAAAGAGTTGGTAGCTCCAGAATCATATAGGATAGAGATGGGAAAATCTCCAATCATACCTGCTGTCTCTATGACTGAAGCTTGGAAATCAGCCTGGCAGTTTTCAACCACTGCAAACATACGGTGGGATTTACCCATATCACCCACAATCTGCTCGGATCCTCTTGCCTGATGCTGTCCCCCCACTGTAAAACCCTGTGGGCACTCTCTAGCTAGGTGACCAGCTTCACCGCAAACATAACAAGGGCCCTTAAACTGTACTTGTACAGTCTGAGTCCTACTCGACTGTTGTTGTCCTGTCCTACCAGTGGACCCCTGTGAGCCCCTATACGACTGCTGCGGCCTCGCGGGTCCCGCAGGTGGTCCCTGCTATCTTTGATCCCTTTACAGGCCCTGCTGTTGCCAACCTCTATTATTACCCCCATGTGACCTCGGCTGTGTTCTAGCTTTCTGTTGCTGCTGTGACTACTGTTGTTGTGGGGGCCTAGGAGGTAATGATGCTGTACTGAATCCTCCTCTAGGGGGTGCCTGTGTTGGCCTACGGAGACTCTGTTGATACTGCTGCCATCCCCGATCTTGGAACTGAGGGTGAGAATTCTGCCACCCTAAATCTCCTCAGCAATATAAGCCTTCTCGGTAGCATCACTCAAAGTCTGGGGATCTGCCATCCGAATAGGTCCTACTATACTATGGTTTAGTCCTCTGATAAACTTATGCACCAGGAGTTTCTCGTCTTGGAGATACTTCGCATATCTGGATAACTCTGTAAACCTACTCTCATACTGTACCACTGAGAGTCCCCGCTGTTGTAGGTCATGGAACTCGTCTATCCGACGCTGTCTGTAATAGTCTAATAGGTATCGCACATTGAAGCACTCAATAAAGGTCTCCCATGAGAGGGTGTCTAAGGAGAGGTGACGCTTGCACTCCTCAGTGCGCCACCAGGTAGCTGCTGCATCTCGTAATAAGTGTACTGCCACATGGGCCTTCTTATTACCCACATATGGATGCAAAGTGAAGCACCTGTCTAAACTGATAAGCCAGAGCTCTGCCTCAGCTCCCTCTGTGGTTTCGATGAAAGTAGGAGGGTTCAATCTCAATATGTCCCTGATGGAATCTCCTTTATCTCTGCACCTCCTGATAGGCTCATCTGTATGATAATCATAAGGCCTGGGACCCAATTGCTCTATTTGCATTGTCTCGTCATGCCTGGCATGATGTGTGGGGCTCCTGCTACGGGCCCTGTCAGCTGAATCAACCTCCCCTGTATCAGGAAACTTGACATAAGGCTCCACACGTGGCTCGACATGAGTCTCAGATCGTGGCTCCATGCGTGGTTCCTCTCGTGGAACATCGTGGGGCTCGACATGTGGCTCTATGAGCAACTCAACTATAGTCGATGGAAGTCTATCTAAGATAGCCTGTAAGGCCTGTAATATCTGTGGTGCCATATCAGGTGAGGCTGGTGGTACCTGCGGTACCTAAGGAACTGGTTGTGCCTGTAAAACTGGCTGAACCTGTGGAACTGGCTATTCTGGTGGGACTGGCTGATCTGGTCCCATAGCTGAAGAATCAGTACGCACCTTGGTGGGTGGAGTACGGCGGGTCGGTATTCGCCAAACTCATCTGGGAGGCATCCTACAAAACGAGGTAATCACTAGTCAGTTTGATCGTAGAAGTGATAATGTGTCTAAACAACCCAGTGTTTGAAACATCTGTGCTCTGATACCAAATGTCATGCCCACATTTCCCATGTGGTCACAACACGCAAATCCGCGTGTCATGTCCACATGCGTCAAGTGGTCATGATACGAACTATCAAAAATTTTCCCCTTACTACTCTGAATGCCCCCCTCGCACCCACAAGCGTGCTCAGTTGCGTATGTTTAAGTTGTCAATGATAAATGTGTTTTTCAGAATATTCCACACAAGTGAACATTCACTTTGCTGGACCTACAATTTGCTTGATAGATGATCACTACATTTGTTAATTTAGCTGGCCTCTATTTGGTTTTCTCAGTTTAATCATTACTACCTTGCAATGTTTATTTCCTTCTCTTTCAAGTTGTTTTGATTAATTTTACGCTCAATTGTTTACATATTTATTTATTATCTTAAATTAATCTCTTAAGATAATTTGTGCCGATTACCCTAATAATTCAATAGGCATTTTAATAACTCTGTATTTTTTTTAAATATGTCTTTATAGAGGTAAATATATATAGACATATATTTATATATATATATGTATATATATTTATAATAAATCTAATTTTTCTTTTGAAAGTGGAATACACAACTAGTTACATCTATTACATCTAAATCTATATATATATATATATATATATATATATATATATATATATATATATGTATATAAAGATAAATAATTTAATCTTTCTTTGTAGGTGGATTCCTCACTAATACAATTATTACAATTAAGTATTTATAATCATAATCAATTAACTACCCTTTTGAAAGTGGATTCCACAAGTAATACAACTATAACTTTTAAATAAATAAATAAATAAATAAATATATATATATATATATATATATATATATATATAAACTTATAAATCTATATACACCTGCATACATAAATATATATAATTGATTTAATATTATTTAACCTTAAACTTCACTCAAGCACTAAGTGCTTGTTATACATGTTATAACTTGTAGGGTTTCCAACCCTAAACTTTTATTGTTTTGTTGCAGCTCATGAAGGGCGACGGTGGTGAAGTAGGTCACAGGGGAGACCGAAGGAGGTGAGCAAAGTGGAGTGGCAGACATGGCGGAGGCTATGTGGAGTTGTAGAGAGCAGGGTGTGGAGTGGTCGCGGGCGGCAGGCAAGGGAGACGGCAGCGGGATAGGCCGCGGTGAGTGGCAGAGCTGAGGGGTGTTTGGAGGCCGCGGAGGGCCTATGGTGGCTCGTGGAGGATGTATCACGGCGGGGGTGTGGGGAGGGGTGGAGCCCTCCCCACAACCCACTTCGTGGGGTGTGGGTGGGGCTCCGCCCCTCCCCACACCCTTCTCTTGTATATGTGTTTGGTGGGGGTTTAATCCCCACCATTCTTCAAATTAAAAAGCGACTGTGTACTCTTTAATTCCTGCGATCTCTATTGCTCATCACAAATGTTGTTTCAAATTTTTAATTAAATATATATATATAAACTTAGCACAATATCTTAATTTAATTATAATTAAATAATTATATATATATAACTATATACATTTTTTTTGTCATAAGATAATCACAATTGTGTATATTCCACAGATTCTCAGTTTAATTATATATATCAATAATTTAGTTATATATATATATATATTTATATATATGTCATAGGAGCTATACAATTTCATAATTTTCTTCTTTATTTCATTTACAAATTTAACAAATACTTGAATAAAACAGAAATAATTCTAGTTCCAAATTTACATTGTCAATGTAATTTCATCTTTACACATGTACTTTCCAAAGCAATGTAGAAAATAAAACACTAAGAATAGATACAGAATAACTATTAAATCCTTCACTTCAAAAATTCATTATAACAGTCAAGTAAAATCGTTTCTGATGAAATTCTATTGCACAACTAAATCAGATCTTATTTCTTTTCCAAAAGGCAAACTTACTTGTATTAAAACTTAATGAATGTATCTTTTCCACTAAACAATACATTGGATAAATCTTAACAACTTGGCATACATCCACAACTAAATTTTCACAATGTTATAAGTATATGTTTGCAAGAAAATAGACAAATCTACTCCTTGGATAAAATAACTTTCACTTCTTTCTGCTCATACAAGAGGTATAATGAAATAATAAAAATCACAATTAACAACATAATAAGGGAGGATTTTCTCTCCACTCCCAAAATAACAACTTCTACAACAAATTCAGAGAGAGATGATCTCTCCTCTAAAACTCTTACAGGATGAAACTTTAAGAGACCAAGCTCTCTTTACAGCAAGGAAAAAGGACATTTTCTCTAAACAAGATAAACTCCTCCAAATCTTTACTACATGCTTCAAGAGATACCTGCATAACAAACAAGGAAGAAAATACCAACCAACTAGCTCTTCTCCCTACCATAGACCCGCAAGAGGGTCACCCCTGAGCTAGGGAGATCATCCACATACCCAGGGTAGAATAGACCAGTACACTTCACAACATTGAATAACAACAATCAAAGCAAACAACATTCAAACTCCCATGGTTTTACACACAATACAAAGACTCAGCTTAGGTGAGTTCAAAGGGGGTAGGGAAGTAGACTCTCTCTACTCCAAGGTGTCATTCTTCTCAAATAATTATCATAGCTTATCTCATGGCCTCAAGCCAACAAAATTATTCTTTCTCATGGCCTCAAGCCATCCAAATAATAAAATTCATAGGGATATCCCAAATAGGCACTCTAGCCTTATAGCCCTCTAGGCTCAAAATTACCAACATGCCCTCAAGGCTTCCATATACTAAAATAAGAATACACCCGAGGAGGTTCACACCTTCCCTTCCCCATACAAGATGAGCATTGTCTTCCAACTGGAAGAAGCTCTTTCATACACCCAACACAAACCCAAAATAGCAAAAATAACACATAGACAACCATTGCAAATTCTACATTCATCAAACAAGAACAAAGCATACATAGATGAGTAAAGTGGTTCACTAACCTCTACAAGCCCAATTATGGAAGTATTTTGAAGAAGAGCTACACCCTTAGTCTCCTCCTCCAAGTTCTCCTTCTTTCCACAATAATCCAACCCCCTTACCCTCTCCATCTTCTCCTCTTAAAAACAAATTCTCTGCCTTATCCCTTATCCCCAAGTGGCATTAAAAAACTAAACCCACTCCTTCTCCATTATCCTAGTGGACTTAAAACAATTAACCCCACTCAAGAGGTTCCCCACTATAGCCCTTTTCCAACACATGTAGGAATAAAATATAATAAGAATAATAGAAATAAAAATGAAGTGGATGACACACCACCCTTTTTATGGGGGTCTCCCACCAAAAGAGAGGCACAAAGAGACAAGCACTCCATTATTAGTGGATTATGGAGTCCCTCCATGACTTGGAAGTGGGTCTAAGTGTGGATCCAATTATCCCATTATCCCCATGCTCCCAAATTCAACACTTAACTTCACCATGAAGTTGAAGTGACCATATGGAGGTTATCCCAAGGTTATCCTAGTCAAAAGGGTCCCTAGACCCTTGGGGTATAACCTAGGGTTGATTTTAACCTAGTTAGGACTCCCAGAGTCAAGTAAAAACACAAGAGGGTCAAAAAGAAATAAACTTAAACAAGATTCATAACATCTTTTACAACACATATCACAATACAAGTGAATCAGAGGGTAGACCTAATTCCCTTGACCCATGCAACATTACCACAATACAACATTACAACACTTCCACCATACACGGAGTTGATCTTAGTTCCTCGTGGAACTAGATCGGCTCACAAGGGATACAACATAGGGTGTGAAATAATCTCCTGTATTTGTGGTTTTGTTAGCAATACCTGCACACTCAAATTTGAAGTCAATAACACATAAAGATATCATAGCCGAAGCAATTTAAATACATGCATACCTAAACATTCTACCATATAAACATACTGAAATCACATTAAAGTTCCATTTCTAATATTATCCATTCATCATTCACTTAAAAGCAACATCTAACTATCATTGCACAATTGTTTTCTTAAAAATCAATTAGGTTTAATAATCAAGATTCCGGGATCAACAGTCCCCCAATCATAAAAGTAATAGCAAAAGTACTGTAAATAGTCTCATGAGCAGAAGTGAAAAAGGTAGGCCTCACAATGAAATAGAAATTAATAAGTATAATATGTATGATGCTGTAAATGTATAAACTGGTGAATGATGCATGCATGTGAATATTATTGTAAGACCAGTCATGTTCATTACTGGAATCCATGGCAGACATCAAGAGGAACAGGTCAGAGTCTGAATTTCTTAAGCCTATGTTTGCTCAACCTGAGGGAGTGCAATTCAAGTATGGTGTCATCAGAGATACTCATTAGGGAAACACAGATTTAGAAGCATGGTCATCCAAGATGCATGATGATAAAGATAGTATCCTACTAGACGCCATATTTACATCAGGAATGTGGTATGCGGCTGGATTTCCTTATTCCATGGAAACTCCAGAATTGATAATAGAATGTGCCAGAAATTACAACCCTCAGACGAGGCGGGTAGAAAAACATGGAAGGGTTTATGTAGATTTGTCAATAAAAGGGATTGCAGCTACTTTCAATATCCCAGTTGGAAAGAAAGTAGTCAGTATGGATCTGCACAAACTGGAGATTGAATATGAAAAAAATAAAAAGACTGCAAGAAAGAGGATATATCAATGGATATCTAAAAACAACACTTACACTGCATCTGCCAAATTGCCAGTGCATTTGTACAAATTTGATTTTGATGATGAATATCAGTATATGATTGCCCTGCTCAGCAGAGTGACAGGCCAGCATACTGTTGGAAGTTTCAAGGATTGGATGTATGGAATCATCATGATGTGTCTTTATACAGATAATAAGCCATTATGGGCTAAGATCATCAATGATGCTTTAGATGAACAAATGATGAACTTAGGAGGCCTGGAGTGTTCATTTTACATGACTTCCTATGTTGTATATTCATGTGCTTACAAGGGTACATTTGATGCACTTACCATAGTTGGAAAGATTGGTGGCAGTATTAATGATGCCCATATATGGGACCATTACCCTCAGTTGCAGAGAAAAGATTATCTCCTTGACTATAAATTGGTGAATGATGCATTCTCTATGCATCTGGTCAGAACAATAGAGGAGGATAGAACCAAAAGACTGAGCATGGAAGCTTAGGAAGTTATATAAAAACATGGTGCTTGGTTCATCCCGTTTGCCACATTTTCCTACATCAGAATAGAAGGTTTTGAAGGACAGCCATTAATGCTACCCAGGTACCCTATTGATGGGGTAGTCCTGATGGAGTTTTTAAGACAAATATTTACTATACTGGATGCATATAAAGCAAACAAGAAAATACCTCCAGTATTGTTTCTAGTAACTATAGGGTGGTACATATGCCCTAATTTAGATGAAATAAAGAAGGCCATAGGAGGTCTGAACCTGATGAACTTATAGCCATTTCCATTGGCCAGATCATATGATCCCTATGAAAGAATGCAAAAGATTATAGGCCAACCTATACATAAAAAGCACTTAGAGGATTTCTAGACTGACTGTGAGGATAAGGCTGAAGTCAGAAGAAGAAAATATTAGAGGCTCACCCTTAATTAGATTAAGACATTTGACTGCATGACAGTGCCTGCACAATTAAAGAAAGATGATGGCAAGACCATGTCTAATGAGTATGAAGATAAAAAGGTGTATAACGACACTATTAGGGTAAAATAGGATCAACAATGAATATGCAACAAACGACATCAAATACCCATAACTTAATAGAATAGTGAAACTAGGAAGATTAAGTAAAATGAAGCAATGAATAAAACAATGCAAACCTTCCTTGAATCGAAACTTCTATTGTTGCCTATCAAGATTGTCCTTGTTTGTATGAAGTAGGCCCTCAGAGAGTGCACTCCTTTTCTATTTTCAAGAATGTCGATGGTGAATGGCTGTGGTGATAAACGTGCAATGAAGAGGAGTTTCAAAGCTTTGGGTGATCTCAAGCAAATTGTATTGGGATGCCAAAGGCACGCTGGTGAATTTCTGCAGAGTAACAATATGAATAGCCTGGATGAATAGAATGGAGGAATAAGGTTCCATTTATAGACTTGAGAGAATGAAGATCAATGGTTTAGATGAAATGAGTATATCAATGGTTGAGAATGTTTGAGGAATGTGCAACAAATAGAAAGAGGACAAGTGTCCCACTTCCATCATGTAATAGGGTAGTTAACAAAATTGATTGAAGAGTTAACAGAAGAGACCAATCAGTTAAGTGAATTGATTGATCAGTTACCCGAATAGATTGAGGAGCAGACAAAATTGATTGATTAGTTAACAATTTTGATTGATGAGTTAACTAATTTTGATTAGAGAAGAAATAGGACATGTGGGTGAGGGAATATTAGCTAATTAAATATTTGAAATATTTAATTACATGTGCAACATGGTGAGGTGGAAAAGGTGAGGTGGATTGATGAGGTGGATTTATGAGGTGGATTTTAGGATAGAGGAATTTAGATTAATTAAATAATGTAGGATTATTTAATTATGTGAGACATTAGGAGAATTAGGGAGATTTAATTAAATAAATTGATTTTATTTAATTTAGACTTCAGAAGAAATAATTAAATATTTTGATATTTAATTAATTAAGAGGAATGTGAATCAAATAAATAAATTTGTTATTTATTTATTGATGGAAGAATTAGAAGGGAATAAATATTAAGAATATTTATTTAGACTGAATCGTGTCATTTTTCGGCATATACATTTTGCCCCTCTTTGATGCAATGCAGTTTACGGCGTTGCTTCAAAGAATAAAAAGTCTGATGGTGATACATGCCCCAATTTGCCCCTGGTATAGGTTATAACGATAGGATGCCCCCTCGGGAGATTGGATAGGAAGAAGGTAGAAGGGCGTGAGACGGACAATCGCATGAAGGCGAAGGGTTGAGGTTAGGTTTGGAAGAGAGCAAGATGCGTTTCAGAGAAATGAGAAGAAAACTAGAAGAAAAATGGGTGTGGGAAGTAGTCATAGTCACCACCTAGCCAAATTAGGGTTTTGCTAGCTATAAATAGGAGCTGGTTCCACAAGCCAATTCATTTGCACACTTGTCTTATCTGAATTTGTTTTGGAGAGCTTAGAGCAACTTTGGAGCAGCATGGCAGCTAGAGAGGCAGACATTCCACGCGAGGAGCATCGAGTCGAGCGCGTTCATCGATTCGGTCAGCCAGCAGAGGTAGGACCCTCGGTATGTATCCTAAAAAACTTCCCCTAGGGTCAATTTAGGTAGCAATAAATGCTAGGAGAAAGTATAGGTAAATAGATGCGCTGAAATGCAGAACGACGCATATGCTACACAAAATGGCGCATATGTCACTTTGCAGTGCATATGTGAAATGAAATGGCGCATTTGTTATAGCTACGCATGCATAGCTTTAGGCGGCGCATGCATTATTTGGCGGCACATACACATCATGTTGCGGTGCCTGCGTGAAAGCTGCGCATACATATAATAGGACGGCGCATATATTGATTTTTGTAGCACCTTTGCCAGAAGTGGCACATAGGACAAGAAATGGTGCTTTTGTGAAAAAATGGTGCATTTACCACCTGTTGTGGCACATATGCCATAGATAGGCAGATTACTTAGGAAATTAACCCGATTGGTGTCCTGCTTGACACATCAATCGATAAGCTATCTCCGAGATTGCAGGAATCTAGTCGAGAGATGTAGTTTTTTGTTTTGATCAATTTGAAATGCTAAGTTAGTTGATATAGTTCTATAGATATGTTGAGTATGGGATTTTTTAGCTTGAGGGTGATGCCTTGCTTTGCATGCTTGCAGGTGGAGATACGGGGTACGCTACAATCTAGGGAGCAGTTCCCTATGCCCTTTTTGCAGAGATATATGTTGACTGAGATAGATAGAGAGGCGCTTGGTGCTATGGGATTGGATTATGTATGCTTCATGCCTGAGGTTCAGGTGAACCGCAGATTGCTGACGGCTGCAGTGGAGAGATTCCACAGTGAGGATGGGACTTTCCACCTCCCTACTAGTGAGATGACCATCACCCTGGAGGATGTCTATCAGATTCTACACCTGCCTATTGATGGGGAGCTTATGGAGTATGACCCACAAAGAGGTGTGGGACTCGCCGAGTGCAGGCAAGTATTTGATGCCCTAGAGTTGGTAGGACAGGTCATCACGTGGCACAATATCTATGACTACTATGACTACTTCCCTGGGATTGTGGCAGGATTGATCGAAGGCGTTGTGTGCCCCGACAGGAGATCGCATGGATTCCCCATTGGATGGGATAGGATCATGGAGAGGATGGTGACAGAGGGCACCCGATATGCGTGGGGTGTTTGTGTACTGGCTCACTTGTATCACGACATGCACCAGGTAGTATACCACCAGAGCATGAGCCTTTCGGCCGGTGTGTCACTATTACAGTTTTGGCTATGGGAGTACATAGCAATCACAAGACCGATTTGTGTTTTTGCTAGACAGAGAGGGGAGCCATATAGCTATGGCTATGCAGGGGTGATTTCCCAGCATAGGCTAGGGAAGCTGGAGTATTGGAGACATGCCTTGGATGGGGTAGATGTGGTCGTCTAGCGACCATATCTAGACTGCGAGCTGTGGGATGATGAGGCAGATGAGTTACCTTACTGCTTTCAGACGAGATGGCTGATAGGATGGACCCGCCACATACTAGAGAGGTAGATTGTTGGCAAAGTACTGAGACAGTTCGGCAGGAGGCAGGACATGCCACAGGGGCAGGCTTACTGTGCACAGACACATGCAGAGAGGGTCAGATGGGGGTCGATGGCATCCTATGAGGAGGCCCTAGCAGAGTTTCAGCAGACACCTTATGTCAGCTGGGATATGAGGACGCAGATAGCAAATGTAGGGATGACATAGGATTACGAGGACTAGATTACTACACACCCCTTTCTAAGATATTCAGGGCTTGGGATGTTGGTGCCTCTCATAGATGAGGCAGACTCAGATGACGAGGGCCAGGTGGGCCAGAGGAGGAGGAGGGGGAGGAGAGGAGGACAAGGGGGTGGCTGAGATGGAGGAGATGATGGAGATGATGGAGATGACAAAGGTCGATCTAGATAGAGGAGGAGAGTTGAGCAGGTAGTGCCATCGCATGTTGCACAGCAGGTGCCACAATAGGCGCAGATGCCGCCACCCCAGCAGGGACCTCATCCACAGGAGCAGAGACAGGCAGAGGCAGCTCAGGGTCCAACACAGTTAGACGTGTAGGAGAGGGTGATAGCCACCCTGAGGGAGAGATTAGACAGCTGAGGGCATAGCTCAGGAGAGTTGACAGCCGGCAAGAGACAGATGCAGAGGTGATTGTGGGACTGGCCAGAGAGAGATATGGCAAATGCATAGATACGAGTCATCCGTGTAGAGCGGGATACCGCATTGGCAGCCCTGGGGACAGACGCAGCAACCAGTTTCTTGGTTGGGTAGGTGTAGCAGGCACAGGCACAGTTAGGCCAGTCATAGACACAGCTAGCACAGGTTCAGGGTGAGCTTGGTAGAGCACAGGCTTAGGCTCAGTATTATCAGGGGTTGTATCATGGTGCCATGCTGGCGAGCCAGAGGGCCTCTAGCTATAGGAGCTAGTCTATGGCCTCCCAGAGAGCAGGTCCATCGAGGTCAGGAGCTTCTGTGATGGGCCCACAGTAGTCAGGGGTTGGCAGAGGGGCAGACACTGCTGGCAGTGGTGGTCCACAGTAGTAGGGGTAGACTTGTATCACACTTGTATTTTTTTGAGACATGTATCATCATCCATTGGGATGTACTTTTGTATATGACTTTGATTCAGAGACAGATACTATGATATTATACATTTGGACTCATTTTTATGATATGTATGACGACGCAGCTATGTGACTTGCTCTATATGTTATGAGTTTATGATTCTTCTCTATTGTATGATGTGATGCACACACAGACTTAGATGTTTTATTTGATGCTATATGAGATGTTATCTGGATGCAACTTTTTGATATGATGCCATGTGATGTTTATATGATCTAATGCATTTTGAAATGATTTATTTGATGTGTTTGTAATGTATGTGAGTGTAAAATGATATCTATATGACTATGCAATTCTATGTGATGCTCTTAGCTATATTTTTTATTTTTGACACTATATGATGATGGGATATGGATGACCTAATGCACTGTATTATGTATGCAACTAATTTAATCATGTAAATGACTATCTCATATGATATGATATGCAACTATATGCTCTATTTTTGTGATGTCCAAATGTACGCTATCGACACAGAAATGACAGGATGATAGATAGAAGATCGATTGACAGAAGAATGACTCAATAGAAAGATTCACAAGCTTCGCTTTGTATTGTTACTTTGCCTTGTTTGTATCTTTTATTGCATGGGATATAGGTACATGAATGTGTAAATGGATGTATAATGGAGGGATTTTATGGATGCTTTGATTTTTTGACATCTTGACGGTGCAAGTATTTTGGAGTGTTGTATTTCATCATTGGGCAATTTTTTTTTGGTACTTTTTGCTGAAATATTGTAAGTTAACACAAGCTTCTAGGTATAATTGAACCGAGATGACCTGAGAATTTCTTACATGGATTTTGATTTAGCAAGTTAATACAAGCATCTAGTCAAAATTGAATCTAGATGACCTGAGTACTTCTTGCGTATCAACCAACAAGGATTGCCCCCGTTCATGTTAGACCTTTGATGTCCTCGATGATCTTTTGCCGATCATGTCGTTAGATGAGGCTTTTCATTACTAAAGTTTAATCCATAGACAACAAACAAAGAAAATAATCATGCCCCCATCATAGCATCTCTAGCTTTGGGCATCCTCGAGTAGCATAAGAAGGCATGATAGCAAAAATCAAGACTTTTTAATTTTTAACCTAACCAACACAAATCATTCTTGCATTTAGATGTGTTTGTTTCTTGCCATAATTTGAGTAAAATCATTTAGAAGACCTTAGGTGTTGTTCTGCTTTGCCTTGGATAGGTTAAGTGCCTTGTGTCAAAATTTCTGCTTTGGAGAGCGGTTCTGCTTGCACTTGCTTGTTTGGTGAGAAGGTTTCACTATCCTTATTGGTGAGACGAACCTTAAGGGACTGACCTAGTGTCTCAGGGGCTCATTGCTAAATGGCCTTGCCTACGTGACGACATAGAGGCAACATAGTTCGGGGTAAACCCTAATGGACCATGGATGGACTAGAAGAAAGATGACAAGAAAGATGACAAGGAATGGGACGGATGGGACCGTGGGAGCCTCGGGGGCGCATAGGAATATGGCCTTGCCTACATGACGATGCAGAGGCAACGTAGTTCATGGATTTTGGACCATGGAAAATTGACGAGAGACAATATGGTAGGCTTACGCGATGGATACGGTATGGGACAAAACCTTGGTTGACAAGGCCAACAAAGAGATAGAGTATCAAGCCACGATAGGTAATTGTCAAGAGTTTATTATGGGATAGATATGGGTCGAATGGGACACAAGGTGGAATGGACTCAAGGTGACTGGTTTCCCAAAGATGGATAAGGCGGTTATCACAAGTAATGCCTGTTTACCAGGTTTTCACCACTTGCTTTTATTTGCACGAAAGCTAGAAAGTATACATGATGCCTGTTTGCCAGGTTTTCATCATGATACCTATCCAATGGTGCCTGATTGCCAGGTTTTCACCAAAGGATAGTTTTTGTTGTACTTTTCTAATTTTTTTTATTTTTTTGTATTTTTCTGATGTTTTTGATTTTTTTTTGTATTTTATGCCCCCCTTACATTTGGGGTTCTCCCAGGTATAGAACCAACGAAGATGCATGCTGTTGATCGGGTCATCGAACAGATCACCCTTTGACGTTGCCAACTGATATGCCCCCAATCCGTATGCTGCTACAATTACATAAGGCCCAAGCCAGTTGGGTTTGAACTTGCCTTTCTTTTCTCTATCTTGTTGGTTGTGAGGATTCTCCTTAAGAACGAGATCTCCAACTTTGAAGATTCTTGGGCGAACTTTGTGGTTATAGCTTCTTGACATCATATGTTGATATACCTTGAGATGATCAAAGGCTTTCTATCACCTCTCTTCTAGCAACTCTAGTTCTTGCAACCTAGAGACTCTGTATTCTTCATCTGATATGAGACCTTTTAGTGACACCCTGAGAGATGGTAATTTGACCTCAATGGGGAGGATAGCTTCTGAACCATAGACAAGGGCGTAGGGTGTAGCACCTATGGGATTACGTATATTGGTTCTATAGGCCCACAGAGCAGGATTGAGTTGGATATGCCAATCACGGCTAGCATCGTTGACTGTCTTCTTGAGGAGTTTCAAGATGGTCTTGTTGGATGCTTCAGCTTGACCATTACCTTGGGGGTAGTATGGAGTGGAGAAACGGTGTTGGATTTTGAAACGTTCACAGAGTTCTTAGACATCTTGGTTTTTGAATGGTCTTCCGTTATCTGTGATAATGGATGAAGGAATTCTGTATCTGCAGATGAGGTAATTTAGGATGAATGAGGAGATTTGCTTACCTATGATGGTGGTGAGGGGAATGGCTTCAATCCACTTTGTAAAGTACTCAGTGGCAGTTATGATGAATTTGTGGCCGTTGGATGAGGGTGGATGGATCTTTCCCACAAGGTCAAGTCCCCATTGGCAGAAGGGCCAAGGTGTCATTAAAGGTCTCAATTCTTGAGCTGGTGCATGTATCAAGTTCCCATGTATTTGGCACTGCTTGCACTTCTTGACAAACTGATATGAATCCATTTCAATGTTCAGCCAGTAATAACCCAAATGAATGAGTTTCTTGGCTAAGGAAGGACTGGTAGAGTGTGTTCCGTAGATCCCTTCATGTACGTCTTACAAGGCGGTTATGGATTCTTCTCGTTCTAAACAACAGAGTAGAGTACCATTAAGACCACATCGGTATAGGGTATCGGCAATGATGGTATAGCGAGAGGTTTGACGTATAAAAGTTTGTCGTTGGTTAGAAGATAGGTCTGGTGGGAGGATGTTGTCCTTGAGGTAAGTGTAAATCTTACCGTACCAAGGTGAATTAGATCCAACTAGACGGCAGATGGAATGGGTCTCAAGAAGATCATAAGCTGGTTGTCAGATAGTTTCCACTAAGAACTCGTACTGTGACTGATTCTTAGGTATTTCCAGGAGAGAGGCAATGGTTGCCATGGCATCTGCCGCTTTGTTCTCGATCCTAGGTATCTGTTCAAAAGAGATGATCCCAAAGTGTTCCTTAAAGTCATCGACCATCCGCTTGTATGAGATAAGCTTCTCATCTTTGGTTTGGTAATCATCGTTGACTTGATTGATGATAAGTTGAGAATCACCGTAGACATGTAGCTCTTGGATCTTCCACTTAGTTGCCATCTTGAGACCAATTACTAACGCTTCATACTCTGCTATGTTATTGGTGCATGGGAATAACAAACGGTAAGAATTTGGAATTGTGTCACCATGAGGAGTCACAAACAAGATTCTTGCTCCCAATCCATGATTTATGTAGGACCCATCGAAGTAGAGTTTCTAGGAATATGTTGATATGTTGAACAGGGATTCATCTGGAAACTCAAATTGCATCAGTGTGGTGTCCTGTAATGGTGCATCTTCCAGTTGATCCACAATGATCTGTCCCTTGATAGCTTTTCTGTCTACATACTCAATGCCATATTCGCTTAAGAGCATTACCCATTTAGCTAGGCGACCCGTGAGAGATGCTTTGCTTAGTAGGTACTTCAGTGGATCTATTTTTGCAATGAGTTTAACTAGATGTGCAAGCATATAATGTCAAAGTTTTTGTGAAGCATAAACTACCGCAAGACATGATCTTTCTATCTGTGAGTATTGTAATTCATAGCCCACCAATGTTCGGCTGATGTAGTAGACAGATCTTTCTTTATTCTCATAATCTTGTTGTGCCAGAAGAGCCCCAAGAGCTATGGGTGTAGCAAATATGTAGAGTATTAGTGGTTTCCCTTGAATAGGAGGCATGAGAATGGGTGGATTCATAAGATATTCTTTTAGCTTGTTGAATGCCTCTTCACACCTTTCATCCCATCTGAATGGAATGTTCTTGTGCAGGAGATGACTGAATGGTTGGCACTTGTCTGCTAGCTGGGATATGAATTTGCGGATTGCTTGTAGCTTGCCCTGTAGCGATCTAAGTTGAGTAAGAGTTTTAGGTGGTGGCATGTCCATAATAGCCTTGACCTTGGCGGGGTCCACCTCTATTCCATTTTGTCGACACGATGAAGCCTAGTAGCTTGCCTGTAGTGACTCCGAACACACATTTCTTTGGGTTCAACTTGACTTTGAATTGGTCTAATCTCTGAAAGACTTTCTCTAACACATTCAAGTGTGATTCTCTCATGAGCGACTTTGCTAGGATATCATCGACATAGTCCTCCATTGTTACATGCATCATATCATGGAATATAGTCATCATAGCATGTTGATATGTGGCTCCTGCATTTTTTAGCCCGAATGGCATGACATTCCAGCAAAAAGTGCCCCATGGACAAGTAAAAGTTGTCTTGTGTTGGTCTTCTGGTGCTATTCAGATCTGATTATATCCTGAGAAACCATCCATGAGAGATAACATGGTGTGCCCTGCTGTTAAGTCAACTATGATATCGATATTTGGCAACAGAAAATCATCCTTGCGGCAAGCTTTGTTTAGATCTCTAAAATCATTGCATAGTCTGACTCAGCCATCAGGTTTGGACATTGGTACAATGTTGGATATCCACTCCGAGTAGTCTATAGCTCTGATGAACCCTACATCCAGTAATTTCTTGAGTTCTTTTTTGACCAATAGCGCTATGTGTGGATGCATCTTTCTAAGCTTCTGCTTCACTAGTTTTACTCCTGGGTCTAATGGAAGATGGTGTAGAATCAAGTTCGGGTCTAGACTTGGCATGTCTACATATGACCAAGTGAAGCTGGCCCTCTTTTTCTTGAAGAATGGTACAAACCTAGTCTTTTCTGGTGGAGTAAGAGATTTAGCAAAGTGAATGATCTTAGGCTGATCCTCTGTACCAATATTAATAGGCTTTGTCAGTTCCACAACAATTTGGGATTTCTCCTGGTGCATGTTTGTGGGGAGAGTGTGAAGCTTTCCATTGTCAGGTGCCACAGTTGAGTTTTCACCTTCGGATGCATCCTTTCTTTTTACTGTTTTGGGATCTCACACTGCCGCAAAATGGTTTTCACTGTCAGATCCAATTTTTATCTTGATATTTTTGTGACTGGAAGGCTTGGCACCCTCTCCAAAGTAAGCCACAGTATTAAGTTCAATATCGAAACTAGCTTTATGATCTCCTTTGGGTAGGTGGTCTCTAAGTTCCATATAGTCAATGTAAGCATCATCATTTTGGAACATATCTAGTTGGGGAGTTCCTGGCAAATCCCAGTCAATAAGCTCAAGATGTACAAGAGGGAGGGAGTCGGAGGATAGACCTGATTCATTGATAGTGTGAATGGATACACTAGGAGTATAGGTAGGGGTGGTGTTCGGGATGGTACTTTCCTCCACGTTGTTTATTACAATGGAACTCGGACCTTCCTTAAAAGCCATAATCTCAGAGATGGGTGAATCAGATTCTAGTGGTCTATTCAGTAGCGTTTGTCCCTCATGGTAGGGGCTAAAAGTTTGGATGGTATCAACCTCCTTGTTGTCATAGGAATGCTTTATTAGCTATTCCCACTCATATTCATTAGAGTCTGTGTCGCTATCCTCTTGAAGTGTATGGGTCATTTCCACAAGACAAGCATTTTCTTTAGCTTTGCCCTTGCCTTTGTATCCTAGACCATTTGTATTTCTAGCTAATGAGGATGAAGCAGGTTGAATAGGCTCTATGATTCCTTCTTTTCTGAGGCCGATGGGGCCTTGTTCTTCCTAGCCCATTCTGTGTAGGATGGTTTCACCTTGACCATAGAGTTATGTTGGGAGCCTAGGCGGTTCTTGTGATGTGCTCTCTTCTTCAGTATAAAGCCACTGTAGGATATCTCTTTCCTCTGATTCATCAGATAAGGTCCCCCATTTTACAAAGGGAGTTGCGGGAGCTATAGGAGGAGCAGTTGGCTTTGGAAAATGTTTGGGTTGGCCAAAAGATTGAGGAGAGAAAGGCATCTTGGCTAGATTGAGGCTGTGCTCTATGGAGTATTCTCCCACTCCGCTTTCTTTTATGGTAATTTTCTGCTCTTTGGGCCTTGAGGAGGAGGCTTCGGCGGTATGATCATGCTATGGGACAGGGGATATAGAGGCTATGTTATTTAGTATGATGTAATCAAGTTTGGCAAGGAAGGGGTTGCAGTGCTGAAAGGGGTCAGGGTCACCTTGGATGGTGACTTGCTTGCCATTGTGCGGGAATTTTATGCATTGGTGATAGGTCGAGGGTACTGCTTTCATGGCATGAATCCATGGTCTCCCTAGAAGAATATTATAAGCGAGTTCCCTATCAAGGACTTAGCACACAACATCTTTTATTACTGGTCCCACTTGTATGGGTAGGACTACTATTCCCTTTGTAGTTCTCTCTTCTTCATCATATGCTTTGATGGTAATCGTCTTCCTTGGATCAACTGCCTATTCGGAGAACCCCAATGCAAGGACTAGCTTTAATGTGCAAATATTTAAATCAGCCCCCCATCAATGAGAACCCTCTTGATGTGGTGCTTGTGGATGAAGGTGACAATATGTAGAGGGGTGTTATGAGGTTGAGACATAGAGAGGTCATCTTTCTCGATAAATGAAATGGAGCTTGAGGAGGTCAGATTGCCTACCATGGCCTAAAACTTCTCTTGGGCCAAGTTAGTGGGGACAATGGTTTCCACTAAGGCTTTTTCGAGGATCTCTTTATGGGAAGGGGATAGACACAACAACTCCAAAATAGAAATGTGGGCTAGAGTTTTTTGTAATTGGTCTATGACATTATACTTGTAGAAGTTGGATTGAGAAGGTGACGACCTTGGAGGGGCGGTATTGAGCATGACTTTACCACTGCGGGTAATGATACTACAACCAGTTCTGTTAGGTCCTGATTGTTGGTTGGGCATGATGACATTGATTTGCGGGACATGATCAGAAATACAATTTATGGTATAGTCAAATGGCACACTTGCATAGTTGGCATTACCATTCCCATATTTTGATTTGGCCTGTTGCGATTGTTGTTGTTGTTGTCGTTGTTGGTATTGCTGTTGTATGGCCTATTGTTGTTATTGTTGTTGGTATTTCCATTGTTGTTATTGTTGTTGTATGGCCTGTTGTGATTTAGAAATGGATCCCTGTAAGCCACAAGTGTCTCATTAGAGGTATGATGTTGGGTTCCTCCTTGATTTTGATCAAGCACATCTTGGATAACATGTTTGAGACAAATACAATTGTTGGTTGTGTGCCCTCTTCCTCTATGATATTCACAATAGTCTGTATCCTTCCAATAGGGAGGTTTGACTATAGGCTCATAATCACTTGTTGGCGATAGAGAAATTTCATTGTTAGCCAACAACTTCCTTAATGCGGATTCTTGAGACTCACCCAGTGGTGTGAAATTTTGCCTTGGATTTGAACTGAACCATGGTCTTAGTTCTCGAGAGAATGGTTTGTTAGGTGCAACATTGTTTGCTTCTCCTTTGAGACTGAATATGGGTTGTTGCTTGGGAGCTGCCACCTTGGCATCCACTACCCCATCGTTGACAACATTCTTATTCTTGGTCCAAAACTTTGATTTGTCCATCGTGTAGTTGGAGGCAGGTGTGTCCTTGTATAGCTTGATTGCCCCCTTGGTGATCATAGCTTTTTCGATGAACAATCCCATTTCAATGACTTTTGAGAATGATGTAGGGCATTGTATTTGTATTTGATAGCTAAGATCGGTATTGAGGTTATGGACAAACATTTCCAATAGCTGCTTCTTAGGTATATCGTAAGAACACTTACTTGCTAGTTGTCTCCATCATTGTAGGAAGGTGGCGAATGACTTACCACTCTTTTGTTTGGTGTTGCACAGATCTAGCATAGATACTTCGTGTTCAATATTGTAAGAAAAGTGCGTGATAAATTTGTTGACTAGTTCATCAAAAATTCTGATGCTCGATGGAAGCCGTGAGAACCACTCCATAGCTTGGCTACCTAGAGACCTAGGGGATAGTCTCATTAAGTATGTCTCATTGTGAACTACTTCCAAATATGCTGCATTGAATTCCCTTATATGGTCTCTAGGGTCCCCTTTCCCTTTGTACTTCTCAAACTTAGGAACTTTGAATCGATAGGGGAATGGTTTCATGATCAAACTTTTGTCAAAGGGGTTATGGTGCAATATCTTCCAAGGAGTAGTTTTTGATGTTTGTACCCGTCTTGAGGTCCGACATTTGTTGTGTTAGACTCTCGAGTTGTTTCCTCATGTCTTCCATAGGAGTATTTTGATCCATGGTTCGTTTTCCTTTATCATTTACGTTTGGGTCTATGTCATTCTTTTCCTTTTCGTGATCATTTGCCATGTTTTCCATAATTGAGTTTACATCAAAATTCGCGGGTAGTTTAATTCCAAGACTAGAAAGATGGTAGAAATACTTATGAGGGTCTTCATGGAGCACCTTCTCTATTAGGCGTTGGAATTTCTGATTTTGGATGTTTTCTTGATAATCTTCATAAGAGATTTCCTCGTCACTATCATGAGGTGTGACGATGTGGTTGGATGAGCCGGCCATTTCAAGTTACTTTTTGTGTTGAGATCTAGTAAGAACCATGCAAGGTGACGTGGGATGAAGTGGATTGGGACTAGAAATTTTGGCAAGGTGCCGACGGAGACTGTTGTGGATAGGATACCTAGGATAAGATTTGGGAAAAAAACTTTCTTGCTCAATGATTTCAAATAAGATGGCTGGTACAAGATGGTAGCCACTAGTAAGGGTACTCGATACCAGTCTTACTATGTAGGGACTAGTCGTGTAACAAACCACTAGCAAAGTTCTATGACCTACTAGGTTTACTTGAATTCACAATGATACGAAGAAGGGACCTACGCTGATTTGATATGGAATATTCTGACTTTGGGACTAGAAAGACCTGATAGAAGGTGGATGGGACGATTGCTGAAAGAGAGACTTTTTGGATGAAATGGATGAAAACTGACTACAAGGTAGAACCTAATCTCTGATCTTGGAGGTAAGTTGAAGTGGGTACTCAGAACTAGTAAAATTTTTCGCTTGAAAATTGTGCAAGTGCTCACTATTGTGTATGTGCAGAAATAGATGCACGGTAGAAATTGACAAATGCGCAACAAGTCAGAATATATGCGCCGGACTGGTGAAAGATGTATGCGCAGCAACAGACAACAAAAGTGCAAGAAGTCTAAACAAATGTGCTGCAAGTCGGCACAAATGCGCAGGAACAGAGGACGGATGCGTCGCTTTGGGTTTCTTTAGTGTTTTTGCAATTTTGGGGAATTTTTTTCTATGTTTTTGGTACTTCGGTTGCGAAAAAAGGTCTTCTTGATTTGATTTTCTGATTTAATGGAAAGAAAAACACAGCAAACACAAATAATTTTTATGATTTGCTAACCTTTTTAGTGATTTTTCTGACTCTTTTTTGGACTAAAAGGAACAAAAGCAAGTACAAAAATCTTAGGCTAGAAATGGATTACAAGGGTTTTTTGGCCATTAGAACAAGAGGTGTTTAATGTAGGAAACCGTTCAAGTGGTTACACATGTGGCGGCACTACTCTCCATTATGGAGTCTCCCAGCCTCAAAGGGTTGCGCCTTAGAGGGTTTTGGGGGAGGTTGGCCGTCGGTGTAACATAGCAGCACTTGTTGCACAAGGTTTTCACCTCAAGCACATTTATTTTAAGTGGATTGGTAGGGCTTGGCGTCTAGCCTGTTTCCACTCAGGGTCGTTCCCACTTGGATAGGCATGCATCCAAGGGTAGGCCCCTCTAAAGGTTAAACAGATGGAATAACAAGTCTGGCATTTTGGTCACCCAGTAAAGGGGAGAGCATAGGCCTGTTGTTATTCGATAAGCACGGAAGACACTGATTAATCCAACCTAGTTAAAAGTAGAAAAACTAAATGGGCTAATCTACTTGGGCAAGCATTAAACTTTGAAGTGATTTAGCAAGATAGTAATGGTTCAGTATTTAACCCAGAAAGTAATGATGAGTTCAATTTTAATCCCCATAGCACGAATAGTTAACTTTGAAATGTTGGTCAATCGAGATAGCAGTGGTTCAGTTTTAACCTAGAAAGCAATGATGAGTTCAGTTTTAATCCACGTAGTTCAAATTGTTAACTTTGAAATGTTGGTCAATCAAGATAGCAATGGTTCAGTTTTATACCAGATAGAAATAACTTTGAAAAGATAATAATGTTGCAATGCAAGATAGCAATGATCCAGTTACTTCTTTCCTAATTAAAAACTATGTGAGAGTTTGCATGAGTATCTGTTTTACTATCTCTTTAGAAAGAAAAGTGTGAGCTATCAAAATGCAACTATATGAAATTAAACCTGAATCTATTCTGTAAAACAACTCTAGAGAATACCTGCAAAGATGTCAGCGTTAGCAAAATCTTCTTAGAAAAACCCTAAAATCATTGCCTACTATAGAAGTGCCACTTTAGTGACTAAATGCGTAGATATAGTCAACAGAAGTGCAGTAAAAACAAATGCACCATAATAGTAATTAAAAGCGTAGTAAGAAAGAACAGATGTGCAGGAATAACATATGCACAGGAATAGAGTTTAAAAGCACCGTAAGACAGAATAGATGCAGAGGAACAGAGTTTAAAAGCGTCGTAAGAAAGAACAAATGCGCAGAAATAACATATGCACAGCGGAAATAGGCATATGCGCCAGAACAATGTTTAAAAGCATCGTAAGATTACAAGCATCGGAACAGAGGACAGAAGCGCCATGGAATTATTCAAATGCACCGGATTTGCCTATGCGATGCTTGTACGGAACTTGTCTTCAAAAAAGATTAGATTTTGATGAGATAAAGGGGCAAGGCCCCACGGTGGGTGCCAAAAATGTTAGGGTAAAATAGGATCAACAATGAATATGCAACAAATGACATCAAATACTCATAGCTCAATAGAATAGTGAAACTAAGAAGATTGACTAAAATGAAGCAATGAATAAAACAATGCAAACTTTCCTTGAATCTAAACTTCTATTGTTGCATATCAAGATCGTCCTTGTTTGTATGAAGTAGGCCCTCAGAGAGTGCACTCCTTTGCTATTTTCAAGAATGTCAATGGTGAATGGCTGTGGTGATAAATGTGCAATGAAGAGGAGTTTCAAAGCTTTGGGTGATCTCAAGCAAATTGTATTGGGGTGCCAAAGGCGCATTGGTGAATTTCTGTAGAGTAACAATACGAATAGCCTAGATGAATAGGATGGAGGAATAAGGTTCCATTTATAGACTTGAGAGAATGAAGATCAATGGTTGAGACAAAATGAGCAGATCAATGGTTGAGAATGTTTGAGGTGCAACAAATAGAAAGAGGACAAGTGTCCCACTTCTATCATGTAACAGGGTAGTTAACAAAATTGACTGAAGAGTTAACAGAATAGACCAATCAGTTAAGTGAATTGCTTGATCAGTTACCCGAATAGATTGAGGAGCAGACAGAATTGATTGATTAGTTAACAATTTTGATTGATGAGTTAACTAATTTTGATTAGAGAAGAAATAGGACATGTGGGTCAGGGAATATTAGCTAATTAAATATTTGAAATATTTAATTACATGTGCAACATGGTGAGGTGGAAAAGGTGAGGTGGATTGATGAGGTGGATTGATGAGGTGGATTTTAGGATAGAGGAATTTGGATTAATTAAATAATGTAGGATTATTTAAGTATGTGAGACATTAGAAGAATTAGGGAGATTTAATTAAATAAATTGATTTTATTTAATTTAGACTTTAGAAGAAATAATTAAATATTTTGATATTTAATTAATTAAGAGGAATGTGAATCAAATAAATAAATTTGTTTATTTATTTATTTATTGATGGAAGAATTAGAAGGGAATAAATATTAAGAATATTTATTTAGACTGAATCGTGTCATTTTTCAGCGTATACAAACACTATTTCAGCCCCTGACCTAACACAACCTGAAGACATTTCATTAGATCAGCTTATAGGTGGGGGGCTGCAGTTGACCCAATCATGGGTAAATGAACAAATCAATACACTGAAGAAGAAGGGTGTGATAGTCATAGTAGATAACAAGAGGAAAAGGTAGGAGATTTCAGATGAAGAATATGATGACTTTCTTGTTGAGAAGAGAAAATCTAATGGAGAAAGGTTGCCACCTCAGAAACAAAGCAAAAGACCCCCTAGAGGAAAGAAGACTGATAGTGAACCTAAGGGGGTGACAATTGAAAGAATTGATATACCAGCTGAATGTGCATCTGCATCAGGACAGGCATCAGCCTCATCTGCACAGCCTTTGGTAGATGAACCAAGAACAAAAAGAATCTTAAGGCTAGCTGTGGAGATTGCAAGAGTACAATATGAAGGCCAAACCTCACAGCAGAAGATGGAAAAGGATATTGTTCTTGAGGAGGAGCCAGTGAATAAAAAACCTGAAGGAGATGACCCCATGATGGTCACAAGAAAGAGGAAGGCACCCCTGGTGGCATCAACACCTAAAAAATAGAGAACATCTATGAAGGGTGAGATAAGACATGACCCTGTAATATTAAGGGGAGTTGGTAGTGAAGTGTTCAGAAAAGATTTACAACATGATGTGCCACTTCCTACCATCATCCAGTTTAAGACTGAGAAGGCTGAAGAGCAAGCAAAAGAAGCCACTAGAGCAGGCCAAGGTGGTCCTTTCTCACTAGAGGAGACTGTGGACCTATCAGATGATGAGGTGGTACAAAACGTAGCTTCTTAGTAGATGGAGACCCTTGCTTCTAACACTCGCATGACCCCACATGGAAGCCCATCAGCACAGATGGCGGTATTAGAAGAGTTGAAGAAAATAGAGCAAGAGAAAGAAGGTAGCCCAGAGGGGGCAGCCCAACAAATTAGGCTTGATAATTTAGTTGATCAAGTAACTAGCCCTGCAGTGATAGATCTAACATACAGGGAGGATGTAAGTCCTAAACATCAAGCAGGTGCACCTGATAAAATAGAAAATATTGAGGAAGTCAAGATGATAGAAGTGGAGAGCCATACTCCAAATATGGGTCAGTAGCAACAAGAAATACCAGCTGAACCCAAAATAGTAGAAGTCCAACAAAAGGGCAGGAATGATAAAGACACATTAGGTGATGATGCCCCCCAGACTCAAGAAACCTTAGGTGATAAAGAGACATCAGGTCATGATGACCTTAAGACCCAGGAGGTAGATATATCAGGTGTGGAGCAGAATGTGATCCAAGATCAGGTTGATGCACCTAGTACAAACACAATGATATCCACGGATACAAATATACCTCAGGATGAGGAAATTCCCAAAGTGGATGAAACACAAAAGGAGGTGGTGCAGGATCAGGTCCAAAACTAGCATGTAGATACACCACAAGATCCTCCCCCGCAAGAGGAAGTTCCTCAAGAAGAAGAAATACAACAGGATCCCCCTCAGGATGAATATCATGAGGAAGAGATAAGTAAATCATCCTCTCCATCGAGAACCGAGACGAATGCTGGAGATCAGGGTGGACATGATGATGATAATAAACATCAAGGATCTGGAGACCAAGTACCTCAATGGCTTGAGAAAGAAATGGGTATGGAATTAGGTTTTGAGATTCAAGAATTTGATGTTTCAACATTGTTTTCTAAAACCATCATGAAGCCTACGAGGAAAGTCAGATTAACATCTACAATTAGGAGAGATCCTGCTACAGGCAGAAGGACCACCCAGGTAGCACTTCCCATTATTGAGAAAGAGGAAGGCAAAATCACCCTAGAAGAATTCCAGATCACCACAGTTGACTTGGGGTTTGCCAATGAAGACCAAGAGGGTCAGGAAGGGAAGGATATAATTGATTCTTTAACCCAAAGGGTGAAGAAGGAGAAAGAGAAGAATAGGCAGCATAAGGAGCACATTGCCCAGCTGCATTCATACATAAAAGGGTTGATTAACCCTGACAATACATCATCAGATTAGGCAGTCCCATTGACTACAATTTCTCAAGAGGAGGTTAATAAATTAGACCTTATGAAGCATGAGTTAGTGATCATGGGGAAATGGATGCTATCATCACTCACGAGAGCTGAGGAAGTAGTGAGCGCCTCTTTGCAGAGGTGGAATTCTTTGAGTATCCCAAGGAAGAAGGTTGATAAAATATAGAATGAGGCCGGAAGAAGGTCATTCCAGTTAGAGAAAGCCTTGAGTGCTCTGAGTGAAATAAAGAGGATTAATCCTCAGATCCGTATAAATCATCAGGTGTTGAATAATAACACTGCCATGCTAGTGGATATTTGGTATAGAGACATCAGGTTTGAATGTGATGTATTGAAGAAGTGCAGTAGTAAGTTAAGAGATATCAGTGTGAAACTGCACAACATGATGTCCTATGAAGCAAAAGTAGAGGGGAAAATTGAAAATCAAGACATGGACTTTGCCATAAAAGTTCTGCATGATAACTTCTAGTTGATGGCTGATGATCCTCTCACCCACCTGACGGAAGAAGCAATGAATAAGATCATGAGGATCAAAGTCAGGGTGGAGAACTATAATGAAACATTGAGCAATAGGAAGGGTAAATTGGAGACCCTCAGAGATAAATTTCAAGCCCACAAGCACGCCATAAGTAAAGCCAAAACTCAGGATGGTGGGGAAATTGATAAGATAGTAGAAGCATATGAAAATATCAGGATGATAATGCTGGTCCATATACAAGGTGACATTCATTTGGGTGATGAAGACACATAAAGTGATGATCATGATGATGAAGAAGAAGAACCTGAGGAGTAAATGAAGATGCGCCACAAGGGAAACATATGCATCAGGTACTTAGAAGAAAATAAGTTACCTAGATGGTTGCTAGTTGGCAACCTGTGCCACGAGAGTTAATTGACCAAGTCAAAAGGGAATATCTACCATTGATCTTAGATTGATAAATCTTGACCGCAGGTCATTTGTAACTGCGCCCTCACCTTATTCTATAAAAGGTGTAGGGATGCCTTATTTTGAACATTCAGAAGCTTAATTGAAATTTGATTGTTGAAATATCAGGGCCTATTTCAAAGTTATTGTAAACATACATGTTTTTGCATACTTAATGAAAGAGAAGACCATTTTGATTACAAATCATCGTAAATCTTGAGTAGTTTGTGTTTGAATTCTTGATATATGCTTTGATTTGCTGCGTCCCTTGGAGTGCTCATCAGTCTGCATGTATTGTCTTCATTCATTATCCTTTGAAGTTTGCATCATATGTATCTAGCTGTGGAACATCCTGGTGAAAATATGGTTTGATTTCTTCTCCTCATGACTGTATCAAGTGTGTATGTGGCTCAATAGCTGAAGATTCATCATAATTTGAAGTATTCTTTTTCAATTTCTTTTAATTTCATAAATTCACCATCACAATTGCAAATAACAGACAATCTAAAGCAAGTAACATGAAATATGCTAATATCTCGTAGAAAATTGAAAATACATAGCATATTTAGAGTTAAAGCATGTTCAATTGATAAATATCATGTAAAGATCCAAGTGCAGACACATTATTTGAAGAAATATAATGTGTAGAGTGACCTTTCTGTGTAGCATCTTTACAGGAAACAAAATCTGATCAATCAACGTAAGGCCCCTTGAATGGAAAATAGCAACACACATCAACCACTGAGTAACGTCAGTAGATTATGAACTAATCCACAGAGACTTGGGATCATGAATTCTTTGAATTCATCGTATCTTTCAAGATGAGTAAAGGTTGATGTGTAACTTTTATTCTATGTTTGCTTATGACTAACATCATGATCAACAAACATCTAGTGGTGTAAGGGCAATCTTGTATCACCTAAAAAAAAAAAGATGTGTTTCAAAATTGTTGATGTTCTTTCCATTTCTTTTCAAAATTTGTGGTTCTGGTTCCATAATCGCTTGAAGAAATGATGTAGAACTTTCAGTTTTTCTAAACTGCTAAAAATAGCAACCTACTATTTTTAGAAAGTTTGCATTTGGGCACGGAATGAAGTGAAAATTTACAGGAAGCTTCATAACTAAAAAATAAGACCTTTGGTGAAGGAATCACGCAAAGATCATTTGCGAGATGAAAGATATTATAGTTTCCGTTTCCTAAAAAACACATGAAAATTATTCAAACTCAGGTTTAAGGCACTGAACGGCCCCGTACAGGCCTGAAAATGGCTAGAACTAGAAAAGCAAGTTCTTAATACATAGAGCACTCCACGAGCTTTCTGACGCATAAAACGGTTCGTCAATCAAACACACAGATCAAAAGTTATGGCTCCTGGAAGTTGACCTATTTTTGGAGGGAGAAGCAAATTTTGAAATTAGGTTGTTGGCCACCAAAAAGGCTATTAATAACCATTTTTGGGAACCCTGGGCAGTAGTAGAGTTAAGAGGGGGAAGTGTAGAGTCAAGAATAGGCAGGAAAACAGAAACCATAGTAGATTTGGGGTCACAGATGACAGATGATTCCAGAGTCTTATGGGAGGAAGCTGTAATGTGTTGCAACCTGTGGAGGGTTGATTCCTTTAATTGTATCTGAGCTTTTGTATTGTAATAAGTTGTCCAAATCAATAAAGAAATTTCTATTTTCTATGTGCAATTTCTGTTGTTGTGTGTTTTATGATTTACCCCCTTCATCAAGTGGTATCAGAACCAAGTTCCTGAGTGTGTAGATAGATCACTGACCGTGAGGTAGTTTGCACCAGGACCTGAGGTTGTGGGTTTGTTGCAGAGATCAAGATGCCTCCACGAAGAAATTGTATAGGGAGGAATGCTTTGATGGAAGAGGGTTTTAGAGCCCTACAAAGGCAAATCGATGCATTGCAAGAGGAGCTATGAAGAGGGTTTGAACTGAGAACAAGAGAAGAAAGCGAAGATGAAGCTGAAGAAGAGCTATTTGAGGAAGAACAAGAAGCTACAAGAGATCTTGCAGAAGTTAGGTTGTTGAGGGCCATTTCGAAGATCGGAAAGAGGCCCAAGATCGAAGTTTTCACATATTCTGGAGATTTGAATTCAGAATAGCTCATTGATTGGATCAATGACATGGATGAGTATTTCAAGTATGAAGATGTGGAGGACCCAGATTGGGTCAAGTTTGCAAAAACAAAGTTGAAGGGCCACGCTAGTATTTGGTGGAAGGAGGTCTAATTAGAGAGGAACAGAAGAGGAAAAGGAAAGATCACTAGATGGGATCAGATGGTGGAGAAACTGAAGAAGTAGTTTATTCCTATGGACTATGAGATGGAGTTGTTGAAGAAGCTGCAAGGACTGAAGCAAGGTAACAAGTCTGTTAAGGAGTATACAGAAGAGTTTTATAAAATTACTATAAGGACAGGCCATGCAGAGCCCAACAAGGAGAAGGTAGACCGTTACATTAATGGGTTAAGGCCAAGTATTCAGGAGGAGCTGAGCCTGGTCAGAATGACCACTATAGAAGATGCATCCTAGTTTTCCCTGAAGGTGGAAGAGAAGCTAAATAAAAGATTTGACAACAAGCAAAGGGGAAGAGATCAAGGCAGAAGGACTAGTGGAAGACCCTATGGGGGTCGAAATGAAGATTCAAAAAAAACTGAAGAAACCAGTACCAGTCGAAATCAGAGAGGAGATAATACCTACTGTCCTTGTGACCAGAACAATGGTGAACAAAGAGGAAGAGGAAGAGGTAGACCTTGGCAAGGAGGTTTCAGAGGAACCTATTTCCAATGTGGAGAAGAAGGACATCAAGCATATGAGTGTCCACAACATCAAGGAAGGACAAATATAAGACCTAAAGGTAATGCAAGAGTTGCACATGTAGATGAAGATGCACAGTCTGAGCGTTCTGAAGATGCTGAAAGGGGAGAAACCCTAGTTTTTAGAAGAACTTTGTTAAATGAGGAAAAATAACCTAATCAAAGGAATAATTTATTCCACACAAGGTGCAAATGTGAAGGTAAGTGTTGTGATATTATTATTGATAGTGGGAGCACTGATAATCTTATTTCAGAGGAGATGGTTGACAAGTTGAAGTTGACAAGAAGAAAGCATCCACATCCATATCGGATTGTATGGTTGCAGAAGGACCATAGAGCTTTTGTCAATGAGCAGTGTTTAGTGAAGTTCAAGATTGGTGACTACCATGATGAGGTACTGTGTGACATCATACAGATGGATGCATGTCATATGTTATTGGGGAGGCTGTGGAAGTATGATAGGAGCACCGTCCATGATGGCCGTGCAAACACATACTCCCTAACAAAGGATGGAGTTTGTCATAAGTTGAAGCCCTTAAAGGAGGTGGAATAAAAGGTATGTAGTATTGCCAGAATTTGCTTGGTAGATGGTAGAAAATTTTTAGAGGGTATGAAGCATGAGCATCATTGTTTTGCATTGATTCCTAAGATTAGTCAAGAGAAATGTGAAGATGTACCAGCAAAAGTTTTAGATATGTTGGAAGAATTTCAAGACATTATCTCTGATAATGCACCAGAGGGTTTAGCACCAGTGAGGAAGATAAGTCATCAAATGGATTTGATACCAGGAGCCAGTTTTCTGAATAAGGCAGCCCATAGAATGACTCTAGCAGAGAGTGAAGAGTTGAACAAACAAGTTCGAGAGTTGTTGAGGAAGGGATTGATAAGAGAGAGCCTAAGTCCATGTGTGGTACCTGCAGTACTAGCACCAAAGAAAGATGGAGAGTGGAGAATGTGTATAGACTCTCGAGCCATCAATAAGATCACAATCAAGTATAGATTTCTACTGCCCAGAATGGATGACATAATGGACTGTTTGAGTGGAGCCAAGTACTTCACGAAGATTGACCTAAAAAGTGGGTATCACCAGATCCGTATCAGAGAAGGAGATGAGTGGAAGATAGCCTTCAAGACAAAGGAAGGTTTGTATGAGTGGTTAGTCATGCCATTTGGGCTAACCAATGCACCGAGCACATTCATGCGACTCATAAACGAGGTACTGAAAGAATTTTTGGGAAGTTTTGTTATTGTTTATTTAGATGATATTTTGATTTTTAGTAAGACTTGGGATGAGCATCTGATGCATATTAGAAGAGTTTTAGAGAAGCTGAGGGAGGAGAAGTTGTTGATTAATATGAAGAAATGTAGTTTTGCAAAGAAGGAGTTAGTATACCTAGGATTTGTTGTCTCAAAGGAATGTCTTAAGATGGACCCAGAGAAGGTGAGGGCTATCATTGAATGGCCTACACTGAGGAGTGCTTCCGAGGTAAGATCTTTTCATGGTTTGGCAAGTTTTTACAAAAAGTTTATCAGGAGTTTTAGTAGCATTTGTGCACCCCTAATTGAGACAATGAGAGGGGATAGAAAATAGTTTAGATGGACTAAAGGAGCAGACAAGAGCTTTGATACATTGAAGCAGAAAGTCATAGAACAACCTATCTTGGCACTTCCAGATTTCAATAAGGTATTTCAAGTAGATTGTGATGCTAGTGGTAGTGGTATAGTAGTTGTTTTGAGCCAAGAAGGTAAGCCCATTGCCTATTTTAGTGAGAAGCTTAATGATGCCCAGAAAAAGTATTTTGTTTATGATCAAGAGTTTTATGCAATAGTTCAGGCTTTGAAGAAATGGAGACATTGTTTGTTGCCAAAGGAGTTTGTTTTATATACTGATCATTAGGCTTTGTAGTATCTTAATAGTCAAGGAAAGTTAAATCAAAGGCACTTAAAATGGGTTGAGTTTTTGTAGAGCTATACTTTTGTTTTGAAGCACAGGAGTGGGAAGTCCAACAGAGTTGCAGATGCCTTAAGCAGAAGGCAAAATTTGTTGATAGAAATGAAGATAGAGGTTGTTGGGTTCGATGAACTCAAAAGTTTGTATCCTAAATATCTAGATTTTGTAGAGGCTTGGAAAGCTTGTCTGGAACCTATTACTTTGGATAGGACAAATTTTTTTGGATTTCATAATCCAAGATGGCATGTTGTTTAGAAGAAGCTAGTTATGCATTCTGAGGAGTTCCATGAGAGAGAACCTGATTAAGGAGAAGCATAGTGGAGGATTGGCTAGACACTTCGGTCGAGATAAGACCATTGATATTGTTGGTGAAAATTATTATTGGCCACAGTTGCAATAGGATGTGAGGAAATTTGTGCAAAGTTATAGAGTATGTCATATGGCAAAAGGAGCAAGTCAGAATACAGGTCTATATTAGCCACTACCTATACCAGAGAAGCCATGGGATGATATCAGTATGGATTTTGTTCTTGGTTTACCAAGGACACAGAGAGGACATGATTCCATTTTTGTGGTGGTGGACAGATTCTTGAAGATGGCACATTTTATTCCTTGCAAGAAGACTAATGATGCTGTTCATATTGATGAATTATTTTTCAAGGAGGTGGTGAGATTACGCGGTCTACCAAAGAGCATAGTTTCAGATCAAGATAACAAGTTTGTTGGTTATTTCTGGAGGACATTGTGGAAAAAGTTGAAGACAGATTTAAAGTTTAGTTCTGCACACCATCCACAGACTGATGGATAGATAGAAGTGGTGAATAGGAGTTTGGGTAACCTGCTACGATGCTTAGTAGGAGATAAGCCCAAGGGATGGGATTTGATTTTACCACAGACATAATTTGCTTACAATAATTCTATCAATAGGAGTACTGGTAAATCACCTTTCCAGATTGTATGTGGCAATAGTCCAAGAAATGCTTCAGAGTTAAGGAATTTGGACAAAGGAGAAAAGACAAGTGTTGAGGCTGAAGACTTTGTAGAACACATGAAGAATTTGCACGAAGAGGTGAAAAAGAACATTAATAAGATGAATATTTAGTACAAGGCTAAGGCAGATCAGAAGAGGAGATATAAGGAATTCTAGGTAGGAGATGAAGTCATGGTTCACTTGAGAAAGGAAAGGTTCCCAATTGGAACATACAATAAGCTAAAATTGAAGAAATTTGGACCATGTAGAATTTTGAAGAAACATGATTCAGGAAATGCATATGAGGCAGAGCTGCCGAGTAGGATCAACATTTCCCCTGTTTTCAACATTGTTGATTTATCATAATATCATGAAGGTGGAACAGAGGATGAACCAACAGAGGAACAGTGGAGTATTCTGGCATCTACTTCAACTGAGGAGATAGAAGAGATATTGGATAGCCGTGTGGGAAGAAGTACTCAGAACAGGGAATATGAAGAATACCTAGTGAAATGGAAAGGAAGGCCTGTTGAAGATTCTTCTTGGTTGTCCAAGGCAGAGGTTGATCATTTGGGTTTTCCTCACACAAATACATGAGACGTGACAGGGTCACTTCTCAAATTACCCTGGGTGTCTGATGCAGGAGCATCTAGTGGTGTAAGGGCAATCTTGTATCACCCAAAAAAAAGATGTGTTTCAAAATTGTTGATTTTCTTTCCATTTCTTTTCAAAATTTATGGTTCTGGTTCCATAATCACTTGAATAATGATGTAGAACTTTCAGTTTTTCCAAACTGCTAAAAATAGCAACCTGCTATTTTTAGAAAGTTTGCATTTAGGCATGGAATGAAATGAAAATTTATAGGAAGCTTCATAACAAAAAAAACCTTTGGCAAAGGAATCATGTAAAGATCATTTGTGATCTGAAAGATATTAAAGTTTTCGTTTCCTGAAAAACACCTAAAAATTATTCAAACTCAAGTTTGAGGCACTAAACGGCCCCATACGGGCTTGAAAATGGTCAGAACTGGTAGAGCGGGCTCTCAGCGCGTAGAGCACTCCATGAGATTTTTGACGCATAAAACGGTTCATCAATCAGACACCCAGATCAAAAGTTATGGCTCCTGGAAGTTGACCTATTTTTGGAGGGAGAAGTAAATTTTAAAATTAGGTTGTTGGCTACCAAAAAGGCTATTAATAACCATTTTTGGGAACCCTGGGTAGTAGTAGAGTTAAGGGGGGGAAGTGTAGAGTCAAGAATAGGCATGAAAATAGAAACCCTAGCAGATTTGGGGTCACAGATGACAGATGATTCTAGAGTCTGGTGGGAGGAAGCTGTAATGTGTTGCAGCCTGTGGAGGGTTGATTCCTCTGATTGTATCTGAGCTTCTGTATTGTAATAAGTTGTCCAAATCAATAAAGAAAGTTCTATTTTCTATGTGCAATTTCTATTGTTGTGTGTTTTATGATTTACCCCCTTCATCATCCCCTGAACTAGCATCCATATATGCCTCTTTATGAAAATCTATCTTCTAGTTATCCTCCTTTTGAAGGGACAGGATAATGAGTTTGAAAAATTTTAGTCTATAATCTTAATTTTTGTATCTGCAAATATAAACTAAGTATGTTGGAGGAATGCTATCATAAAAATAAAGTAAATAGATAAACTAATGTGATAGGCTCACGACCTGTGGTAGGTGTGGCCAGTTCTGGGCCGCCAGTCCTCAGCCACATCTGGTGTGCCCTCTGCTAGCTCCTCACACCTGCTATGGCGTTCCTTCAACCATAAAGTTCTGTTGTTTCTATAAAAAAAAACCTTAGCATGCTAAGTCAAGAGCAGGTAATGTTTTAGCTCTTATTTTGTTTAATGAGCTGTGTGAAGCTTTATGCTTCATCCCTATCAGGGCGTATCCTTAGGAATCGACCTTGCCTGTCAAGCGATTTATTTGTTTGATAGTTATTGATTAAATGGTACCTTCTAGTGCTATGACGTGCCTTAATAGAAGCAAACCATATGAAAATTTAGATATGATTATTATTTTCTCATTCCTATGTCAGTTTTGATAGTCTTCCAAAACCTCTCCTTCCGTATGATACAATCGCTTTTTGCTTGAAAGTTTTTTAAGCCTTTTAATATATCCATTTTTTGAATAACCTGAGTTCATTGTAGTGTGGCAAATCAATGCATACTGAAGGTTCTTAACCACTCTTATGTCATTGTCTAGTGAACTTCAAAGTGCCTATAGAGGCAGAGACTAATGGTAACCTGCCCTCTTTATTTTTTTTATGGTGTTAGGATCCTTGTGACCTGGATCATTGTTGTTAACAATTGTATTTGTATTTCTTAGTTCTTCCTTTGTTAGTTAATTAGCCGATAGAATTTTAAGCGTGAGCATTACAGAACTCAGATCTGTCTCACGCAAATTTCCTACACTTGTCCTATCGGTGTATTCCCTTAACCTCCTATGGGCGTAAGTGCTACTTTAGTCTTTCAGCCTGGTATATTTTTTTGTGAATGTCTATGCTAGTTCAGACATATATTCTGATCAGGCTCTTGCCTTCTATTGCAGAAATTCTTTTGTTGGTCCCTCAGTGCTGCAAATTTGATGTATAATGTATTCTCCCTTAGCTTCTCATGCCACTCCATAGTCATACTTGGCTATAAACCCTTGTTTATATTTTTTTACCCTCAATGAAAACTAGACCGGTGAAGAAAATGTGCTCCATTATTTTGTTTTCATTCAATCATTATTCTTTTTTTTTTTAAATCAGGCAGTCATTCAAGATATCATTCTTCATATGATTCAGCCATTTATAAAATGGTAAATCTCTCCTTTCATATGATGCAGTATTTATTTAGAAATATTAAATCATTCCTTTCTTATAATACAATTTTTTTAAAATGTCGATTGTTTTTTTTATAAAAAAATTGTCTTCTTACAGTTTACTGATTCTAACGAATCTGGAACTGATGTCGATTTTGGAAATGAATCTAGAGGTTATTTTTAACACAAGTGATAACACAAGACTTATTAATCACCCCAGGTGTATAGACAAATTTTTTTATGTTGAAAAGAAGATATATTTATATAATTTGTAAATCTTGTCCAATGCAACTTATGTTCTTTGTATTCCAAAATTGGGGTTGTTCTCCAACTAATTCCTTTCCAAGATACCATGGAAGACTCAATAGTGGCGAGATCTATCCAGTGTTATAGGGTTCACATTTGATCATAATTTTTAATTGATTAAAATAGATTGGTGTTATAGAAGGTATAAAGTCATCCTTTGCATTGAATTAGAGGAGGCTTTTTAGTTGAGAGGAATCTTTGAAAGGCTCAAGATGTAGGATGTAAAGCAACCATTATCTACAACATTACATGTAGTTTGAGTTAGTCCATGTAAGTTTTCATGCTACGATAGGTTTTATTGTTTCATAGGTCACATTCTATTTGTAATGTAGTAAGGGGTTAAACTTAATTTCGATTATTGCATAATCTTTATAAATTTACTTAGAATCTATATGATAGATCGCATGTGTTATTATATTTCTCCATTTTGCAGTTAGCTGTAATTAATATCTTATGACCTTGGTCTAATAGTTTACTTTTATCAGTTATGCAAGAGAAGGTAAAACCTTACGATGGGTTAATCTCAGTTAACTTTCTTTCCTTTATTAATGCATGATCTTATGCCTTTTGTTCACTTTATACATGTACAAGGCATTGCAAGATGGTGTCATTGTGATATGGGATGTATTATGCCTATGGCGATGTTGTATAGTCGTGTAACTTATGGTTAACCATATTTATTCTAGTATGTTGAAGGGATGTTCTTTATTATAATCCAAGTGAGTAGATTTATTTTCCTTGTATGGTAAGTGGTCTTAAGGATTTATGTGACTGTTTAGGTTATATTGTAATATGTGGAAATGTGTCGTAAATCATTGTGAGCTAGGGCATAAAATGAAATTTTCTTTATGATGATAGTCTCTACCATACATTGCTACCTAAGTAAATTATGTGTAAACTTATGCATTTTTTTCTAGGGGTATGATTAGGAATGTTACTTTTTGTTATCGTATTAACCTCTCAAATGAAACCCCCTATAGGTCATTTATATATTGGTTTTATCTTGGCACACGCTCTTTAGTACAAGGATGATCTTATGGTAAGTAACAATCCTTTGTGTAATTTGACTTGGTTTGTTCCTCCTATTGGAAGAGGCCATTGATATTCATACGACTTATGATTTCCCCCTAAGACATATAGCTACATATCCTAGAGATTAGTTATTACTGGTTGTACAAGAGGGTTGGGTGAATCAACTAGTTGCCCTTGAAACTTGGAAAACTTCCTTATGTGGCCCCAAACTCTTGTTTCCCTTATTTTTGTGTAGACTAGTGAGATGGAGGATATGATTGAAACTTCTAATTGTGAGATTTACAACTTGAAAATATATATTTCTTTTACCAACCAAGAATGTGTTGTTCTAAGTCGAAGTAGGTGAACTACGAGGCCTCTGATCTCGTTACGTAGGCAAGGCCATCCTGGATGAGCCCCCAAGGCATAGGTTTGGCCCTTATGCCCTATCATATTCCTTTTTCTTTGAAGTTTTAATTATTGATTATTTAATTTGGATGGAGAGACTAATCATGTATCTAGATTTGCATATATCATGTAGACACAGGTTATTGGAACCAATTGAGATTGTTAATGATGAGGCAAGGTAAACGAAAAGGATTATGGTGCACTTATTATCTATCTTATTTATTTAAGGTTGGTGTAATTCTAGAGATAGATCTTATGGTTGTATGTGAGCAAATCATACATTTAGTTAATAGTATTATAGTGGCCAATGTTATATTCCACCTTAACTACAATGTTATCCTAGAATGATATATATTAAGTGTTGATGTCATGAGTCAATGTAGTTCATATTGATGTGAAACAAATGTGAAGTTTGTTTAAATAGATTCATAGTCATTCTCTCTTGGTAAAGTAGATATTGCATGATAGGTGTCCCAACTGTGATTGGGTTGTAAGATGTGTAGGTAAATTTAGCTATTCTATTCCGGTGATGAAAATTATATGGTAAATCCATGTATTCAATTTTAAATTATGCCATGATGTATCAAGGTTTTTACCCTATTTGACTAGATTTGGGAGATGAATTAATGTTTTTATGGTTAGTTGTTGTCATGCTCTACCAAAGTCCTAACACTGCAAAAAGAATTCTATGACATAGATACTCATTTTTAGACCTTATGGTGATTTTGGTCATGATTCAAATTGAGTAAAACTTGGGCTAGAATTTCCTCTTAATGTTATTTCATGTTAGAATGAACAAGTTTGTATCTCATTTACTTATGAATGTTTTATCTTAACTTTGGTTGAATGGATGTTTGAATTACATCTTCTTGCAATGAGGTTAGTTTTTTGACACTTCTTGTTGTATCCCTTGGTTTGGATCACCTATCAAGGTGTCTTGGATGTTCATCTGCACCTTGTCTTCCTTCCCCACCTTGTGTGACAGGGTTTTATGGATAGGTGGAGGATTTTTAGTGGTTCATGTCATGAACACATGGGCAATGTGGGCATGACATGTGGCTTTCTCGTGTCATGACCACTTGGTAAAAGTGGGCATGACATTTGGTATTAGATCCATGTTTCAACATTGGGAGCTTTAGGTTTTGCATGTTTGGTTGGGCCGACATGAAGGGGGTTGAGGATGGTTTGACCCTCGTCCTACTCCATGTAGTTGCAAGGGAGTGAGGTTGTGGTTATTCAACTAACCTTCCAATTGGAGGAATATCCATCCTTGTGTTTTGTCATCGTGTTGGCTTGTCACATGACTATCTAAGTCTTCCGCTTGTGTCTTTGTGGTGGTTGTGTTCCTCCTTGTTGTTGCCCTCTTCGGTAGGTTGGCCTAGATGGTGAGGGTTGTGTTGGGCCCTTCCTCACCCTTGTGTATGTTGTGGAGTGTGGTGATGTTCCCTTGTATGTACTCTCTGTGGGTGGGATTAGAGGCTAGCATCATGGGAATAGTTAGTCTTGTGTTGCGTCTTGTTAAAGGTTATGATTTTGGATGCAAAAGAGTTGATGGTGTGTTGTTAATGAAGTCTTAATGCTTGTTTGATTTAGTCTTACCTTGTGTATCTTGCATTTGTGATTGCATTATAATTAATGTAAAGTATTAAGAAAGAAAGAGGTGAAAATGATTTTTATGCATGACAACTTGTTAGGAATTAACGTATGCTTTTGAAACATTTCAATGATGCATTGTGTGCTTGTTGATCATTTGTAAAGTACTTCCTTCATGAGAATTTTGCACTTTATGATTTTTGACCTTGTGTAAAATTGCTATCAAGTTGTGCATACCTTGTGTGGAGAAAAGGTCGACATCTTTTGGCACAATACTAGGTTTGAAAGGTAAGCTTTTAATTAGATTATTCTTGTGGTAAGACTCTATCTTATGAATCTTGTGTTGGGTAAATATATGTTTTGATCGTAGTGCAAATGTGGTGTTTTATGGTTTATCAATGACTTCATGTTGTGTGGGATGTGGTGAGTCGTCATCTTGCGACTTGAATAATGTTGCTTGGGTTTGATTATGATCTAGCATGCAATAGATAGTAATTTGGTGTACTTAATTGGGGTGTAATGCCTTGTCTCAATATGTGAAGTCATGGTTGGATTCCAATATGCCTTAGAAAGATTAATTTGAGTTGATGTTTGAGTAAAATTCTTAGAAAAACTTTATATGGTAATTAGTATGTGACCTTGTTTTCACTAAGTAATGATCGGTAAAGGAGGATTGTGTTATGTGTTACCTTGTGGATGTAAATACCTACTATGTGTTGTGATTATCTTGTACATGCTTTGTGTACTCATGAGCTTTCGATACTAGGTATCCATCCATGGGTTGAGTGTATAACTAAAATTATGGTGGAGTCATGCTTGTGAGGCTGCTTGGTTGTACACCATATAAGGTCCAACCTTGGAGTTGGAGACCTTCCATGTGTGGAGTTAAGTAGCGGGGAGGAAGAACTTAGGAAGCTGTGGCGACATGTTGTGGCATTGGTTTGGGGTAACCCAACCAACCATACCTTCCTATGCCAGAGTACCCCCCTACTTCTCCTTAGTGAATGGACCTTGAGAGGTTCATAGTGCTAACCTATCATGCTCTATTTCCTTTATGGTACTATTGGCATCTGGCTTGGAGATCTTGGTTATGGTTTGGTATGGGCATGTGAGTTGCTCGAGGCCATGTTACTTGGTACAGGTTTGCTCTTACCCTTTGTATCTTATTTTGATTTGGACATGTAGCATTATGGAGAGATTGGCACTATGATGATGACGTGTTACCTTTGAGAAGGGAACAATACACTATACTAATGATGTGTTACCTTTGAGAAGGGCACGATTCCACATAGTCTTACGTGAAGGCGCATTTGATACTACTTACCTACATGATGTTATTGCATTGGTTGTGTTTGCATAACACATGTAGTGACCATTTTTCCCTCCTTCCTTATTGGTGACTTAATGTTAGTCACATTGTGATCTAATGTGCAATTTCATGAATGGTGATCTTTCTTTTGGTTATTGATGACTTCTATTTACCTTGCCTATGATGACCAACAGTGTTATTTTATCTTGACTGTATGTAGCTTAGCCATAATCTTTGAATCTTCTTCTTTCACATGACACTTGTGGTTACGTTGTTTTTATTATTGGATTTGCGCACATCTATTTATTTTATTGTTGATTCTGGAAACTTCTTCTTTTGATATTTCTAAAAATATGTGTTGGCTAAGCTAGGTTCTTTCTAGTTTCAAGTGTTGGTCTTGTGTTGTGTTGTTTTTCTCTCCATGTCGATGGAGCGACCTCTGGTAGAGTGTATATAAGGAAGCAGACGCGAGAAACTTATGAGGATGGGGGTAGGTGTGGACTAGTATGGGCTGGTCATTATCCACTTACCTCCCTAGGGATTTATGTTCTTATGTTGACTATCTCTTGGAGGCTAAACCCCTTATACAAACAAGAGGTAGGTCATTATGGAAATTTATGGTGGGGTCCCCATGTGTGTGGCCTTGAAACCATCATTCCGCTTTATTCTTAGACATTTGGTAGCTTGGCACTGGTTATTGGTTACTTGGCTCTACGATGAGTCTATGTCATCCCTTTAAACCTTTATGTGAACCTTGTGAAGTTATACCTGTAATGTGGATGAATGGAAAAATGTGTTTAGATGTAAGACCTGTAATTGATGTATCTACATATGAGTTGAGGTTTTCTATATAAACATGTGCAATTTGTGTATTCCTCTATGCATGTGTGAAAATGTCTAATGATCATGTAATTCCTTATGTTGAGTTTCAAACAATAGAATGTGTTTTTTGGAAAGGATCATGCTTTTATGGCATTTAGATACCATGTTTTATAATCTTATGAGGAGTTCTTTATTACATATGTTATCTGCTATACTTACATTATCTGGTGCAAAGAATTTTAGGAGAGTGCGTCAATCCTCCTCTTGATGACTTCCCGGAGTAAGTCATTTCCTAGGGGGTAGAATGTAAGACCCACCCATATCTATTTCCTACATGTCTTGATATGCTTATTAATGTTGTGTGCTAGCATGTTTTCAGGACCTATTTAGTAGATGGATTATCCTATTAATATATGCCTTAGATTTATAACATGAGATGCCTATGTTTATCGTATGTGCTAACCCACATTTGTTATTAATAATTTGTTCTTGATAATATCAATATATTTGAGTTTATGGTTTAGAGGCATGCTTGGTTAATGTGATGTCATCTTATGAGTCATCTATGTTAATTAGAGTATCACTTGTACTTTTTTTTGAGAAACTAATTATGATTAGTTATTTGTGTTGTTCCATAATTGTAATTGTGTAGATTAGAGATAATACATGTGATTATCATGCTTTGAATTATTATATGTACCTCAATTTTCATGTAGGAGAACATGTTAATCGTTTGGCCTAATTGTGATTTGGCCATGATTTTTGTTATTGGATTTAACGTGCACATTAAGAGTGCACTTGAACTTTACAAGTGTATGGCCACTAGAAGGTATAATCTAGGAGGACCTAGGACATCAGAACATATTACAAACATCAAGTGTTGTTCAACAACCTTTATGGTTTCCTTGGTAGGATTCTCATCCTAGTCCTATATATATATTTTGGAAGTTTTTCAAAATCCCCCCCTTCATATATTGAAGTCTATTAATATTTGAAATTTTATGTATAGCTAGTGCAGTTCATGTGTTAACTAGTTTGGTAATGTCCTATTAGACTATTCTTTCATTAGAGTACTAATTTGAATGGTATGTTTTAAAAGTGGGAAACTAATTGTTTTTGGGCATGGAAAAGCTAGGTCGACATTTTCAATCAAAAGGCAGACTAGGGTTTGGAGAAAGCGAGGAAAAAAGGTGGGTCTTGGTTGATTTTTGGGGGGAAGCTTTAGGGTTCAGGGGAAAAGCAAAGAGGGAGAATGGAAGTTTTGAAGGGAGGAGGCGGGGCAGAAGAAGACTCTCTTGGGGGACTGGGGCTTGGGGAGAGAGGATAGGAGGAAAAATACATGCTGGTGGAGTGGACTTCAAGGGATTTGCCATTGTTTCTGATTCTCATGGAAGTCGGGGAGGTATTCCCCTGAACTAGCATCCATATATGCCTCTTTATGAAAACCTCTGTTCTAGTTAGATCCTCCTTTTGAAGGGGTAGGATAATGAGTTTGAAGAATTTTAGTCTGTAATCTTAACTTCTATAACTGCAAATATAAACTGAGTATTTTGGAGGAATGCTATCATAAAAATAAAGTAAATAGATAAACTAATGTGAGTTTAGGCACTTTGTTTAAAACTCCCATCTTCCTCAGGAAGGCTCACAACCTATGGTAGGTGTGGCTGGGTTTGGGCCGCCAGTCCTCAGCCACATCTAGTGTGCCCTCCGCTAGCTCCTCACGCCTGCTATGGCGTTCCTTCAACCATAAAGTTCCCCTGTTTCTTTTTGTTTTTTGTTTTTAAAAAACCCCTAGCGTGCTAAGTCAATAGCAGGTAATGTTTTAGCTCTTATTTTGTTTAATGAGTTGTGTGAAGCTTTATGCTTCGCCCCTATCAGGGCATATCCTTAGCAATCGACCTCACCTGTCAAGCGATTTCTTTGTTTGATAATTATCAATTAAATGGTACCTTCTAGTGCTATGACGTGCCTTAATAGAAGCAAACCATATGCAAAGTCAGATATGATTATTATTTCCTCACCCCTATGTCAGTTTTGACAGTCTTCCAAAATCTCTCCTTTCGTATGATACAGTCGCTTTTTTCTTGAAAGTTTTTTAAGCCTTTTAATATATCCATTGTGTGAATAACTCGAGTTCATTGCAGTGTGGCAAATCAGTGCATACCAAAGGTTCTTAACCACTCTTATGTCATTGTCTAGTGAACTTCAAAGTTCCTATAGAGGCAGAGACTAATGGTAACCTGCCCTCTTTATTTTTTTTATGGTGTTAGGATCCTTGTGACCTGGATCATTGTTGTTAACGATTGTATTTGTATTTCTTAGTTCTTCCTTTGTTAGTGAATTAGCTGATAGGCTTTTAAGCGTGAGCATTACAGAGCTCATATCTGTCTCATGCAAATTTCCTACACTCATCCTATCGACGTATTCCCTTAACCTCCTATGGGTGTAAGTGCTACTTTAGTCTTTCAGCCTGGTATATTTTTTTGTGAATGTTTGTGCTAGTTCAGACATATATTCAAATCAGGCTCTTGCCATCTGTTGCAGAAATTCTTTTGTTGGTCCCTCAGTGCTACAAATCTGTTGTATAATGTATTCTCCCTTAGCTGCTCATGCCACTCCATAGTCGTACTCGGCTATAAACCCTTGTTTATATTTTTTTACCCTCAATGAAAACTAGACCGGTGAAGAAAATGTGCTCCATTATTTTGTTTTCATTCAATAATTATTCTTTTTTAAAATCGGGCAGTCGTTCAAGATATCATCCTTCATATGATTCAACTACTTATAAAATGGTAAATCTCTCCTTTCATATGATTGCAATATTTCTTTTGAAATATTAACTCATTCCTTTCTTATAATACAGTCTTTTTAAAATGTCGATTGTTTTTTTTTATAAAAAAAACGTCTTCTTATAGTTTACTATTTCTAACAAAATGGAACTGATGTCAATTTTGGAAATTAATCTAGAGGTTATTTTTAACACAGGTGATAACACAAGACTTATTAATCACCCCAGGTGTATAGACAATTTTTTTTATGTTAAAAAGAAGATATATTTATATAATTTGTAAATCTTGTCCGATGCAACTTATGTTCTTTGTATTCCAAAATTGGGGTTGTTCTCTAGCTAATTCCTTTCCAAGATACCATGGAAGACTCAATAGTGGCGACATCTATCAAGTGTTATAGAATTCACATTTGATCGTAATTATTAATTGACTAGTAAATGCACCAAAGGTGCTATCAAATGGCCGATAGGCACAAATATTTATAGGCCTATCACTAAATAGTATACATTTATATTTTTATTTAAAAGTCATTAAGTGTAGTATTTGGTGCATAAGGCTATAAATACTATAACTATTTACTTCATTATAAATCTTTATTAAGTGCTTTGTAGTAGGAAAAACACTTCTATAAAGAGATAATCTATAAAAAACCATTTGAAACTAAATCCAAAAATCACTAAAATTTTTTTAACCCTAATTTTATTTTTAATAGAGATATTCAATTATTTTTTTACATTAATGGAGTAAGTATTAAATGAATAACCACATGAACTAATGATTCAAACAAACTATCAAAGAACTAAATCATGAACAAACCATTAGAGAACTATGACCTCTCATTTAGCCAAGAAGAAGTGGTATATCTACTGGTCATCCCCCAAAGTCATCCCCTAGATATATTATAAGAAATCAAGACATTAAGTAAACCCATTACCTAAATAATGTAGGATCATAGAAAATCTATGTTACTAAATTCCCTCATGAAACCATCTTAAATAGGTTTTCATCTTACTTTCCAAAGAAAAGATAAAAATAGTTTTTACCTGAAAGCAAAGCAGCAATGACAAACTTTTGTTGTATACCTCAGATTAGTTCCAACCACTACCATTTATCCCAATATTTATTAAACCATTACCTCAACCATAGAACCTCTAACCCACACAAGACAAACAAGAAATCATTTCCCGACTAGGTGGCATCTGCAAAATCTTTTGATAATCTACACTAGCAAAGAAACATTTAGTTATAGGCATGAACTTTAGAATACAAAACAAAAAATTGTTGCAAAAATGTAAGCTATTCTATGGAAGTAAAGAAAACTATACATGATCTACATTTGTGATAACGTCAAAGTCTTTAGGTATCTTCTTTAAAAGGAGATCTCTTACACAACCACCAACAAGATAGGCATTAGATCCTGCATTATCATATAAAAGTGACCAAATCAACCTTTTACACTATACATATGAATAGCTTGCATTCAACATAACCTTCCACATTTCAAAACTTGAAAAAGTTCCATATAAGCAATTTTTATAGAAAGGGAGAAAAAGCAAATTTCTTTTATAGCAATATAGGAGGCAAATTTTGATAGAAGTATGCACAAAGGCTTAGTAGTTACTTCTTGTAAACATCTCAATTCATCAACTAGCAGATAAGCTCATTATAAACAAAAAGAGCATAGTAGTTGAGATCAAACAAACATGATTAAGATTTAGAATTATTCCACTATTTATAGGTATGCAGAAAAGAAAACAACACAGGTAGTTAGAAACACACTTTGCTAAAGGAAACCCATATTGAAATATCTAGTTAAAAACCATGGTAATCATGGAAACTAGATTAGGATCTATCCTCCCACCAACCATTGCACCCTATTATCTTTTCAAAAATTTCTCATCAACAATCAAAATCTCCCAAGCTTCCATGCTCATCACTTCATCTGGACCTTTCTAAAACCGTTATCTTGTCCACATAACACTCATTGTCATTTCAATTGTTTCCAACTACAACCATGCTTCTGATATGTAAATGCTTTTATCACAACTGAAAAACTGCAATATAGTTGATTATTTTGTTTTCTTTGTTTTGTGCAAACATAGAAAGGAGAAACAAACAATTTAGGTAAAGAAGCTTCATTTGGCATAAACTTTGAATCTCTAGACTTTTAAAACTCAATATAACCATTTAACCAATAGTAAAATAGCATCATGCTTTAAAAAAGTATGGGAAATAAGTCATGATTGTATTAGTTATAAAAACATGCAAAAACACCATGTTCTAAACACGTCATTTTCATGAACTAGTATATCAATCCAATTTAAAGCAAAAGAACATAAAAAATGAAATCAGACAAAGTTCTGACAGCATCAAAATTCAGAGATGTTCAACTAGTCATAAAAACACAAAATAAAACAAAATAGATATGATTGGAACTTCCTTTGATAAAGAAAATCCATATTGAAAATTCCTTCCATTCAAAACCATTTTAATCATAAAAACTAAATTGGGATCTTTCATTCTTCTCAATAGTGCACTCTATCATATTTACAAAAAATCCAGACTCAACAAATAGAAAATACACAAATTTTTAGGCTCTTCATTTCATCCTGACCTGTCTAAAACTACTCTCTGAATGCACAAACCATCGGAATTAAATGTGGATTTTGTTTCTCACTCACTTGTGCACCCTATCATCCTTACAAAAACTCCAAAGTCAAAAATAATTAAGTTCCCCCAATATCCATGCTCTTCACTTCATCCTGATCTGTCTAAGACCATTCTCAGTTTAATCATTTCCAGCGACTACAGTGATTCTAAAGAATTGTCTCTAAGGGTTTCATTGGGCATCATCCTCTACACGTGTTGAGGCCACCCATAACCTTATATGGAAATTTTTGAAGTTTTGAAATGCAGAAGGTTATGTTGAATGCAATCTATTCATATGTATAGTGTAAAAGGTTGATTTGGTCACATTTTATCTAACAATGTAGGATCTGATGTTTATCTTGTTGGTGGCTGTGTAAGAGATCTCCTTTTAAAGAAGATACCTAAAGACTTTGACATTATCACAAATGCAGATCCTATATAGGTTTCTTTACTTCCACAGAACAACTTACATTTTTGCACCAACTTTTTGTTTTATATTCTGAAGTTCATTCCTGTAACTGAATGTTTCTCTGCTAGTGTAGATTATCAAAAGATTTTGCAGATGCCACCTAGTCGGGAAATGATTTCCTATTTGTCTTTTGTGGGCTAGAGGTTATATGGTTCAGGTGCTAATAGAAGTATTAAGGTTTATATCATTTATTATAGCATAATTATGTTGTCAGTAACAATGTTTTTAGGTCAAGGGCATCAAAATGAGTCTTTGGATGACTTTGAAGTGATTAATACATTGCCTAAGTCACTTCACAAATTGGCTTTTTCATCCCAATAGTGCTCTAAATATTTAGTGAACTTCCATTCTGTTGTACTATGTATTGTTAATGAAAGCTAAAGTAACCATAATTCGAGAACATTATCCTCTAAACAGAAAATCAAATTACATCCCATAAACGAGGCCATAATTGAACATCTACAGGAGTTGTAAAAGTTAGGCTTCACTTGTCATAAGACTAACCTAAAGCCAAAAAAGGATAACCAAGCTAGAGATGGAACACAAATTTATTCTCCAATTATTAGAAAATGGATTAGGTACATTAGGCATGTAGTTTGACTCATGTGATTTAAGGTTGAATGTCACAATAAATCATAAAGGCTAGAACATTAAATCAATTGGAGAACACCAGAAAATGGAATCTGTAGTATTCAGAAGCTATAATTGCAAATGGATAGGATGACGGATTGGCAAGTTCCCATATTATATTGAAGTAGAATACATGTTGAATTGGACTACAAATTTTTTTATGATAATGTCGTGCATGAAAGGGAAGACCTTCTTGAAATGAATGTGCAAAAAATATATGAGTAAATTCATTTGAGATGCAAGATTGCACAAAGAATAGAAGTAAATTCATTTGAGATGCATGACTCTAGAGAGAATAGATGTAAATTCATTTGAGATGCAAGACTGAAGAACACCAAAGGTATAACTCATCTATCATTGATCTTGCTCCGTCTGCGCTACTCAGTTGTAGAGTGCTTGGACTTGGGAGTGTTGGCTCTCTAATCATTGCTTTTTCCATCTACTTTTGATGGTGCTTCACTTGAAATTAAATATTATCACTTCATATGTAAAACCTTTGTGTACAAAATTAAAATGCTTAAGACCTAAAGAAAAAATTGGAACTCGGACCCAGTAGTCATGACCTCCCATTTATAGGAACGTGAGAGTCTAAAACCACTCCAGGACACTAACCACATTATATTAGAAAGGGATATGCTTCCCAGCATCATGGAGGCACAATAGGATAGAAAATCCTAAGAAGAAACCATCATCTGCATACACCTATCACACATGGGGATCACCTTGCAAATTTCAATCATCACAACACAAGAAGATTCCCTCATGCCTGGGATGTAATGAATAATAGTGAACCTGCACTGATTGATGTAAAGTGTGTATCTATTCTCAATTGTATTTGAAGAGCATATTGTTTCAGATTTATTTTGACTAATAAATCTTGTTAATGGAAATTTTGGAGGGTATTATTTTACAACCCTGTGTCATCTGTAAATATGGATGTATCGTGCTTGGTAAGGCTTGTCAATTGGAAAGTGAAAAGAAATAAAAGATTTCTTTTGAAGTATCAGGGCAAATAAATGCAATCAAGCAATCACAATCAGATTACCTTAAATAACAGAGCTAAGTCTTGAAACACTACATAAACATGATATGATTTGAATGCGATAAGTGAGTAATCTATTTTAATGCATGCACTGTGGTGTGCGCTATGATTGAATTCTGATTTCTTATATTAAAAATGTGACTCTGAAGCTTCAATAGACTAAGAAATGACATGACCTATATTTTGTTCTGGTTCAAACTTGCCAGCCCTCCAGGTAGTGGACGAAGCAGTTACAATGGCCTAATGATTTTCTTGAGAACAACAAAGACGTGAGCAACATCGACATTGAATGTTCACTACAACAAGACCAAACAAAAACAAGACACACACCCAGTTCTTGCAAAGAGTCCCAATCCACTACAAACACTAGGGCTTATAAAGTTATGAGGATTTTCCTCCGTAAAAGAGGAAATCAAAATCACTCCACTAATTCATGCAATTCTGCCTCATTTACTTTACCTAAATGCAGATGAATAAATTGTGATTCTACTCGAGAAAAAGCATAGACAAACCTTATAAGTTGTAACTGCAGCTCCTCAAAGATTTTACAGAGGGTTTTCTGAGCAATCTATTGGTGCCTGCATGAGCAGTCAAGTTACAAGCATAAATTTTGCAGGCACCTTCCCAAAAATCAAAATTTCCATGTCCATCGGTGTGAGTTCACCTTTGTTTTAGCGACCACATTCTTCACTGTGGTATTTTCTTCCATCGCCATGACTTTATCCATCGGCAGTAGTGTTACGTGTCCCATCGATGATGATGGTCAGGCTGATGAGGGTCATTTGGAGGTGGTCATCAGCGTGAATTTTGTTATCGGCGAAGGAAATTTTGCATCCTCTGATGTGTTCGATCTGGCCGATGGAGGTAGCCATCGGCGCCACATTGCATATCGGGTAGATAGGCGGAGGGTCCACTGACACTAGGGGTCTCGCCGACAGGGTGTAGCTTATAAGTACCATCAGGGTGACATAGACTATCGGGTAAGCTGGTGAGAGGTCTACCGATGGTTGGTGTCCGGTCGACAAGGGAGTGCGGAGGCTTCATCAGTGAGAGTGGTTATATCGACAGAGGATTTTTGGAGTCAACCGATGTGTTTGATCTGGCTGATGGAGTTGTATCGGCGTAACATGTGATGTCGGCGTAGCATTTTTCTGGCCCTCTGATGTTTCTGGTCTTACAGATGGAAATGTCATCGGAGAGGGTTGGTGCATTGGCGAAGGTGGAATGCGTTGGGCCGACGGTGTTTTTCTCGCCGATGAGGTTGTATCGGTGTGACTTGTGTATCGGCGGAAGGATTTCCGGGCTCGCCGATGGAGTTGGTCTTGCCGATTGGGTCTTTGGTGTCGGCAGGAGTCAGGGTGATGGGCTTTTGGCGGAAGGTTTGTGGGTCGAGCGGGGCAAAACGCTCGACACTTATTGTGCTCATGGCCATGCTTATAAAGTGTTAGAATGGTCTCTGCAGGACGAATGTGGGATTATTGATCTCACATTTCTGGGCTAGTCAGTGGTGGATGCACGGGGTGCCTATGTGGCACATTCTTATTGGTCCTCAACTTTTTGGACTTTTTGATGCCGTAGATCTCGGCAGGAAGTTTGGAGATTGACGGTTATCTTTTGAACATTCAAATGGAGAGTTCTCCACGCTTCCACTGCTGCGTCCCGAGGCTATGAGTTGGTATACCATTAATGGCAAGATTATGTAGGGGTATGGCTCGAAAAGACATGCCATCTACCTGATTCAGAAAGAAGATTTTGGCACGGCAATGCAGATCCCAACCCTATTTGCTCCTTCCCTCCTGTTTGTGCGGTGGCATTGAATGTTTTCGGTGCCCCCTGGCAATGCATTGTACCTAGCAATTTTTGAGTTGATTGTTGTATTTTTGGCGGAGTACACAGTTTTACTATAAGTTGTAAACTGTGTCATTCTTTTTGGTGGTTGAAAACTGGACATATCTGGCTCTGTAATAATACACAACTGGTTTTGGTTTCTCTGTGCAGGAGGTCTTGTGAGTTTATGTATCTCTTGTTGTATGTCTCATGCATGAATCTACTGATTTCATGATTGATTTTATATGAGTAATGTTGTATTTGCATGTGTTTTGTTAATTCTGTCTCCAATATTGCATGTGTCCTTCTGAATCTAGATATCTAAGGGATGTCCGGGATTCTAGAATATAGAATTCCTGTATTGAATGCTTGATCTTTCAACTTTTGCTCAAGGGGTAGATTAAAGTGTTTTCAGATTAAGTGTTGGGAAGGATATACTGCAATAGGGATGCCATAAGTAGAGATAACTTAACACTCTGTATTGGGAGGTATCTGTAAGGCAGATATCACACAAATCCCCTTGAAATTTCGTTTTAGTGTGTTCATGCTGATCATTCACAGGTGTATGTCTACCGACTCCAAGCCCTGGATAGGCACCAATCTAGCTCTGTGTTGAGGTTACACACCAGGTCCAGGTCTGCATCCAAACATGAATCAAATTCAAACTTCCAAACAACCATTAGGACCTTAGAAGTAGTTTAGGACCAAGATCCTCTGATTCACAACTGAACATAAGCCCAAAGCTAGCCCCTTTGCACTTATCCCACAGTTTTGGTCTTCATACAGGAGGATTTATCTACTTTGTGTCAACATCCCAAGCTAACCCACAAGCATATTCTCATGGGTGTTGAATAGGGAATACCCCCCTAGGTTTTGCAGAGCCTAAAGAAGAAGAGGAGATAAAAATAGAGTCTATCTCCTATACTGTTGGCCCCTGGCCCAGAGATCCTGTTTATCACTGATGGCTACTTTGTAGGGAAATCTGGAAATGAGTATATAGTCAGGGAACAAACCAACACAATCCATTTCTTTCGAGATACTGACTGCAAGATCAAGACAGGTCGACTTTTCAGAGGTTTCTAGTTAGATGTCAACTATATTCAACCCATTCTTCTCCTTTCACCCTATCGAAGTTCATTCATGTCTTCTTTTCAATCACTTTCCTCAAAGATATAAAAAAATTCAATTACAACAAGACCAAACAGATAAAGACTAAAACAATTACAGAGAGGAAGGAGGTCCAAAATCCCCAAATTTTCCCTATTCTCACTCACAAGTCTACCACACCATCCCAAGACTCCCTTGCGGGCCTAGCACAACTATTGGATCCTCTATCTCTATAGATCAACTCTGATCTTGACACATGGCTCACAATTTGAAGTCTCCATGGAGACTTACTTTATCGCCTAGTCGAAGAGACCCAGAAACGAGTCACTATGATGCCTTGAGTCACTTCGATATCTATTTTTTTTTGTGTGCAATCAGCCGATCAGGGAGACCCTAGAATGCATCCCACCGAAAAGCTGACCTCCCACCGATGAAGCTTCATTCACCACAAATATGCTCTTTTTTGACATTTGTCACCATGTTGAAGGGAATCAGAAATGACTCCCACTGAAATGGTGGTCATTCTGAAACAATAATATATTATATTATTATTAAATAATTAGGGCTCGGTCAACACTTACATAAATTATATAATTATTATAATATAATATTATTATATAATATTAAATATAATATATTATAATTATTATAATATTATAATATTATATAATATATAATATAATATATATTATATAATCATCTGATAAAGGGCTAGATCTTTAGGCATACATGAGAAGTCACATGGAGGGGGTAGAGATAGCCCCTAGACATTTTATGCGGGCTAGCTCTATTTTTCAATAGTCGGAAAGTGGGACTGAAGGCCTCGGTAGATGTTGGCAAGGTGGCAAGTAATGTTGTTTTTGGCAGGTCAGGGATGGACAGTCACTTCGCCAAGCCCTGCAGATCATTAATGGGCATGTTGTGTCGTGGCTAGTCCGCTGAGATAGATTGAAGAGCCAAGATAATCCAGCTCCACTCGTGGGAAACGTCTGAGCTTTCTCTCCATTTATTCCTTTGGTCCAAGCAGACATTTATTGCCTTGCCTTGTATTGTCTTTGAATTCATGGATTATGATCAAATTGGAAAGAAAAAAGAATAGAGGAGTAATAGTCATTTATTTAGTCATTTTTATTTGTTTGACCAATTATTTAGTTGTGTTTTTTGCCTGATGACCAAATGAGTCATTTATTTGGTCATTTATTTAGTCATTTCAACCAATGACCAAATTAGTCATTTATTTAGTCATTTATAGCTGTGTTATAAAAATTTTTGGTCACATGACTAAAAGTTTGGTCACATGACTAAAAGTTTGTCACCTAGTCATTTATTTGCCATATTTCTACTAGTGAACATTGACTTTTGGATTTTGTATCCTTATAGCCATCATCATCATGCCAACTGGCATTCTATCTTGATCATCAATACCAAGTACTTGGCACAAAAGCAAAATATGTCCTTTTGAAATATATAGCAAAATCATCGACTGAGAAAGGTTCAACAACAGTGGCTGGGATTGAAATCCTTCTATTATTATCCCATTTTCTCATGTACATGGGCAACTCATCACTATGGTGTGTGTTTCTCAGATTGGTATACTCTCGTTCACTCTTCTACAAATCAACCTTTGTGAGGGCTTGTTTGCTGAGAATGAAGCAATCAATGATTGCATTTCTGTCCACAACTACCAGTGGTGACCCATTAGGCAATATGACTATTCTGGTAGTTGGATGATAGTGTTGTGCTAGTACCTTGATCAAGTCAACTTCAACAAACACATTTGGCACCACAAGTTTTGCTAAATTTAGGTTCCAGGGGTTAGCAACAAGACCTTGGCCATCCTTCTTTTCACAGAAATACCAAAAACAATTTCAACCTGAGATGGGGACTTTAGAATCATGACACCCCTTTGCCATGTCTTTGAATATCTTCTTATATCCTTTGTCAATGGAATTAGGCAGAATGTCCAATAGAGACTATTGAAGGGCTCGTTTCTTCTCTTTGGGAATAGGTGGCTCATTTTTCTTACTTGTAGATTCAAATTTTTTACGTGTCATGGTTTGATGCTTCTGAGAACTAGGGTTTTGATAACTAGTTGCTATACTAAACCATTTGAAAAGAGAAATACAACCAAATATCAACTTTAACATAGAAGAAGATGGAACTGACTTACCCAGTCAAATTATACTAGCAAAACATGCTTTAGAGCTTGAGCTAGTAGTCATTGAATACCTTGAACTCTTTTGAATGAAGAAATGTAATGAAAATCCAACTTTTATTCAATCATAGAGTTGATCACATCACCATTACTCTATGCATCCTAAGAGATTAGCAAATTTTCATGTTTAAATTGCTTCAAACATAGACTGTTGATGCACCTAGATCGGATGGACAGAATATTTCACCAGTTTTGCAGTCATATCATTAGTTACTGTATCCCTGCCATCATAAATGATGACTTCTGTGGGGCAGTGGGGTAATTACTTCAACATTCAATGCTTACCACACTACCACATAGTCAATTTGTTTGCTCTGCAGGACTACAGTGACACTTGGTGGTCATCTCCTGTCCTTCACCGTTAACATTACCCCACAAGCTATATTTGATTGCATCGTAGGACTGTGGGATCCTTTAGTATCCATTTCACTATTTACCACATCACCGCAAGCTCAACCATGTTAGGTCGTGGGACCGCAGTAACATATTTCACCACTTTCGATCTTCACCGCTATCCTGCGAGCCTAATTTGGAATTACCATGGGATGGAGGGAAGCTACTCATCCTTGATTACACTTACTATACAACCACCAATTATCTTCTTGTGTGCCACGGGGTTGTGATAAAATACTATATACTACTCAAGCTTATACCGCCAGCCTGCCAATCACTTTTGAGACCGTCGTGGGGCTGTGGTAACCAGTCATTGTATACCGCGATACCACAAGTGGAGATTCTACATGCTGCGGGGGACTGATAACTAATTTTTTTGCTTCATTTGATTCTTGTACACCCGCTAGGGCTATTTGGATATGCTGTGGGGTTACGGTAAGAGACAAGAACACTCCTATGGTAAAAAATACAAGAGTTTCCCGCATCACCGCTGGCATGACTTGAAGAGTTTGTGGGAGAGCAAGTGTCTGTGATATCACATCTCTTTGAGGTATTTTTTGAAATAGTTTTCTTGCCTTATCTATGCTTCCACATTTTCATGTCTGTCTATGCGTGCAAGTACTCTGTGACCAACATTTATTTATTATTGTTTATTGTTGAGCCCAAAATAGTGATTTATTTCTTGTCTTCTTGCTCTCATCCCACCAAAGCTCCCATTACCTTCACAGTCTTGTAGAAACCTTCATAGACTTGGAGAAACCTTCTCAAACCTATACATGCTTCTTTAAAACCTCATAAGGATCTGCAAACTAGTCCTCCAATGGTGAGTCTAGGTTTATCATAGTCATGCAAGGCTTAACAAGTTTGAGAAGGCTTCTATGATGTTCTACAACCTTGACATTTCTTGACATTTCTTGACAGTCCTAAGGATTTGATTTCATAAGCTTCTAAAAGTGTTTTCAAAACTTTGACAAACCCTCTAAGACTAGGTAGGGTTTCCAAAATTTGGACAAGGCTTTTACGATTTAATAGATCTTACACAAGACTGTGTGGGATTCCTTAGGGCTTATATAGAGTTATAGGTTATTATGTAATGTATTTGAATGCTTGACATGGTTCTCACAACTAATGAGCATACCTTAACTATGAACAATCCCTAAAAACACTAACATGGTCTTCTAAAGGCTTGAAAAGACTCTTTGAGCATTTTATACACTTTAAGACTACTTGACAAGGCTTTAAGGATGCATCACTAACCTTTAACAGTCCTATTTTCTTTCACATAGACCTAATGAAGACTTGCCACACATTTTTAGTTTGTAGACCTCTAATGATCATGTAAACCTCTTAAATTATTAACAGTCCTCTTTACTTTTGACAAACCTCTAAGGCTCTTTGTGTTAACCACGTACCCCTTCATACTTCTTAGGATATAGTGATAGTCTTCTAAGACAGTGATAGTTCTCTCTCTTCCCTATTGCCACTGAACCCTCTCTTTTTATGTTATATTAGACCTATTTAAGTCTTCTCTTTGTCTTATATAGGGTTTTTCCATCCTAATAGACCTCTTAATGATTAACAGGGTTGTTCAACATTTCACAAAGTTTTACAAAAGTTTGGTAGACCTTTATTATGCATGTATAAACCTTCTAATGATATTTTAGGTCCATGGATATCAGAAACACACCTATAACATATGAAAACATCTTAATAGGACTTACAAAGACCTTACTACTCCTTTATGCTTTGATAAAGGCCTTCAAATTAGTTGCTAGGGTTTAAAAGATATGCATACCTCTTAAAATTTTGTAGAATATAGTGAGGGTTATGTAAGAGGAAATGATGGTCTTGGTCTAGTTTCTCCCTTCTCATAGATCTTTGTACATGATCTTGAGACTATTTTGTGCCTCTTTACTATTTATGCAGTTTAACAAAACCTCTAAAAGACTGACATCATTTATTAGGGTTCCTTGACATGCTCTTTAGAGTTTAACATGGTTTTAGACCTATTTGTAACACTTGTATAGAGCTATCTTAATCATTCTTCAATTATATCACTTTCCATGGAGCAAGTACCCTATGCATTTGGGTCTATCCATTTGGTTCCCTCTTCTTGCAATTCTTTTTCTTCTTCTTATCAACATTATCAACATTACTAGTGTCTACCTCCTTACATTTCCACTGTGATCTTTCTTTGTCTTAATCCTGAAGTCTAAATCTTTACCATTTTTAGTTTTAGGTTTGTCACACTTCTCTAGACTCTCATCAAGCCTATCTATGCATGTTTTAAACCTCCAAAGATCTTCACACTCTGTATGGTCTTGTAGACTATCAAATATTCCTATAGAATACAATGATAGTCTTGATCTCTATCTTCATTCTCACCTTCTATGACACTTCTTGATAGACCTCTGCACTATTATACCATTACATTGCTTATGCTTTCCTCTTCATATTAACAATGAAACTTTAGAATTGTTCCAACATATTGAAGAAATGGTTCTCATAACCATTGAAGTGCTTGAGACATGCATTGTATTATTCTCAAAACCCTAGAATCATGGAATATTTATTGTATCTTCTTACCAACATATGAAATACACAATGTGTATTTCATCAAATTGGTAAGGCTAAAAAAATATTTTTACTCCTCCATAGTCCTTTTCTTAATCACAAGAAGCATCTGAGTTTAAAACCTCTGGTATGCCCCATTACACAAAACAACTTGCAAGTTAGAAGAAAAGTTACAAACCTCTCATTGAGCTAAACCCTAAAACCTTGACTTAACCTTAAGCCTTAGACTCAAAACTTTGACTCCTTTTCAAAATAGGACTCCCTCAAAATGGATGTACATGAATTTTTGAGAATATAAGGTTTATGAAAAATTTTGACTCTAATATGTGGCTAGACATGACTAAATGAACACATTTTTTATTTTTCATATTACAAGAAACCCCCTTTAGACCTTTCAAAACTATTTAAGACATTTTTAAGACTCATAAGATATGGTTAATATTTGATAAGGGCAGCCTGTAGATATAGTCCTCGTGATTGTAGGGCAGTATCAAAGTCAAACAGATTTAGAAGACAATTTTTAGGAAGGGGCAGTCTTTAGCAATTTAGGACATTTTTTTATTAAAACACAATCACCTCAAGGAGACAATCCACCATGTATGTTCATGTAGGAGGTTTTAAAATGCAATGAGCTTAAGGAAGGGATAGTGAAAGATCTCATAAAGAGCAGTTTGAAGGAGTTTGTACAATCATCAGGCAAGACAGAGCATGAAGACAGTGCACTAAGGGCAGTCAAGTCACCATGAAGAGCTTAGTATTTAAAGTTTAGAAAAGAATGGCATAACATTGCAAAGTATTTGATAGTGGTGATAAGGGACAAGTTTTAAGGAATGCAATGGACAATGACAATAATAGAGTTTAAGGACAAATATTCAAGAAAGGTGGACAGAGCACAAAGACTTGAAATCATGGAGCAAAGTCATGAAGAGGTCGGTACTCATGATAGGTGATAAGTCTTTAAAGGAAAGACATGACAAAGTTAAAGAGGGCACAGTCCATAATGCAGTCACCTTAATTGGTCAAAAGGACAGTCTTCACCAATGTCTCAAGGATCAAGATAGGACAGTGACCCTGGAGGTTTCAGTGACAATGAACAAAGACAAGTGATAGTGTAGTGAAATAAAGGAGGACAATAACTTCTTGAGTAAAGGACCAAGAAAAAATTAAACAACAATCACCTTTGAAGAAGACCATCAAGAGACAAATAAGATGATTTACAGATGTAAAGGCAGAGTAAGTATTGTATGAAATATTCAAAACCTTATTCTACACCTTAAGGAATGAATTTCTACTTCAAACCTCATGAAACACATGTCCTATTTTCATGTTGGGCAATTTTTAGGAATTTTATGGTAATTATGGAGCAGTGGTAGCAATTCCAAGCATCTAGGAAATAGTTTAGGAACTTTTAATTAGTCGATGCCACCTGTAGAAACAATAGGAGCCTTTCTAGCAGCAACAAATTTTTTTAATCAGTTAATGCTAATTATCACTTAAGAGTTAAGACTCAGAACCAGTAACAAAAACTATTTAAAGTTCAACTCTATTCATTATCAAACAAGTTAGAAGACCAACTTCCACCATGCCTCCATGAAACTATATATCTACATAATCCTAACTAGTTTCATCAATATCATTAATTTTTAATTCAAATGGATGAAGAAGACATTGATATGCAAGAACATGAAGAAATAACACTCCCTTATTTTCCTTCTGCAACTCAAAAATGAAACAAAGCAACCCTAAGAAGATGGAAAATGTAGAAAAGAGGCAAAGGAAACAACCAACCGTGCAAATGAAGATTGAAAATTCTTAGAAATGTTGCCATGAAGCTTCCCCATGATCTTAGCTGAATGAAACTCAGATAACTGCCCAAAAACACTACAACCTTCCTCTTCAAAGCAACAAACAACAGAGAAGGCATCCATCTTGGAATGGTAAAAACAACAAGTAAGGGTTTTCCTCTCAAAACTGAAACTTTCCTCATGAGCCCATGTTGTTTTAGTCCTTTTGCCAAAAATAAAACAAAGAGAGAACTCCTTGCATACATGGAAATGCGTGCAAGTTTCCCTCCTTGCAAAAATCAAAAAATAATTTATCACTTGCTCAACTTCACATTTCCCTCTTTTTTTAAATTACCCACTTTAATATCATATGTGACTAATTATTTACTTGTGTTTTTTACCTGATGATCAAATTAGTCATTAATTAGTCATTTATAGCTGTGTTGCAAAAAATCAGTAGAATTTAGTCATTTTAGTTGTCGTGACTAAACGTTTTAGTCACGTAGTCATTTATTTGCCAAATTCTACTAGTGAATCATGATGTGTCATGTGATATGCTTCATTTAGCTCCACAAGTCACGGAAGTGCTCCGGAAACCTTCTCCTTCAGCTGACCATATGTATGTTCTGTTTTGTGAAAACAAGTGATCTTCTGATAGCGATAACTTTTAGCAGACAAGTCCAAATGACCTAAAATTTGGATATGATGTAGCTGATGATTTCTAGATGCTAAGTCCTACTCCGCAAGCTTTGAAATGAAAATGTAGAAAAATATGGTACAAAATGCTAAAACTTCTACTGACTGAACTAAATTGAACTGAATTGGAAAATGAAAGAAAAACAAAAGAATGCAAATGTTTTTGGTTGATGCAAGATTGTTCTACAACCTGGGATGCTCTTCCATCAGACAATTTCAAAAGGAGCCTATATTCCATAGAGAGCAGTGGTTCTTCAGAAGATGAGGTTTGTGATGATTGAAATGATGAGACTCTTTTCATGGCCTTAAATGTTGGTGACAAAAAGGATGATTTTGGGAATTGTGAAAAGTCTAATATCTTACAAAATGATCAAAATAATGAAAAATTAATTGTTGTATGGACTGCCTTTCATGTAAAAGAAGAAGACAATACTTGGGTAATTGATAGTGGTTGTTCTAGCCACATGACTGGTGACAAGGAGAAGTTTATTAGCCTTGAGAAGTGGAATGGTGGAGCTGTTAAGTTTGGTGGTGATGAGTCAGCACAAATCTATGGAAAGGGTGCTATAACTATTGATGGGAAGAATAGAACTGAGGGTGTCCTCTATGTCAAAGGGTTAAAGCATAATCTTCTTAGTGTCAGCTAGATGTGAAGTAAAGGATACAATCTTAATTTTCATGCCAAATGATGTGAAATCAGGAATACAGGGTTCAAAAAATTAGTTACAAAAGGTATCAGGACATATGGAGATATTTATCATCTAAAGGAGGTAAATGGAAGAACCTGCTTCTTGACTCAATCTAGTGAGTGTTGGTTGTGGCACAAGAGAATGGGGCACATCAAATTTGACAACATGGCAAGGATCAACTCTATTCATGCATTAAGAGACACACCTAAGATAATAAAGCATGCAAACACCTTATGCAAGGAATGTCAAATGCGAAAGTAGACAAAGACAAATTTCAAAAGCAAGGAGTATTCTTCTTCAATGCCATTGGAGCTGATTCATACTAACCTATATGGGCCTACAAGAATAAAGAGTCAACAAGGTGAAAGGTATTTCATGTTTCTTATTGATGATTATTCTAGAATGAATTGGGTTACTTTCTTAAGAGAAAAATCAGAAGCCTTTGATAAATTTAAGATTTTCAAAGCTATAGTTAAAAATGAAATGGATGTTAAGATCAAATGTTTAAAGTTTGATAGAGGAGGTGAGTTTACTTCAAATGAATTTGAAAAGTTTTGTGAAGATCATGGTATTAGGAGACATCTGTCAGCTCCTAGGTCCGCTCAACAAAATGGGGTAGTGGAAAGGAAGAATAGGACTGTGAAAGAGATGGCTAGGGAAATGTTGAAAGATGCATATATGCCTGACATGTACTAGAAGGAAGCAGTTCACACTATTATCTATCTAATTAAAAAACTACAACTGAGGGTCAATAAAACTAAGACCCCTTATGAGCTATGGTATAGAAGACCTCCCACTGTCAGATACTTCAAGATCTTTGGTAGAAAATGCTATATCATAAGAGATGAAGAAGATCTAGGAAAGTTTGATTCAAGGAGTGATGAAGGGATCTTTCTTAGTTACTCTAGCAGAATCAAGGCCTATGGATGCTACAACAAGAGGTTGGGAAAGATGATTGAAAGCACAAATTTCAAGGTGGATGAAGACTTGTATCAGATCTCATGAGAATCAAGGGACTCCGGATCTAATGTATTTCCCTGCATTGAAGAAGAAGAAGAAGATAGAGAAGAGAAGGAACAAGAACTAGAGCAAATCCCTAAGACTCTAACTAAGTATATCCAGAGGAATCATGCAGTAGATTATATCATTGGGGACAAGAATTGTGTATGAGAAAAATTGATAGGTCGAATGATAAAATCAAAACTATGATAATAACCAAATCAATAACCCATAACATAAAGAGATCTATCTAAATAAAAAGCCATGATCAATGAATAAATCAAATAAAACAAGAAAACTTTTACCAGATTGTATTGTTCTCTTTTGTCGAATGTGGATTGCTCAAATATGTTGCGAAACCATGTTTGCAACAAGCGAATGCTCAAAGTGCTCAAAAGATCTATGTCAAAAGATCATAAGGGCGCTCAACGATGTGATGTATGCTCAAAGCACTGTAAAGGATGCCTGAGAATAAGTGATCGAAGAGGATTTGTGAAGGAGATGAGGAGGGTTTATATAGGTTTCAAACATGATCAATCAATGGATGAAATAAATCCATAGAATGAATGGTTGAGATAAATCAAATAACTCATGTTGAGTGTGCACACGACATGTGTCACTCCATAAAGATATTTTTATTTAAGATATGATGAAAACAAGATAAATTAAGTCAATTAACTCAACTTGTAACTTTGCCTTTTTTAAAGTTCTAAAACTAAGACTGATTGTGCACATGAGTTAACATGATATTTTTAGAGGAATTGGAAAGATAATTGAAATTAAATAAATAAATTTATTTAATTTTGTGCATGATAGAGGAATAGATAAGATTATGAAGATTATAAATAAAATATTTGATTTTATTTATTTTTAGAGGATTAAGATAATTTAAATAAATTTGCATGATTTATTTAAATTTGGAAGAACAATTTGATTTAATTAAATAATGTAAATTATTTAATTGTAGATAAGAGGATTTTGATGAATTAATTAAATAATTGGATTTATTTAATTAATGTGGATTTGAAATTTGAAAAGGATAATGATTTGATTTAATTAAATAATTAAAATTATTTAATTTTGGAAGAATAAAGAGGAATTTAATGAAATTAATTAAATAAATACAATTTATTCAATTAATGTTGAATTTTGGAGTTTAGGAAGAATTTGATGAAATTAATTAAATAATTAGATTATTTAATTAATGTTGAATGTAGGTGATTTGGAAGAATTGATGAAATGCAAGTGATTCGAAGACATGGTCATTTTAGGGTGTCTACATTTTGCCCCTCTTTGATGCGATGCAATTTACAGTGTTGCGTCAAAGAAAATGATTGTTGAGGACGTGATATAATTTTTTGTTATGCCCCAGTGTAGCTAGCTGCCCCAACGTATGCTCCCTTGAGAGGAAAGATAGGGAAGCGACAGATGGACTAGTTAACACTCGACAAGAAGAGTGAGTGACAATGTAGAAAAAAAGCAAGGGTGGGAAGAAAAAAGGGAGGGACATTATAAATAGGTCCCAAGGGGACCACATTCCTTAATTGTACACTAAGAGTTGCCAAATTTAGAGCTTGGAGTCTCTTAGCTTAGTGTGTGAGTGTGGAGTGGAGGAGTTTGCAACGTGGAGAGATGTCGATCCCAACACATAAGCATCGGGTGGAGCAGGTACGGACGTATGGGAGACCAGAAGGAGCACCGGCAGCAGTAAGTGCTTGATAACCTCTTTGCATTTGAATTTGTAGGTCATTTTTAGGGTTTTATCTAGGTAGGTTTCTAGGTCAGCCAAAAGCGCTATGCCATGCTAGGGCGCTCTTGGTAGTCGGTCAAAGTGCCTTTGGTGCGCTAAAGTATAGTTGGTAGGTTAGTAAAGCGCCTTTGGTCAAAGATCAGCACTATTGATTTTTAGGCATTGTGCCGCAATGCGGTTGGTATGATCCTGAAGCACTATTGGCAAGGGAGTAAAGCGCAGTTAGGAGGGTAGTTAGGCGCGGTTGGATTGGGTGTTGCAAAAAATGAGTCATACTTGCAACTTTAGTAAGTCGTGGTTGGATACACAGTATAGTGCACCTATGTAAAACAGGTCACTTTTGGCATTTGTCAGTAAAGCACGGTTGTTGAAACAATAAGGCACTTTGGGTAGAATAGTGGAGCGTGTTTGGAGAAAATAAGGTGCTTTTAGTTAGGTTAGAATAGTGAAGTAGTTAGGGTTGACCGAGGGGTTGACCACTTAGGTTAGAGATGGGCAGGGGTGACCTAAGGCTTATTTGCGTCATATGGTTGTGTATGTAGATGTCGTAAGTGAGTTAAAGAATTTGAAAAAAAGGTCTGACAAGTGGTTTGTGTGGATGTAAAGAGCTCTTCCCCCGTTGATGTCGAGGGAGCGACACCACATCATTGTTGACGAGGTGGTACAGATTACTTGGGAGGAGGATGCATTCTTGGAGTACATGGGATTGTGTCATGTGGCGCACTTGACACACATTAGGGTGAATCTCGCCCTTTTGATAGCGGTTGTGGAGAGATATCACAGTGAGACATGTTCGTTTCACTTTCTGACAGGAGGGGCAATAGTGACAATTGAGGATGTGTATTGTATCCTCAAGATCTCGATTGATGGAGAGAGAGTGGACTTCGACTCGACACAAGGTGTTTTGCATGGATGAGTTGTGGATAAAGGATGGCGAGATTCAGTGGGCTGACGTGCCGAGACTAAGTGACCGGATCAGATGGATTGTGGCTTCATTGGTTGGTGGCTTCCTCTACCCAGATAGGCGATGTCAAGGATTATCTGTAGGATGGGGCACTATATTTTCAAGGATGTTTACACATGGCATCTGCTATGCATGGGGCCCTTGTGTGTTGGGGTAGTTGTACCGAGATATGCATGATTGTGTGTACAGGAGAGGATGGATTTTATTAGTAGGTGTGACTCTATTATAACTGTGGGCTTGGGAGCACATCCCAGTGATCAGACTAATTACACAGCGCCACCGTGAGAGGGGGGAGCCATATGCCTTTTTATATGAGGGATTGATCACACACCGACGACTTGGGTCAGTGAGTTATTGGAGGTGATAGATTGACGAGATGGATCTCTTTATTTGGAAACCATGGCTACTGTGTGAGGCATGGGAGGATGAACATGAGCAACTAATGTACTGCTAACAGGCTCAATATCTATTTGGGAGATGCATAGATACTATTGAGAGATACCTGCCAGAGTGGGTACTTAGACAGTTTGGCCTACCACAGGGGTTGCCAGTTGGAGAGGCGACACATGCCAGGACATGGCGGGAGGTTGGGGACTGGGATACAGAGATTCCAGTAGTTACAGCTTTGACAGAGTTGCGGGGACTTGTCCCAGTGAGATGGGATTGGGATTCAGGATTGGCAAATCTAGGGACATTGCCAGAGTATGACAGGTACTAGCAGACACATAGGCCAGTGAGGCTGACTACACCAGGGGTGGCCAGGGCAGTACGAGAAGTATTGGTTCTAGGTGGAGAGGCAAGGATGAGACGACAGGCCAGAGAGGCTAGACAGCAGGCAGGTCGAGAGGATAGAGGCTAGCAGGCTAATGTAGAGATGGTAGAGGAGGAGGATCTAGTCGCAAAGACTGAGTTGTAGCAAGCACAACAGCTGCTATAGGAGGAGACTGCAAGGAGGACTTGGCTGGAGCTCTGGATGGTGAGATTGTAGAGGGACAAGGATGCAATGAGGGCAGAGGCGAGATAGGCTGAGGTCCTAGCCCAGGTACATGCATAGATAGCAGCAGTGGCACAAGCAGCCTTGGTAGTGGCACAGGTCGTGCCAGTACCAGCAGTAAATGACAGGTAGCTAGCTCAGGTGACTTTAGAGAGGGATGCAGCAGCACAACTACGTTTAATAGTGGAGGCCACCCTACAGAGGGTTAGGTGGGAGAGAGATGAGGCACACCATGCATTGGGTGGTGATTATAGGACATTGTACAGTGAGCCCATCTATGTACAGGGAGAGCTGGTAACAGTAGGGAGAGAGGCTAAGTATTACAAGGGTCTCTACCTTGGGTGCAGTGCCAATGGATCAGCGAGAGCCTAGCTTCCGAGAGAGGAGCAGGTCTGGGGCATCAAGGTCACGTAGGATAGGGCAGTTAGTGTCCTCAGTTAGAGGACCCTTCGTGCCACCCGGGGGAGGAGGACCAGCAAGGGGACCGTCGCTGAGCACAAGCGGAGGATAGGGGTCATAGCAGGAGGGCAGTTCTACCCACTAGCTACCACTCAAAATGTGGTTTGAAGTTGTATCACTTTTGTATCATGATGGACATTGTATATTTTGACTGATGCCTGCATGCATCTGATGTATATTTTTGCCAGCTCTTGATAGTCATGATGTATATTTGGAGGTATACATATGGACTATTGATGTAGACATGAATATTTGTATTTTGATGACCTTTACATGATGATATATGATGACATATTATGCTCACTGATGTTCATGCTTTTTGTTTATGCATTTCTTGATGACATGGATGCGATGACATGTATGTATGATTGTGGATTTATGTTGATGATGTATATGCTTATATGATGCTCATAGATGTGTGACATATGATGACATGATAATAATATAGATATGATGATATAGATGTTACGACATGCAATATCTAACATGTGGTTTTTGCAGATATGCACTAGATAGAATAAAAGCGGAGACATAATAGAGAGACTATTGATCGATCATTGCTTGAAAACTATATAAGGCCATGGGTAAATGGATGGGTAAATGAATGAGTTTGTTGCATTGGTTTCACAATTGTTTATAAAGAGCAATCCTTATTTTTGATATAGCACATGGATAGTTTGCCACCAAGGTATAAATGACCAAGGTACTGTGATATCCGAGTGCGTGGACGTTGACTTTGCAAGAAAACAGTTTGATCTTAGATCCCTTAGATATAATATGACCTTGTTGTACATGTGAATGAGCCATAGTCTTGAACATAAAATAAACTTCAATACATGTAAATGCAAGAAGAATATTAATATGTAAGATGCTAGGTTGTAACACACAAGATAAATATGCTACTAAGAAAGATGCTAAAGATCATTCATCAAACACAGCACACAAAAGCAATGACTATGCCCCCAATCTATACTGCATCGCAACGTACCAAGATTATAGACAAATCAAGGTAGCCTTGAATAGATAATGGACAAAGGAGCAAAAGATAAACCATAAAGCAAATTGATTGACTTACAAAGTAAACATACATCCAACATATTCTCTTGCCAAAGAGGTTGCTCAGGATAGATTGGATAGGAAAGATAACAGCCTTATTGTAGGAACGATGTGTCCATTAAAGGGTGTTATCTATTGAAAAGATAATGTCTTGTTGCAGGAATGCCATATGTCGTACAAGACGCGTGTGTTGGTCTTGATCATGGAACACTTTGTATAAGACAAGTTTGTTGATATGTTGCTTAGTTGAGATTGATTTAGCTGATGTTGGCAATCAATACGTAGGACATTATATGGCTCTGCAAGTAAGTTTCTTTGCTTCAGGTTTGTTAAGGACTTTTGCTTTGAAAGGATGCATTTGTTTGTTGTTTTGCTGCTTGAGTTAGTCAAGTCGAGGTGAGTGGATTTTGATAAATGGAAGACTAGAAAGATGACATGTCAATAGATTGAAATGGGTGAAGAATGATGAATCGTATGTGCCTAAGTATTGGATACATCCTTCGTATTCCAGACTACCTACATACCCTGTATCCACGGGATCAAGGCACATTACAAGGAAAGATGAAAAATGGTAATATGTAGTTCTAGATAGAGTGATGAGTGGGTCAAGGTGTTTGATCTTGGGTAGGTGAAATGATGAGATCTTATGTACTTGAGTACTGGATACTTCCTTCGTAATCCAGACTGCCTACATACCCATATCCATGGGATCAAGGTACCTTAATATTGAGATGAGATGATATGTAGTTCTGGTTGGTGTGAGGATGTAGGAAATGTGTTGGGAAGATAACAACCTTATTATAGGAATGATGTGTCTATTAAAGGGTGTTATCTATTGAAAGGAGAACGATTGAAGTGTTTTGTGTTTTTGGTGTTTGTGAACCACGAACAAGGATCCATTCCTTGACCTAGGTTAAGGAAAGAGTTGCCCCCATTCTGATAGTGGTATTTGCATAGGTGACTGATGAAGAAGGCATAGAAAGTTTGACCTAGGACAAGATAGTGATAACTGTTGACATAGATCAAGACGTGGGATGATGACGATGGACATTGACAAATTTCCAAGCTATTCTAGATAGGGAGAAGGAAATGCAAACAAGGTCAATGGTTTTACTATGGATGGATGGATGAAGTTTCTTGTGAAATGGATATGGAATGAACAAGACTCGATAGATGATGGATGTTGACTCTACACATAGTGCTTGTTTGCCAGGTTTTCACTATGGTACTTATCTAAGGCCCTTGTTTGCCAGGTTTTCACCAGAGGATGGATTTTTTTTTTTTTTTAGATACTCTGAGGATCATGCATAGAACTTCTTGAGATGAACACTGTTGAGTGGCTCATCTAGAGGAATGTCGTCAGGTGTAGCTAAAGTATAAGCTCCTGATCCATATGTTGCTGTGACAATAAAGGGTCCTAACCAATTAGGCTCAAACTTGCCCTTTTTTTCTCGATCTGCTTGATTTCTCTGATTTTCTTTTAAGACAAGATCACCAAATTTGAAACCGTCTTTCTTTGATCTTTTTGTTGTAATTACACCGAAGGCAGTTTTGATAAACATGGAGATGATTAAGTGTGGCAAGGCGCCTCTCATCTATTAATTCTAGCTTAGCTAATCTAGAATTGCGATACTCCTCTCCATTAATCAGGTTCTGCATGGATACTCTGAGAGATGGGATCTCAACCTCTATAGGTAGGATGGCTACAGAGCCATAGACCAAGGCATAGGGTGTTGCACTAATTGGTGTTCTGATACTAGTGCGGTAAGCCCATAAGGCGGGATTAAGTTGCAGGTGCCAATCACGACCAGCTTCATTGACCGTTTTCTTGAGGATTTTGAGAATGGTTTTGTTGGAAGCCTTAGCTTGGCCGTTACTCTGTGGATGGTAGGAAGTTGAAAAGTGATGTTGGATATTGTATTATGTGCACAAGGCATGGACATCTTGATTTTTGAATGGTCTCCCATTATTAGTGACAATGGCTTGGGGAATACCATACCGGCAAATGAGGTAGTTAAGGATAAACTTGGCTATTTGCTTACTGGTGCTATAGGTCATGGGAATGGCTTCGACCCACTTCGTGAAGTACTCAGTGGTGGTAATGATGAATTTGTGGCTATTGGTTGAGGATGGGTGGATTTGTCCTACAAGGTCGAGACCCCATTGAGAAAAAGGCCATGGAGTAGTCACAGGTTGTAGTTCATGAGTTAGTGCGTGAATCAAATCTCCATGCTACTGGCATTGTAGACACTTCTTAGCAAACTATAAAGCATATTGCTCTATTGTAGGCCAGTAGCAACCTGTTCTAAGTATCTTCTTAGCGAGATTAGTACCGGTAGAATGTGCACCACAGACACCTTCGTGTATGTCTCGTAAGGTAGCTTCGGCTTCTTCTGCGTTAAGACATCGGAAGAGGATACCATCAAGACTTCGGCGATAAAGTGTATCACCCAGAATAGTGTAACGAGAGGATTGACAGATAAAGGTTTTGCGTTGGGTAGTGGATAGGTCAATGGGAAAGGTACCATTTTTAAGGTATTCATAGATATCTTCGTACTATGGAGAATTGGGACCAAAAAGTTCGCAGATGATTTCAGTAAAACTGGAACATCGACGACTGGTATCAATAATTGCTCGATCAAGAACTCACATTTCTGTGTGTTTGTAGGCATGTCTATAAGTGACCCCATAGAAGCCATAGAATTTGCTGCTTTGTTATGCTCTCTTGGAATTTTCTCAAATGTAATGCTAGAAAAGTGTGCTTTGTAGGTATCCACTAGTTGCTTGTATGGGATCAACTTTTCATCTTTTTTTTGGTTCTCATTTGTGACTTGTCGAATGACTAGTTGTGAGTCTCCATATACCTGTAGTTCTGTGATGTCCCATTGAACTGTTGTATTGAGACCTATGAGGAGTGCTTCATACTCAGCTATGTTGTTGGTGCAAGGAAATGCAAGCTGATATGACTTTGGAATATAGTCATTTTGAGGTGTGATGAATAAGATGCCGGCCCCTGATCCATGTTGTGTGTAGCAACCATCAAAGTACAATTTCCACATTATTGAGGTAGAAAGAGTGAAAAGATTCTCATCCGGAAAGTTAGATACCATAGGATGTATATCTGTCATAGGTGCTGCTGCAAGTTGATCTGCTAGGGATTGTCCCTTGATTGCCTTATGATCCACATACTCAATGTCAAACTCACCAAGGATCATGACCCATTTAGCTAGTCTACCTATAAGAGATGCTTCTGCTAGGAGGTACTTCAATGGATCAATTTTTACTATGAGATTTGTATGTTGGTTTAGCATGTAATGTCGTAACTTTTGGGAAGTGAACACTACTGCTAAACAAGCTCTTTCCATAGGTGAATAATTAAGTTCATATCCCACCAAGGTTTGACTAATATAATAGATTGCATGCTTTCTTCCTGACTCATCATGCTGTGCTAGAAGAGCCCCTAGGGATGTAGTTGTAGTTGAGATGTACAAGATCAAAGGTCTATCAGTGACTGGTGGTACCAAGATAGGAGGTGTAGCTAGATATTCTTTGAGCTGATCAAATGTTGCTTGACACTTATCATCCCATCGAAATGAGACATCTTTTCGAAGCAAGTGTTGAAATGGTTGACATTTATCTGCTAGCTATGAGATGAAATGCCTAATGGATTGTAACCTTCCTTGAAGGCTCCTTAGTGCTTTCAAATTCTTTGGTGGAGGCATTTCTACTATAGCATTGACTTTTGCTAGATCTACTTCAATGCCTCTGCAAGATACTATGTATCCCAATAGTTTTCTTGATGTTACTCCAAAGACACACTTCTTTGGATTGAGTCTTGGTATTTCTTGAGTCTGTCAAAGATCTGTCCTAGAACTTGTATGTGATCTGCCCTGGAAGATTTTGCTAGTATATCATCCACATAGTCCTCCATGATATGATGAAAGAGATCATGGAATATCACTGTCATTGCTCTTTGATAGGTTGCCCCTACATTCTTTAGACCAAATGGCATGACACACCAATGATAGTTACCCCAAGGACAAGTGAAAGTTGTTTTATGCTGATCTTTTTCTGCTATCATTATCTGATTGTAGCCTGAGAATCCATCCATGAGAGAAAGCATTTCATGACATGCAGTCAAGTCTACTATAAGATTAATGTTCGGCAATGGGAAGTCATCTTTGGGGCACGCCCTATTAAGATCTCTGAAATCATTACACATGAGGATGCCCCCATTGGGTTTAGCCACAGGTACTATGTTTGAGACCCATTCTGGATAATCAATAGGCTTGATGAATTTGGCATCTAGCAACTTTTGTATTTCCACTTTCACCAAAAGAGCTATTTGTGGATACATCTTTCTTAGCTTTTGCTTGACTGGTTTAACTGTTGGATCAACTGTGAGATAGTGAACTACTAGCTTAGGGTCTAACCCTGGCATATCAGTATAGGTCCACGCAAAGTTGATGGTTCTTTGTAAGAAGTTGTTAAGATTCTTGTGTTCTGTTTCTGATAATGATGTTGCAAGGAATGTGGTCCTAGGATTTTTCTCTGTGTCAAGGTTTATCTCTATAGAATCTTCCACTAGGAGAGCTGATTTTTCTTGATACTTAGATGGTAGGGGAAGGTCAAATCCTCCATCCTCAGGTGCCACAGTTGGGTTTTCACCTTTGGATACGTCCTTTGTTTTTACTATTTTGTGATCAGGAGGTGCCACAGTGTGGTTTTCACCTAGAGATCTTTCTTTATTTTTGCTTTTGCGACTGGAGGATTTGGCATTCTCACCAAAATAAGAAGTTAGTTCTAATTCCATTGCAAAACTAGCTTTGTGATTGCCAAGAGGGATACCATCCCAGAGTCACATGAACTCAGCTATAGCTTCGTCATTCTGAAATACATCTAGAATGGAGGACCCTTGTTGGTCCCAATCGATAAGTTTAGGGTAGACAAGTGTTACTTTCTGGGTGTTTTTGGTGGATGTTAAGGATATGGATGATAGCATGAATATAGAGGATTCTATAAATAGGTCAGTCATATGGAGGGAAGAGTCATCAATGATATCCTCTTTAGACATTGAATTGACGGGAAAAGTTTCTGCCACCTTGTCGAGGATACCCTCGATGTCCAAGGCGCGTGGTACCTTTCTACCAAATCCCAACCCCTTCTTGTCTAGTTTCTTTGTCACAATAATGGGTTCCATTTTTCCTTGATTCTATTTCCCAAGGCCACCTTTGCCTTTGTAGCCCATATTTTTGACTATCCTTAAGCCATTGCCATATTGCTTGACTGGTATTGTGACTGGTTCTTTCTCCTTATAGAGCCAAGAAGAGATGTCTTCAATAGTTTACTCAACCAATAATTTTCCCTCTTGGAATTGTGTTAGAGATGCTGGGGGAGGAATAGCTTCTTTTTTAGTTGCTTTGGCAATGGGCGGTTGGCCGTAGGATTTAGGGTATAAAGGTATTCACCCTGCACAACAAGATTTTGAGATATCATATTCTCCAAAGCCCATATCATGGATGTGAACTTTGATTTCAGGAATAGGATGAGGATTAGGTTCACTTGTAGAGGCTTTTGTCATATTTTCAGGGTTAACATACAGTGGGGATTCATGGGCTTTGTCATTATTGGGCACTTGGTTGCAATTCTTATAACTGCCTTGTAAGACACGACATAATTCAAAAGGATTAGGGTCACCTGGGATAGTTATATCTGTACCATTGAATGGGAATTTGAGAGACTGATGGTACATTGAGGGAACAACTTTCATGGCATGGATCCATGGACAGCCTAGGATAATGTTGTAAGGTAGCTCAATGTCAAGGAATTGGCACCTAGTTTCAAGCATGACTGAGCCTACTTGTATAGGCAAGTGGATAACACCTTCTGAACAGTGCTCAGCATCGTCATACCCTTTGATTGTAATACTTTGATCAATGTTGACATGATCCTTAGAGTATCCCAATTGTTTAAGTAACTTTAGAGAACAGATATTGAGACCAGCACCACCATCTATAAGTATGCGTTTGATCTTGCGTTTATGGATGAGAACCTCAATGTGAAGGGCATCATTGTGACATGGATCATGGGATGGGAGGTCCTTTTCAGAGAAGACCACATTGTAGGGTGAGGCAATGTTACCTAGAATATCTTGGAAATCGGTGACCGCTATGTTGTTAGGAATCGAAGACTCTTGTAGGGCTTTTTCGAGCATAGCTTTATGTGCGGGTGATGACCATAGAAGGTCCAAGATAGAGATCTGTGCAGGGGTTTTCCCTACATGTTCAACAAGGTTGTAATCCGATTGAGTTGGGAGACTTAGTGTTGGACCATGAATGGTGACACGACCATGACGAGTTGTAACTGTGCAATCTGTAGATTTTCCTTTGATAGTGAGGGTAGATACATGACTCTCTTCAAAATGACCCACAATGGAGTCATAGGAAGTGGAAGCTTTGTTAACACCTTTACCTTTATTCGGAGGAGGACCTTGACCATGGTTAGGGAATGGGTCCTTGTACATGTTGAAGTCTTTATTCATGTGTTGAGTTGGTGGTTCATCCTCAAAAGAGATTAGGTCTCCCTCAATAAGATTTTGAATTATGTGTTTAAGTTTGATGCATGATGCGGTTCTATGTCCTTTGCTCCTATGGAAGTCACAATATTCATTGTCTCTGTACCATGCGGTTTTGTAAACAGGTTCACCATATGGGGGAGCACTTGGTAAGGTGATGAGTCCCTTGCATAAAAGTTTTTGTAGAATAGACTCTATGGGTTCTCCCAAGGGAGTGAATTGACGCGGCGAAGGGTAATTTTGTGAAGGTCATTCTTGTTGTCTCTGTTGTTGGTTTTGGTATGGTTGTCGTCATTGTTGTTGGTTCTATTAAGGTGGGGGTTGACTTGGTTTGGGAAGATGAAGGGGTGTTTGCAATGTTTGGACATGTTTAGAATCGACCACACCATCATTGACCACGTTTTTATTTTTGTTCCAAAATTCAAGTTTATTGTTTGATTGTTGTTGAGGAGCATTGTCTTTGTTGTCTTTAAAGATTTTGACCACACCTTTAGCAATGAGGGCTTTCTCAATGTTGATTCCCTTGTAGGTAATTTCATCGAAGGTTGTAGCACTAAGAATTTGCAAATGGAAACCCAATTCTTGGTTAAGGTTCTGCACAAATATGTTAACAAGTTGCTTTTCAGGTATCTTGAATGGGAATTTGGTAGCCATTTGTCTCCATCTTTGAAGGAATGAAACTAACGTTTCCCCATTTTTCTGTTTATTGTTGCATAGGTCAGTCATGAAGATCTCATGTTCTATGTTGTAAGAGAAATGGGTGGCAAATTTCTCTACAAGCTCATTAAAAGATTTGATACCTGTGGGTAGGTGTGAGAACCATTCTATTGCTTGACCTCCAAGACTACAAGGAAAAAGATGCATAAGATATGTGTTGTTATGTGAGACCTTGAAGCAAGCAAGATAGAATTCTCTAAGACGTTCTTTTGGGTCTCCTTTTCCTTTGTATTTATCAAATTTAGGAATAGTGAAATTGTGAGGAAAAGGGATCATGGGTAATAACCGATCAAATGGATAAGGACAAACTTCTTCCAAAGAGAAGGTTTTCTTGGTGTGGCCAAATGTAAGATCAAATATTTGTTGTTGAACCTCTGCAAGTTTTAGCTCCATAAGTGTGGGAGGGGTTGGAAACATCTCTTGTTGTCCGAGAGGTGTTTGTTGTTGCTCATATGGAAGATTGTAGTGGAAGCCATGGGCATTGGTGCTATAAGGGTCGAATGATTAGTTAGGGTCATATGTGTTATATGTTGGGTTTGGATTGGGTTGGATTTGGGTGTTTTGATTTTGGGGAGGAGGGGGTGGTGATAGGTAAGAATGTAGGCTTTGTGATGGTTGTTGATAAGAGTTTAGTGGTGGAAAGCTAAAGTTTGTTGGGTTTGGTTGCGGTGGTGGACCATAGCTTTGGGAAATTTGGTTTTGGGAATGTTGAGGGTGGTTAGGAAATGTATTGAAAAAGGTTAGTGTCAATGAGCATTGTGGTGGAGGGACATATGTTGCGTTGGCATTTTGTGATGGTTGGGGTTGATTGAGAGGTGTGTTGAAAAAAGTTAGTGTCGAGGAACGTTGTGGCGGAGGGACATAAGAAGATGTGTTTTGTAATGGTTGGGGTTGCGTGACATTATGAAGTTGAAGGATACGAAGGGTTGATGATGTTGGTGGGGGTATTTGTTGAGACCCTTGTTGCATGGCTACATAAGTGTTTCCTGGATTGTAATTTGGTGGAAAACCTTCTCGTGATGGGGTAGCCAATGTTCCACTTGCGATTGGTGTGGGCAATTTAGGAGTGTTTTGTATGTTTGATTTTGCTAGAGCGGCCTGTCTTGCTAGTTTTGCTTGACGATGTAGAGTCTCTTGTTGTTGTTTGTAGATCTCTATAGGAGTCAGGAGTGGTGATATGGATCTCTCTACCGTTGGATTTTGATAAAGAGGATTCTCATATTGTGCAATTTTTCTCCCTTGTGAGCTTTGTTCGGGTATGGGTGTGGTCATAGTTGACATGGTTTGGACCACCGTTATAGTGTCTTGGGTGTTGTTAGTCTCGCTAAGATTTGATAGATCAAAACCTTTGGGTAATTTAGTTCCTTGCTCTGCTAGCAAGCAAAAGAAATGATCTTGGTTCTCGCTAAGGATTTTATCAAAGGCAACCATGGCTCTAGGATCTTGTATGATTTCATCAAGGTCTTGTCTATCTTCTTGAAAGGATTGACCTATTTCAAAGTGTCACTCTTCTTGAGATGGGACTTGACCTATGGTATAATCGGATGTAGCAAAATCATTAGGCATGCCGGTAGTGAATTGAGTTATGTCAATCAAAGGGACATTACCTTCTTGAGGATTATTTGGTTGGTCCTATTGCGGTCTATTTTGAGAGTTGGTTGATTTTTCCATTGGTGTCTTTGGAGTAACCTTGGGAATCATGTTGGATTGGCTTGGTTGAGGCGTATGAGGAGGCAATTTGCACTTCCTTGGGGTGACTTGCTTAGCCTTCATAGTTTGCTGGAGTCTAGTGGTTACCATGGGATACACTAGGTCATTATGCTTTGTTTTACTGTGGTTTTGCTTGTGTTTTCGGGAATGATAGTTTTGATGCACAGTTTATTGGACTAAAGGTGCTGTACTGTTTGACCAAAGGCGCAGGACTGTGTTACCAAATGCGAGCTACTGTGTTACTAGAGGCATTGGACTGAGCTACCAAAGGTGAGGTACTGTTATACCTAAGGTGAGCTACTGTTATACCAAAGGTGCTGAAGTAGTGTCAGTGATGTTTATAAGTCATATTTTGATAGATTTTGTTTGGATTTTGATTGGTTTTTCTTTAGCAAGAGAAAACATAGCAAACAAAGTGGCAAAAAGGACTAACACAACATATAGTGTATATTCGAGGCTCACAAAAAAGCCCAATGTTTCCACGGGAATAAGACAATTGCAAACAATATGAAACACTTTTTATCCCTAGAGAAAAGGTTTCATTGTAGTAGATTAGCTCACAACTTAATACTCCGTCGACCAAATGTCATTCCATAAAGGTGTCATACATTTGTATCTTTGTGAGAGATGATAGGTAGGGATATCTCACCCTCCCCTCGGAAAGCTCAAGTAGGTCACAAGAGCTTTATGGTCGAGGGAATACTATCTCTTCTCAAGGGAGCCAATGGTGAGTATCTTGAGGGCTTAAATCGATTCCCCTTGGACTGATGATTACCGCAACGTTCGGAGGTGGATCAGGTAGTCACTATCTAGATTGGTTCTTAGTAACTTTGAGGGATCAACACCTTACGAGCAATGTGACAAGCTACTAAAATCTTTAACCAATCCTACTAAGAGTATCAAACACTTTGCTCAATGTGAAAATTGTTTCCACAAAGAGCTAGTACACCTCTTTTCAGTTTGGCACCACAAGGTAAGGCTGACATTGGTTAGGACTTGGCTTTCACCTTATCTCTCTTATATAGTGGTTCAAAGGAAAACTCCGCTTAGGGTCATCCCTTTTGGATGAAGTGCAATCCAAAAGTAGGTCCTTCTAAAGGAAAAAACTAAAATGTAAGATCAAGCACGTCAAACAAAGGTTCAATTGTCCCGTTATAAGAAAAAAAAGGTGCAACTAGATTAGGCACACACACGTTTGTAGTTGTCAATTGTCCCTTATGAATTTGAAGTGTTTGGCATTCATGTCCATTGTCCCTTAGAAAATTGAAATGTTTTTTACATTCATGTCCATTGTCCCTTAAGAAAGCAATATGTTCCTAAGACTTAGATTGCAAAAAGATGTTTTGTCCCTTAAGAAAGTAATATGTTCCTAAGACTTAGATTGCAAATTGATGTTTTGTCCCTTAACAAAGCAATATGTTTTTAAGACTTAGTGCGATAGATTGAGATTCTTCAATGCTCGTCCTACATGAACATGTTAGAAAAAACCCATTTGCTCTGTTTGAGTGATAAGAAGCTGCAACAAGTCGATTAGTTCCACACGAACTCAAAAGTTAGAAAAATAAATCAATCTGACCAAAAGTGCTTGACTGTATTACCAAAGGCAATTTACTATGTTGCCGAAAGTTCTGCACTATTTTACTAGAGGCAAGTTGTTGCAGAACCAGAAATGATTTACTGTGCTACCAGAAGCGTGGTTTAGTGCTACCAAAAGCGTTTTTCTGCCCCAGATCCAAAAAAAGTTATATTTTGTCAAAAAGAACAAGGTAAACAGATGATTTCATGTTTGCTTTGTAGATCTAGGATGTATGGTTGATTGGGTCTATAACCTGGGATCAAGAACAACTCAATGATGCCGCAAATAGATAGGTTAACTCAAAAAGTGAAAAATACTCCTAAATACGTCAGCTTAGGAAGTATAACAGATAATTGAAAGACAAATAAATCATCTTCCCAGTCAATCAATGATAGGTATGTGAGTTAAAACCCTACAAATCACAAAACAAGATCTTAAAAAACCCTAAAATGCCAAAAGCGCCTTACTTCTCTTTCAAACGCACTGGACTATGTTACCAATAGCATGCTATTGTGCTACCAGAGGTGCTACAATATTACCCTAGGGCGCTATACTATGCAACCAAAAGCTCTTCACTGTACTGCCAAAGGTGCTTTTCTGTGTCTTTTGCGTTGTTCCGTACTGTACTTAAAAAAATCAATTTCTCAAAGAAAAAGAGGGATTAGTGGGTCCCACCAGGCGTGTTAGAATGTGTATGAGGAAAATTGATAGGTCGAATGATAAAATCAAAACTATGATAATAACCAAATCAATAATCCATAACATAAAGAGATCTATCTAAATAAAAAGCCATGATCAATGAATAAATCAAATAAAACAAGAAAGCTTTTACCAGATTGTATTGTTCTTTTTTGTCAAATGTGGATTGCTCAAATATGTTGCGAAACCATTTTTGCAACAAGTAAATGCTCAAAGTACTCAAAGTGCTCAAAATATTGATGTCAAAATATCGTAAGGGTGCTCAACAATGTGATGTATGCTCAAAGCATTGTAAAGGATGCCTGAGAATAAGTGATCGAAGAGGATTTGTGAAGGAGATGAGGGGGGTTTATATAGGTTTCAAACATGATTGATCAATAGATGAAATAAATCTATAGAATGAATGGTTGAGATAAATGAAATAACTTATGCTGAGTGTGCACACGACATGTGTCACTCCATAAGGATATTTTTATTTAAGATATGATGAAAACAAGATAAATTAAGTCAATTAACTCAACTTGTAACTTTATCTTTTTTGAAGTTCTAAAAATAAGACTGATTGTGCACATGAGTTAACATGATATTTTTAGAGGAATTGGAAAGATAATTGAAACTAAATAAATAAATTTATTTAATTTTGTGCATGATAGAGGAATAGATAAGATTATGAAGATTATAAATAAAATATTTGATTTTATTTATTTTTAGAGGATTGAGATAATTTAAATAATTTTGCATGATTTATTTAAATTTGGAAGAACAATTTGATTTAATTAAATAATGTAAATTATTTAATTGTAGATAAGAGGATTTTGATGAATTAATTAAATAATTGAATTTATTTATTTAATGTGGATTTGAAATTTGAAAAGGATAATGATTTGATTTAATTAAATAATTAAAATTATTTAATTTTGGAAGAACACAGAGGAATTTAATGAAATTAATTAAATAAATACAATTTATTCAATTAATGTTGAATTTTGGAGTTTAGGAAGAATTTGATAAAATTAACTAAATAATTAGATTATTTAATTAACGTTGAATGTAGGTGATTTGGAAGAATTGATGAAATGCAAGTGATTCAAAGACATGGTCATTTTAGGGTGTCTACAAGAATAAAAGTGTGTTGACCAGGAGAAGTCTTGCAAAAGCAAGTGAGCAAGTAAATTTATATCTACTATCAAAGGTAGAATCCAAAACCTTTGCTGATGTTAGCAAAGATGATGGATGGTTAAAGGTAATGAATGAAGAATTGAATCAGATAGAGAAAAATCATATATGGGAATTGGTTCCCAAACCAACCAATAAGAATGTTATATGAACAAAGTGGGTGTTCTGGAACAAGATGAATGAAGATGGGGAAGTTTTGAGGAACAAAGCAAGATTGGTGTGTAAGGGCTATTCTCAAGTTGAAGACATTGATTTTGAAGAGACCTTTGCTCTGGTAGCCAGAGTGGAGGCAATTAGGATGCTTCTTGCCTTTGCTACTCATAAGAACTTCAAAGTTTATCCGATGGATGTCAAGTCAACATTTTTGAATGGTGATCTAGAGGAAGAAATCTATATTAAGCAACCAGATGGTTTCCAGATATCAAAAGATCCAGACATGATGTGCAGACTCAAGAAAGCTTTATATGGTCTCAAGCAAGCACCTAGAGCTTGGTGTGCTAGGTTGGATAAATATCTACTTCAAAAAGGCTTCAAGAAAGGTACCATAGATAGCAATCTTTACATCAAGGAAGAAGAAAACATGATTTTGATAGTTGCAGTAAATGTTGATGACATCATCTTTCGTGGAGATGATGATATGTTTAAGAGGTTTGAAGAGGAGATGCAAAAAGAGTTTGAGATGTCTATGATTGGTGAGATGTCTTTCTTCCTTGGACTTCAAATTGCTCAACTAGATGCTCGTATCTTTATTTCTTAGGATAAGTATATTAAAGAGACGTTGAAGAAGTTTGGTATGGAGGATTCAAAACTAGTGAATACTCCCATGATCATTGGATGTCACTTGAGCAAGAATGATGAGTCTTCGGAGGTTGATCAGACTTCCTTTAGATTTATGATTGGAGGATTGTTATACTTGACTACTTCTAGACCTAATATTATGCATGCAGTATGTGTGGTTTTCATACATCAAGCTAATTCCAAGAAAACACATGAGAAGGTAGTAAAAAAAATATTTAGATATTTGAAGGTAACTCCAGATTATGGCTTATGGTATCCAAGAGGTAATAAATTTGACCTGGGTGCCTACACTGATGTTGATTGGGCTAGTTGTGTTGATGATAGAACAAGTACAAGTGGTGGTGATATTTTTTAGGAAGCGAATTGGTTTCATGGTAGAGCAAGAAACAAGACTTAGTGTCATTGTCAACTACAAAGGCATAGTATATTGCAGTAGCATCCTGTTGTACATAAGTATTATGGATGAAGCAAACCCTGAAGGATATCAAGGTAATGTATGATGAGCCTATTCCTATTTTATGCGATAATACAAGTGCTATCAATATTTCCAAGAATCCAGTGATGAATTCCAGAACCAAGCATATTGTAGACACCTAAAATTGACCATGCCTTGTTGACACATCATTTGAGACACCTTATGAGACATTTTGTCCTAGTAGCCTATCCATCACCCAATTAGTTAAATAAATCATATTTATTTAACTAATCCCATTTCAATCCCATTTCAATCCCTCTAGCTAATTAATTAAATAAATTATATTTATTTAATTAATGTATTCCACATCATCCCTCATCCAAATTAATTAAATAAATTAAATATTTATTTAATTAATGCATTCCACATCATTCCTTTCCAAAATTAAATAATTTTATTATTTAATTCCACCTTTGTCTCTATCTCCACATTTGTCTCCATGTAAGGTGGAAGCCATTTGACTTTAAATCCTCTCATTCAACCTTCATGAGACACTTGTCAAATTACTACAACTTCTTATATCACTTAATCCTAGCCATCCATTTCTAATTTAATCCTAGCCATCCATTCTCATCACTCATCTCCTATAAATCAAGCCTCACCCAAGCCGTTTGGGCAATCCACATTTCAAGTGTCCTTATGTTGTCCAAATCATCCTAGGTATTCTCATTCATCTATCATCCTCATATCATTGTTATGCTGCAGAAGTGAGAAACCAACATTCCTCCCATCAACAATCCTTCAAAATCTTGCATGCTTATGGGGGATTGAGAAGAGCAATGGAGATAAATCAAATCTAGCTTGGAGATTGGTTTGCTTTGCTTTCTTGTTTTCATTTTCATGCTAGTTTGTACTTTATTGTGCTTGTTAGGGTTTCATTATTGTTGTTTATGCTCATACCTTGATTTTTAACCCTAGCTACATTTGGCACGTCTGGTGGGACGTTGTGCTTAAATTTACAGATCTATTAGCTTGTTTTTCACAGGTTTTATTAACTTTTTGTTGTAGGTCTGCCATTTTTTTGACAAAACCCTAGGTTGTAAAGATTTCATCATATCTTCCAAAAGGCTGTAAATTTTTCTACAAGATTTTTATAGAAGATGGTCAATCATCTAAGGAAGCTACATAAAAAAAAAAGTGGGTTTATCACCATTTTTGTAGGAGTTATCACGATTTTATTTTTTAATAAAATTGCATTTTTGGGCGCAAATCAGTGAATTTTTTTAAAAAAATTATATTTCTAGAAAGCTCTTAAAATTATCATGGGGGTCTGTGTTTTAGAGATTTAATTTGGAGGTCATATACAGTGCAAAAAATTAGATCTTTGTCTACTATAGGTTTTTCACAAATCCACATTTTTGGGCGCAAAATAGGGAATTTTTCTAACTTTCTTACATTTCTGGAAATCTCTCAGAAAATTAGCATGGGTCTCTTCTTTGATTTTTTAGTTTTCAGATCAAAAATGTCTTGAAACAATCAAATCTAATTCGACTATGTATCTAAAATTACAATTTTCCTTTTCTGATGAGCTTATCTTTTTATGGCTGTATTATAATATCATTTTCTGATTTTGTAGGTGCATCTAAGGAGCTGTCGCAGTGTTGGAATCATTAATACACAACATATTTGGAGCAAAAATTTTAGGTGCACTCGTTTCATCTTTCATCTCTGATTTCAATCAATAATCATTATTTGCAAACACACTTCAATTTGGGCTCTAAAACATACTCTTGTCTTCATTCACATCAAAAAATTGGGCATAAAACAAACTAGTGTCTTCTTTCACACATTTTGACTTGGGGTTAAAATGAACAAGTGTCTTCATTTCTTGGTGAACTTGAGTGCGATTAGTGGTGTGTATGCTCTTATCATGCACTTCATGCAACCTTGAGAATCAAAAACACCTCTCATCCATTCAATTTCACACCACACATTTGGATTTTCTAAGGGAAATTAACAAGTGCGAGTGTGAATCAAGTGTGCATGTGTATGCTCTCTCCTCGTATAACAAGGTGATCTTGGAGATCAAAAACACCTCACTTGGTTTGCTTTTGTCATACCTTTCCTAGGAGGCCTACTTGGAGACACACCATTCCAAGGGATGACATCAACTCTAGCGTTTTGGCGGAGTATAAACAACAATGTGTGAATCGAAAGACACCCTCTTTGGAAGCTGAAATCTTGTCACTCTTGGCTAAGCCCCAAAGAACTTAATACTTTTGGGAAGTGAAGGTGAAGTATGGGTTACCCCTTTCTCTCAGCTATGTGGCACTATTTTGCTTTCATTTACAGAATTGGGCCCCCCGTACCTTAAGTATATTAGGGACATCTCTAGTCAACTTGTGCATCCTAGCTTAAGACCAAATTGGCCATACCCATTTGACTAATCTAGGGCTTCTTGATGTGTCTTCTTCAAGTGCTTGCTTAATCATCACATTTTATTTTCAAAGTCAAATTTGCTTATGTGTCTTGCGTGCATGATTCATGTGTGTACATGTGTAATCATTTGTTTACAATTTTCCAAATCAAGATATAAACACCAAACACATAACAAAATAATTCTAAACATTCTTCCTAGTCAACACAATCATATCCTAATCATCATCATCCTCTTTCTAATCCAAACAATTTCATCCTAATCATTCCACATCATCATCCAAATCTTAGTCAAGCACTTGCCAAAAGGGTCTTAATCCTTAAAACGTGTCAACATTAGAAGACTTAGTACCACAATTCCAAGACCTCCTCCAAACACTTTACCAAATTCCACAACCTATAGACCCACAAGTCATTCAAAGGATCCATGTCCTCATCCAACAACTTCAACCAAGCCAATCACCTCAAATTCAACAACTTCTAGCACAAGCCCAACACTTCTTAGCCACTTGTCAAACCCAACAAGCACATCATCCTCTATCCATTCACTATCAACCAATTCCATCTCAATCCTATGTGTCATTCTCCTCCACTTCATACCAATCCAATCCATCCACATGTCAAATCAATTCCCCATCAACTTATCCCATTTCATACCAATCTAATCCACCCACATGTCAAATTAATTCCACATCAACTTATCCCATTTCATACCAATCTAATCCATCCACATGTCAAATCAATTCCACATCAACTTATCCCATTTAATATCAAACTAATCCATCCACATGTGAAATCAATGCTACACCAACTCATCCCACTTCATACCAACCTAATCTACCTGCCTATCAAGTTAATGCTACATCAACTTATCCCACTTCATACCAATCCAATCCATCCACATATCAAGTCAATGCCACATCAATGTATCCCACACCTTTCCATGTGAATGCCACATAAAAATGTCAATTAACATCACAACAAGAACATGTGATCCCAAGTCCACCTTGGCAACAAGATCAAATGCCCTTAATTTCATACCAACCCAATTCATCTACATATCATGTCAATTCTACATCACCATACCCCACTTCTTCCAATATCAACCAAAATCCATATCAATCCATACCACAAGATCTTTTATGTACATATCTCACCATTTCACCTAATCACCAAGACTATCAATGGCCTTCACAACAAGAACATGTGAGCCTAAATTACCCTATGTAGCAAGACCTAATATCCTTTTACAAGGGAGATACCAATCTAGATTATATCCTATGAGTACCCTCCATCACCATCCACTCAAATGCCAATCCATGAGCCTACTAGTCCTATACCAACACCACCATGTGATCCTACCCCTAGTCCATTGATCCACCAACCTTCTAATCCATCAAGCTCTGCATTCCCTTCATCACCATGTTCCTTCAATCCTCTACCAAAGGATCCCTTGGAGATAACCGTACAACAATTGGTCCAAGAAAATTTGATTGAGCTACCACTGATAAAACCCTTTGGATAAAACTACTTTAAACCCCATTGGTATAATGAAAATGACTATTGTGCATACCATAGGGTTAGGGGCCATACGACACTCAATTGTGCCAAACTTAAGAGATTAATCAAAAACCTCATAAATTGTGGTAAGATTAATCCTAATCCTAATCCATCCAATCCTATTATCCCTCCACCTTATCCTAATCCTAAGCCTACAACACCATCCACCCTTATTATCCATGCATTATATTGTACATCTACCCATATACGTATGAAGGATGTGATCCAATGGCTATTAGAAAGGAATAAACCATCTCCATGTCAAACACCTATCCTTGAGTGTATCAAAGAACCTTCAAACACCTTTCCTATTCCTCCAACCCCATCATGTGATCCACAACCCATCGATCCTATTGAAGAGTTTCCAACCATGAGGCCAAGTCAAGACCCATTGTACCCTCATGTTGATGACCATGAAGAACCCATCAAGTCTATCCAAGAGTCTCTCACTTCCAATCCCATTCAAGAAAATCAAGAGTTATGTCAAGGGTATAATCCTAAGCATGTGGAAACATCAAGCCCTTATTCTAATCAAGATCAAATTCCCTCCATTTAGCCTATCCACAACCTATACCTTCTCTATGATCAAGATATTACCTATGAAGAAGCTATCCATGAGCAACTTGATCCTATACCTATTCATGAGAAAACAATCCAAATCCAACCTACCCATAACACATATATTTTCTATGATCAAGATATTATTCATGATGAATAACATATCCATGAGCACCTTGATCTTATCCATAATCCTATACCTATCCATGAGCAAGATATTCAAATTGCTCCTATCCATCCTCCATCTAGACCCATCCATGACCTTCAAACATCCACTTGTCATGATGAGACAATTTCCTCTCAAGCATACATAGATGATCAAACCAATACCTTGGATCTTAGTGAATACAATAATGATCAAGATCCTAACGATCCTTCCTCATCCACTATTGACACCATTTCAAGTCCACCATCATGTCCTACTGGTTCATCCACCCTCATCCATGAATGTTCTTCCTTAGGACAAAAACAACCATTGCCTCCACCTCACCTTCTCCATCCAATAATAAGTTCAAGTCTAGTTCCCAAAGCACACCAAGTCCCATTGTCCATTGCATACTCCAAAACATGAACTACTAAGGTAAAGGCTTAGGCCTTCATGAACAAGGTATTTTGGAGCCAAACCATGTCAAGGTCCCTCCACGCTCATATGGACTTGGATATACACCCCAAGGTAAGCAACCTAAAGATGTTGGTAATTCCTCCATGCATCCTGAGTCCACCACTTTCCATCACAAACCACATCATATACCCAAAGGTAAGCAACCTAAAGATGTTGGTAATTCCTCCATGCATCATGAGTCCACCACTTTCCATCACAAACCACATCATATACCCAAAACATATGTGGTCATTCCACCTCCACCATCCTACAAATGTCAAAATCATGTGACCATACACCTTCCCCCATCCACTTTACCTACACTACTTCCAACTCCTAATATCCCTTCATCCACTTTACCTCCACTACTTCCAACTCCTAATATCCCTCCATCCACTCTACCACCATTGCTCGCAATGCCTAATATCCCTATCATCCAATCCCCTCATCCATTTATCCAGAAATCCACTTTTAATTCTTCCATCCATAAATCCCCTCCAATTCCTAATCATGATCAAACAATGCACACGTCGTCTAAACATGAAGCTTCCACCATTTCCATGGGGTTCAAATATAAAAATTTGCATGCCTCTACCTATAAAGCCAAAAATCCCAAGGATCCTCATGTGGGAATGGTTGTAGTTGCATATAAAATCATGTTTAGGCATTCATTTGTAGACTAGATTTCAACAAGATGATCATTGTGAACTTTAGGCATTCTCAAGGTGATTCAAGGATTTCATTGTGTTGCAATAGCAAACTTGTGTGGTTTGTGTTTGTTTGTAGATTTGAACATCCATTTCATCATGGAATGAAGAGCTCCTTCCTCCTATGATATCTTTCACTACAAGGTGACATAATATTGTGTTTTCATCATTGATTCCTTTGGTTTTTGCCTCTGCCTCACAAGGGCACACACTCTTTATCTGACAACGGTGTTCAGAGACTTAAGTTTCCTCCGGGGCTTGACTGAGGGAAGCCTCTAAATACCACAACCCTCAAACCAAGTCTTGTGATTATAGGTTACAGTGTGAGGCCGATTATTTTCACTTCCCTATTTTGATCGTTTTACATTATAGTTGGTGACATTATCAGACATTTAGAGACTATTGTTTTCATTATGCAGATTAGATTATATCTCCTAATTTTTGGTTCGGCATTGATTAGACATGTGGTGATTTGATTTGATCATATTTTGATGTTATGATGATGTTAGGCATGTGAGATATATTTGATGATGATTATTGATGTGATTTCAAGTTCATTATGTGGATTTATTATTTGATGATGACTATGAGACGTTAGATAGAAAAATGTAGTTTTAATCTTAATTATGTTGCGAATGATTAATGTTGTATGCAATGACATGAATTTAATTTCAGTTGCTTCACCTATGATTATCCATGATGTGATTGATGCTTGATCTAGTTGTACAGGTTATATTCCCAAGCCATAGGAAATCAGAGGTAGTGTTCACACATATGTTATTCCCTGTTAAGCCAATCCATTCCCAAGAGGGATGAGGACCACATTTGATCGGATGATGTTTTCATACATGCTTGAATTATTTAATTGGCCTAGTTACCCCTTTTTAAATTGATTTATATCATGTGTTGTATACTTATTTTTGTTCTACACCTTTTGGTATTATTTTTATTTATGGGCCATTTAAAGTGATTTTATGCCTCCCTAGGTGTGTTTTAGTGTCCCAAACTTACCCTAGGTGGTAACCCTAGGGTCTAGGGTCAATTTTGACTAACTAAACCTTAGGGTAACTCACTTTTGGTCACTCTAAACCGGGGTTTAGTAAAAGTGACGAATTTTGAAATGGCTAAGGGTGGGAGATGAGTCATGCTTTAGGAAAGACCCATCTCCCTTCCCAAAGTTTGGGGATCCCTTCACCAAGAAGACTTGGGAGGTCTTCAAGACTCCCAAGTGTGTGGGATCTCCCTCCAAGACTATCACACATGTGTGAGAGCATCTTGGAGCGAGATGGCTCTCTTGGAGAATAAGAGGATGCCATGTGGCATCCCCTATCCTCATAGAGGCTTGAAGAGAATTGTCACCTCTCCACTTGGTCTCTCACATATGTGTGAGAGCACAAGTGGATAAGGTGAGGGTTTGAATGGAATTGGAGGGTGACACTTGTCACCCTCACACTCCTTCTCCCTTGTAAGTGGCATGGGATGAGGAAGGAGAAGGTGACAAGTGTCACCTTCTTATTCCTTAAGGCCAAATTGGAAGGCCTATATTATCTCCTCTTGGAGAGGAGTGTGGGGTTCTTTTTAAAAAAAATTCTCTCTATTCTTGGACATTTTTGGGGGTGTTAGATAATTTTTGGAGATTAGAGACTTGGAGAAGTTTGGAGCTCTTCTTCAAATGTGCTTCCATTTTAGGGCTTTTGAAGGTAAGCTCCATGGCAATGGCCATTTCCTTTTTTTTGCTTATGTTATTTCTTTTTGTGTATATGGTTGAATAGTTATTTGTGTTGTATTTTTCTATTTTTGTGTGGGATGGGTGTGGTGAGAGCACCTCCATTGTGAGAAAGGCTTAACTAGTTTGGGGTAGGGGAGAGTGAACCTCCTTGAGGTCATCTCGTTAGTGTTGCACTATTTATAGCCTTGAGGGCATCATATGGAGTTTGGGAGCATTTTTTATTTTGGCATGAGTGCCATAGTGATTCTTGAGTATGGTGGAAAATTTGTTTGGCTTGAGGCCTTGGGATTTTGTGATTTTTGGAGTTCTTGGGGTGACCTCTTGAGTTGAGAGGTCCACTCCCCTACCCCCCTCCAAACTCATTTATTGAGTTTTGTATGTGCAGATCCATGGGAGTAAGATTTTTGTGTGTTTGGAAATTTCTTTGTTGTGGTGTGTTTGTGCAACCGTGTAAATCCTACCTCCCTAGCTCGGGGGTGACCCACTAGCGGGTCTATGGTAGGGAGGAGGGCATTCCTTCGTGGCTTGGTTCCACATTTTTGTGTTTTATTATTGCAGGTTTTTAGTTGGAGAAATGGATCTTGGAGAAGTCCATTTCTAGTGTTTTGGCATTATCTTTTTGTCTTGTTTTGAGAGCTATGGCCCTATAGGCCATAATGTAATTCTTGTCAAAATTATTACTATCCTTTGTGTTAGCTGTTGTAAGAAGATGTAATGTGAGCACTCTTGATTGTTTATTCAAAATTTGTTTATTATTTTATGTTATTGTGTTCTTGTGTATATGGAGAAATGCCAAAGATAATGTACATTTGTTGTTATGTTTGCAACGAAAGAGATGCTACTTAAGCTTGTTGTTTGTGCCTATGTGTTGTTGAATGTTGACAAAAGAAATTTTACAATAGCTATCCTTTTTCATTTAAAAGAGAAAATAGGATAAAATGCTGATATAGCCCCTCTGAAATGGGATTTGAAGTAAAGGAAGTTGTATAGATTTTATTTTATGCTCATAGAAAAATGCAAAAATAGGATTGTAAATTTATTGTTATATCAAAAGTAAGGAACGATATTATGCTCCATTTTTATGCTGTTAAAAGGCAGGAAAGAACTAGTTAGTTGTCGTGTTATTTTTGCCAAAAAAATATACATTAAATTTGGTTCTTCATTTCAAGAGAAAAATGATATATTTTGGTACTTAAAAGTTTGCAAATCTGGTTGTTGTCATCATACAGAATAGTCAGATTAATATATTTTGGAAATGATGAACACATATTGGGTATATATATATATATATATATATATATATATATATATATATATATTCATTAACCATATTGTAAACCTGGAGTTTAATACATTTTGCCCTTACTATATAACCGGAAATAAATAGTATGTTATATATCACTGTGTGTATATATATATATATACATATATATATGTACATATATATATACATATATATATGTACATATATATATATATGTGCATATATATATATATGTGTACATATATATATATGTACATATATATGTGTACATATATATATATGTACATATATATGTGTACACATATATATTTAATTTTATATTATTAAACTATGTTATTTGAAATGAAATCTGTGTCATAAAAGAAAATCTGTGGGCGAATCCCTCGGCCTTCATATGTTAGGTTTTGAGTTTAAAAAAAAAATATTAAGGCAATGGACGGCGGCCATGGCCACCACCCATTGCCCCCTTTGTTGTAGTGTGGGGTGTGGGGAGGGGGCCATGCCCCCACCCACACCCAAGGGTGTGGGTGGAGGCACGACCTCCTCCCCACACCCCCCAAACCTCATTCCCCTGTCTTAACAGTGGTGGCAGCAGTGTAAACAACGCGGGCTGTATGAAATGGGCTGTTGGCCCTCAAACCCCTTCGGCCTCCTTCGTTTTGCTACCTGCAGACTTCACTTGCTATATTTTTTAACAGTCTTATAATATGTGGAACAATATATATATCTTATGTGTATCAGCAAAATGAACTCCTTTTAGTGTTAAATCACAAATATATGTATATGTATATGTACACACACACACACACACACACACATATATATATATTACAAAGAGAAAAGAATGAAACCCTGTTTGTATCCAACGAAAGTATACCTCTGAGAGATGCATTCATGCCTACCAAGCCATTGTAGGAGCAATCCTCCAACCTGCAGCAAAAATAATGGAGGCAACTAGGAAAGAGGAAACGAAAACATGAGAAGAGAAAACAAAACCAAGAGGAGATGGGAAGAGAAAACAAAAGAGTAGGTTAGGGCAGATTCATAAGGAAAATATAAAATAATATTAGGGCATGGTTTGGGAAAACTATTATATTAATAAATTAGGGTTGAGTGGAGGGTGTGAGGATTTGAGATTTGTTATTTAATTTAAATTCTTCTTTTTATTCTTTCATGTGCATGGAAATTACATTTCCCCCTCTTTTGCTTTTTGGGGTCATTTTGGATTTGTTGACTTTCCTTGTGTTTCATTTAAGTGGGTTTTAATATTAGCCTTGGGGTTGGATATTTTAATCCTTTGTGGAATTAAATTGGTGGGATGGGTTGTTTCATTTTATAGTGGGATGCTTTATCCCTTTGTTTGTTCTTTACTTTGGCAATTCTTTTTAACTATTTGTCCATTTAAATTTAATGTGTTGGGAAACCTCTTTATTTAATTTAATTTTTAATTTAATCGATTTCATCCCAAAGGGGATATTTCAATTCATCCTCTTCTTAATTATTTTAAACTTGAGTAAATGAATAAATGTAATGGTGAGATTATATTTATTAATGTACTCAAGTATTGAGTTGTATTTTTTTTGGGTCGTTTATTTTATTCAAATTTTATTGAGTGGCCAAATTTATTTGGCCTTGGAAATTTATTTAATTTCCCTTTTGATTAATTAATTTAATCTTTGCATTAATTTCTTCTTAGATTTTTTCTTTTAAAATTTTTATTTCAATTATTGAAAACGCGTTATGTTGTCAAAATTTTTCCAAATTTTAGGTTTTCATTTTTATGGCATTGTTGCGACATCATTTAATCACTCCATTTCATCATGCGACCATCATGCCATTGGATTCATATTTTTTATTCGATTTCATTTATGCAATAGAGTTAGGGTTTGATTTTGATTCGGTCGAAATCACCTCTTTTGCCTAGGAAACTTAGGGTTTGAATTTAAACTGTTCTAACCCTAGAAGCGACGCACATCATGCCACATAACCCCCTAGTCGGCTATCATCATGCAAAGGTTTGGGTAGGTAGACACACTTCCTTGATTAACGATTGACATGTTTATGCCTTATGCATATTACCACCGAGCACACAGACGTGTGTGAGGGGGTTTCTAGGGACTCGCAAATTTTTTTTTGATATCTCGTGTCATGACCACATGGGAAATGTGGATATGACACGTGTGTTGTGTGTTGTGACCGCATGGGAAATGTGGGCATGACATTTGGTATCAAAGCCCAAGTTTAAACACTGGGCTTGTTAGGGCACATTATTATTCTGCAACTTTGATTAATTTGTAATTACCTCATTTTTTGTAGGATGCCTCCCCGACGAGTTCGGTGAACATGTTCACGCCACACTGTGTTCGTCGAGGTGCACATTGATTCTTCAGATGAGGGTTAGGCACCGTCGGCCCCATAGATACCGTAGGCACCACCAGCACCACAGACCCTACCTATACCAGATATTGGGCCATAGATATTGTAGGCACTACAAGTAGTGTTAGATAGGTTACCACCGACCGCAGTTGAGCCATGCATAGAGCCACATGTTGAGCCCCGCATTGATTCGCGAGAGGAGACACATGTGGAGCCACGAGCAAAGTCACGTGTGGAGCCACATGTGGAGCCCCGCATCGAGCCGTGAGAGGTACCACTTGTGGAGCCATATGTTGAGATACCAGATACGATGGCAGAGGAGGTTGGATCGGCCCACAGGGCCCGTAGCAGGAGCCCTCCATGTCATGCTAGGCGTGAGGAGGCAGTGCAAGTGGAGTATATTGTGCAAGTGGAGTATATTATTCACAGGCCTTATGATTATTATGCAGATGAGCCTATCAGAGGGCACAGAGACCAAGGAGACCCCATCAGGGATTTGTTGAGGCTGAATCCTCCTACATTCACCGGGAACACAGAGGGAGCCGAAGCTGAGGCTTGGCTCATCAGTCTATATAGATGCTTCACATTGCGTCCTTACGAGGGAAACACGAAGGCACGTGTGGCAGTCCACCTGTTGTGAGATGTAGCAGCTACTTGGTGGCACACTGAGGAGAGCAAGTGCCATCTATCATTGGACACACTCACATGGGAGACTTTCATTGAGCACTTCAATGCAAAATATTTATCAGATCACTATAGACAATGTCGCATAGATGAGTTTCACAACCTTTAGCAGAGAGGGCTTACTGTTGCTTAGTATGAGGGTAGATTCACTGAGTTGTCTCGATATGCGGAGTATCTCCATGACGAGAAACTCCTGGTTCATAAGTTTATCAGAGGGTTGAACCATAGCATAGCAGGGCCTGTACGCATGGGAGACCCCCAGACATTGAGTGATGCTATCGAGAAGGCATACATAGCTGAGGAGATACAGGGATGAGGACAAAGTTCACACCCTTAGTTTTAGGATCGTGGGTAGTAGCAGCATCAGTAGAATTACTGCAGACCACCACCGCCACCTCAGAGAGGAGGATTTAGTTCCACATCCCTACCTCTTAGGCCCTCACAACAGTAGAGATCTAGGCCACAACAGAGGGCACACGTGGGTCATAATCAAGGTTGGCATCAGCAGGGCCTGCATAGAGATCAGAGGCAACAGGGACCACCTGCAGGACCCGCGAGGTCACAGCAGTCATACAGGGGTTCACAGGGGTCCACAGGTAGATCTGGATAGTAGCAGTCAGGTAGGACTCAAACTGGATAGGTGCATGCGTGCATGCTAGGGGCCCATGTTATGTGTGTGGTAGAGTGGGACATCTAGCTAAAGAGTGTCCATAGCGCTTTACAGCAAGGGGCAGCCTCGTGCAGGAGGATTAGAGAAGACAGTTGGAGATGTGGGTAGGTCCCACCATATGTTCGCAGCGGTTGATAACCACCAAGTTGATTTTTAGGCATCAATGATTGAGACATCAAGTATGATAGGGGGTGTCCCCATTTCTATTCTTTTTGACTCTAGCGCTACTGACTCTTTCATATCTCCATTGTTAGTGGAGCATTACAGGCTAGTGGCCTCTAGGCAGGGCGATAGGTGGGTGGTTGAGTTGGCCTCAGGGGCCAAGATGATAGTATATGCCTTAGTCCACAACTGTGAGATATCTTTGGGACCCTTTACCATAGTTTGTGACCTTAGAGTTATGGCTTTAGGATCCTACGATGTGGTTTTGGGTATTCTGGCTTGCGGCTCATAGAGCTAAGCTAGATTGTCACCGAAAGGTGATTAGTTGCTTAGACGGTCATGGTACATCAGTTGAGATAGTGGGCATTCAGAATCCCACACCAGTTCGTATGATATCTGCTCAACATCTTAAACGCTGCATGTGAAAGGGATGCCAGATTTTTGTTATTACAGTTAGTGACAGATTAGAGGATGAGCCTGAGGCATCATTAGATGACCATCCCATCTTGCGAGAGTTTGCCGATGTGTTTCCAGAAAAGTTACTGGGGATGCCACCCCGTTGTGAGGTAGACTTTCATATTGACTTAGTGCTGAGCCAGTGTCTCATGTACCCTATAGGATGACCAAGCATGAGCTCATAGAGCTCAAGTTGTAGCTTGAGGACTTTCTCGAAAAGGGGCACATCCAACCGAGCATCTCACCTTGGGGCGCTCCTATCATCTTCGTGAAGAAGAAGGATGGGTCTCTTCGATTATGCATGGATTATAGGCAGTTGTATAAGGTGACAGTGAAGAACCGTTACCCTCTGTCCAGGATTGATGATCTCTTTGACTAGATGTAGGGAGCTAGGGTGTTCTCTAAGATTGACCTGAAGTTTGGTTACCATCAGTTATGTATCACAGAGGCAGACATCCATAAGATGACCTTCTAGACTTGTTATGGCCACTATGAGTTCACTGTGGTCCCCTTCAGTTTGACGAATGCCCCTACAGTGTTCATGAGTCTCATGAATGGGGTGTTCCACACCTACTTGGATTGGTTTGTGATTATTTTTCTTGATGATATCTTGATCTATTCGCGGACCTAGGAGGAGCATGAGGAGCACCTACGTCAGGTTTTACAATGTTTGAGGGAGTAGAATCTTTATGGGAGCTTCACGAAGTGTGCATTTTTCAAGATAGAGGTATAATATTTGGGGTACATCTTATCTAACGATGGAATCTCTATAGATCCATAGAAGATCAAGGCTATCAGAGATTGGCCAACACCCACCAGTGTGATAGAGATCAAGAGTTTTATGGGGTTAGCTGGTTATTACCATAGATTTGTTGAGGGTTTCTCTTGGATAGCACACCCCATCACTTCCCTTCAGCGGAAAGGGAAGAGTTTTCTATGGACTTAGCAGTGTGAGAGGGCCTTTGGGGTCCTCAAGGAGCATCTTACCAGTGCTCCCATTTTAGTGGTTCTTGATCCAGCAGTAGATTTTATGGTTTGCACAAATGCATCACTTGAAGGTTTGGGAGCCGTACTTATGCAGGGTGGTAGAGTGATCGCGTATGACTCGCGAAAGTTCAAGACCCATGAGCTGAACTACCCCACTCATGATTTGGAGCTCGTAATAGTGGTTCATGCTCTAGTTTGTTGGAGACATTTCTTATTGGGTCATCGCTTTGAGCTTCATTCAGATCATCACAACCTTTAGTACATATTCATACAGCCGAATCTGAACACCTGTCAGTGGCATTGGATGGAATTTCTTTGCGAGTACAACTTTGATGTCTGCTACATCAAAGGGAAGGAGAACGTGGTTACTGACACATTGAGTCGGAGGCGCCATGAGATCTTGACCTTGACTCTGAGTGTGTACTTGAGAGGATGCATTATTTAGCATCTGCCTAAGGATGAGTGGTTTCTTGAGGCACAGCAGGAGATCCAGTCACAGAGGAGCCTTGTGGGCAAGTTTGTAGGATACTCACTTGAGACGGATGGGTTACTTCACCATCGATAATGCATCTATGTACCCCACACAGGTGACCTACATACTGTAGTGTTATCAGAGGCTCACAAAGCACCATATGCAGCACACTAGGGGTGAAGAAGATGCATGCCAACCTATGACAGTTATACCATTGGGCGGGTATGAGACAAGATATTGTAGAGTTCATTGCTCAATACCTTGAGTGCCAGAGGGTCAAGGCTAAGCATCAGCATTCAGCAGGTCTTTTATACCCTCATGAGATACCTGAGTGGAAATGGGACACCATTTCCATGGATTTGATTATTGGTCTTACTATGTCTTCGCACCACCATGATGCCATCATGGTGACAGTCAACAAGTTGACCAAGGTTGCGCATTTCTCATCTATACGCATGATGTACAATGCACGAGTGGTGGCAAGGGTATTCTTGGATGATATTGTGAGATTACATGGGGTACCTCACCGCATCATTTCTGACAGGGATTTAGTGTTCACTTCAACCTTTTGGAGAGCTTTGCAGCAGGCGTTGGGCACACAACTCAACTTTAGCTCCACTTATCACCCCGAGACAGATGGATAGATAGAGCGGGTGAATTAGGTGTTGGAGTACATGCTCCGTATGTATGTTATGGATCATTAGTCTAGATGGAAGGAGTATTTGTATCTGGTTGAGTTTGTCTACAATAATGGGCATCACAGCTCGTTGAGTATGCCTCATTTTCAATCTTTATACGGTAGACCATGCTGGACACCATTGAGTTGGGATCGGATAGAGGACATAGTTGCCATTGGTCTAGAGTTGGTTTAGGATATGGAGAAGTGGGTCACACTAATTAGATAGAGACTTTAGGAGGCACAGGATAGACAGAAGAAGTATGCCGATGCTAAGAGACTTGATCAGAGCTTCTCAGTTGGGGATAGAGTATTCCTTAGAGTGCGGCCACACAAGAGTTCAATCCATTATGGAAAGGGTTCTAAGCTCACACCATAGTTTGTAGGACCCTTTGAGATCTTGGAGCAGATAGGACCTGTAGCCTACCATCTAGCATTGCCACCTAGCCTGTCGCATATCCATGATGTCTTTCATATTTCTGTATCACGGTGATATATATCTGATTTATCTCGTGTATTGGATTGGAGTGCTCTATAGGTAGAGGCAGATGGGCAATTGGCTTTGGAGCCAATTTGTTAGGAATTTGCAGGTCTAATTAAACCAATTCCACATAACCTAATAGGAGAAACAAAATGTTGAAACAAACCATAATGCAAAGATCAAAAGAACAAGTAACAAGGAACACAAGATATACCCTAGGAAAACCCTTTGTAGGGAAAAACCCAGCCTCCAAAAGCATCCACGCTCAAATGTATTATTCAACAATATGAAATTAAATACAATCCATGAGCCTCCATGAATACCTTTGAACCCATCAAGCACCTCCAATGTATCCTCCATGTGTACAAGCATGAATCCACACATCACCTGCCATGCTTCACAATATGCACTTATAGGAGAGAACTCAATACAATGACAGCCTCTCTCAAACCTCCAATCCACCTACAATGAAATAGCCAACATTACCCAAACCACTAACCATGTGCTTACTTTTATAGACCAAGCTCACACAAATACAACTTGTGGTATTGGATAAAACCATGTGCCCCAAAATCCATGGTAACACAAAACCATTAACTTATAAAACCACTTGACCCCAAATTTGACTATTGGTACTAACTTTTCTCAATAAATCAAATAATACAAATAATAATTAATTACTCTGTGTCCCACACACATAAAATAACTAACCTAATGTTACAATACAACTTATACAAGTGGTAACCGAATAAAATAGTACAATATTATGCAAGGTGTACAACACCTATCCCAACATTCTCCCACTTGTTGTATACATTGCATAAGGGTCAATACATGAAATACATCATCATAGGCAAAACATGAAATCACATGAATCTCCAAAATGCTCTCATGCTCGAACAAGATACCTGCAACAAAGCAAAGTGACCACCATCTCAAGCAAGAACTCCTATCATCTTCCAACATGCCACCTATGGAAGAAAAGGAACATGCCAAGGTGAAGATGCACCAATCCAAAGAACACAAGCATGAAATCCAAGTGATAACATAAGTCTCCAAGTGGCTGTCAAAGGTAAAAAACCCACATGACTGGAAATAGCATCCACAACATATGCTGATACATCCAACCATCCATACCTCGTAGGTATCAACAACATCAACAAACTCATGCCAACAACATATCCAACCCATATACTGCACTAACAAGCTCCATGTATAAAACCTATCAATGAAGAACACATGCATCTAGGAATTCTCACTGCATTGGTAATGTCAAATCTGAAAATAGATCCAAGGCATACCAAGTCTATCAGTCAACACTCAAACCAAGGTGTGGCTAATCAACAAGCCAATGTAGTACCAAGAATAATCATAATGATCCACACATGCATGATAAATACCTGCATACTCTCTCACAACATGTCACCATAACTATCCCAAAGTCCAACCATATCAACATGATCCTCCAGGAAGTAGTCATAAGATAGAGAAAACTTGTAAATCACAATGTCCTTCCACAAACACCTCAAAGTGCTAAGCTGTGCCAAGTATGATCTCCTCTACAACCCCAAATGAAAAGCCTCAACAACACCCAACCATTCAATCTCATAAGATCAAATGAACATATATAACATGTAACCAACATGGATGTAAGCCTCTCTAATCAAGGTAGACCAAACTCATAATCATTCCAGAACTAGAAATAAGCCCAATCACATCTCCAAAACTCCTCATAATGAACATGATAAATTAAACCATATGAACAAGGAGATAACCATGCTAACATCCCTCAAATGAACCCTCCAGAACCAATAACTATAGCTCAAGATCCATATCTATGAGAAGATGAAACATAAAGCAAATACATCTAAAAGGATGGGCAATACCTCATAGATGATAAATTGCCAAGTAGACCAAGAGTGGGGTATAAGAATGCTCCTCCAGGATACACCAAGTCACAATGACTCTCTCCAAGAACAATCTCCTCTAGGTCCATAATGAACTCACGTCCATATCCAGGTGTAAGGCTCCTTGGTCTATTTGCTAAAACCTCTAAAGAGTAACTGTCTCAACAAGTGTCTCTAATCACAAGAGAACTCTTGCCTCACCTAAGTCTCCAAGTATGCATGAGCACCTGTAACTGACCAATACATGCCAAACTCCAAATGCAACATAGCACCGTCATGAAGTAATCAAACAAATGATCAAAGTACTCAAACCAAGAGAACAAACAAGACCACTGCCAATGCTCCTACTGCATATCTGCATAATCAAGAAGCCCATCATGACATCATGATCTAACCATCTCCTCATAAGAAGATCACATGCAACAAAGCGCACAATGATGCATACATCCTATCTCAAGGGAACCTGTATCATGCCAATACTTCAAGCTAGCATCAAGAGTAAACCATGACATAATATCAACATCTCTAAATCAAGGATAAACATGTCAAACTTGATAAATCATAAACTGACACCTCAACCAAAGACCCAAAGAAGTCCTCCATGGTAAACCAAGATGTCAACATCTCCAATCATATGAAATAACCATCTCCTAACAACTGAAATGAAAATGTCAAAAAACTCTCAAAACCAAGAGCTCCTCCATAACACCAACATCCACTGTAGAAGATCATCCATCATGTATAATGAATCCAACATGCTGCCAAAGCTCCCACTGAACCATGATACCAAGCTATCCATGACAACAAAGTAACCATCTCCTAAATGAATATTATCTATGGCTCCAAACCAATCAAGGAATCCCACTGTAACATCAACAGCTCCCAAAAGGTCTAGTGAACCAAAATATCCAAATAAGAAGATAAAACCATCACTGTCAAAAGCTAACATAGAACCATGTACCAAGCTCTCCATGACATCATGATAAACATGCTATAAGTTCCAACAACCGACTATCTAGGCACTCTAATTATCCATCCTCTTATCCCAAAGCAATCATACCAATACACAAATGACCACAGACAAGGCCAATTGACAAAGTCTGCATAAACACTGAATCAATCTCGTGGATATAGACAGTCCACATCTGAGTCATCCCCTTGTAGCCAAGGGGTAGCTAATCCACAAAACTACATAACTCGTAGATTTAAAACAAATGTAACATGCAAACTCATCATCACACTAGTAAACTGCAAACTGAGATATCAAAGAAGATAACCTATAGACTCCAAGACTCAAACACCAAATCAACTCTAGATTCTATTTGCCAACAAGTCCACAAACGAATACCATAGTCAAGGAACTAATCAAGCATCCAGGAGATAAGAACAATCCCCTAAAACAACACCACAACACCACATGTAATCATGAATCGAACATCATAGCCCATACCGGTCGATTGCATACATGATCATGTCGTGTTAATGCAAAAGTGTAATTGCATATCCATGACACCATAATCATCATCATCACTGTACCTGTACTCAACTCCCACTGAAACGAGACTCCAAGTCTCACACGAGTATCAATCTACGTCCTCAAACTAGAAGACAACCTATACCTGTCTCCATCAAAGTCATAACTCTGAAAACACCTGTAAACTTGTATCAGGGAGCACCAAATCTGAAAACCTGCTATACCATGTTGATGGTCTCATAGCAACATGCACTTCCACAGGTCTGTGCCAACAAATCCATCCGAATTCACTTGTAAATGCACTCTGAATCTCAGGCTCCCACAAGTGATCAAACAAGTACAATTCTCTCTTTGCACATCAAACTAAAAATCTACATGATCCAAATTGTAGTACACTATAAGAGCTCTCCAACGCCTATCTGAAATCGAAAATCCAACTTCGTATGCGAAAGTTATGAGCATAAAACTATACCGAAGCAAAGCAGACTTCAAACACCAAATTCTAATACAAACAGCAAAATCTAATCATGAAACCTATACCACTACATAGTTCTCGGAGAGATCTTTTCAACGCCTATAAGAAGTCAAAAAACTGATACCGTATGTGAAAGTTATGCCTCCCAGAAGAAAAGGCACTCTGAGGGCTAAAACTGGACCCCTGGTGGGCCCTTGTACCCTAATGACGTGGCATGACATCATCACTGACGCCATCATTCTGACTAGGAAAAAAAGATGATGTGGCATTTGACTGGGTTGGTCATCATTATCTCTGACAGGCAAATTTAAAAAATGTTTTCCATTTTGCTTTATTTTCTCCATGGCCTCCAAATATCAAAAGCAAGTTTAATATTTTAAATCCAAAGTTAAAAAAAAAAAACTTTAAAACAAAAGTCTTTTGGCTGTCATATTTGTTTTAACCCCCACCACTGCAAATAAAAGGTTTTAAATAAAAATTGTTTTAAAAACCATGAACTCCCACGTCAAACCTTTTAAGAGGTTTAAAAATTGTTTTTAAGTTTTAAAGCCTATAAGGGCTAGCCTTGGATGCCGGTGGGGAGGATGTGTGGGGACCAACAGAGGGAATACGGCGGGACCGGCGGGTACAGTGATCAGTACCCTCTGCAGTGCCTGCACATGGGACAACGTACAGGGGTTTGCGGACCCCCGCCCCCCCATAATTTTTTTTTTTGTTTTTCAACCTTGCTATTTGATTTTTCAACTATAGCTTTAATTTAATTTTTTAATCTTTTTCAAAACTATAGTAAATCAATGGTGTAGGATAAATTTTGATTTTTCAAAAAAAAATTTGCCTCTGCAACAAAAATCCATACGACGTCCCTGGGAGGGGCATTTTTTTATTTTTTCTTTCTGTGACCAAACCATGGCAAATTTTATATGATTTTTTGTCTCTCAGGCCTCCTAGACTCAATGGCAAGGTCTGTTTTGTCCTAGGAGGTCATCTATAGAAATTCCTCTTTAAAACCCTCATCAAGCCAAAACCTGAAAACCCTCTTCAGCCATGATTTTTCAATCACCCGATCTGCAACATGCACAACAAATAACCAATACCTAGAACCTCCAAACTGCAATACAACCTGCACAAAACCTTGTAGTGTCCCAAATCCTTACATGCATTGCCATGGCTTTCACTTTGCACCTGATCTACACAAACAAGGGATATACATATCCAGGGAGTTCACACCTCCCTCAACCATAAGCATGGCTCTGATACCAATTGTTAGGAATTTGCAGGTCTAATTAAACCAATTGCACATAACCCAGTAGGAAAAACGAGATGCCAAAACAAACCATAATGCAAAGATCAAAAGAACAAGCAACAAGGAACACAAGATATACCCTAGGAAAACCCTTTGCAGGGAAAAAACCAGCCTCCAAAAGCATCCATGCTCAAATATATTATTCAGCAATATGAAATTACAATATAATCCATGAGCCTCCACGAATACCTTTGAACCCATCAAGCACCTCCAATGCATCCTCCTTGTGTACAAGCATGAATCCACACATCACCTGCCATGCTTCACAATATGCACTTATAGGAGAGAACTCAATACCATGATAGCCTCTCTCAAACCTCCAATCCACCTACAATGAAATAGCCAACATTACCCAAACCAATAACCATGTGCTTGCTTTTATAGACCAAGTTCACACAAATACAACTTGTGGTATTGGATAAAACCATGTGCCCCAAAAACTATGGTAACACAAAACCATTAACTTATAAAACCACTTGACCCCACATTTGACTACTGGTACTAACTTTTCCCAATAAATCAAACAATACAAATAATAATTAATTACTCTGTGTCCCACACACATAAAATAACTAACCCAATGTTACAATACAACTTATACAAGTGGTAATCTAATAAAATAGTACAATATTATGCAAGGTGTACAACACCTATCCCAACATAATTCACATATTGGTTGGTCGGACGTCGGGCCTTTGAGGTCGAGAGATGGACTAGGTTAGGGTCCAGTGGGATCGTTATGATGAGGTCATAGTGACTTGGGAGGATGCAACTAGTTTTAGGGCACTCTATCCTCACCTTTTTTATGACTTCCAGGAGGAAGATTAGTCATAGGGGGGGAGGATGTGAGGTTGATTATTTTCACTTCCCTATTTTGATCATTTTACATTATAGTTGGTGACATTATTGGACATTTAGAGACTATTGTTTCCATTATGCAGATTAGATTATATCTCCTGATTTTTGGTTCGACATTGATTAGACATGTGGTGATTTGATTTGATCATATTTTGATGTTATGATGATGTTAGGCATGTGAGATATATTTGATGATGATTATTGATGTGATTTCAAGTTCATTATGTGGATTTATTATTTGATGATGACTATGAGACATTAGATAGAAAAATGCAGTTTTAATATTAATTATGTTGCGAATGATTAATGTTGTATGCAATGACATGAATTTGATTTTAGTTGCTTTGGCTATGATTATCCACGATGTGATTAAAGCTTGATTTAGTTGTGCAGGTTATATTCCCAGGCTACGAGAAATCGGAGGTAGTGTTCACACATATGTTATTCCCTGTTAAGCCAATCCATTCCCAAGAGGAATGAGGATCACGTTTGATCAGATGATGTTTTCGTACATGCTTGAATTATTTAATTGGCCTAGTTACCCCTTTTTAAATTGATTTATATCATGTGTTGTATATTTATATTTGTTTTACACCTTTTGGTATTATTTTTATTTATGGGCCATTTAAAGTGATTTTATGCCTCCCTAGGTGTGCTTTAGTGTCTCAAACTTACCCTAGGTGCTAACCCTAGGGTCTAGGGTCAATTTTGACTAACCTAACCTTAGGGTAACTCACTTTTGGTCACTCTAAATTGGGGTTTAGTAAAAATGACGAATTTTGAAATGGCTAAGGGTCGGAGATGAGTCATGCTTTAGGAAAGACCCATCTCCCTTCCCAAAGTTTGGGGATCCCTTCACCAAGAAGACTTGGGAGGTCTTCAAGACTCCCAAGTGTGTGGGATCTCCCTCCAAGACTCTCACACACGTGTGAGAGCATCTTGGAGGAGATGGCTCTCTTGGAGAAAAAGAGGATACCATGTGGCATCCCCTATCCTCATAGAGGTTTGAAGGGAATTGCCACCTCTCCACTTGGTCTCTTACACATGTGTGAGAGCACAAGTGGATAAGATGAGGGTTTGAATGGAATTGGAGGGTGACACTTGTCATCGTCATACTCCTTCTCCCTTGCAAGTGGCATGGGATGAGGAAGGAAAAGGTGACAAGTGTCACCTTCTCATTCTTCAAAGCCAAATTGGAAGGCCTATATTATCTCCTCTAGGAGAGGAGTGTGGGGTTCTTTTTTTAAAAATTTCTCTCTATTCTTGGAAGTTTTTTGGGGGTGTAAGAAATTTTTTGGAGATTGGAGACTTGGAGAAGCTTGGAGCTCTTCTTCAAACGTGCTTCCATTTTAGGGCTTTTGAAGATAAACTCCATGGCAATGGCCATTTCCTTTTTGTTTGCTTATGTTATTTCTTTTTGTGTATGTGGTTGAATAGTTATGTGTGTCGTATTTTTTTATTTTTGTGTGGGATGGGTGTGGTGAGAGCACCTCCATTTGGAGGAAAGGCTCAGCTAGTTTGGGGTTGGGAAGAGTGAACCTCCTCGAAGTCATCTCCTTAGTGTTGCACTATTTATAGCCTTGAGGGCATCATATGGAGTTTGGGAGCATTTTTTATTTTGGCATGAGTGCCATAGTGATTCTTGAGTATGGTGGAAAATTTGTTTGGCTTGAGTCCTTGGGATTTTGTGATTTTGGGAGTTCTTGGGGTGACCTCTTGAGTTGAGGGGTCCACTCCCCTACCCCCCTCCAAACGCATTTATTGAGTTTTGTATGTGCAGATCCATGGGAGTAAGATTTTTGTGTGTATGGAAATTTCTTTGTTGTGGTGTGTTTGTGCAACCATGTGAATCCTACCTCCCTAGCTTGGGGGTGACCCACTAGTGGGTCTATGGTAGGGAGGAGGGCATTCCTTCATGGCTTGTTTCCCCATTTTTATGTTTTATTATTGTAGGTTTTTAGGTGGAGAAATGGAGCTTGGAGAAGTCCATTTCTAGTGTTTTGGCATTATCTTTTTGGCTGGTTTTGAGAGCCATGGCCCTATAGGCCATAATGTAATTCTTTTCAAAATTATTACTATCCTTTGTGTTGGCTATTGTAAGAAGATGTAATGTGAGCACTCTTGATTGTTTATTCAAAATTTGTTTATTATTTTATGTTAGTATGTTCTTGTGTATATGGAAAAATGCCAAAGAAAATGTACATTTGCTGTTATGTTTACAACGAAAGAGATGCTACTTAAGCTCGTTGTTTGTGCCTATGTGTTGTTGAATGTTGACAAAAGAAATTTTACAATAGCTGTCATTTTTCATTTAAAAGAGAAAATAGGATAAAATGCTGATATAGACCCTCTTAAATGGGATTTGAAATGAAGGAAGTTGTTGTAAGGATTTTATTTTATGCTGACAGAAAAATGCAAAAATAGGATTGTAAATTTATTGTTATATCAAAAGCAAGGAACGGTATTATGCTCCATTTTTATGCTGTTAAAAGGTAGGAAAGAACTAGTTAGTTGTCGTGTTATTTTTGCAAAAAAAAAAAATACATTAAATCTGGTTCTTCATTTCAAGAGAAAAATGATATATTTTGGTACTTAAAAGTTTGCAAATCTGGTTGTTGTCATCATATAGAATAGTTAGGTTAATGTATTTTGGAAATGATGAACATATATTTGGGTATAATATGTATATATATTTGGGTGTATATATATAATATGTATATATTTAATTTTATATTATTAAACTATGTTATTTGAAATGAAATCTGTGTCAGAAAAGAAAATTTGTGGGTGAATCCCACGGGCTTCATATGTTAGGTTTTGAGTTTTTTAAAAAAATATTAAGGCAATGGACGACGGCCATAGCCGCCGCCCATTGCCCCCTTTGTTGCAGCATGGGGTGTGGGGAGGGGGCCATGCCCCGCCCCCTGCCCACATCCCCCAACCCTCATTCCCCTATCTTAACAGTGGCGGTAGTAGCGTAAATAGCGCCGGCGGTATGAAATGGGCCGTCGGCCCTCAAATGCGTTCGGCCTTCTTCGTTCTACTACTTGCAGCTTGCAGACTTCACTTGCTATATTTTTTAATAGACTTATAATATGTGGAACAATATATATATATATATATATATATATATATATATATATATGATTTAACACTAAAAGGAGTTCATTCTGCTGATACATAGAAGATATATATATATATATATATATTACAAAGAGAAAAGAATGAAATCCTGTTTGTATCCAACGAAAGTATACCTCTGAGAGATGCATTCATGCCTACCAAGCCATTGTAGGAGCAATCCTCCAACTTGTAGCAAAAATAATGGAGGCAACCAGGAAAGAGGAAACAAAAACATGAGAAGAGAAAACAAAACCAAAAGGAGATGGGAAGAGAAAACAAAAGAGTAGGTTAGGGCAGATCCATAAGGAAAATATAAAATAATATTAGGGCATCTTTTGGGAAAACTATTATATTAATAAATTAGGGTTGAGTGGAGGGTGTGAGGATTTGAGATTTTTTATTTAATTTAAATTCTTCTTTTTATTCTTTCATGTGCACGGAAATTACATTTCCCCCTCTTTTGCTTTTTGGGGTCATTTTGGATTTGTTGACTTTCCTTGTGTTTCATTTAAGTGGGTTTTAATATTAGCCTTGGGGTTGGATATTTTAATCCTTTGTGGAATTAAATTGGTGGGATGGGTTGTTTCATTTTATAGTGGGATGCTTTATCCCTTTGTTTGTTATTTACTTTGGCAATTCTTTTTAACTATTTATCCATTTAAATTTAATGTGTTGGGAAACCTCTTTATTTAATTTAATTTTTAATTTAATTGATTTCATCCGAGAGGGGATATTTCAATTCATCCTCTTCTTAATTATTTTAAACTTGAGTAAATGAATAAATGTAATGGTGAGATTATATTTATTAATGTACTCAAGTATTGAGTTGTATTTTTTTTTGGTCATTTATTTTATTCAAATTTTATTGAGTGGCCAAATTTATTTGGCCTTGGAAATTTATTTAATTTCCCTTTTGATTAATTAATTTAATTTTTGCATTGATTTCTTCTTGGAGTTTTTCTTTTAAAATTTTTATTTCAATTATTGAAAATGCGTTATGCTGTTGAAATTTTCCCAGATTTTAGGTTTCTATTTTTATGGCATTTTCGCAACATTATTTAATCACTCCATTTCATCATGCAACCATCATGCCATTGGATTCGTATTTTTTATTTGATTTCATTTATGCATTAGAGTTAGGGTTTGATTTCAATTCGGTCGAAATCACCTCTTTCGCCTAGGAAACTTAGGGTTTGAATTTAAACTATTCTAACCCTAGAAGTAGCGTGCATTGCACCTCATAACTCCCTAGTCAGTTATCATCACGTAGGAGTTTACGTAGGTAGGCGCACTTCCCCGATTAACAATTCACATGTTTACACCTTATGCATATTACCACCAAGTACACAGACGCATGCGAGGGGGTTTCTAGGGACTTGCAGAATTTTTTTTGATATTTCATGTCATGACCACATGCAAATGTGGACATGACACGTGTTTTGTGTGTCGTGACTACATGGGAAATGTGAGCATGACATACATGTGTCGCATTTAAGAAAAGTGGAGTTGCAGGAAGGATTGGCAGGCATCAAGGATTCAGGATCTATAGAAAAGTAGGACACAGGAGCACTTCTAGGACTTGGGTGCTCGCTCTAGTGTCCTCTGCATCCGAGTTTCGAGAAACAGAAGTTACAGGGCTGATCAGTATCGGAAGGAGGTCCGGATCTTGTGAAGAAACTGATACCTTGGACTTGGGCGGCCACTCCAGTGTCCCTGACTATTCCGCTTCAAAACTCTAAAAATAGGTACTCTATGATTTGGTCTTTTACTCCTGTCTGCAAGAGCTTTTTTTGTTATTCATCAATTTGTTGCTGTATTTGCATAATTAAGATTTTAATGGTCAATTGAGCATAGGAGAAGGAAAAATTGATAATTAAATTCCCTAATCCAAGTTTCCCTACATTTGTAAGTGACCTAGGGTATGATAGTGCTCGCCACTTGACCCTAGATCCTTGAATGTATAGTGGAGAGGCAGATTTAAACATCTAAAAACTAAAACATTAATAAATTCAATTTTCCTCTCAACAGATATCTCTTCATATACCTTATCCTTTCCAAACCAATCCATCATGTCATCCTTTCATCATAAGTTTTGTCATATAAAATCCTAAGTCTACTACCTAGAATGGGGCATGTTATTCCTATGCGACAGTCTTTGGAGATCACATCCTAGCTCCATTATGAGGCATACATCCATCCACTATAGCCTATCCTTGTATCTATCCATTTATCATGAGCTTTCCATTCCATATCCTCTTATCTACCCATCTATCATGAGTCTTGCATCCTGTTGGCACCCTCAAATTTTGTAAATTTGAATTGCCAATCTCCTTTCAATGTGTCGACAGAGGCTAGGTCGACATGTTCCTCAATCTACCCCGGAGCCTGCCTTCGCCAATTAAAATTTTGCAACTTAGAGATCATCTTGCAAATACATATGGTGGAAAGTTTTTTGGCACATATGGTAATATGCCTATTCAATTTCGTGCTTGCAAGAAGAGTTTTGATGGGGTATTTAATTCTTTTCTGACTGCGATCGGGCTAGATTTGGTGTTCCAAAAAGTTTCAAATCTCTCAATTATGAGGGAAACCCATTTATCGCTTTGGTCCAAAACTTCTCCAATTCTAGTTTCATCAAAATCAGAGATCATATGATGCATTATTTTAATGCATTTTAGTTGCGGCGAAGGTATCCGGCATGCCATCTTACAAAGGAGGTCCTAGAAATCTTTCGGTGATGCAAATTCTGAGGAAATGGGTATGCTCTAAATAATTTATAATGACCCTATGCAAATTTTCATGGCCTTTCGATATCCTGAGTGCCCTCAGTGAAAAGACATTATTTGCCTAGGAAAAGAAATTCAAAGACTACCATTTGCCTAAAGTCAAAAATTACAATTTCCAAATCTTTTCTTGGCAAAATTAAATGTTTTAAAAGGAAAATATTATAAAATAAATATTATAACTTTATGTTATAATGTTTGAGGGAGATGATAAAACATTTTATTTGGTATATCGCACCATTGCATGAATATTTTGCCTACACCCTTGAAGCCATGTGATGGTGCGATATGGGCTTTTCTATGCAGCTTTTGGCCTGCAGTCTCCTCTGTAACAAAGATTAGGACATTTTCTTCTCCTTGCAGGAATTTATGAAGTATTCTGGGGCAGGATTTGAGCAGAGACATTGTTGGATGAATGTTGCTCACATTTTTGTGTTTCTAGGCAATTTTTTGGGGTCCATTTGAGCTCAAAGATGATGATTTATGGTCTCACCTAACCTATCCTATTGCCCGGGCAAAGGTTTTAGACATGTTTGTGATGAATTTTGGGTGCCTGCAGCCATCAAAACACCCTTGCATCGGTAAAAATGACATAGTAAGAATGAAAATTAAATTGGACGCTGCTGCAATTCATTCTCTATTTTCTCTACTGATGGGAGCAATTAAGGAAGAGTCCAAAAGAAGCCACACATTCCCATATCGCAGTTGCGCATAGGGAACAAGGAGCCTTCAGACAAGCCATGTGATGGTGCGAAATGGAGGTGCCCGGCATCAGCAAATTAAAGAGTGGAAAATTTAAAGGGAAAAGATAAATTAAAAAACATTTAGTTCTATTTTATATTATTATTTGTCTTCTCCTCTTTTTTATGCATTTTGTAATTTCCCCAGGCTTATTAGCAGCAACTTGTCATGTAAAATTCATCTACTGCTAGGTTGTAATTAATTTTAGGGCAACATGCTCTTGTTTGTATAAGAGAGCATGTTGGTCCACCTTGTAAGGGGATTCTAGGGTTTGGATACAAGGTATCCATACTTTGGGGAGTGATTTCTATTGAAAACTTGGTTCACTTTGTCTGGTGCAGAGGTATTTTTTGTTTTGCAAATGTATAAATATCTGAATGACAATGTTCTTTCAAGATTGAGTTATATGAAAAACACTTTCTGTGTGTGTTATCTGTGATTGTCTCCTTGGGTATGAGCATTTTTCTTTTGAGTGAAATTGCTAAGGGTTTCTAAACTCATTCATATACATTTGCTATTGATATATCTGATTTGTTGCATCTATTCAAGGAATGGATTAAATTGCTTTGAGTCAGGTATAAGGGGAAATGTGTTATATCAAGGGATTATTGAAGCATAGAGTCACAAATAATAATTTTTCTTGGACATATTACTTTAAGGAAGTAATATTTTTATTTTGGGTCCTCTTGATATGAGGTTTTGTTGTCATGAGGGAACATTTGTAGTGATGGGTGTTGTTATATGGAGCCTAATCAGACTCAGAGGTTAAATTTTCCCCACTTTTATTGGCGCAGTTTTTCCCCCCAAATTATTTAACAGGGGTTTGGGGGTAGTGCCCCTGGCGCACTCCTTGTCGCGATACAGGGCAAGGTCGAGAGGCAACGCCCCCACGGGGGCTCAGGGACAGTACCCTCAAAACCTCAAATGACTTATTATTTTATAAAGGTGTCAAGAGTTATTTTTTATTGGCTGACATAAAAAAACCCTATTTTGTAACCAACATAAGTCTTCATAAAAATGGCTAAGGGTTAGGGTTTCCATTGAGATATCGTATTGTTGCATTTGCAGTGGTATTGAGTTGCAAGGATTGCTAGTTGTAGTCAGTTTGATTTGGTAGATAATAATATTGGACTCTTTGTTGGTGGATGTAGCCCAAGTTTGGGTGAACCACGTTAAAAATTGTCTCTCGCTGTTATTATTTCTGTGTATTTTTCATTCCTCTATTTAATCTCTATTTACATTTAATTGATATCTTCTGCATGCAATTCCTAACAATGGGTCTGACTTTGTTGCCCTAATAAAGCATCGGTCCAGGATTTGCTTGCCCAAAGGGTCTAGGAAACCCAATAATTTAAAAAACCAATCATACAAACCATTTCATGTTTTATTTTGTTTTAGGTTAGGGTCTTGCATGTTCTCTAATGTGAATGAGTTAGATAATCCAAGAATATTGCCATTCTAGGGTTTATCTTAGAAATCTTGGTGCATACCTGAGAACATTCTGCCAGAGCTAGTCAAAGATAAATATTTTGATAAATAAGGGAATACCCTCCTAGGTACGGCAGAACCTGAAGTGAAGGGGAGATAGGTGATAATCTCCCACTGTATTGGCCAAGTATACCTTTGAACTTGAGCATAAGAAGTGGCAAATCTTTAGAGTTGGATGTGTTCAGATTTGTGAACCAATAGAATTAGCGACTCCGCTTGGGATAGTGATAAATCTATGAGAAAAGAGTCAAATAATTTAATGAGTCTGAACATTTGGTTTAGATATTGAAGTTTTAGACTTGGAAGAGGCTTTGTTCCTGCAAATTTAAAATAATTTATGTGTGGCTTTGCTATTGGAGAGAACCCAGAATGACATAATGCTTTAAAGAATTTTGTGTTGTTTGAAGCATAGTCCTCTATGAAGAGAGGTGGCAACTCTATCAAAAGAACCTGATGACGACGTGAATAATGTTTCAGATTAACAAAGATTTCCAGTCAAGGAGGAAAATTTGCAGTAGCTGCAACATATCCAGGTGTTTTTCATATTTTGGTTTTCAAGAAGGATGAGCTTGTGTAGGAAAACCATATTAGAAAGTCTTGAAAAATTTTGGTTCCCTATTGAGTGAAACTAAGCACTAAGGAAGGGAAATAGTAGTGATAGGCTTGCATACTTTTGCATTATTGAGATAGTAGTATGTATTTTGAAAATAATTATGCAATATTTCTGAGGAAACTCATTTAAAGGATCTTAAGCAAGCTGAAATAGAAATTTGCATTGTAAAGGTTTAAGATCATTGTTGTAAAAGGAGTTTGAGTTGCCCTGTGATTGCAAAGTTAATGTGAGAAAGTTTGTAAAAGTGTAAGAAAATGTATCACCAACCTATGCATCCCTCTATGGACCCAAATGTAACAATGCATAATGTGCAAGCCCTATCATGTCATCAAAGAAGTTTCAGCACTAAAAGGTACAAAGCCATAAATTTTAATGGCATTTGTGGTTTCCCAAATGTTATTCCATTCAAGGTCAGAGATAAGCTACCAAAATTCAATGGTATAAAGAGTGAATCAACAGACAAACACTTGCAGCAGTTCAGTGATCTAATGGATGACTATGGGGTAGATCATGAGGGTGTTGTCATGAGGCTACTTGTTCAGTCCCTAAAGGGAGATGCCAGAGACTAGTTCTATTATTTACCATAATGCTTTATTTTTTCTTGGAGTGAATTTATGGCAACATTCATAGAGTAGTTTGGTGAAAGAATATCTGAGTTTTCAATTATCAGTGACTTCATGGATATCCACATTGAAAAAGATGAATTAGTTCCAACCTTTAACCTTAGATTCATAAAGGCATTGAAAATAATTCTTGAAAAAATCAGACCTAATGATGCTTTAGCTTTACTCATTTATTTGGGTGCATTTAACAAGAAAATGAGCTACAGATTGAGAAGTGAGGATCCAACAAATTTGCATTAGGCTTTTGAAATTGCAATGGAAATTGAAAAGGTTTCAAAGTATGGAATGAGTAGAAGTCTCAAGCCTAAAACTGTGGGTTGTCATAAAGAGTTCTATGCAACTGAGCAATGCAAGTCGGAGGTTATGAATGATTACCAAAGTAATTCAAGTCAGAGGTTATGAATGATTACCAAAGCAATTATCAATTTTCTACCCTAGTTTATGATTCATTCCATGATATGGGTTATGTTCCTCTTAATGCTAAATTTGAGCCAAAACATGATGCAAGGAACGTCATATATCCAAATGTTGATCACATTGATCCTGCTATAGAAGTGAACAATATGGTGACGATATGAAAATGAATGAAACAAATAGGTTTGAAAATATGGTTATACCTGTGTCTAGTTTAGAAAATATTCATGATCAACTAATAGACACAATGCACATATATGAAAATGGTGCTCTAAATACATCACATGATCAAGTAATGGAAACTACTAAGGTTGTGCATCAGACTTGGCCTAGTTATGGCTTGGTCAATGCTGAGGCAAGAATATTTTTAGGTAGTGAGGACATTCCATTAAATTGTACAATTTATGGTTGCTCTCCCGACAGAGGTACACTAGAGCTCCAATGGCAGCCTTGTGGTGAGAGTGATTCGGATGATATGTCCAATGATTGTTGTTCTGTTGTTCACATAAGAATGAATGGTGTGGATAGCATAATCTCACTCTCAGAAGATCAGGTGATGAGGAATAATGAATGTATGAATGGTGGGGCATCATTGTTGTTGATTGAAGATATCAAAAGGGTTGAGGAATCCTCATATCAAGCAGGGTCAAAGTCTATTGACATGGAAAAAATATCAGACCTATATGTGATAGAGTCAGAGGATGAAATAAGTAATAATGCTGATTATGATCAGTTCTTTGTCGGTATTAATCATCTTCCTAACATAGAGGCATTTATGTTTGTTGGGGATTCACATGGTAAACAAGTAGAAGATGTAAATGAATCATTGACATATAGCTCAGTTATGCCAATATTCAACAGTACTTCTGAGGACATGAAACCATTTGAGGGTCAAAGTGAAAACCATGGTGAAAATAAAGGTAAAAATGATAAAAAAATCATAACCTCATTTTGAAGTAAGTGGATATAAGGAAGATCATATGACTTTATATAATGATTGTGATGAGAGAGGTTTTCATCAAAATATACATTGAGGGATGCCTCCAGATTTGTGTGAACTAGTTTATGAAGTTTTTAACATGGATATGGGTCATAATTTCAAAGTTGAACCAAAATACTTTCCTGAACAAGAAATGATTGTGTTTTATGCATGATATGGGTGTTGATGATTCAGATATGTGCCCTTGTAAGATTAGACATATGCAGATAGAGAAACATGTCTATGGAAACTTTCTTTTTCATATAGTTGAGAGTTTGTGTGAGGTGCACAAAAATGAATATGATAGTTTCCTCTTTGATATGCAAACTTATGATGACATAAGACCTAATGATCTTAGCTATATGGTGGACTATGAGTGCTTTCAGTTTTTAGTTCAGCTAGGAGATCATTTTATAATGCATAATAGTGACATAGATGATGAGAATTGCTATATGCTATATAACAATGCATTGTTTGATGAATATGACATTCATAAATTACTTGATGGCAAAGGGTATGGTAATGTGTGTGGTTATATGCCTAATTTTAAAGTGCAAAATAACAAAGGTTACATTGACAATGGCAGGCTCAGTGATATGGTTAGGCATAACAATGTTTGGGTTAGTTTGTGGGTAGTTTATGGTAGTACTTTCAGATTTGACCTGATGCAATCAAATGAAAACAAGGTATTTGATAGAGGAGGGTTCTGGTTTTTCATTTTTGGGGGCCCAGGGCCACCAAATAAAATTGAAGGTATGATTTTTAATGCAAGAGGGAGCACTTAGCAGCCCAATGGATTTGGCACATGGTCTACATCCTAGAGATAACTAGAATCTCACCATGCCTGCAAGAGGCATGCATCCCTAAGAAAGAGCCACTATTGGCATCCTCAAATTTTGTAAATTTGGAGTGCCAATCTCCTTTTGATGTGTCGATAGAGGCTAGGTCGACATGCTACTCAATCTACCCCAGAGCCCACCTTCACCGATTAAAATTTTGCAACTCAGAGATCATCTTGCAAATCCATATGGCACAAATTTTTTTGGCACATATGGTAACATGCCTATTCAGTTTCATGCTTCCAGGAGGAGTTTTGATGGGGTATTTAATTCTTTTCTGATTGCGACCAAGATAGAATTGGTCTTCCAAAAAGTTTTAAATCTCACAATTCTGAGGGAAACCCATTTCTCGCTTTGGTCTAGAACTTCTCCAATTCTAGTTTCATCAAAATCAAAGATCATATGATGCATTATTTTAATGTGTTTCAGTTGCAGTGAAGGCATCTGATAGGCTAGTTTACAAAGGAGGTCCTAGAAATCTTTTGGCGATGCAAATTCTAAGGAAATGGGTATGCTATAAATAATTGATAATGGCCCTATGCAAATTTTCATGGCCTTTCGATATCCCGAGTGCCCGCAGTGAAGAGACATCGTTTGCCTAGGAAAAGAAATTCAAAGACTGCCATTTGCCTAAAGTCAAAAATTACAATTTCCAAATCTTTTATTAGAAAAATTAAATGTTTCAAAAGGAAAATATTATAAAATAAATATTATAACTTTATGTTATAATGTTTGAGGGAGATGATAAAACATTTTATTTGGTATATCGCACCATGGCACGAGTATTTTGCATGCACCCCTAAAGCCATGCAATGGTGTGATATGGGCCTTTCCTTGCAGCTTTGGGCCGGCAGTCTCCTTTGCAACAAAGATTAGGGCATTTTCTTCTCCTTGCAAGCATTTATGAAGTCTTCTAGGGTAGGATTTGAGTAGAGGCATTGTTGGATGAATGTTGCTCATGTTTTTGGGTTTCTAGGCAATTTTTGGGGGTCCATTTGAGCTCAAAACTGATGATTTATGGTCTAAATTCATCCCCTAACCTATCTATTGATAATGATTTCTGATTGTCATTACAACATGAATAAAAGTTTACACAACAAACCTTTATTATCTTAAAAAGTACGATCAATTTAGGATAAACTGATGACTCCAAGGCTCCGTTCATCAGGTTATGAACATCTGACATTACTCAGAGGTTGATGTGTGTTGTTGTTTTCCATTCAGGGGCCTTATGTGTTAGTTTGAAGTTGTCATATCCGGATATGCCCTATTTTCACCTATTCTCTGTTGATCCTGCTATGTGAATTCTCAACAAAAGAAGTGAAATATTTCAATATTTAACCTGAATATGCAAATATTTACGTATATTTCCACTCTGATTAGTATTATTTGCAAAGTTCTTGATGATTTTTGATTAGTTCTTCTACAACTATCTCAATTTACTAATCTGGAACCAATCTTGGCTCAATTTAGCTTCTGCACTTTAAATTTATGTAAATATTGTGCCTACAAGCTACTATTTCCATGATTCCTATCATTATTTATGATTCTTTGCATGACATTTTCAATTCTACATGCATTTAGTTCAAATATGCTAAAGATGTTCAGTTACCTACAAGATATCTACATATTTTATGTTCTACTTTTCATTTATCTGTGTATTTGCAGTTGTGATGGTGATTTAATGAAATTAAGATAAAGAAATTACAAAGATAGGGTTTAGAGAGTGAAATCCCTAAAATTACTTAACTGAGATCATTGATCCACATACCTGTTCTGATACAGTAATGAAGAGAAGAAAACTAGAATCGTACTTCACCAAGACATTCCATAAATTTGCATGATTCAGTGCAAATCTTCAAAGGAAAAGTTGACAACAATATGTAATAAAATGAAAGCACTTCTATTGAACACAACATTCACCATTACATATCCATAAATCAACTTGAAGATTACGTAAAGTTTACAATCAGGATGTAATCTGTAGCATCATCTCCATCCAATATGCTTTAGAACAAGTACATTTACAATGATCTAAAGAAAGAACCTTGACATTTCAACAATTTAGTCCTTATTAGTATCAATAATCTGATCTCCTACCAGGTCTGATATAAAATGATTGACCTCCTCCTCCTTTACAAATGATAAGTCATGGCCTTTTTATAGAACGAAGGCAAGAAAATAGTTACATTGATCCAATGATCAGGATCCTCTCATGGTAATCAATGGTTCAGATGAATAGCAGATGGTTGCTAGTTGGCAATTGCATATCTGGCATAGAATATTCTAGCACCTTTGACTTGGTCCACCCTCCAGCTGGCAAACAACGTATATGGGTGATAACTCTCGGCTCTGGTTCACATCACCCTTGTATCTGCAACTCTGCAATTTTATCCATTTTAGCTTACTTCTGCAACATCCAGCCAATCCCCAAATAGCTCCAATACCCTGTGACTGACAAACAAGAATTAAGCATAATCATTTAATAAACTAGTAGGAAAATAAACATTACATTAAATCAAGCTTTGAATGTGCCAACATGTATATTGGGTTATGAATATTAAATTGAATATGAAAATCTGCATGTCCCAATGTCCCTGTGACGTTGAAAAGGTTTAGTCAACCATCGTTGACTGAAAACATGCTATCGATCCCTCAAATGGTCTAATATCCCTCCCATTTTACTTTGTGTAAATTCCATGTATATCACATACAATCATAAAATACATACAAATCCGGACCCAACAAGTTCATGAATTAAAATTAAGTTGCCACCGATTCCACCTTTGCATATAAACCCCTTTGCATATCCCCTTATATCTTGGATACATACAAATACTTATGCGCAAAACAAATGTTTGACTTTTACTCTATTTTCCTTTGTTATGCATCAATGCACATTAGATTTGATTTGATAATATTTGAAATCCGGGATTGTACATTTCCATATTGTATATCTTATGCAGATATCCCAACATGCAACTGCGGATCTCAAAATGAAGTTAACAATGTTTAACTTTGTTGTTTCACATCTGACAATGCCTCCACATGCAGAATACAAGCCTTCATGTATACACTTATGCTTTCTAAGTTCACTTGAATAAACCCTTTGGATCCAAGTATGTATATTGAAATTGTATAACAAGTTCCAACCTTTATGCATACACTTTCAGATCTCAACTGTTATGAAATGCACCCTAAAAAGGTGTCGGGTCCAGATATGCATATTAGTTAATATGAGGGACATTAACTAATATTACCCCCTATAGATCGAGATATAATGATGATGTCATCATCATAGTCGGGTCTCTTTAAAATGTAAAAGGATGATGTCATGGTCATGTTAACGAAGATCAGTCATGTTAAGAAATATGATCGATGTTGAGGTATATCACCCTCGGAAGAGGATGATGTCACCATGATAATCGAGTCCTCTTTCTATCAGGTTCAGATAATGTCACAGTCATATTGGGGAAGATTAGTCATATTGACAAAGATCAGTCATATTAGCAAATATGACTGATATGAAGGTAAAAGATGACCCCCCAACTATTGGGCACATCGATGACATCACCGTCATATCGGATCCTTTGTGGAATGGGATAAGATGACATCACCATCATATTAGGAAATATTAGGGACATTCACAAATGTGACCCCCATTGAATGTGCGGGTACTTGACAGGCAGATGACCCCTCAAATTTTAAACCTGACGTGCGCATACTAACTAATATGCGGATATCGTGCTTCCCTATGTTAAAACATATGCAAGGTGACATTGGCGAATATGACCCATGAAGCATGATGACGTCAGGGTCATGTTAACAAAGATCGTTCATATTGAGAAATATGACTTTGAGGACTGGGGATATTAGGTTTGACCAAACTTTGACAGGCCATAACTTCTTCATTTTAACAAATTTTAGGGTGATGCAAAAGCCAAACATGCTTAGAATTTTGCACTCTTTCACATGGTAAGGTTCATGATGGAAGATTTTAACTTTGACAACTAACCCCTTTTGTGATGCACATGCATGTGCAAGGGTGATATACTCAACCTAACCATTTGCCTAACTGCCCAAAGCAAAAAACCAAGCACAAGCAGAAGCAAAAAGTTAGGTCCTTGTTTTGCTAAGGCAAAATTGGGCATGTTGTGTAACCACACAACAACTTGCCACCAAAGAAAACAACAAAATTCAAATAATTCAAGAGGTGAGAATAAGTTAAAACATAATGTTCCAACTCCTATTAAGCATGAGCATCCCAATCCTCTCTAAATGGTATCATGTTCATCAATATAACAATGTATTGATAAGGGATCAAGTGTGTGCATGTGATTGATAATCCTCATCTTGAAGATGAGTTTAACAAACTAGTGACTGGTGTTAGGCTATATAATTTGGTTCATCCCTCATAGCCGACCTGGATAGAGCCTTGCTACCAGCAGGTGTCCATAGCCCCGACAAGGTTATCGTTGCAATTCCCCTAAGTAGAGCCCCATTGCCAGCAGGTGTCCATAGCCCCGGTAGAGTTACTTAGATGGCCTAATTTTCTCTTCAGATATTCAGTATATTTCTCTTTCTTTTTTTGTATTCATAAGATGTCATCATGTAAGCACATTTGCAAAGTGCGGTCACTTGCTTCTTTAGGTTGGGAATTGTAATGGTAGTAAGGGCAACCTTTAGATTTTTCACTTAACACCTACACTAGTATGTTCAACAAACCCAAGGCTGTTAGGGGTGTCATTGTGAGGATCTTCTTGACTCAAGAAAAAGTAATGCTGATGAACAAGATACCACAGACCTGATCAAGGACACTTGCTAACATGAGTTACAAGATATGTAAGAACTTATATCCAACTCTTGAATTCTAACAATTTTAGCAGTGTTCTTAAGTAACAAGGTGCCTCTGTTTTGCCTAACCAAAACAAGGACTCAACAACGCAAAGTAAAAGCAAACATGCAAAAAGTAAACTATACAAACAACTAACTATGAAAAGGAAACAACATAAAGCAAGACAGGAAAGCAAAGAAAAGAAACAAAAGAACTACTCTACCAAACTATACACAAGACCCTACAAGGCAAATAAAACCCATGGTAAGACCCAAAGACACATGTATTTACATACTTCCTTAGATTGTGTAGGAGCATCAGAGCACTAGTTATGGTTCTAATCCTAGGAAACTCATCTTTGTATTCTAAATTCATTGTGTTTAACAACATAATCCTTAATGATCAGTAATTGATGAAGCTCAACATGTTCATGACTGATCCAATGACATGTCTTATCCTTTGAATCTCCATAATCAAAATAATAATCAACATTATTCACTGTGGAAAGGAAAAATACAACCTGGTGTATTTCCTATTCTGCTAGACATGATTGTTCATTGATATCTAGTCCTCCCTTTAACTTTGCATTTTTGTTGCTTGGCTCAATGTCTGGTCTCACTTTATCTTGAAGGATGTATGACTCTTGATGTATTACTCCATCATCTGACTTTATCTTTTCATTTTGCATGTATATCTGATCCTTGACTTCAGGAAGTACCTCAACATTTTCTTTAATTTCAATTCCATCATGTCCAAGCAGGCATCACAATCCCTTTCTGAATGTGCTTCATCATGTAATCTGCACCAACTTTCGATCAAGATATCATCAGTGGGTAAACCTAATATTTGGCTACACTGTATATTTCTAGACAAGTATAATTCAAAATCCTTGAAGTGATCTCCTTCATCATTAACTTATTTCATCTCTTCGTTTTGCAAGATTATCTGATTTTTGATTTTGGGAAACACCTCAACATTTTCCTTAATTCCATGCACATCAACATCTAAATGAGTGTCTTCATCATCACAACCTGATGCACATAAATCTATTATTTCTAGATCAAGGAATTGCAAGGATGATTCAACATTTAATAGATAAGAAAACTTCCCTGTATCATTTTCAAAATAGCACTGGATTGACATCTGATCATGCATAGCAACAACAAAGCTTTCTGTGTCTTCAATTCTCATGAATTGCTCATCAACTAGCTCACCTCTACCATCCATTAAAGTGTCTGGTTCTATTGTCCTGCAACAATCTTGCATTTGATCATTCAATTTAAAGAAGTCAGCTATGAAATCATCATCTACTCTCTTTTCTATGACTCCATTAGTTGCTATAGTAGGAACCTCTTCGGTAGTAGTGCGTTTAAATTCTTCCACCTATGTATATTTCTTTTTACGATAAAATGACTCAAGGAAAGATGTTTCACTATCCTTATCAAAACTATTAGGATTAGAATCAAAGACTTTATCCTGACAAGTGGTTTCTTCTCTACAAATTTTCAAAGATTCATACATGTACCCCCCTTTACCCATATTAGGAAGTAAAGAACTCCTATCAATCTCACCATAAAATGATTCGAGGAAAGATGTTTCACTATCTTCATCCTTTAGAACTAGCTTAACTATTGTATTTTCTGGACAACTCATGATTGATGGTGTTGTATCTTCTTGTTGCTCCAGAATTTCTTCATTTTCCTACTGAACTTTAGTCTTGTATACATCTAAGAAAGGAATTAGTTCTTTTAAAGATAAATCCAACCTTTTAAGAAAAGTTAAACAACTAACTTCACCATGATCTGTCGAATTATGTATCCTGCATCTTCTGGATAAACCAAAGTTAGATAAACTTTGAGGATAAAGTTTCTGATTTAAAGTTTCCTATAAGAAAGGAATATTAAGTTGAAAATTATCTTCATATGCATCCATTGGTATCAAATAATAAAATATTCATGCATATTTTGCAGAGAATGCAAATTTTAAGCTCAAATGTAGAAATTCAAACAAATTGTTGTAAATATTAGGTTGAACATCCACAAGGAAGTGCTATTTATGATCAGATTCTGCAAATAGTTGGATATTGGTGGAATCTTTGCACAAATACTCAGAATTCAGAGTATTATTGAGAAGTTTGAAAGATATTACCTCACTTCAGATTCTTTATCATGCCCTCCTTCTAGCACTAAAAAACTGTTGATGATGATTTCTGATTGTCATTACAACATGAATCAAAGTTTACACAACAAACCTTTATTATCTTGCAAAGTACGATCAATTTAGGATAAATTGATGACTCCAAGGCTCCATTGATTAGGTTATGATCATCTGACGTTACTAAGAGGTTGATGTGTGTTGTTGTTTTCTATTTAGGGGCCTTACGTGTTAGTCTGAAGTTGTCATATCCAGATATGCTCTATTTTCACCTATTCTTTGTTGATCCTACTCTGTGAATTCTCAACAAAAGATGCTAAATATTTCAATGTTTAACCTGAATATGCAAATATTTACATATATTTCCACTTTGATCAATATTATTTGCAAAGTTCTTGATGATTTCTAATTAGCTCTTCTGCAACTATCTTAATTTATTGATCTGGAACTAATCCTGGCTCAATTTAGCTTCTGCACTTTAAATTTATGTAAATATTGTGCCTATAAGATGATATTTCCATGATTCCTATCATTATTTATGATTCTTTGCATGACATTTTCAACTCTACATGCATTTAGTTCAAATATGCTAAAGATGTTCAGTTACCTACGGGATATCTACATATTTTATGTTTTGCTTTTCATTTATCTGTGTATTTGTAGTTGTGATGGTGATTTAATGAAATTAAGAAAAAGAAATGACAAAGATAGGGTTTAGAGAGTGAGATCCCTAAAATTACTTAACTAAGATCACTGATCCACATACATGTTCTGATATAGTAATGAAGAGAAGAAAACTAGAATCATATTTCACCAGGACATTCCACAAATCCGCATGATTCGGTGCAAATCTTCAAATGAAAAGTTGACAACAATATGCAATAAAATGAAAGCGCTTCTATTGAACACAACATTCACCATTACATATAAAAAAATCAACTTGATGATTACGTAAAGTTTACAATCAGGATGTAATTTGTAGCTTCATCTCCATCCAATATGATTTAGAACAAGTACATTTAGAATGATCTAAAGAAAGAATCTTGACATTTCAACAATTCAGTCCTCATTAGTCTCAGTAATCCGATCTCCTATCGGGTCTGATATAAAATGATTGACCTCCTCCTTTACAAATGACAAGTCATGGCCTTTTTATAGAACGAAGGCCAGAAAATAGTTACATTGATCCAACGATCAGGATCCTCTCATGGTAATCAATGGTTGAGATGAATAACACATGGCTGCTAGTTGGCAATCACATAGCTAGCATAGAATATTCCAGTACCTTTGACTTGGTCCACCCTCCAATTGGCAAACAACGTATATTGGTGATAACTCTCAGCTCGGGTTCATGTCACTCTTATATCTGTAACTCTGCAATTTTATCCACTTTAGCTTCCTTCTGCAACATCCAGCCAATCCCCAAATAGGTCCAATACCCTACGACAGATAGACAAGAATTAAGCATAATCATTTAATAAACTAGTAGGAAAATAAACATTACATTAAATCAGGCTCTGAATGTGCCATCATGTATATCAAGTTATGAATATTAAATTGAATATGAAAATCTACATGTCCCAATGTCCATGTGACGTTGAAAAGGTCTAGTCAACCATCATTGACCGAAAACATGCTATTGGGCCTTCAAATGGTCCAATATCCCTCCCATTTTGCTTTGTATAAATTCCATGTATATCACATACAATCATAAAATACATACAAATACAGACCCAACAAGTTCATGAATTAAAATTAAGTTGCCACCAATTCTGCCTTTGTATATAAACCCCTTTGCATGTCCCCTTGTATCTTGGATACATACAAGGACTTATGTGCAAAACAAATGTTTGACTTTGACTTTGTTTTCCTTTGTTTATACATCACTGTACATTAGATTTGATTTGAGAATATTTGAAATCTGGGATTGTACATTTCCATATTGTATATCTTATGCAAATATCCCAACATGCAACTGTAGATCTCAAAATGAAGTTAACAATGTTTAACTTTTCCGTTTCACATCCGACAATGCATCCATATGTAGAATACAAGCCTTCATGTATACGAATATGCATATGCTTATGCTTTCTAAGTTCTCTTGAATAAGTCCTTCAGATCCGAGTATGTATATTGAAATTGTATAACAAGTTCCAACCTTTATGCATACACTTTTGGATCTCAACTATTATGAAATGCACCCTAAAAAGGTGTCAGGTCTAGATATACATATTAGTTAATATGAGGGACATTAACTAATATGACCCCTTATAGATCGGGATATAATGATGATGTCGTCATCATAGTCGGGTCTCTTTAAAATGTAAAAGGATGACATCATGGTCATGTTAACAAAGATCAGTCATGTTAAGAAATATGACTGATGTTGAGGAATATCACCCTCGGAAGAGGATGATGTCACCATGATAATCGAGTCCTCTTTCTATTAGGTTTAGATGATGTCATAGTCATATTGGGGAAGATCAGTCATATTAGCAAATATGACTGATATGAAGGTAAAAGATGACCCCCCAACTGTCAGGTACATCGATGACATCACCATCATATTGGGTCCTTTGTGGAATGGGATAAGATGATGTCACTATCATATTAGGAAATATCAGGGACACTCACAAATGTGACCCCCATTGAATGTGCGAGTACTTGATGGGTAGATGACCCCTCGGATTTTAATCTTGACGTGTGCATACTTACCAATATGCGGATATTATGCTTCCCTATGTTAAAACGTATGCAAGGTGACATTAGCGAATATGACCCATGAAGCATGATGACATCAGGGTCATGTTAATGAAGATTGGTCATATTGAGAAATATGACTCTGAGGACTGGGGATATCAGGTTTGACCAAACTTTGATCGGCCATAACTTCTTCATTTTAACGAATTTCAGGGTGATGCAAAAGGCAAACATGCTTAGAATTTCACATTCTTTCACATGGTAAGGTTCATGATGGTACATTTTAACTTTGACAACTGACCCCTTTTGTGATGCACATGCATGTGCAAGGGTGATATACTCAACTTGACCTTTTGCCAAATTGCCCAAAGCAAGTAAACAAGCACAACCAGGAGCAAAAAGTTGGGTCCCTATTTTGCTAAGGCAAAATGGGGCATGTTGTGTAACCACACAACACTATCCTATTGCCTGGGTAGAGGTTTTAGACATGTTTGTGATGAATTTTGCGTGCCTGCGGCCTTCAAAACGCCCCTGCACCAGCAAAAACGACCCAGTAAGAAAGAAAATTAAATTGGATGCTGCTGCAATTCATTTTCTATTTTCTCTGTTGCTGGGAGAAATCAAGGAAGAGTCTAAAAGAAGCCACACATTCCCATATCCCATGACTGATGTTTAGGAATATCACCCTCAAAAGAGGATGACATCACCATGATAATCAAGTCCTCTTTCTATCAGGTTCAGATGACATCACGGTCATATTGGGGAAGATCAATCATATTGTGAAAGATCAGTCATATTAGCAAATATGACTGATATGAAGGTAAAAGATGACCCCCAACTGTCGAGCACATTGATGACGTCACCGTCATATCAGGTCCTTTGTGGAATGGGATAAGATGACATCACCGTCATATTAGGAAATATCAGGGACATTCACGAATGTGACCCCCCATTGAATGTGCAGGTACTTGAAGGGCAGATGACCCCTCAGATTTTAAACCTGACATGCGCATACTAACCAATATGAGGATATCATGCTTCCCTATGTTAAAACGTATGCAAGGTGACATTGGCAAATATGACCCACAAAGCATGATGATGTCAGGGTCATGTTAATGAAGATCGGTCATATTAAGAAATATGACTCTGAGGACTAGGGATATCAGGTTTGGCCAAACTTTGACTGGCCATAACTTCTTCATTTTAACAAATTTCAGGGTGCTGCAAAAGGAAAACATGCTTAGAATTTTGCACTCTTTCACATGGTAAGGTTCATGATGGAAGATTTTAACTTTGACAACTGACCCCTTTTGTGATGCACATGCATGTGCAAGGGTGATATACTCAACCTGACCTTTTGCCAAACCGCCCAAAGGAAGAAAACAAGCACAAGCAGGAGCAAAAAGTTGGGTCCTTGTTATGCTAAGGCAAAATGGGGCATGTTGTGTAACCACACAACACTATCCTATTGCCTAGGCAGAGGTTTTAGACATGCTTGTGATGAATTTCAGGTGTCTGCAGCCTTCAAAATGCCCCTGCATCAGTAAAAACAACCCAGTAAGAAAGAAAATTAAATTGGATGCTGCTGTAATTCATTCTCTATTTTCTTTGTTGCTGGGAGAAATCAAGGAAGAGTCTAAAAGAAGCCACATATTCCCATATCGCAGCCGTTCATAGGGAACAAGGAGCCTTCAGACAAGTTGTGTGATGGTGCGAAATGGAGGCACCCAACAGTAGCAAATTAAAGAGTGGAAAAATCAAAGGGGAAAAATTAATTAAAAAAACATTTAGTTCTATTTTATATTATTATTTGTCTTCTCCTCTTTTTTATGCATTTTTTAACTTCCCTAGGCTTATTGTTAGCAACTTGTCATGTAAAATTCATCTATTGCCAGGTTGTAATTAATTTTAGAGCAACATGCTCTTGTTTCTATAAGAAAGCATGTTGTTCCACTTTGTAAGGGGATTCTAGGATTTGGATACAAGGTATACATACTTTAGGGAGTGATTTATGTTGCAAACTTGGTTCACTTTGTCTGGTGCAGAGGTATTTTCTATTTTGCAAATGTATAAATTTCTGAATGACAATGTTCTTTCTAGATTGACTTATATGAAAAACACTTTCTGTGTGTGTTATCTGTGATTGTCTCCTTGGGTATGAGTATTTTTCTTTTGAGTGAAGTTGATAAGGGTTTCTAAACTCATTTATATACATTTTCTATTGATATATCTAATTTGTTGCATCTATTCAAGGAATGGATTAACTTGCTTTGAGTCAGGTATAAGGGGAAATGTGTTATATCAAGGTATTATTGAAGCATAGAGTGATAGATAATACTTTTTCTTAGACATATTACTATAAGATAGTAATATTTTTTTATTCTGGGTCCTCTAGATATGAAGTTTTGTTGTCACGAGGTAAGATTTACAGTGATGGGTCCAACTCTATTGTCCTAATAAAGCACTGGTCCAGGATTTGCTTGCCCAAAGGGTCTAGGAAACCCAATAATTTAAAAAACTAATCATACAAACCATTTCATGTTTTATTTTGTTTTAGGTTAGGGTCTTGCATGTTATCTTATTTGAATGAGTTAGATAATCCAAGAATATTGCCAATCTAGGGTTTATCTTACAAATATTGGTGCATACCTGAGAACATTTTGCCAGAGCTAGTCAAAGATAAATATTTTCATTGTAAATAAGGGAATACCCTCCTAGGTGAAGCAGAACTTGAAGTGAAGGGGAGATAGGTGATAATCTCCCACTCTATTAGCCAAGTCTACCATTGAACTTGAGCATAAGAAGTGGCAGATCTTGAGAGTTGGATGTGTTTAGATTTGGGAACCAACAGAATTGGTGACTTCGCTGGGGACAGTGATAAATCTATGAGCAAAGAGTCAAATAATTTAATGAGTCTGAACATCTGGTTCAGATATTGAAGTTTTAGACCTAGAAGAGGCTTTGTTGCTGCAAATTTAAAAGAATTTATGTGTGGCTTTGCTGTTGGAGAGAACCCAAAATGAGAGAATGCTTTAAAGAAATTTGTGTTGTTTGAAGCATAGTCCTCTATGAAGAGAGGTGGTGACTCTATCAAAAGAACCTAATGAAGACGTGAATAATGTTTTAGATTAACAAATATTTCTAGTCATGGAGGAAAATTTGCAACAACTGCAACATATCTAGGTATTTTTCATATTTTAGTTTTCAAGAAGGATAAGCTTGTGTAGGAAAACCATATTAGAAAGTCTTGAAAAATTTTGGTTCCCTATTGAGTGAAACTAAGCACTAAGGAAGGGAAATAGTAGTGATAGGATTGCATACTTTTGCATTACTAAGATAGTAGTATGTGACAAGGTGTCATTGTACCTCATCATTTAATCTATTTTCAGATGTCAAAATCTAGGGGCTGTGTCCTCGGCTGTCTGCAATTAAGGATTCTACAGTTACCAGTTTTCCTAGCTAATCTTAACAAGTTCTACTAATTTGAAAAGATTAATCTATCTACTTACTAAATGAATTTAAGGAATGCTGAAAACATAATTAAATAGAAAGTTACTTAAAGCAATCTGAAAAACAGTAACATGCATCTATCTATAAATCAGTAAATACTTTTCACAGCAAAATCTGAAGTAATAAAACAATGGGACTAGCCTTCTGCCTTGGTGGTGAGAGTGGGCCCTTGCTCCACACCCTTGGGGCTGAAGGCTACAGTAGGGAATCAACACAAAAGAAGATCACAACTAAATTCAATTCAATTCCATTCGCTTTGCATTCATGAAAAATATTGATATCACAGAACTGAGATTACTGAGAATTAGAGTAAATCTATCATTGTATATCTCTTCTGCTGTTTCTATCAGTATATATGAAAATGAGTGATGACATATCACTTATCTTATCTACTAGTTCTTCTATGAGATGACATCCATCTCTTTATTATACTAGCTGTCTAACTATGGAAAATAATCATGCAATAAAAGTAGATTGAGTGGAATAGAAGTTCACTCAGAATTCTAAGTTTGAGTCTTAATACATTTGGGCAGCAAGGACCTAAAAATATGGATATTGAATCAGTTCTATCCATAACTCATGCAAAAACTTTAAAAAGATAAAAGTTCTAGCAGTTTAACTAAAGATGACCCTTCACCACTCAAGTGATGATTTGAGTGAAATGAGGGGTATTATGATCACTGCTAAGAGTGCCTGATCGGCAGCTTATGCTGGAAATATGCCCTGCTCTCAGGAGGTATTGGAGATATCTATCCCTGTCTACAACTCCAAAGATGTCTGTAGCTCCAAAGGTGCCATTGTGGCCTTCTTTGTTCAGCTCTAGAGAGGGTTTCTCTTTCCTTCAAAATTTCTAGTATTGTCTCCGGAGATCATTGAAGACTATCTCCGGAGATGCACAAAATTGTTGTTCCTGGCATCTACACCTGTTGATTTAAAAAGAGAGAAGTTTCTGCATTTTTCCATTAATTCCATGCACATTAGTCTCTCAATCAGAAATTATGATCTTAAGTAATGTATCTCAATTAATCATTAACTAGAACTATTTTGCTAGCTTATTTGGGTGCAGACATTAGGAAAGATGGAATTAGGAAGGAGAAAAAAGAGAGGTAAAAAGATGTATTTCATGGGTACAACTTGGCACTCATCATCCCCCCATACCTAAGGTTTGGCAGGTCCTCCTGCTTCTCACAATTTGGATTTATTCTGGTGAAGTAGCTTGTCGGTCAAGCTATAATCCTATGCATAGGTGGTCCAAGTTGTGTGGTTGGTATCACCATTGCCTCTGTATTGATCAACCTACTTCAACCAATCCTACAATTTCTCATCTTCTATCTGCTCAGCCCAGATAGGAAGTGGCTCAATTATGAGAGGGTGCCTGAACCGTTCACCTATCCATTCCTGCTTATGGTTATCCATCATTCTGGATATTAACTTTTCTTTTCTCATAAATAATCTTAAGTTTGCAGGGGTGACCACCTCTCTCATTTTCTACTCCAGGGTCAAAACATTCCATGTTTTCTTTGCTATGGCAAGTACTGGGTTTGCTGAACTATTCATGAAAAGACCAAAATCGATGGAGCACTCTTGCAAACTTTTTAGGTATAATGGCAAAATTTTGTTCTTACTCTTAGGGTGATAGATATAGGAGCTGAATTGGATCTTAAAAGCATTGGGATTAGGACATTCCTTCCTGATGAAGAGATCTGTTTCCATATCTTTCTTGAGATGATTTTCCATTCATTCATTCTAGATCTGATGATTCCTCATTAGGGACATAAATGCTTTAAGTTGGCATTCTCCCACAAAATGATTAAGAATGAAGGTTATATCATTAACACAGAAACCATGCAGGTATAATTCACATAGGAAATTCTTGTCCTTATCATTACTCCTTGTATATGCTATCATGAATCCTTCTACTTTCTCTGTATCCTCAACCAGGTCAGATAGGATTAAAGAAAATTTCCTCTGCAGGACTCTTTCTTGTAAGAACATAGACTAGCTGGCACTTGGAGGCCTACGAGATAGAATTTCTGAAGAAAGGGAGGCCATTTTAATGATCTTGCCTTCCAGAGTTTCTATTCTTTTTATTTTGGCAGTGATTGCCCTTTGTAATTGCAACATAGGCTTGGAAGCCTCATATTCTCTACACTTCTTCTCCCAATGGAATAGGGCTTTAGGAATGTCAATGGGGATTGGACCCACATATGCATCTATTTGGATTTCCTGTTCATTGGTTGCCCTTGGTCCAGCCAACTCTTGAATATACTCCTCCTGGTCATCTAGTTTGTTGTTGGCCCAAGTTAACTATCTATCCTGGATATGTATTTTTTCAATCAATGCTGCCATTATTGTGAGGCTATTGTCTCTAGCCCTGGTGAGCTCAGAAACACTTTGTGCTACCTCTTTCTCTTTTTCTTCCAACAGTTTGACTGCCTCAATTTTCTGGGCCTCCAATTCTGCTTCTTTCTCAATTTTCTAGGTCTCTAATTCTGCTTCTTTCTCCTGGATGATCTTGCTTTTGCTTTGGAGTTATGTTTGTATATTTCCAATGACTTATTTTTGCTCCATTTCTACCTTTATTCTGACCTTCTTGAGGTCAGTGATAATCAGATTCTTCCCCCAAAGTAGTCTCTTTAGGTTTTCAATTTCTTCTATCATTTGTTGTTCTTTTGAAATTTCAACATCCTCTTGATTAGAGGGATGAGAGAAGGTTTATGCTTCTGCTTCTGCTTCTGTTGTTGTTTGCTGATCATCAGGGTTTTCCATGGCCATCTACCTTGCACTATCAATTGTACCCATTTGCCCTGTTTCATCTTTTTCTACCGATTACCTGTCCTGAGGGTCCTCTTGGAGTTCCTTTGCTTTTGCTGGCACCGATGAAGGCCTAGCCTTATCCTCATATGTTCTAAAACCCAGGAGTACCTCAGCTAGGAGAGCAGTATCTTTCTCATCCTGTGAGAGCTATCTTTTCCTTTTGCTTCTCTGTAGAAGAGGTGGGGTAGGTGCCTCCAGAGCAAGTCTCTCATCCTCAGAATCTAAGGAAATAGTAAGAGTTTGTCTGTGTTCTGTCTTCGGAGCACATGATGGTTCTAAAATTGGACTTGACCCCAGATGAACAGATGGTGCTGGGGAAACTTCTCTTTGTTTTCTTTTCCTGACTAGAGGGATCTCATCTGAATCGTGAGATGGTTCTTCAGCCCAAAATCTCTCTGCTCTCTGTCATGACCTCTCCTTTGTTAATTCCTTAGGGAAAGATTCCTCAGTTAGAGTCATCTTTCTCCTAACTGATTGAGTCATATATAGGGTTTGTTTAGGAGCAGACTCTGTAACTTCTTTGCCTTTCTTCTTTTTATCAGGAACAGGGGCTGCAAATAAAGTTGCCTCTTGTGAAGACTTCTTTCCTCTTTGAACAACTATGTAGGAGGCTGAAGGCTCAGTTTCTTCTTCTTGGTGAGTAGGAGAACTCTCACCCCCTGGCTGTGCCATGTCTAGTCCTCTATCCTGGAAATTCTATTCAAGAAAGTTTTGCCATAATTCTTCCCCATTGGCCTGAGATAGGAAGTGGTGTTGACTACTAGAAAAATGAGGCCATGATGTTTCATGGGACCCTTATTTTGCTGATATTTTTCTATAGTTGCCCTGATGGCAGAATACAGGAAATTAGGGATGTTTATGCTAAACTTAGGGTGTTCATTCCCATGCCTTAGAAAAATTAGCATTTTCATGATTGGCCCTAAGACTAGAGAGAATTGACCATCACAAGTAAAATATTTCATCAGCTAGGTGGCAACAGATTGCCAAGGGTTTGGAAGTGTGGACCTAAGAATTCTTTTTACTTCATTTTTATTTGAATGCAGTTGTATTGCAGGTTCACCTTGAACAGAGAAATTCTTAATTAAATCAGTGTATAAGGTTTTCAGGTGATAAAACCTCTCACCTTGTTCAGGTAGTCCAGAAATGTGACTAATAGTGGCTGAGGAGAAATTGATTCAGACTCCTCTGACAGCTGTCTGATTGTCCCTTAGATTTCTAAGGAATTTATCCACGACATCTTCTTGAAACCCTTCAAAAATTTCTAGAAAATCCAGCCATCCTGCAGTTCTTAGAATGTTTGCTATAGCTTCATCTTGCAGAAGACCCGCAACACTCTCTAGTTCTGACTTCTTCTTTACCCCCATTGCTAAATTGGTTCCACCTTCTGTGCTTAATTCCTCACTCTCCTTTCTGCAGTTTGTCCCTTCCTCTTAACTCCGTAGGCTCCGGAGGACTGTTCAATTTGCTCTGTTCTTCAGGGTATTTTGGAGTTTTGAATGAGGATTAGGATGTCTCTCAGCTTAGGCTTATGGAAGATTTGCAGATTAGTTAGAGTACTTAGGTAGTCATAAATGCAACAGAGTAACAAGACACTCCGGAGGCAAGGTGGCAGTACAACATAGATGGCGGCATGCATGAATTTGGAAAAGGAAATGATGGCTGGAGGACGTGTCATAGTGGCGGCACCCAAAAATAGAAAGACAAGATAGTTGCTATTAATGCTTAATTAAAGATAGAATTACATGGATCATTTTTAATGATGAGGGCGATGTACTCGGTAAAGATACTGCGTCATTTTATGAGACTACACGCGTCACAGCACATGAGCAGCTTTTGGTGGCTTGAGATGACACCCACTACTCTATTGGTACATGACCTGCAATCATTACGCTGAGTAGTTCGAGAATCCACATTTGTTGGGTGACGTCAGCGTCGTCTTTGTGAATACCCTTGCAAATGAATACGTGCTGATTTTATTTTATTCCTGTGATAAAGTAGAGGATGAGTCATGATGACCTCATCATGTGATGTGTCCACTTTATTGCCTGGAGAGGTGGGTCCCCTCCCCTATTATTGAAATTGACTTCTTTATTGACAGAGCACCGGAGGTGCTCCTAGTTTTGAAAGTGCGGGAGGTGCTACTGGTTTGGGAAGTGTCAGAGGTGCTCCTAGTTTAGGAAGCACCAGAGGTGCATTTGACTAACTCCTAGCACCTAATCACCTCCGTAGCTCAATTGTTTTCAACTGCCCTGAAGAAGGGAACCACCATTTGCTGGTTTTCAACTCCCTTGGTCGAGAAAGACAACCATTTACTAGTTTTCCATCTTTCTCTATTTTTTTTTTAGAAGGCTGCCATTTGCTAGTTTTCAACCTTCCTTTTTTTTTTCTTTTTTTTTTAGAAGGCCGCCATTTGCTGATTTTCAACCTTCCTTTTTTTTCTTTTTTTTTTCAATCCAACACTATGACAGAGGAGGTATCCCCTGTATCAAAACACAAATCACTAAGAAACTATTCCTTAGTAGATGGTCTTTTATAGAGTCTGATTCAGTGACCATTTACTAGGAATGTGTCTGTGCTTCCATCAATAGGTTCCAATAGTACTGTTCCATTTTCAAAAACTTCCCTTATTTGATAAGGACCCATCCAGTGAGTTTGTAATTTCCCTTTGAACTCTTTGAATTTAAAATCATAAAGAAGAACCCAATCACCAAGTTGAAATGTCCTCATTTTGATGTGTTGGTCATGCCATTGCTTCCTTTGATACTGAACCAGTTCTGTTTGTTGAATGGCTTCTGTCTAAATTTCATCCAACTCATTGAGCTAAAGAATTCTATTCTGTTGAGCTATAGACAATGGTAGACCAATATCCAATACAGTTTTAAGTGTCTGGAGTTCAAATTCTATAGACAAAATAGGCTTTTTTCCATAAACCAATTTATATGGTAAGAACTTTGTTGTGGACTTCCAAGTGGTATTATAAGCCCAAACTACTTTAGGTAATCTGCTAGCCCAATCTTTTCTATTCATTACTACTATCCTTGTCAGAATACTTTCAAGTTCCCTATTAGTTACTTCTACCTGCCCATTCATTTGAGGATGGTAAGGTGAAGATTTTCTGTGCTTTACTTGATATAAATCTATGAATGCTTTGATTACTTGTGAAGTAAACTAGGGTCCTCTATCTGAAACTATTGATCTTGGGGCTCCAAACCTTAAGGAAATCTTATTATAAAGGAAATCAACAACTTTTTCTTCTCTTGCAAATTGTAATGCTTGAACCTCAGCGCATTTAGTAACATAGTCTATGCATACTAGAATGTACTCCTTGCTTGATGATGTGGAAAAATTGGTCCCACAAAGTCTAGACTCCATTACTCAAATGGTTCCATCATGACTTGAGGATGCAGTAACATCTCTTGGGTAAAGGTTGGTTGTCACATCCTTTGGCACTAGTCATAGTGCTGCACATACTTCTTTGTATCTTTATGAAGAGAAGGCCAGTAGTACCCAGCTCTGAGGATCTTGTGGACTATCCAGTGGAAGGAGTAATGGCCACCAGATGGTTCATTATGACATGCTCTCAACACATAAAAAATCTCATCATCTTTTAAACACATGCGTAGAATGAAATCAGGACCACATTTAAATAGTAAACCATTCAACCATTTGTAAGATAAACTTTCTTTGACTAAACATTTTTTTTGTTTTGAGGTAAAATAGGATGGATACAAGCCTATAGCTAAAAGATTAGCTATGTCAGCAAACCAAGGTGCAGTAGAGGAGATAGAAAAAAGATGTTCATCTGGGAACTTGTCCTCCATTGGTTGGTTTTCTCCTCCTATATGCAATCTTGACAAAAAATCAGCAACCACATTAAACTTTCTTGGATTATCAACTATGGTAATATCAAATTCCTACAATAACAATAACCACCTGATGATCCTTGCACCCACTACTGGTTTATTCATTAGGTACTTAATGGCTGCATGATTAGTTTGTACAAATATCTTATATCTAGTGATATAATGCCTAAATTTGTTTATAGCATAGATGACTGCCAAGAATTCTTTTTCAGTTGTGGTGTAATTTCTTTCTGTAGAGGTAAGGTTTTTGTTGATGTAATAAATGGCATGCATATTTTCTCCTTCCTCCTTTTGTCCTAAAATTGCCCCAATGGACTCATTTGAAGCATCAGTTTGTATGTGAAATGGCAAAGTCCAATTAGGTCCTCTCAAAATTGGTGTGACAGTAAGCTTCTCTTTCAAGGTTTCAAATGCCGATTGACATTCTTCTGTCCATAGAAATTCCATGTCTTTATTAAGCAGGGTAAACAGGGGGCAGCTATTCTGCTGAAATTTTCTATGAATCTCCTATAGTAGCCTGCATGACCTAGAAAACTTCTAACATCTGTATGATTTTTGGGTGAAGGCAACTGTGTGATTACTTTTATCTTGTTTTGATCCACTTTGATCCCCTTTGCTGAAATGTGGTGTCCTAAAACAATTCCTTCCTCCATCATCATAAATCACTTTTCATGGCTAAGGGATAATTGATTTTTCTCACAACATTTCAGTATTTTCTCAAGGTTTGTGAGAGCTTCTTCAAAATTATCCCCATACACAGTAAAGTCATCCATATAGACCTCCATGCATTCATTAGCTAGTTCAGTGAAAATAGCTAAAACAAGTCTCTGAAATGTAGTTGGGGCATTGCTTAGTCCAAAGGGAAGAACTTTGTAAGCAAAAGTTCCCCAAGAGCATGTGAAGGTGGTTTTGTCTTGGTCTTCAGGTGCTACTTGAATTTGATTATACCCACTAAATCCATCCAGAAAAGAAAAATACTTTCTCCCAGCAAGGTTATCCAGTACTTGGTCAATGAATGGTAAGGGAAAGTAGTCTTTTTTTGTGGCCTTGTTGAGTTCTCTATAATCAATACACACCCTCCATTTCCCATTCTTTTGAGGCACTATGACAAGGGGTGAGACCCATTGACTGTCTGAGATTGGATATATGAACCCTGCTTGAAGTAATTTTTCTATTTCAGTTTTGACAATGTCCTTTAAAGCAGGATTCAATCTTCTCTGGGGCTGTCTGACAGGTTTAATATCCTCAGTGTATATATGATGCGTACAGATCTTAGTAGGTACGCCTTTCATATCTTGGTATTCCCAAGCAAAAGTTGTTGAATGGGAAATCAAAAGTTGGATGAGTTTTTCTTCCTGATTTGCTGTTAACTGAGTATTGATATTAAGTGTTTTCCCTGGAAAAATCATGACTTGTTTTGTGATTTGATCCATAGATGTGGTTAATCCATACATTGGAGTCATGGTATTGAGAGGACAAGAATGTGGAAGCAACATGTGGAAAGTGGCTAAGTCTCTATAAAAGGTTTCCCCACAAGGAATGATGTTGGCGAGGGTATAATGAGAAGAAGTAAGAAGTTCTCTCCTAGAATCTTGGGCGAGTTCCATCACATCCTTATTGATTAGGATGTGAGTAATGTCTTCTATTATATCATAGTATATTTCTTCTTCTAACTCTCCTAGATGTTCCTTGATGGTTACCATAGCTACTGAGGCACTATTGTCATTATTCTCTGGTTCATCCACCCATACTCTTCCTGTATACTGCATTGATGGTTTAGCTGGAGGATACATAGATATTTTCTTCAAATCTATCCCATTAGAAATGACCATATCCCTAGTTTGACAATCAATAGATGTTGCTATTGTAGCCAGCCATGGTCTTCCTAAAATCAGTGGATAAGCATTTCTCTGGTTTCTAGGTTCTAATATCAGGAAATTCACTGGAAATTTCCATGAATCTATCACAACTAGCACATCAGTGATTACTCCTTTTGGAATAGCTACTGACTGGTCAGTAAGTTGAAGAATTGTAGTTGTGGATTGGATACCTGATAGAGCTAATTTGTTCATTGTGTGAACTGTCATCACATTAATTGCTACTCCCAAATCAACTAGAACATTTGAAATTTCTACCCCTGAGATGAAAACAGTTATGACAGGATTTTCAAGGTCTCCATATTTTGGAAGGAGAATTTCTCCCATCAATAGATCTACTACTTTTCCTTCCACCTGTATTGTGGAGGGAAAGTTTTTCTTCCTGCCCTGTGTTTTGATACAATACTATTTAATGAACTGATTTAGTTCTGGTACATCTCTGATTGCTTGGAGAAGAGGAATTTCAATGTTTAGTTGCTTGATTTCTTGTAAAAGTTCTGATTCCAGGTTGGTTTGGACTTATTTTTGTAAGATCTTTTTCTGGGGAACATACTGTTTAAGCCGTTCTGGGTATGGTGCTAGTTTTTCCATCTCCGGAGCATCTCTGGAGCTCTTGTCAAAATTGTGTTTAGGAATGTTCTCCAGAGTCAGTCTTTTAGGAGCAACTTTAGAGTTGTCCAAGGATGATTCTTCTAGCACTTTTTCATTAGTAATCTCCTCCGGGGGTTGAGTGGATGAATTTTTAGGTTCCTCATCATTGGTTACTTCAACTATAGTTGGAGGAGATGGTCTTGGGAATGCTTTCCCAGAACGCAACTAGAGATTATTTGAATATATAGCATTAATTCCAGCCAGATTTTCTTGCTTTGTCATGTAAACAGTTGCTCCCTATTTATTCCGTGGGTTTGGTATAGGCTGAGCTGGTAAAGGTGGTTGGCTAACTGGTTCATTTTGTGATTGACCTTGTGTGTTGGAGGGTCCAGTTAGTAAATCTTGTTGTTGACGTTGGAAACGTCTAGGTTGTCCTTGGTATTGTTGATTATATCCCTGTTGAGAACCCCATTGAGGTTGCATGTTTTGTGATCCAAACTATGGTGGCCACTATTGATTTCTCGAAGGCTGATTTTGCCAATTTTGGTTTTGCCAATGTTGACTTGGTCAATCTTGCTGTCCCCAAGGAGGATTATTCTAAGGCCCATGCCAAGTTGGATTCCACTGATTATTTCCCCAATTAGAAGGACCCCTGTAAGAAGGCTGGTTTGGATACTGATTGTAAGGGAAATTCCTAGCTTGTTTTTGTCCCACATAGTTCAATTCCTCTTCTATTACAGCATTCTTCTTACTCAATCTTTTCAAGGATGGAAGTTGACTACATTGACTGGTAGGATGTTCCCTATCACAGATTTGACAAATCTCTGATTAGTCCAAAGGGCATTCTCTCAACAGATGCTTGTTTCTACACCTAGGACAATAGATGGAGAGTGGTTCAGTTGTTCTATTTTGATCAGTTGTTCTAGTTTTTTCTTGAATCCCATCCAATGTGGTATTTAATTGGACCAAAATGTCTGTTTTTAGATTTGCAATCTCTTCCATTAACTGTCCTATTTCATTTTTCCCTTTAAAAGTTTTGGATGACCTCACTCCATTTTGGGTTCTAGAATAGTTCCTGCAGAGTTCTTCTATAGCAGGTATATCTATTTTGTTGATATTTCATTTTCACATTAGATCCAGTGCCTGTTTTGATTCCTTATCCAATCCTTTTACAAACAGGGTTCTGGCCAAGGAGTGATCTACTGGGTTACCATACCTTCTCAAAGCAAAATTAAACTTGTCAACATAGTCCTCTAAGGTTTCTTTTTCCCCCTGCCTAATTTTAAACAATTCTTCATTTTTATTACTGGATCTATAGTAATCTTGGTATTTTTCCAAAAACTTTGTTTCCATCTAATCCCAGGAATGGATAGAATTCTGGAGTAAACCCATAAACCATCTCATCGCAGAATCTTTTAGAGTTGAAGGGAACAGTTTGAGTTTTTGGTTATCTGATCCATTATCATAAGTTTGGCAGACTACTTTGAATTCAAACAAAAACTGATTTGGATCCTCAGAAGAAAGTCCTCTAAAGTTTGGCAAGTGTGCTGGTGAGATATTCTTCATAGGAGCATTGTCTCCAACAGCCAAAACAATAGGATATGAGAAGGTTCCTGGAGCCTAATTTTCCTTTTCTTCATGATTATCATTGTCAATGTTTAATACTGGTTCTTCTCCCTGAGGTTCTAGGAAATTAGGTTCTATCAAAGGATTTGCCTGAAACTTTTGTTGTAATTCCTGGATATAATCGGCAAGTGGAAGATTTAGAGGATCTAAGGGATTATTGTTTTGAGGTGTAGCTTCCAAAGTAGGCTCTAGGTTTCTCTCTTCAACAAGATCTTGTGTCACCCCACTGCTTTCCTTATGGCTTGTTGTTGGGGTGTGCTTTATATATCTTCCTTTCGAATCTCTAGCTCTAACCATATAGATCTATCCTAAAAACTGTTTTAACTAAGTTTCCCTAATTAACATAATATATCCCTGGCAACGGGGCCAAAAATAACAAGGTGTCATTGTACCTCATCATTTAATCTATTTTTAGATGTCAAAATTAGGGGTTGTGTCCTCGACTGTCTACAATTAAGGATTCTACAGTTACTAGTTTTCCTAGCTAATCTTAATAGCTTCTACTAATTTGAAAAGATTAATCTGTCTACTTACTAAATGAATTTAAGGAATGCTGAAAACATAATTAAACAGGAAGTTACTTAAAGCAATCTAAAAAATAGTAACATGCATCTATTTATAAATCAGTAAATACTTTTCACAGCAAAATCTGAAGTAATAAAACAGTGGTACTAGCCTTTTGCCTTGGTGGTGAGAGTGGGCCCTTGCTCCACACCCTTGGGGCTAAAGGCTACAGTAGGGAATCAGCACAAAAGAAGATCACAACTAAATTCAATTCCATTCACTTTGCATTCATGAAAAATATTGATATCACAGGACTGAGATTAATGAAAATCAGAATAAATCAATCATTGTATAACTCTTATGTTGTTTCTATTAGTATATATGAAAATGAGTGATGACATATCACTTATCTTATCTACCAATTCGTCTATGAGATGACATCCATCTCTTTATTATACTAACTGTTTAACTATGGAAAATAATCATGCAATAAAAGTAGACTGAGTGGAACAGAAATCCACTCAGAATTATAAGTTTGAGTCTTAATACATTTGGGCAGCAAGGCCCTGAAAATATGGATATTGAATTAGTTCTATCCGTAACTCATGCAAAAACTTTAAAAAGATAAAAACTCCAGCAGTTTAACTAAAGATGACCCTTCACCACTCAGGTGATGATTTGAGTGAAATGAGGGGTATTATGATCACTGCTGAGAGTGCCTGATTGACAGCTTATGCTAGAAATATGTCCTGCTCTTAGGAGGTGCCGGAGATATCTGTCCCTGTCTGTAGCTCCAAAGATGTATGTAGCTCCGGAGATGTCTGTAGCTTTGGAGATGCCATTGTCACCTTATTTGTTCAGCTCCAGAGAGGTTTTCTCTTTGCTTCAAAACTTCTGGTATTACCTCTGGAGATCATTGAAGACTATCTCCAGAGATGCACAAAATTGTTGTTCCTGGCATCTACACCTGTTGATTCAAAAAGAGAGAAGTTTATGCATTTTTCCATCAATTCCATGCACATTAGTCTCTCAATCAGAAATTATGATCTTAAGTAATCTATCCCAATTAATCATTAACTAGAACTATCTTGCTAGCTTATTGGGTGCAGACATTAGGAAAGATGGAATCAGGAAGGAGAAAAAGAGAGGTAAAAAGATGTATTTCATGGGTACAACTTGACACTCATCAATATGTATTTTGAAAAGAAGTATGCAATATTTCTGAGGAAACTCATTTAGAGGATCTTAAGCAAGATAAAATAGAAATTTGCATTGTAAAGGCTTAAGATCATTGTTGTAAAAGGAGTTTGAGTTTCCCTGTTATTGCAAAGTTAATGTGAGAAAGTTTGTAAAAGTATAAGAAAATGTATCACCAACCTATGCATCCCTATATGAACCCAAATGTAATAATGCATAATGTGCAAGCCCTATCATGTCATCAAAGAAGTTTCAGCACTGAAAGGTACAAAGCCATAAATTTTAATGGCATTTGTGGTTTCCCAAATGTTATTCCACCTGAGGTTAGAGATAAGCTACCAAAATTCATTGGTATAAAGAGTGAATCAGCAAAAAAACACTTGTAACAGTCTAGTGATCTAATGGATGACTATGAGGTAGATCTTTGACTAAGGAGTGAGATAAATTATTTCCCATATTCTCTAAACTCACCCCTTGGTTGCACAACAACCATCTTCATTTCATATTTTCTTTGTGTAACGAGCAAATGCTGACTAGTGTAGTTAGTGGTTTCTTTGGGCTTACTAGAGAAGAAAGTCTCCATGGAGTTGAGTGACATCTTCTCATACTACTCAAAAAATAGGATCCCAAAGACCAAATCAATCATCTAAGAAGTAATATATAGAATGACTTGACTGTTGCAAGTATGGGCCTAACCGGTGTTGTCATTGATGTCAACATACTCCTATTGCATTGATGAAAAGGATTGGATGAGTTGAGTGCTGAGGATATTGAGAAAATTAGTCCTAATCGGGAACAGAGAAGAACAGTGAAGACAGTAAGGTAAAAGTCCAAGATAAGATGAGTATCAGAGGATGCGGTTTAAAGGGTTTGTAGATATGCATCTTGAGGTGATTCAGTAAACATTTCAGAGGTCCGCATGAAGATTTGAAGAAGTTGTGGCTGTTCAAGTAAAACTGGTTCCAGTAGGTGTTCAGAGGTGACAGAGTGACACAGATAGGTCCAGTGAGCTCTGGAAATGCATTATCCTATTCTGTGGATTTGAGGGAGTGTTGAGGAAGTCTTTGTGAAGTGTCAACTCAATTGGTTCATGGTTTGAAGGTCTGTAAGCATCTATTCCTTTGTGACAGTGGTGACAGACTGTGTTCTTGAGGTTCCAGATGAAGGAGAGAAGGATTTCAGTATGCAGATGAAGTACGAATGTTCTTGGTGATTCAGGCAATCTTGTGGAGGCCTTTGGACCATGTCCAGTTCGTGTTGGTGGTCTGCATTGGAGTTGGAGCCCACAATTAAAGAATATCCTCCAGATGATGGTGTCCTTCCTGAGACTGGCCGATCAGATGCATTACACATCTTGTGGATGTTCTTGTAGATGTTTTTCGACTTAGATGATCATTCCTAAGTCGGCGTCTTGTATAAATAAGGAGTTGCAAAGTCATTTCAAAGTAGTCTTGTGGAGATGTGAGTGTGGTAGCAAGAAGGAGAGCAAAAGGCAGAGCAGAAGTATTGGGCTTAAATGGAACTGATTCAAGCATGGTGAAGATGCTATTCTCCAGTTCATGTATGTAATACTTATTACTTTGTAGACAGTGTGTCTCTTGTAGGCAGTGAGCCTCTTGTGAGCAGTGTGCTCGGGTAGTGAGCCCTAATTGGCATGTGTCATTTTGTTCTTTCTATTCTTCTAATAGAGAATACAATCTTGGGTTAATCACCCCATGGTTTTTCCCTTAACTGAGTTTTCCACATCAAAATCTTGGTGTCTTATGTGTTGATGTGTTTCTGCTCTTGATTTAATGCATTATGTTTCATGATTGATTTGTTGATATACTGCTAAATCACTAAGAGGATTTAAGAGTGTAATTGAAAAGAAAGTTTTAGACAACTGATTCACCCCCCCTCTCAGTTGTCTGTCCTGAATCTAACAATTGGTATCAGAGCTAGGTTCCTCTAAAAGAGCTTAACCACTTGAGATCTAGGATGTCATCCTATAAGAAAGATAGTCCGAAGTTTGAAGGAACAAATTTTAATCTCTGGAAAAGTTGCATGAAATGTCACCTGCAATGTATGGGAATGCAGTACTGGAACATGGTCTTAATGAAGTATACTCCTCCATAGGGTGGCCCAAAATCCCAAAGTGAAATCACAGATGCTGAAAATAGTCTGCGAACTATAAAAGCTCTTCTAAGCGCATTATCTGATTCAGAGTTTTCAAATGTTGTTGACCTACCAACTGCTTTTGAGATTTGGGAAAAACTGGAACTTCTGCATGAAGGAGACAAGTATGTTAAATGTGCAAGGCTACAGAGTCTAAAAGGAAAATTTGAAAATCTGAAGATGAGAGAAGATGAAAATATCACTACTTTTATGCCAAGAGTAAATGAGCTTATTTGTGGAATTAGAAATGCTGGTGGAGTCTTGGATGAAGATGAGATTGTTGGAAAAATTCTCAGATCCCTTCCTGCTTCTTATAAAATCAAGGCTGCTGCCATTGAAGAATTTAGAGCCCATACAACTGTCACAAGAGATCAATTGGCTGGTAAATTGGCTACATTTGAAATGATCGAGTTTGGAGATGCCCCCCCAAGGACTGAATCTGCATTCAAAGCCAGTACCTTTGTTAAAGGCAAACAAAGGTTTGATCTGGGAGAGAACTCTTCAAGGAAACTATCATGGTATGAAAAAGCAAGAAAAGACCTGGAAGAAGAAGAAGCTGAAACTACTCAACTTGAAGCCCTTACTGCAAAAAGACTGCCAAGAGGATCCAGAAAGTATGAAAGAAAATTGCCTTTTAAGTGTTTTAACTGCAATAAGATTGGTCATTTTGCCTCAAAGTGTCCAGACAGATTTTCAAGGCCAAATCCTAACAGATCAAGGTTCCAAAAGAACTGTTACTATGTTCATGAGGAAGATGATAATAAAGGAGTAACAGATGATGAATCAAAGATAGGAAACAAATCCGGAAGTGATTGGGTGTTTATTTCCATCAAGGAAGAAGAACCATTGTCTTCTGAATCTGTAAATCATAAAGTTGTAGAAAAAGCTCTAGCTGCCCAAGTTGAAGAAAAGGATGATTGGGTCATTGACAGTGGATGCTCTCACCATATGACAGGTGACAAAAATAAGTTCATAGATTTGGAAAGGTATGAAGGAGGAGTGGTAAAGTTTGGTGATAATTCTGCTGGTAGAATCAGAGGAAGAGGAATTATTTCTTTTGATGGAAGGAACAAAACTGGTAATGTACTGTATGTTGAAGGACTGAAGCACAATCTTCTCAGTGTTGGTCAGTTGGTGGACAAAGGCTATGATCTCCAATTCAAGAATGGAAAATGCAAGATCTTTGAAAGTTTTAGAACAGAGATTGCATCTGGTACTCAAACTAAAGGTAATATCTTTGACTTGGTTGGTACTGGTAAAAGTTGTTTATTTGTTCAAGTTGATCAGAATTGGTTATGCCATAGGAGAATGTGTCATGTGAATTTTGATAATATCATCAAGATAAGCAATACTCAAGCTGTAAGAGATCTTCCAAAATTGGTGAAACCTACAAATAGTTTGTGCAAAGAATGTCAGTTGGGAAAATAAAGCAGAGTCTCATTTAAAAGCAAGGAACAATCTTCTATCGGATTATTGGACTTAGTTCATACTGATCTTTGTGGTCTGGTAAGAATCAGGAGTGTACAAGGTAATAGATACTTCATGTTACTAATTGATAACTATTCCCAGATGATGTGGGTAACTTTTCTGAAAGAGAAATCAAAATCTCTTGAGAAGTTCAAAATATTCAAGGCTATGGTAGAGAATGAAACTGGATTGAAATTGAAATGTCTGAGGTCTGATAGAGGTGGAGAATTCACATCTGGTGAGTTCATAGATTTCTGTGAGAAACATGGAATAAAGAGACAATTGTCTGCTCCTAGGACTCCTCAGCAGAATGGAGTAGTTGAGAGAAAGAACCGGACTATCTAGGAAGCATCTAGGACAATGATGATGGAAGCAAATGTTCCTCATATCTATTGGAGAGAACCTATCAGCACTATAGTCTACACTCTCAATCGAGTACAAATCAGAAGCAATACTGGTAAGACTCCTTATGAACTTTAGTTTGGCATCACTCCTACTATGAGGTATTTCAGAGTCTTTGGTAGCAAGTGTTACATTAAAAGAGATGAAGATCTAGGCAAGTTTGATGCTAAAAGTGATGAAGGAATATTCTTGGGTTACTCCACTCAAAGCAAAGCATACCGGTGTTATAACAAGAGACTGAGAAAGATTATAGAAAGTACAAATGTGAAGGTTGATGAAGGAATTGAAAAACCCTCAAGGTTTTATGAATATGATGAAGATGATCAGAATAGTGTTCTGATTCAAAAATCCCAAGCCTCTTCTGAAAAATAGATTCAAACTGATCCGGTAAATCAGGAAGAAGAGATGAGTTTGAATGAGCCTGATCAAGAATCAGAATTGCAAGAAACTCCCAAAGTTCCAAGGTATGTAAGACTGAACCACTCTAAAAATCAGATCATAGGTGACAAAAGCAAAGGTGTACAAACTAGAAGGAAAATTGCTCAAAATTCAGATGAGTATTGTCTAATTTCAAAGATTGAACCTAAGACAGTAGATGAAGCCTGCAATGATGAAAACTAAACTAAAGCAATGGAGGAAGAGCTGATGCAAATTGAGAAAAATCACACTTGGGAACTTGTTCCCAGACCCAGAAACAAGAATGTGATTGGAACCAAATGGGTCTTCCGGAACAAACTGAATGAAGTTGGTTAAGTAATCAGAAATAAAGCTAGATTGGTCTACAAGGGCTATTCTCAAATAGAAGGAGTTGATTTTGAAGAAACTTTTGCTCCGGTGGCAAGGATTGAAGTAGTCAGATTATTTCTTGCATTTGCTGCCTTCAAGGATTTCAAAGTATCAGATGGATGTCAAGTCTGCCTTCCTGAATGGTGACTTGGAAGAAGAAGTGTACATTGAGCAATTGGATGGATTTCAATTGTCTGATCATGGTGATATGGTCTGCAAGTTGAAGAAAGCACTGTATGGACTAAAGCAAGCTCTAAGAGCCTGGTATGAAAGATTGGATAAACATATTTTGAAGATTAGTTTCAATAAAGGTACTGCTGACAGTAATTTGTATATCAAAATTGATCATGAAAATATCTTGATTCTTGAAGTGTTTGTTGATGATATCATTTTTGGAGGAAGAGATGGTATGTGTAAAACCTTTGCAAATCAAATGAAAAGTGAATTTGAGATGTCCATGCCTAGGGAAATGAATTTCTTCTTGGGTCTACAAATCACTCAAACAAAGAAAGGAATCTTCATTTCTCAGACTAAATATGTGAAAGAATTGTTAAAAAAATTTGGGATGGAAGACTCAAAGCTAATGAATACTCCCATGGCAACCAGATGTAAGTTGAACAAAGAAGATGACTCTCCCAAGGCTGATCAGAAAAAGTATAGGTCAATGATTGGAGGACTGTTGTATCTCACTCAAACTAGACCTGACATTATGAATGCTATTGGTCTTGTTGCTAGATTCCAAGCTGATCCCAGAGAATCTCATGTCATGGCAGTCAAAAGGATTTTTATATATCTAAAAGGGATAGTTGAGTATGGTCTGTGGTACCCTAGAGATCATGATTTCTCTCTTCGTGCCTATATAGATGCTGATTGGGCAGGAGATGTGGATGACCAGAAGAGTACCAGTGGTGGAGCATTCTTTTTAGGGAAGAGATTGGTTTCTTGGACAAGCAAGAAACAAGAGGCAATATCTCTGTCCACTACTGAAGCAGAATATATTGCAGCAGTAGGTAGCTGCACTCAAGTTTTGTGGATGAAACAAATGTTAAGAGACATGAGAGTGGAGTATGAGGAGCCTATCACAATCTTCTATGATAATTCAAGTGCAATAAATATATCTAAGAATCCAGTGTTGCATTCAAAGACTAAACATATATCCATCAAGTTTCACTTTCTGAGAGAGCAAGTGAACAACAATGAAGTCAGATTGGAGTTTGTGCCTTCCAAGGATCAGATTGCAGACATCTTTACTAAACCTCTACCTAAGGACTCTTTTGAGTATCTCAGGGAGAAGTTAGGGGTTATTTCCCCTCTGGTAATGAACTAAGGTGCACTGATGTGCATCAGTCAGGTAGATATCACAGTCATATCTTGTGATCTAGATTGATGATGGGGAGTTGCTACTCAGGGGGAGTAGTTGGTATGATTATGAAATGGTGAAATTGCAAGTATGAGCCCTTTGCCATTGATGTCAAAGGGGGAGAGAAGACGTGAAAAACAAGTGGAGGCTGATCAAAGGGGGAGAAGTAAAGAAAGAGAATACAAGTGAATGGCTGTTGGTGATAGGGGGAGTTGTGTCAGTAAAGAAAAGTTCTTGTCCTGATGGTCAAAATAGTTTTTCACATCATATGTTGCCATCAATGACAAAGGGGGAGATTGTTGCAAGTATGGGCCTAACCGGTGTTGTCATTGATGTCAACATACTCATGTTGCATTGATGAAAAGGATTGGATGAGTTGAGTGCTGAGGATATTGAGAAAATTAGTCCTAATCGGGAACATAGAAGAACAATGAAGACAGTAAGGTAAAAGTCCAAGATAAGATGAGTATCAGAGGATATAGTTTAAAGGGTTTGTAGATATGCATCTTAAGGTGATTCAGTAAACATTTCAGAGGTCTGCATGAAGATCTGAAGAAGTTGTGGTTGTTCAAGTAAAACTGGTTCTGGCAGGTGTTCAGAGGTGACAGAGTGACACAGATAGGTCCGGTGAGCTCTAAAAATGCATTATCCTATTCTGCGGATTTGAGGGAGTGTTGAGGAAGTCTTTGTGAAGTGTCAACTCGATTGGTTCATGGTTTGAAGGTCTGTAAGCATCTATTCCTTTGTGACAGTGGTGACAGATTGTGTTCTTGAGGTTTCAGATGAAGGAGAGAAGGATTTCAGTATGCAGATGAAGTACGAATGTGCTTGGTGATTCAGGCAATCTTGTGGAGGTCTTTGGACCATGTCCAGTTCGTGTTGGTGATCCGCATTGGAGTTGGAGCCTGCATTTAAAGAATGACCTCCGGATGATGGTGTCCTTCCTGAGACTGGCCAACCAGATGCATTACACATCTTGTAGATGTTTGCCGACTTAGATGATCATTCCTAAGTTGAGGTCTTGTATAAATAAGGAGTTACAAAGTCATTTAAAAGTAGTCTTGTGGAGATGTGAGTGTGGTAGCAAGAAGGAGAGCAAAAGGTAGAGCAGAAGTATTGGGCTTAAATGGAATTGATTCAAGCATGGTGAAGATTCTATTCTCCAGTTCATGTATGTAATACTTATTACTTTGTAGATAGTGTGTCTCTTGTAGGCAGTGAGCCTCTTGTGAGCAGTGTGCTCAGGCAGTGAGCCCTAATTGGCATGTGCCATTTTGTTCTTTCTATTCTTTTAACAAAGAATACAATCTTGGGTTAATCACCTCATGGTTTTTCCCTTAACTGGGTTTTCCACGTCAAAATCTTAGTGTCTTATGTGTTGATGTGTTTCTACTCTTGATTTAATGCATTATGTTTCATGATTGATTTGTTGATATACTGCTAAATCACTAAGAGGATTTAAGAGTGTAATTGAAAAGAAAGTTTTAGGCAACTGATTCACCCCCCCTCTCAGTTGTCTGTCCTGAATCTAACATTGACCTATTGGTCCAATTATCCTCTTGCTTCTAGGATTCTAGGCCTTAGCACATGCTCTAACCAACTCTAGTGATTGGAGAGAAATAGGAAATGTTGCTTCTTGGATCAACTCGTAGGTAGCCATTTGTTGAGATTGAAAGGATATGCCCTCCACTGTGTTGATATTGTTCAGAAACATATGTGTTAGATAGAAAAGAGAGACCTAGCCTAAAAGGTTAAACTAGGTCAAACCCTCTTCCATTAACATTGAGGTACAAGATGATCTTGGCTTCTACCTTTGAAGGAGAGCCAAACTATAGGGTCTTTATCCCTTTGTTGTGTAGAGGAAAATTAACCAAATCCAACCAATCAGGCTAGGGTAAAAGATGAAACCCTAATTGATCAAGATAAAAGAATAGCAGATTGTTAGAAATAGATAATGGAAGTCTGAAGGTACATATGAGATTGGGAGATAGAGAATAAACTAGATCTAAGTTTATGATCATAAAAACATTAGGGCTTTGGTTACACTAGACCCAATTTAGTACTTTGCAAATTGTCAAGGTTCCAGTGCCTTCGCCTCCATGTATTCCTATCACCTATAACTTCTTATCTTCAAAATATTTTGGAGGCAACCTACACATAGGAAAGAATGAAAGAGGTTTGGTGCTATTTATGATCTTGCCTAAGTCAAGCTCTGTGAATGGTGTTTCCAACTACACAATAGAAAAGATGAGAGATCAAAGATGGTGTGCCTTAGGAGGGTAGAGGCAAATCTGAAGTAGAATAGAATGTTGTAACAAAGCATGAAGTAAAGAAGTCACCATGAGCATAGAAACCCTAGATTGCTTGATGTTGCATCACAACTTGACTCAAGAAGTTGGTGTAGCCCAAAGAAGTAGAGATATCTTCACAAGACTTGCAAGAAGCTATCATAATAACAATAATACACCATAGAGAACTTTAGAGAAGAATAGAGAGGATGAGAGAGAAGAAGAGAGAATGCAAGTGTGCCTAGATTTCTTAGATGTTCAAATGAATAAAATAACTTGCTTATATATGCATTCTCGCTCACCAACAATGAATAAAACCAAATGGGGCCGACACGTATTAGCCAAGGAGGTGTTCTAAGCCAACACCACAAAAATAGGGTCGAGGATAACATCTAGGACCAAGGTGCTAGGCTCCGTAGTTTTTCCATTTAAGTTGGTTTAGACTGGTCCTAACTTTATTTTATTAGGTTTATTCATTAGGATCAAGATTTAATTGTTCTAGGTCCACTCAGGTGCTAAACAAGGTGTAAAATGGAAAAGGTACACATTTTACTCCATAACATTTAGCCCCCACTTTAGTGTGGGTATGATATTATGTTCATACTTGCACTAAAGTACGAAGAGGATAGATTCCAATCATTACAAACATAGAAGTCATAGAATGTCACTAAAATTGAGAGGTGATCAAGCCCCCAAGTTTAGGATTCTAGGAGTCTATTATGAGCTACATACACATAAGACACATGACATAATTTAGTCATATAGGAAGCACTAAGAAAACATGAGACAAGACAAGATGTACACATGGCACACACTTGAGCAATCACCATGTATACATGCAATACACAAAGTATACATACTTGACATGAAGCATACACATAATACACAAAGTATACATAGAATACACATGAAACACACATGGAATACATGCAAAATCATTCAAGAGGAATACACAAGAATATATGAGGAGAATACATGCATCATACAACAATCACAAGAAATTCATAATGGAAGACCCTGAGTCAGAATGACAAAAGGGACCTCAATCTAAATGTTGTCTAAATCATCATGCATCATTCCCCAAGATGTAATAAGAAGAATGCTAATGGGTTAGTTAGAAATGAGAAGAACAAGAGGGGTACAAACACATCATATACATAATCCACATTAATAAAAAGTGTTTCCACTCAAGGGAATACACAAACTACCTCCTGCAAGAGGATTTACATGAAGTCTTGCAGAATAAGAAGGCATTGCAACCATACCCAAAGGTAATCTAGCCAAACTCAAGTTTGTGGTTCCAACCCTTCTCCCAAACATGCAAGGAGGTCCAACTTAGGAGAATAATACAGACTCAAGATCTTACTTCCAAGATTGCCACAATCCTTTCCAAGAGAGTGTAGTAACACAGATAATCAAAAAGTGTTTTGATATAAAAATGAGAGTAAGGCTCATAGCACGATATATGCGCCCACCTTAAAGTGATTGTTAACTCCATCAGAGAGAAATTTTCTTTAAGGTAGAATATGTGATGAGGTTGTACTTTATTCTATTTCTTTTACTTTAGTTCATGCTTTTTAAAGATATTCCTAGACTTTTCCATACATTGTCCATGCTTATAATTATCTTTAAGACACTGGAAGCATTAAGAATAGTACATGATATGTTGGTGAATGACTATGTGTTAATTGATGATTGTTTATAAGATGTGATAGTAATTTCTATTAATTTTAGTAGTTTGTGATGAATAAATATAATGTGGTGAACTAACCCCTATGTAGCAAGCATGTGGTTAGATATGATGGAGACGACCTGTCAGCCCATGGCAAAGGTAGTGTTTTCATCTATGGTAGAAAATGTAGTTACCTGCAACCAAAGGAAAAGGATTCCAAATTGAGTGGGCATGAGTTAACCATAATCCCCACTCCTTGATGGTTTTTCCTTCAATAGTTGATAGTCATGAATAATAAAGGAAGCTTAGATCATGTTATGTTCTATTTTCATTTATGACTATCTTCATGATGACTAAGAAGTGTCATAGTGGGATTGTGATGTCTAGTTATCTTTGTGGTAGTTAGTTTCCTATTTCTAGTTTGATTAATAACAATGTCTTCTCCCTATATTTGTGGGAGAATGGATGAGTATGGGATTAGATGCTTAGAATTTTTTCTCAATTGGGAAACTTAGATCTTGTCTATATATATGTTAGATTTTGTATATTACAAGAGGAGGTTAGAAGATATTTTTTTGTCAAGTTATTATTGTATATTTCAGCATTCAATAAAGAGCATAGATTTGAATTCAGTCAATGATTCAGTGATATAGTAATGATCTAGTTTAGATTCTGTGGAGATTATAGTCACTCAAGCAAGGGCCACTTAAGGTAACTGTATCTCTCCTATATGTTATGTGATTTGTTTCATGTTGTGTTAGTTTATGTTTATGTGGATTAGTTAATATTGATAATCTTCATTGTGGGTTTAAGGTGATCACTGAATTAGTGTATTAGTTGTTCTCTATTTTGACTTACATAGACTATTTTGATTGACATCCAACTGAATAAGCATTTACTTGTTATTCCTTTCAAACTAGAGTTTGTTTCCTTTTCCATAATTTGTTTCTATACACAACTTCTAGATTACAATTTAGGATTCCTTAACTGTACACATTATGAGCACCATCCAAGAAGAATATGATTCCCTAGTTTGACAATTTAAATGTAACACATTATAGCCATTAGGTTGCTTGATATAGGATCTATTGGTTCGTTGAGTTGTGTGCATGCCTATTCCACATCAATGTATTGGTTAATAATGGAGTTTGACATTTTTGGTGCTATTGTCAGAGATGGTGCTAAGGTTTAGAGTTTCTGAGTTCTTTTGATTCATGTTTGTATTTTCTTTTATAGGATACAGGACTTCTTTTCCAACAATTAGGATTACTTAGATATTCAATCCATTTTTAAAAATATTTACTAACGTGGTGTAGGGACAAAGCTATTAGCTCAAGAATCATTGTATGTGGTGGCCAAGAGATCATTTAGGGAGATTTCTTCCATCTAAATCAACAGAAGAAGGAGAAGACCATTTTGAACTACCCCTTAGACCTGAGGACATTGTAGATTTAGAAGATATAGCCACTTGGCATCAAGGTACAATGGAGGAAGAAACAATAGAAAACCTAGCTAAGCCAATCACCTTTGGATTTCCCATCACAGACTAGGCAAGAGTCGATACCCTAAACAACATTCTGTAACACCCCACCATGAAACCCTAGGGAACAACTCAACTATGTAATACAAATGGACAATTTTTTTTAAAGAAGCAAATAACAATGAAATGTAAATCATATTTGTTCATAATATATAAGTTAAGATTTATTCTCTAGGGATTTCACGACTGCATTACTAATTATTAACAAGATCTAACTAACAACAATGGTTCATTCTAAATCCAAAGGTAACAAATGAATCAACACATACATTTCTTTCATAATATAAACATCAAGATCCAACATAGGATTATAGGTACATAAACAATTTCCTTACATGAGAGTACACAATTACACTGTTTACAATATTGCTTTTCTGATTACATTGAAGTTCATACATCAAGACAATAGTTCATGATTCTATAAGACAAGGACATAAATATATGTCTTCTCAAGTTAGATCAAGATCTGAAAACTGCTTCAAGCAATACATCCTTCTCGCACATGATCAAAAGCAAGAAAAACCAATGGAGATAAAAGCACAACCACCTGACCATGTGGAACCCTAAGGTCCACCCCTGTGCTAGGAGATAACAATAAGGTCCCACAACATTAAACAGTCTAGAAGATAATAAACTGATAAGTGCAAGGACTACCCTTGGACTCCAACACAACACAATCAATATGAACATCACAAGTAACTCAACCATCACATCCAAAGGTAGTCACGCAACAAAAGGGGAGAATACAAAAAGGAATTCTAGGATACAGTAGGGAAGAGTGTCATCGCATGGTCCTAAAATGGGTTACCCTGACATTCTATCACTAGACACTGCCCCCCATCTATGGTTACCCTGACAATATCTCACTAGATGCTGACCCCATAGGGTGACACATGCAGAACCAACATTCCTTTCATGAGGACAAGGAAGTTGATCTTCCCAACTAGGCATTCTTATCCCATCCTTAGTCTAACTAGCACTACAGGCATGGGTGAGGAATCCAGTTATCTTGTTTAATGTGAACAACTACCCTACCCCCTAGATTTATTATTAAGTTATCACTTAATTATCAACTTTCAATGGGTTACCCTGGCAGCCATTTTGGGCACTGGCCCCACATTGAAAGACACTCCCCTATCTACATCTAGAAGACCCTATCAAACAAGACAATGACCATCATAACAACAAGTATACATAAACAATGCAAGGCATTTCCCCTCTTGCATACAAAACATAACCACAAGGACCAACTCATAAATCATTGTCCAAAATTCCAATTGAGGTAATCACACAACAATATACTCCCTCATTATGATTATCAAAGTGTCCCCCCATTAACAAACACAAATCTAAGCTCATGTCAAAAACGAACAAACAATACAAGAAATTAGAACATAAACATCCTAGGCCTCTGGGAACTAAACAAATTAGGTCAATGGAAAATCCAAGTGACCAAGAAAGCATAACTAATTTATTATCTGCAAATTAAATAACCAATTTCTAAGTTGACCCCCTCTAACCATAGGTTAGGATTTCTAGTCAAATAAGAACTTAACTAAGAAAGGTTATCTATAGATACCAATGACATTGCTTGGTAAAAAAACTCAAGTTCAATCGATCTAGATATAAAACTTTAACTAAGGGAGTCAAAGAATTCTATATCTTAATCAAAGTTAATGAAAATAAAAATAATAATAATTTAAAAGCAAAACTAATTTAAATCAACATTTAAATTTATAACATATTGATTTTCATTAAATCAAATTAAAACAAATAAGATTTAAAAATCAATTATCCTTTATCTTATTCTGTTTCAATAATAAATAAAATAATCTATTCATAATCTAAAAGTCAAATATCTCAACTATAGTATTGATTTATATCTGATTTTAATTAAGATTCAAATATAATACATATATAATAGATTTGTAGATTTGATCGTGCTGGAGCACCCAATCCACAGTGGCCTCCATGAGGCATTTAATTGTTTTATGTTCATGTTTGTTGTTTCCAATAAGGTCCTAGTAGACCATTCAATGTAATAAGGTCTGTTTGACCAATGCATGTTAATTTAGGTTGTATCTAGGTTCAATTGTAAGTCCCAAGGACACTTGGCAAATCTGTAAGCATAAGGTTGTTAGACAGTTAGGAAGTTGTTAGGCAGTTGGAGGTTGTTAGATCTCCCATCCGCTTGGATTAGTCTCCCAACCGCTTGGAGTCAATTCAGTACTACTAAGGGTAAGTAGATAAATACCCCAAGATCAGATCAATTGTGATCATATGATAGATAGTTGTAATCAGTTGTAGTTGAGTTCAGATCTGACCAGAGTGTTTGTAGTTGTAAACAGAGCATCTGTGCATGTACATGTTCTGAAAGGCATAATAAAATTTGGTGTAGTACATCTTTCTGGCATTCGAATTCATTGTGCAATCAATTTTCTGTTCTGAGGCTGAGATGGGTTCTTAACCCATTCCACCAGTTAGATTTCTTTGAAATCGGTGGAATGGCTGTACATATCGATTTGTGTTTTCATTTTGTTTTTTTGTTTGTTCAATTTCATGCTTGCAGGATCATGTACGGGATGCATTGACTGATCCTAGCATTGTCATGTGCTAGATTGACAGGGTGCAAAGATTTGTATGATTGTAGGAGAAACAGATCTATGTAATCGCAGGGTTTACAGTGGATCAAATCGGTGAAATTTTACGTTGTTCCCTTAGATATATAATTTGTGTGTATATCACAATTGTATGTCAGATATACATTCTGTGTATATATTACAGTTGTATGTTCGTGTGTATCTCACAAATGTTCATTGCGGTTGTATGTGGCCGATGTACATTGTAAATGTACAAGTGTATCGGCATACAAAGGAGATAGAAAAGCTTCCAAATGACATACAAGGAAGTCAATGGTTCGGTCGAACCCATCAAATGCATATTTGAATTGCATGTTGTGAATGTACATCACAAATGTACATCGGGTTTACATACAAAGGAGGTCAACAGTCAAATGTACATTTGGCGAAGCATGTTGTATGTTGAGAACATACATTGAGTTAAGGCGTTGGTTGAATGCATGTTATGAATGCATCTTTCGATTGTATATCACGAATATATATCGCGCACATACATTGTGTTAATGTACAAAGGGCGACTGGTGGAAACAGCGAAAGGAACCGGAGACAGTAGGTCGTATCATGTATATGCTAGGAGGGACCACCGACAGTCAGTGTTTCACCGAAGTCAATGCATATTATGATTGTATATGCATATTCTAAATGTACATTGGGTAATGTATCTTGTGGCAGATACAAGTGTTGAAGACATATATTGGGGAGAATAGTAAGATCGGAGTGATCATTTGTAAGGTGGCCGATGTGAATGGTCTTGTCGATAGGCGAGTAAAGTGTAGACATACAAAGGGGAATGCATGTTAGAGTGTTTTGGATCCTCATCATTTGAAGAACCTTCTAATAAATTAAATTCTAATATATAAACTTTCTAATAAACAAATTCTAATATATGAAACTTTCTATTAAACGAATGGAAACTTCTAATAAATGAATTATAATAAATGAAACTTCTACTAAACGAGACTATTAGATATTGCCATTGAAAATGCACTGGAGTATGGTTTAATAACAATAGAGACATGGATAAGGTAAGGATATCAAATGTGATCTGTTTGAGAGAAAGCCTCGAATAAATAATGATTCCAGGATGAGCCTAAAATGGATTAGAAGAAAGGGCATTAGGAACTTTTAGCAAATATGAATGGTTGCGAAATGAATTCCTCAACCTAAGGGAACGTCCTCCCAGATTGCATGTGCGTGAGCCTGGAGCAGGGTATGGAGATCTAACAAGCTGATTGGAAAGGAAAATTTTGACATATATTATAGTTAGATATGCTCCGGAAGACCTACATGGTGTGAATGAGGAGGCGTAGAGAAGGGACATCATCTGATTGATAGATTTCCTCAAAGAATGTCATAATATGAAGCACACAATGGATTTTTTGAACATGCTTTAGAAACTTTCAAGCAAATGCGATTGTAGAGGTCAACGCCAAACAGATTCGTTGAACAGGCTTTAATGAAAAATAAACTTCCAAACAAAAGAGATCGACATGTGTAAAAAAATGCCTAGATTGCGTAGTAGTATATGGTTTTGGGATGAAAAGCCTTTAAAAGAGATTTTTAAGTAACTAACTTGGCCCGTGAAAAAAAAAACCAGACTTCGAACCCTTTGCTAGTATGCTCCAGCACCGTTTTGGAGATAAGAACAAAATTTGGGATATCTTTCAAAGCGCAACACTTATTGTGAGATATTCTAGTTGGAATGCTTAGGTAGACGCTATGCAAAAGCATAGATAGGGTAAAGAACTATTTGATAGATGTCTCAGAGGAGCGTCATCTCATGATTACATGATACTCACAAAAATGGATTTGTTCAGAAGACTTTAAAATCTTTCAAACAATTTCAATAAGCTGGTACAAATAGACTACGCGACCCTACCAGCATCCTATAGCCTGAATGAAAATGGAAGCATTGGAACTAGGCATGGACAACCATCAAGCATAAAGCAAAAATGAATTTCATTTGATGCTGCAGTTGCAGATGCCTTCGTACACATGCACACAAATGTAAATACATGCAAGAACCCTTAGAGTAAAGTAAATGCAATGGTTGTAGCATACACACAAAATGGGTTTGTGAAAGAGTTTGAATGCAAAGGATAATTTCATATAATAGCTTAGGATGAGATCAACCTTGGCAAAAGCTAAAAAAAAAACAATTCTCAGGAACAATGAAATACATACCTGATTTAAGCTATTTCCCCCAACTACTCCTTTTGCCTTGTTCCACTCTTCTCCCAGAATGTCTCTATCTCCCTTTCGAATCAACAATCCTCTGGCTCTCTCTTCTGAATTACACTCTTGTCCAGGCTAACCCCCAAACCCAGAGAGCATCCCACAAATATACACTCAGAAGAATAAAATAACAAAAACAATAAATTTTCTTCCTGTTACTGACCACCTACTACCTCAACAATTAATTTCATTTACAACTAGGCATGTCAATCTTTATTTTAATTTATTTTGGTATTTACCATACATGAGTTTTCTGACAACTCTTAAGTATTAAAATTTATTATTATTATTTTTTATCAAATATTTGTTTATTATTGTTATTTCACAAGGTACCCTCTAACTAATAATTATATTAGAAAGAAGCAATTAACCAAAACATAATCAAACAGTCACCACCTAAACAAACCAAATGTCGAACAATACCTGATGACTACTCATGATCGAACAATAGTGACTTACAATCACACCCATACCGACCTTGGAAACAATACATGATACTCATCCTTTTCAAGGATGGTGACAAGCTAGGGGACCTTATTGTTGGCAAGAGACACTGCTATGCATGACAGGTGTTGTCATTGATGGCAACTAAGTCTATCCTACACATCTGCATTACATGATTTGTCCATACCAGAAGTCAGAGTGAGGATTTATCTAAGTCTGGGTAGTCAGAAATAGACCATGTGATAGGGTTCGATATCTTAGTCCGGATCTCTTCGGTAGAAAATCACAATGTGTAGTGGATCTAAGGGAGTAATAAGGATTGTCAGGACTATCTAAATCCAGGAATTTAGCCTCTGGTGATGAAGGATTCAAAAGCTATAAGCATATGAGTATCAGGCTCTAGTTAGTCAGTACAGTCAGAAGAACAGGCCGACCTAGTATTTGATCTTGGTCTAGATGAAGAAAAGTTGTTGGTTAAGTAATTTGTGATAACTAGTGATATTGGCTGACATGGTTGATGATTTGAGAACACAAGTTTTTGGTCTGCTTTGCTAATTATGCATGGATTCAGCTGACAAAGAAAAGGTCTTCTTAAATGTTCTAAGTTTTCTCTGAGCCGACTATAGTTGATAAAATTTCTTGATGCGGATATATATAGCCGATGGATTTGAGTCTTGTGGTGAAGGTGTGTGATGTGGTGATGGAGTAAGTACAAAAAAGAGTAGAAGAAGTGCGAAGGAAAAGATCCAAGCCTGGATTATGGCAGAAAAGTGAAACAGGGTAGAATAAGGATGAAGTGTGTAAGATCAGTATTCTATGCTTAACTAGAACTAAATTTCTGCATTGGTAGATGCTATTAATTAGTTGAAACACTCTGTAATCTTCTTGTAATCATTTCTATAGGTAGTGAGCCTCTTTGAGTAGTGAACTCTGGGTAGTGAGCCCAAAGGCATGTGCCTTCCCCATTTGTAATACTTTTAATAGGGTATTGATCTTTGTGGACTAACCTCCACCATGGTTTTTCCTTAATCGAGTTTCCATGTTAAAAATCTTGGTGTCAAATGTGTTATTTATGTTTCTGCTTATGTGTTATTGATTCATGCATTCATGGTTATATTAATGATTTGTAAATAAGTGGTAGAGAAGAATTAATTGCAGCAAGTGTTAAAGTTTTGAGACAACTGATTCACCCCCCGTCTTAGTTGTCTCCCCTAATTCCAACACTTATGTCATCTCCATTCATCAATTTCCATTAGATTTAAGGCACGCTTAAACCTGTCAATTTAGGTGGAGTCGATACTAGATACCTGCATCCTACAACAAACAAAATGGTCAAACATATATATATATATATATATATATATATATATATATATATATAGTCAAACACATCGTGGAAGGGAATCGCAACGTAGCAGGGTACTCAACATGAGTAATGCCATACTGTCCCTTTCACCAACACATCCACATGCAATCTCAACACACATAGCAATTATTTACTAAATGACTAAATAAGAACCATCATTAGATAATCACATGATACACATAATAAGATTGATCCACATAGTCAATTAAATCCATAACTAATCATAACATAAGCATAAAACACTAGTACTAACAGTATCATCAAATGTCATCATAGCGGTAGGTCTAACATCAACAAGTATCATTAAATAACATCATAACAGTAAATCCATCATCAAGCAAAAAATGTCATAATGTCTAGCTCTAACAAAACAACTATCAGTCTAATAGAAAGAAAAATGAGGGGCACTACATCCTCCCCCCAGAATTAGGATTACTCCTGGAAGCTTATGAACAAATATGGATATAACTCTCGCATCTGGGATACATCCTCCCAAGTAGCTGAAGACTCATCATTAGGATTCCACTGGACCCTAACCTGCTCCACGTCTCTACCCCTGAGGGTGAGTCACCTGTGCTGCAAAATGCCTACGGGCTCCAAAGCCAGCTGCCCGTCCTCTACTTGTAAAGCATTCTAGTCAAGAACATGAGCAATATCTTGATAATATGGCTTGAGAATAGAAACATGAAATACATCGTGGATGTGTGATAAACTGGGCGGCAAAGCAAGATGGTATGCAATAGGACCGATTCTCTCCAAAACCTCGAATGGTCCAACAAAGTGCGATGGGAGCTTAGAGCCTTTTCCATAATAGATTGGACTCTTTCATGGATGGACCCGTAAGAACACCTGGTCTCCAACTAAAAACTAGTAGTCAACCCAATGAGGATCCGCATACTTCTTCTGCTTGTCCTGCGCTGCCACCAAAAGATTTCTAATACGATCAACTTACCACTCCATCTCTCGAAGCATCTCTAGTCCTAGGAGAACTCTATCCTTAAGATGATCCCAACTTAGTGGGGTTCGACAAGGATGACCATACAAATCCTGAAAAGGAGACATACTGATGTAGATGCAAATTGGATGGGAAAGGATAGACAAACTAGACAAGGTTCTACTACACCTACAAGCCCAAAACAAAGATCCTTACACAAAAGTGGGAACAGTAGAAAGAAACTCATGGATCATCATGGAAATATTGGTTTGGGATGTTAGGGGACCCATTCCATCCATTGGCCAAGGTAGACTGGACTTAGGGTTGGTACTTCCTTCACAAACCCCCAAAATGGCTTATAGCCCTCCAAAATGACAACAATCCTAATAACGTTTGACTCAGACCTCCAAACCTAGATCTTAGACAATTAATAGATACCCATTATGGCCCTCTATCACATATCCTAAACTTGACATAGGTTGTTTTGGATGGAATATCTCAACCAATAACCCCTGACAATGGCCTAAAGCCCCAATTAGGCCAAAATTACAAAGAGAGTACCTTCAAATGCAAGCCCAGAACTCAACCCAAGGCTTGAACACTTATAATGCATGCTAAAACAAAGGATTTTGTGGGTTTTAGGCTTCTACTCTCTGCTGTTCCCAAAAATGCACCTATGGTTCCTTCAATGTGCTCTTAAACATCACCTAACACATGCTTTTGTTAGGCTTCTTCAAAGAAAACTTCTTCCCTTCATATTCCCTACCAAAAACTTGTCAAAGAATACTGATATAGATCTATTGTAACCCATTCCACTGATCCAAGGTGATTCAAGTCAGTGGAATGGCAAGAAAATACATGTTCTCTATCAAAACCCTAGTCTAGGTTTTAATGGGACTATTTTTACACGAAACCTTATACCTCCTCTATAATGTGACTTAAAGACATCAAACTTATTTTAAATTAAAGGTAACTCAATGTAGTATCTAATCAAAACATGACGCAGAGGTAAACGCAATGGGAGCTTACAAATGGGAAGGAGGAGTCATTAACACAACCAGCATGTTAAAATCCTATCGGCTTATCATCATCATCATATTTCTTGCTAACACAGACAGCATCATCATATTTCAAAGAGGCATGAAATATCCTCCTGCTAACTACTGTTCACTTCCTTATCGCCTTTCGCCTTTCGCCTGTCAGCAGCATCATCATATTCGGCAAGCGCAAACATCCTCCTAATGTTCACTGTTCATTTTACCGCCAAACTCTATCTTCATCATCATGATATTCAACATCACCTTCATCAGCAGGATATAAAATATCCGGTTCCTCCGATATATCCTGATGACGACAACTTCAGCACCTTTCCTTTGATGCTTACGTCACCCCGATATCCGACTACTCAAACAACAGCATCAGGATATGACTTATCCGGTCATATTGAAACATCCTGATGATGTTAACCAAACTTTATGCCGATGACTTACGCCGATGCCAAAACACTTAGCGACAGCAGGATAAACTTGCATAGGGTGATATTCGCAATATCCTGATGACGATGACGTCACATGCACCTGATGATGATGTCAATGCACCTGATGATGATGTCAACAGGATATAAGACACTTATATCCTCCGCAACATGATAATGAATATCCGGTGATCCTTCTAATATCCTGATGATGACCTTTCCGGTCCTTAGCCAAAAAGTGAACTTTCACTTCCGCATACGATAGCGATATGCGGATGATGGATACACATGAAAGATGATCCTGATGATGATATACACACTGAGTATATATCCAACCTATATCATCCTGATGCACTTGAAACATGCAATTTTCGTCAGCTTCATAACCCGATCCGGATAGCGATATACTCACAGATGACGATGCGATTCACTCCGACTGGAAAAGCACATGCAGACCCTTGTATATCCGTCCGCTGCATGCAAACTCACAGAACCGCACAATTTCACAAAGAAAACATGATGATCGGGCCGGATCACCTTCAGATCAAAACTTAATAGTTTATCTTCCTAACCCTAGCACATGAGGATGCTAGGTTGATTCACAGCATGCTACCAATCGATCTCCCACACAATGAAATGCATAAACAGAAAACTAAAATGCAACCTAAACTAACAGGCATGACCATTCCACCGATTCACAGAATCAACCAGTGGAAGGGTTGAAAGAATCCATCAACTTGTAATCAGAACAGAAATCAAAACATAAACAGCTGATAAACCAGATAATGCAATTGATGAGATCTTATTCAGATGAAACACAAATGTCCTGTTTCTACAACAATGTTTCACAATGTCTGGACTGATATCTGGATTTCACTCAATCACCAGTACAACATAACATAACTACTACTCTCTGATATGATATGATTACCAGTACAACATAACATAACTACTACTCTCTTCTCTATATGATCTCAAACCCTAACTGATCTGAGTTATTTATAGCAATAACCTACGAGTACTACCAACTCGATTCCCAGTGGCTGGGAGCTTCCAAACGGCTGGGAGAAGACAGCTCAGACAACCTGCTCACGAACTCTAACTACCTGCACACTCTCCTAGGCTGATCTAATACATATGCATTGGTCCAATGGACCTTATTACATTATGAAGTTAAACATGCTAAAAATAGACTAATGTCCTGTCATGCGGACAATATCCTGTCTTGTAGGGGTGCTCCTGCACCATACTCCCCAGAAGAAGAAATCTCAAGTCCACTTGAGATGAGAGTATGAAGATCTGCACCATGTTTCTGGATCTGCTCTTCAGTCATCCAGACTGCTTCAGAATTAGGTTTTCCCTTCCAAGAGACTAGATACTCCAAGTACTGTTTGTTCCGGGTCTGTTTGACCACTCTGGTGTCCAAAACCTTCTGCAACTGTGGAGGATCATGCTTGGGAATGTCATCATCGACTGTATCCTGTAGGAGTTCCTGATCTGCATCTGGATAAGACTTGTATGGAGTTAAATCACATACACTGAATATAGGGGACAAACCAAGATCAGGTGGGAGTTGTATCTCATAAGCATTCTGTCCATGCTTGTGCAAAATCTGACATGGTCCAACTTTTCTCTGCATGAGTTTAGTATATTTTCCCTTAGGAAGTCTGTCCTTCTTCAAATGAACCCATACCAAATCTCCAACATCAAACTGAACATCCTTCTTCTTTTTATCAGCATATTCCTTATACTTCAAGGTGGTTTGCTGCAGTTGGGTCTTGACTTGATCATGAACCTCTTTTATGGCTTCTGCAAAAGCTTCTCCTTCTGCACTAACAGGGTCTACTGTAGGTAGATCTCTCAATTCCAAAATTCCTCTTGGATGCATACCATAAACTATCTGAAAAGGTGATTTCCCTGTGCTCCTATTGACAGTATCATTATAGGAAAATTCAGCTTGAGATAGAATATTATCCCACTTTTCTCCATGTTGTTTTGTCAAGCATCTAAGCAAATTTCCTAACGGTTCACTACTTCAGTCTGTCCATCCGTTTGAGGATGATATGCAGAGGAAAAAGACAAATTTGTTCCAAGTTTCTTCCAAAGAGTTCTCCAGAAGTGACCAATAAACTTCACATCCCTATCTGACACTATGCTCAATGGCAATCCATGGATTCTGACAATCTCCCTGAAAAACAAATCTGCAATGTATGAAGCATCAGCAGTGGTTTTGCATGGCAAGAAATGTGCCATTTTGCTGAATCTATCCACTACAACAAAAACACTGTCAAACCCTTTCCTTGTCCTTGGTAAACCCAAGACAAAATCCATACTTATGCTTTCCCATGGTCTGGAAGGAATGGGTAAGGGCTGATATAAACCTGCATTAGTCGACCTGCCTTTAGCTTTCTGACATATCACACATGTCTCTACAAACTTTCTGACATCTGATTGTAACTTAGGCCAAAAGTAATGTCGTCGGACAAGATCAAGAGTCTTATCTAGACCAAAATGACCTGCCATAGCTCCACAATGTTTCTCCTTAATGATGTTTAACCTCATAGAACACCTTGGAATACATAACTGTCCACCTTTGAACAACAATCCATCCTGAATCAAAAATTCAGAGAATTCAGCATGATATTTCTTTCCAAAAGAAGTACATACATGATATATCTCTCCAAAATCTTCATCAGTCTCATATATGGTCTTTAGTGAATCAATGCCAACACTTTCTAACTGAATCTGGTTGACTGTTAGAACTCTTCTGCTCAAAGCATCTGCAACTTTATTCTTGACTCCTTTCTTATGCTTCAATGTAAAAGTAAAAGCTTGTAAGGTTTCTACCCATTTCATGTGTCTGTGGTTCAGCTTTTCCTGGCTGTTTATGAAACTCAGAGCCTGGTTATCTGTGAATACTATGAATTCCTTTGGCATCAAGTAATGCCTCCATTTCTTGAGTGACTGGACTAAAGCATACATTTCCAAATCATATGAGGAATATCTCTTCGTAGCATCATTGAGCTTCTCACTGAAAAATGCAATAGGTCTACCTTCTTGGCTGAGTACTGCTCCAATGGCCATGTGACTGGCATCACATTCCACCTGAAAGATTTTGTTAAAGTCTGGAAGTGCAAGGACTGGCTGTTGTGCCACCTTCTTCTTCAATGTTTCAAAAGAATCATCTGCTCTTTGAGTCCAAACAAATCTGCACTTTTGTCCTCCTTTGATGGTATCAAGCATGGGTGCACAAATATGACTAAACCCTCTTATAAACTTCCTGTAGAAGGTTGCTAACCCATGGAAACTTCTGACATCATTCATAGTCTTTGGGGTTGGCCAAGACAATATGGCACTTACCTTCTCCTTATCCATTTGTAACTTTCCTTGTGAAATGACAAAACCCAAATATGTGATCTCCTCTTGCATAAACAAACACTTGTCTAAATTTATCATCAGCTGCTTTTCATGTAACCTCTTAAGAACCAAATCTATGTGTCTGAGATGTTCTTCTTTTGTGTTGCTGAAAATCAGAATGTCATCTAGATATACTATGACAAACTTACCAATGAACTCTTTCAAAACCTCATTCATCAACCTCATAAAAGTACTAGGTGCATTAGATAAACCAAAAGGCATAACCTTCCACTCATATAACCCTTCATTAGTTTTGAATGCTGTTTTCCATTCATCTCCTGGCCTAATCCTGATCTGATGATATCCACTCTTTAGATCTATTTTTGTAAAATACTTAGCACCTCCCAAACAGTCAAGTAAATCCTCTATCCTAGGGATTGGAAACCTATACCTGATTGTGATCTTGTTAATAGCTCTGGAATCTGTACAAAGCCTCCAAGTACCTTCCTTCTTTGGTGCTAGTACAGCTGGTACTGCACATGGACTTAAACTTTTCCCAATCAGACCTGAATCCAATAATTCTTCAATTTGTCTGGCTACTTCTGCATTCTGTTCTGGAGTTAGCTTATAGGCTGCTTTGTTTGGCAGTGTTGACCCTGGAATTAAGTCTATGCAGTGACTGATATCCCTGACAGGTGGTAGGGATCTTGGCATTCCTTCTGAGATGATACCTTTGTACTTATCCAATAGCTCTTGGATAGCTGGGTCTATGAACCTTTGCTTTTTCTCTTCCTTGACTTCTTGCTGCTGTTCTTTATTCACCCTCATACATGGGATTAGGGCATATGCAACTGCACCTTCTGCTGCTACTTCTTTCATGAACTGTTTACCTTCCATCAGCATTACCTTCACCTCTTTTCCTTTAGATTTCTCCTCCTTCTCTGTTAATGGTAGTAACTTTATATCCTTACCATCTTTAGTGATTGTATAGATGTTTCTAACACCATCATGTTGTGCCTTCAAATCATACTGCCATGGTCTACCAAATAAAAGATTGCAAGCATCCATCGTGGTAATGTCAAACAACAACTTATCCTTATATGCACCAATCTGAAATTCTACCCAAGCCTGCTCTTCTACAGTTGTCTGCTGACCTTGGGTAAGCCATGAGACTTTATATGGGGATGGGTGAGGCAATCTCCTAAGCTTAAGCTTTGTCACCATTTCTTCAGACACAAAATTTTCAGTAGAACCAGAATCAATCAAAACTTTACATGCCTTACCTCCTGCTTTGCAAATAGTCCTGAAAAGAGACTTTCTTTGAGGGGATTCTTTGTCAGGTACCTTCATGGTATTCATTGTTCTTCTCATCATTAGAGACTCTCCACTTTCTGGGTATCCATAATTATCAGGAGCATTCACACTCTGGAAAGCATTAGAGCCTGTCATACTTTGATTATCAGGTTCTTGGATCAGATTTGTTCTCCTTTCTCCTGTTGAGCTTGTGGCCTTTTCTGGACATCTGCTGGCTATATGGCCTTCTTTGTTACAGTTATAACATCTGATGGATCCTCTGCCCTGGGATCTTCCTCTGAAAGGTCTTCTACCTCTGAAGTTTCCTTGCTGACTATAATTTTCCCCCTGGTTCTGACTATTGTTTCCCTTACTATTGTCATGACTGGATTCTCCTTGATATCCATGTCCATGTCCTCTACCTCTAAAAGGACCTCTTCCACCTCTTTGTTGTCTTCCTCTTCCTCTATTGTGTTGTTCCTGTTTTCTCTTTAACTTCTCTTCCACTTTCAATGCCAACTGAAAGCATTTCTGAACTGTATCTGGATTATGCAGACTTAAATCTTCCTGAATGTTGAACCTCAATCCATTAAGGTATCTGGCTACCTTCTCTTCTTCACTTTCCTTTACCTTTGTTTTCATACAAAGTTTCATAAATTCTTCTGTATATGAGCTGACATCTAGCTCCTTCTGCTTCAGGTTTTGCTTCCTCTTGTGTAATTGGATATTGTAATCCAATGGGACATAAGCTTCCTTTACTAATGCCATCATCTTCTTCCATGTAGCGACTCTACGCTTTCCTTCCTATACTCTATCATCTTGGACGAAATTCCACCATGTCAAGGCAGCTTCTTTCATTTTTGACTGGGCTATTTTCACCCTCTGTTGTTCTGGTATCTCCTCTGTTTCAAAGAAATTGTTCAAGGAGTCTATCCACTCCATCACTGAATCAGGTTCCATCTTTCCTGTAAACACTGGCAAATCCAGTTTCACATCCATGGTTCTCCTCTCCATGGCCTTGAGGGCGTTCAACAGTGGTCTCTGGTCTGTAGGAACGACCTCCTCGTTCCAACTAGGGATCTCTTCTTCTTCCCTATCTTCTTCTCTACCAGAACCTACTCTGCTCCTCAACTTCGCTAACTCATCCTTCAATTCCTGATTCTGAGCCTTCACGGCCTTGCTCTCTGCAATCTGTTTCTTCACCAGAACTGCCAACTCAATGTTGGTCATCCTTGCCGGAACCTCAGATGTTCCTTCGTCACCTGACATCTTGCTATATCCTTATCTTTTCCAGAAGATCCTTCCTTTGCTTTGATACCACTATGATGCAGAGGTAAACGCAACGGGAGCTTACAAATGGGAAGGAGGAGTCATTAACACAACCAGCATGTTAAAATCCTATCGGCTTATCATCATCATCATATTTCTTGCTAACACAGACAGCATCATCATATTTCAAAGAGGCATGAAATATCCTCCTGCTAACTACTGTTCACTTCCTTATTGCCTTTCGCCTTTCGCCTGTCAGCAGCATCATCATATTCGGCAAGCGCAAACATCCTCCTGATGTTCACTGTTCATTTTACCGCCAAACTCTATCTTCATCATCATGATATTCAACATCACCTTCATCAGCAGGATATAAAATATCCGGTTCCTCCGATATATCCTGATGACGACAACTTCAGCACCTTTCCTTTGATGCTTACGTCACCCCGATATCCGACTACTCAAACAACAGCATCAGGATATGACTTATCCGGTCATATTGAAACATCCTGATGATGTTAACCAAACTTTATGCCGATGACTTACGCCGATGCCAAAACACTTAGCGACAACAGGATAAACTTGCATAGGGTGATATTCGCAATATCCTGATGACGATGACGTCACATGCACTTGATGATGATGTCAATGCACCTGATGATGATGTCAACAGGATATAAGACACTTATATCCTCCGCAACATGATAATGAATATTCGGTGATCCTTCTAATATCCTGATGATGACCTTTTCGGTCCTTAGCCAAAAAGTGAACTTTCACTTCCGCATACGATAGCGATATGCGGATGATGGATACACACGAAAGATGATCCTGATGACGATATACACACTGAGTATATATCCAACCTATATCATCCTGATGCACTTGAAACATGCAATTTTCGTCAGCTTCATAACCCGATCCGGATAGCGATATACTCACAGATGACGATGCGATTCACTCCGACTGGAAAAGCACATGCAGACCCCTGTATATCCGTCCGCTGCATGCAAACTCACAGAACCGCACAATTTCACAAAGAAAACATGATGATCGGGCCAGATCACCTTCAGATCAAAACTTAACAGTTTATCTTCCTAACCCTAGCACATGAGGATGCTAGGTTGATTCACAGCATGCTACCAATCGATCTCCCACACAATGAAATGCATAAACAGAAAACTAAAATGCAACCTAAACTAACAGGCATGACCATTCCACCGATTCACAGAATCAACCAGTGGAAGGGTTGACAGAATCCATCAACTTGTAATCAGAACAGAAATCAAAACATAAACAGCTGATAAACCAGATAATGCAATTGATGATATCTTATTCAGATGAAACACAAATGTCCTGTTTCTACAACAATGTTTCACAATGTCTGGACTGATCTCTGGATTTCACTCAATCACCAGTACAACATAACATAACTACTACTCTCTGATATGATATGATTACCAGTACAACATAACATAACTACTACTCTCTTCTCTATATGATCTCAAACCCTAACTGATCTGAGTTATTTATAGCAATAACCTACGAGTACTACCAACTCGATTCCCAGTGGCTGGGAGCTTCCAAACGGCTGGGAGAAGACAGCTCAGACAACCTGCTCACGAACTCTAACTACCTGCACACTCTCCTAGGCTGATCTAATACATATGCATTGGTCCAATGGACCTTATTACATTATGAAGTCAAACATGCTAAAAATAGACTAATGTCCTGTCATGCGGACAATATCCTGTCTTGTAGGGGTGCTCCTGCACCAAAACATGAGAAGATGACAACAATTCCGTACCTTCCTACAGTACGGCTTGTGGGGGCAGATTTCTCAAAAAAAAAGAATTCTATCTAAAGAGCAGTCCCAAAGTTTTGCTTGTAGAAAACTATTTAATGAATGTATAGATACAAAATAAGATTTTTTTGGAAGTTAGTCCATCCCTCTATCCATCCCACATATTTGGGACTCTTGTAAATTCCGTACAAATGAATAGTACGGTCTGTTATTGCAGCAAACACAAAAAATTTAGAAAATAACAAATAGACAACAGAGAATGGCATTTTTATTGCTTTCAACTTCTCTTCTCTCTTACATTTTACTTGTTCAAGGTTATATAGACTTTCATATGCCTTGACAACTCCATTGATGGTAGTTTAGTTGATAGTTGGAGCCATAACCAATTCGAATTCTCTTGGCAGTTTGTGGACATCAACTACCCTGTTTTAGCATTCTAAACTAATTACAATTCTTCACAGTGGCATCGATGTTTATGACTTGTCAATACTTTGCCAATGTCATTAAGTCTTTGGCAAGTTTACCACCTTTTGATGCTTCTTGTACTGCTTCTATGGTAGAATATGTTTGCCTTTCAACTCTTGTTGGCTCTAGAGGACAAACAATGGTTCTGACTATGATAGTATCTTCTTCTTTCCAACCACCTTGTGGTTGCTTACAAACTTGCTCCTTGACCTTCTTCTGATCCATCTCAGACATCGCCATTAGATCTCCATCATTCAAAATTGAAACCTCCTTCAAGCTTTGGTCTTGGAGAGCCCCACTCCTTGAGGTATCCTCAATGTTCCTTGTCTCTTCTTCATTGATCTTTACAAACTCTTTCTTACCCACCAAAATGACCTTGGCTGCCTTCTTTGCTTCAACATCCTCCTACAATGGTGTCATCACAAAAGTCCTCCCATCCTTCTTGATGGTGTATGTGTTATCATATCCATCATATAATGCTTGCCTATCAAATTGTCATGGCCTACCTAAAAGTAGGTGACAACATTCCATGGGTAAAATGTCACATAAAACCCTATCCTGATATTCTCCAATCTGAAAATCAACATATGCTTGTTCATCTACCAAGAGTGATTGACTATCACTTACCCAAGATACTTTGTAAGGATTTTGATGAGGAATCCTTTCTATGTTCAATGTATCCACCATTTCCCTAGACACCATATTATCTATTGAACCAGAATCTATTACTACCTTGCATATTTTACCTTTGCTTTTGCAATTGGTCCTAAAAAGTGCTCTCCTTTGTATCATCTCCTTATCCTTGGGTGTCTTCAAGAGTGTTCTCCTTAGCATCAATGCTTCTCCATCTTGAACTAGGGCTGCACTCCCAATTAGAGAGTTAACGCTTTCATCTACCTCCTCTTCTTGCACATATTGAACCCTCTTTTCATTCCTCCTTTCACTATCACCGGATGTAGAACTTTGTTTCTTGGACACTTGTATGCTATATGACCAATCTCATTGCAATGATAACATCTCCCAGTGAAAACATTAGAACCTCTACCTCCACCTCTTGTGCCTCTAAATCCCCCTCTAAAATTAGAAACTTGGCCCTTACCTCTGCTTGTGTCTCCTTGGTCTTCTTGGGACTGATTTCTGTCTTCAAAATTGTCCCTACCTCTGAAATTTCTGCCACCTCTTCCTCTACTTTGCTGCTCACCTCTCCTCTTTAGCTTTTGTTCAGCCCTTAATGCTACTTTAAAGCATTTCTCCACGGTTTTAGGGGTTAATAAACTTATCTCATCTAGGATATTGAACCTCAAACCATTTAGATACCTTGCTACCTTAGCTTTTTCATCCTCCATGTACCCACAATGAAGAGTGTATTTGTGAAACTCCTCGATGTAAGTAGCCACATCCAAATCTCTTTGCTTAAGATTTTGTATCTTCTTGTAGATCTGCACCTCATAGTCTGATGGAAGGAATTGGGAGTTGATCCTCTCCAACATTCTGCTCCATGAAGAGATCATACTCTTCCCATTCTTTACCCTCTCACCTTGGGTGTAATTCCACCATGTAAGGGCAACACCTTTGAGTTTAGTTTTTGCAAACTTAACCCTCTTACTTTCAGGAACTTCTTTGTATTCAAAGTAGTTGTTTAGAGACTCAGTCCACTCCATGACTTCATCAGCATTCATCTTCCCACTAAACATGGGAATCTCCATCCGAGCCTCCAAAGAATCCTTGCCAATTGCCTTGATGGCTTCAAGGAAATGCCTTTGATCAGCTAGCACTTCTACCTCTTCTTTCTCTTCTTCTTCTTCCTCTTCCTCTTCCTCTTCATCTATCCTCTTCCCTATCCTCAATGCCTTCAACTCTGCTTGGAGTGCTTCCTTGACTCCACTTTCGATCTTCTCTTCCATCTCCTTGAACTTCTTGACCACTTCGGTGGTCATCCTCTTTGGAGGCATATTGCTAGCCTCTCCTTCACTCTCCTCTGTTGACATATACCAGGTCAACAACAAAACCTTTTATGGCTTTGATACCACTATGATGTAGAGGCAAATTGGATGGGAAAGGATAGACAAACTAGACAAGGTTCTACTACATCTACAAGTGCAAAACAAAGATCCTTACACAAAAGTGGGAACAACAGAAAGAAACTCATGGATCATCATGGAAATGTTGGTTTGGGATGTTAGGGGACCCATTCCATCCATTGACCAAGGTAGATTGGACTTAGGGTTGGTACTTCCTTCACAAACCCCCAAAATGGCTTGTAGCCCTCTAAAATGACAACAGTCCTAATAACTTTTGACTTAGACCTCCAAACCTAGATCTTAAACAATCAGTAGATACTCATTATGGCCCTCTATCACATATCCTAAGCTTGACATAGGTTGTTTTGGATGGAATATCGCAACCAATAACCCCTGGCAGTGGCCTAAAGCCCCAATTAGGCCAAAATTACAAAGAGAGTACCTTCAAATGCAAGCCTAGAACTCAACCCAGGGTTTGAACACTTAGAATGCATGGTAAAACAATGGATTTTGTGGGTTTTAGGCTTCTACTCTCTATTGTTCCCAAAAATGCACCTATGGTTCCTTCAATGTGCTCTTAAACATCACCTAACACATGGTTTTGTTAGGCTTCTTCAAAGAAAACTTCTTCCCTTCATATTCCCTACCAAAAACTTGTCAAAGCATACTGATATAGATCTATTGTAACCCATTCCATTGATCCAAGGTGATTCAAGTCAGTGGAATGGCAAGAAAATACATGTTCTCTATCAAAACCCTAGTTTAGGTTTTAATGGGACTATTTTTATAAGAAACCTTATACCTCCTCTATAATGTGACTTCAAGACATCAAAATGATTTTAAATGAAAGGTAACTCAATGTATTATCTAATCAAAACATGAGAAGATGACAACAATTTCGTACCTTCCTACAGTATGGCCTGTAGGGGCAGATTTCTCAGAAAAAATGGAATTCTGTCCAAAGAGTAGTCCTGGAGTTTTGCTTGTAGAAAACTATTTAATGAATGTAAAGATGCCAAATACAATTTGTTTGGAATTTAGTTCATCCCTCTATCCATCCCACATATTTGGGACTCTTGGAAATTTCATACAAATGAATAGTATGGTCTATTATTGCAGCAAACACATAAAATTCAGAAAATAACAAATAGACAGTAGAGAATGGCATTTTTATTGCTTTCAACTTCTCTTCTCTCTTACATTTTACTTGTTCAAGGTTATATAGACTTTCATATGCCTTGATAACTCCATTGAGGGTATTTTGGTTGATGGTTGGAGCCATAACCAATTTGAATTCTCTTGGCAGTTTGTGGATAGCAACTACCCTGTTTTAGCATTCTAAACTAATTACAATTCTTCACATAGTGGCATCGATGTTTATAACTTGTCAAAACTTTGCCAATGTCATTAAGTCTTTGGCAAGTTTACCACCTTTTGATGCATGCCACAAAGGCTTACAATATGAGAAAATATATGATGTCCCTATGTGTTTATGGCTGCCTTTTACGTGCCTTAGAAAGGCCTACATACATGACCGCCCCTTAGGACTTACAAGATTGCCTATTACAACATGGCACCATGGCTCTTATTACAACACAAGAAAATGGTCTTCACAACCTTATTGAAACAAAATATGACATCAAAACAAAACATGAATTTGAATGCCTCATGGAGGCCACCTTGTGTTAGGTGGTCCTGCACCACATTCCAATAGAACTGTGGTACCCATTATTGTATGTAAACTCAACCAAGCACAAATAATCCTCCCAACAGGTCTGCTGATCCATGACATACATCTTGAGCATATCCTCGAGGACCTGATTAACCCTCTTGGTCTGCCCATCAGTCTCCAGATGGTAAGTTGATTGAAGTTCAACTGAGTCCCCAATGCATGCTATAAGGATGTCTAGAGAGCTGAAGTGAACACTGAATCCCTATCATAGATGATCCTGTAAGGAATTCCATGCAATCTGACTATGTCCTCCATGAAAATTCTGGCCACAAAAGAAGCATTATATGAAGACCGTATAGGAGAGAAGTGTGCTACTTTAGTCAACCTGTCCACGGTGACCATAATGGTGTCATGACGATGAGAGGATATAGGCAAGCTGACTATAAAGTCCAAAGAAATAATGTCCCATTTCCATTCTGGAACAAGATACAGTTGAAGAAGACTTGCGGGATGTTGATGTTTTGTCTTAACCCTTTGACACTCTAAACACCTCGAGACAAAATCAGCAATATCCCTCTTCATTCTGACACAAAAATACAACTAACAGAGATTCGCGTGCATCTTCTTAACACCCAGATGTTCTGAGTAGGGTGCCTGATGTGCCTCTGACATAATTAGGGTATGAAGACCCTTTGAAATGGGAACATAGATGTGACCCAAGTGTCGCAAGAGACCATCCGACTCAAGAGATTAACCGACAAATCTGCCCTCCAAAGGTTTGCTAACTCAACCTCTGACTTTACTTCCTGATACTAGCTATCGGTAGGAAGTGCTCCAAGAATTTGACCTCTCAAATCCACTCCAAGAGTGACTGCTAAAAGCTCATGCCTCCACCGACTAAGAGCATCTGCCACAACATTCTCCTTACCCTAGATATACTTCACCTCAAAATCATACTCACACAAGAACTCCATCCACCGCCTTTTCCTAGCATTTAGGTTTGGCTGCGTAAATATGTACTATAAACTACGGTGATCAATATGCATCTCAAACTGATACCCCAAAATAAAATGCCTCCATCTCACCAAGGAATGCACGACAGTGGTTAACTCCAGATCATGCATGGGATAGTTCAACTCATGATCATTAAGTTTATGAGACTCATAGGCTATCATATGACCATCCTGCATCAGAACTGCTCCTATACCCTCCAAAGATGCATCGGTACACACCACAAAGTCTCTGGTAGGGTCAGGAACTGCCAAAATGGGTGCACTAGTCAACCGCTCCTTGAGAGTCTGAAAGGTTGCTTGACACTGGTCTGACCAAATGAACTTCTTCCCTTTCCTCTAAAGAGAAGTAATGGGGTGAGCTATCCTTGAAAAACCCTGCACAAACTATCTATAATAACCTGCTAAAGCCATAAAACTATGAACCTCTGAAACATTAGTGGGCGCAGGCCAATCCATAATAGCTTGGATCTTCGAAGGATCCATGGAAATGCCCTCACCAGAAATGACATGTCCCAAATATCTCACATCTGTCTGAAAGAATTCACATTTTTCCAAATTTGCATATAGTTGATTCTCTCTCAGACACTTCAAAACCTACCGTAAATGCTCCTCGTGCTCCTCTATAGTCCTTGAATAAATCAATATGTCATCCAAGAACACAAGGACAAATCTATCAAGGTAGGTGTGAAATACACCATTCATCAGGCTCATGAACACAAAAGGTGCATTCGTCAACCTGAATGGCACAACAGTGAAATCATAGTGCCCATAGCGAGTGTGAAATGTTGTCTTATGATTGTCTGCCTCAAAGATACGTAACTGATGATACCCCGACTTAAGGTCAATCTTCAAAAACACCTTAGCCCCCTTAATTTGATCAAAGAGATCATTAATCCATGGCAAGGGATATCTGTTCTTCACATTCACCTTATTCAGCTACTGACAGTCAATGCACAAATGAAGGGATCCATCCTTTTTCTTCACAAAGATGATAGGTATTCCCCAAGGAGAGACACTAGGATGAATGAACCCCTTTCCTAACAACTCCTCTAGCTGCAATCGAAGCTCCTTAAGCTCTTGAGTGGTCATCAGATATGAAGCTCGTGATATTGGTTTTGCTCCGGGAATAAGATCTATCTTGAAATCAATGTCAGGCTTAGGTGGCATCCCTGAAATCTCATTGGGAAAGACATTTGCATACTCCTTAAGGATAGGATGATCATCAAGGGATGTCTCTAGAATCTCCCCTAACTCCAAACCATTAACCATCATGGCAAACAACTGGCAACCCTGACGCATACATCTCTTTAGCTGCATGGCAAAAATCATATGCAAGGAGATGGGCCTTTGAATGCCAACTACCTCCACCTCACTATCCAAATCATCCAAACACCGCACTGACTTACATTGACAATCTATCACTACTTGATGAGCATCCAACCAGTCCATACCCAACACTATATCATAAGATCCTAGGGGTATGATGCAGAGATCTACTATGGTAAATAGAGAATCAATCCTCAAACCGCAACCATACACAAGGGATTTTACTGCTATTCTAACCCTAGAGGACAATTCAACCTGCCACCTAACATCCTACTTTGCTGCCACCAATCCATAGCGCTCCACTAAAGAAGGGGAAATAAAAGAATCAGAAGCACCAGAATCAAAAAGAATGGAAATACCAATACCTTGTAACACACCAGTAGTCTCCACAATTGTGTCTTAATGCTCTGCTTGGCGGTTATCAACCATCACAAACACCCTCTGAGACTTGCCTGCGTCACCCACAGTTGGCTTTGAAGCTACAAATCTCTGACTAAATCCTGCATCGCTCTTCTACGAACATTGTCTGGCTATATGGCCCTACTTGCCGCAAGAGAAACATCTTGTACCTCTACCATATCCTTTGCCACCTAAGAATGCATTAGATTGTTGAAAACTACCTCTACTTGCAGACTATGTGCTTTAAGCTGGCTGATCATAACGATTACGCTTGTTTCGCTACCAAGTCTGATTTTTCCTAGACTGGAACCTATTACCCTGTTGAGGCTAAGAATTCTTTGGTTTTGACTTGGAATACTACTACTACTGTTGTTCACCCTTAGCGGGTACATGATGGCCTCTAGAAGATGTTAGGAATTGGCCGACAGAAGATATCAATTAAATGCAAAAAAAGATTAAACAGAGGAATGAAAATACATAGAAATAATAACAGCGAGAGACAAGTATTAATGTGGTTCACCCAAACTTGGGCTACATCCACCAATAGAGAGTCCAATATTATTATCTAGTAAATCAAACCGATTACAACCAGCAATCCTTGCAACTCAATACTACTACAAAATGCTACAATACATCAATCGAAACCCTAACCCTTAACCACTTTTTATCAAGCCTTATGTCGGTTACAAAAAATAGGGTTTTCTTATGTTGGCCAATAGAAAAATAACTCCCAATGCCTTAATAAAAAAATAAAAAATTAGTGGAGGTTTTAGGGATGCTTCCCCTCGACCCCGCCCTGTATCGCGATAGGGAGTGTGCCAGGGGCACTGCCTTTGGACCCCGTTAAATAATTTGAGGGGAAACCACATCAATAAAAGTGGGGTAAATTTAACCTCTAACTCTGATTAGGCTCCATATAATAACAATCTCCCACTTGGATACTGATCAGACTCCACACCATATCATCTCCCACTTGGAAACTGATCATAATACCGCTGACCCTGTAGCTCCTACTGGAAATAAGCACCCTGGACTCTGTTGTTCTAATTTTTTTTGTTTTCAGTCTTGAAGACCAACCAAAGCTGAAGAGGAGCCCAACTTCTCCCTTGTCACTGCCTTCATAAACATATCCGCTGGATTTTCATCTGTATCTTTTCTAGCCTTAACTATCCATTATCTAACACCGATCGGATGAAGTGATACCTGAGCTGTATGTGTTTGGTCTTTGAATGCAAGGCATAATTCTTTGCAAGATGTATGGCACTTTGACTTTCTATATACAAAGAACTATTAGCCTGTTGTTTGCCCAATTCTTCCATGAAAGATTGCAACCATATCATCTCCTTGCTTGCCTCTATTACAGCTACACACTCTGCCTCCGTGGTGGATAAAGCAACCACCTTTTATAACCGTGAGATCCAACTCATTGTTGTCCCACCTAGAGTAAAGACATAACCTATAGTACTCTACCTAATATCAATATCTCCTACCAAATTTGAGTCTACATAACCTGCTAAATCAGTATTAGAGCCCCCAAAACATAAGTGTTTATTGGATGTACCTCTCAAATATCTGAGAATCCATTTTACCGCATTCCAATGCTCCAATATGGGATGACTCATATACCTGCTTACGACTCCTACAACATGTGCAATATCTAGTCTCGTGCATACCATGGCCTACATTAAACTTCTTACAGCTGAAGCATATGGTACCTTGGACATTTTTTCTTCCTCCTCTTGTGTCTTAGGACACATCTCCTTAGTCAATTTCAAATGACTAGGCAAAGGTGTGCTGACAACTTTTGCATTCTCCATATGGAATCTCTGCAACACCTTTTTAACATAATCAGCCTAAGATAGAGTCAATTTTTTGTTCTTCCTATCTCTGTAAATTTTCATACCAAGGATTTGTTTTGTTGCCCCCAAATCCTTCATAGAAAATGATTGTGCTAACTATTGTTTTAACTCTCTTATGTGATCCATGTTAGACGCTACTACAAGCATGTCATCAACATATAAACATAAAATAATGTAGCTGTCATTATCCAACCTCTTAAAATAAACACAATGGTCAGAATTACACCGGCTGTAGCCTTGCTCAACCATAAAACTATCAAATTTTAAATACCATTGCTGAGGTGCTTGTTTCAAGCCATATAAACTCTTCTTCAATCTGCACATCAGTTTCTCCTTACCTTTGACCTCAAATCCTTTGGGTTGTTCCATATATATCTCCTCCTCCAAATCACCATGGAGAAAGGTAGTTTTCACATCTAGCTATTCCAAATGCAAATCTTTAGCAACCACAATACTTAAAATAGTACTAATAGAAGTCATCTTGACAACTGGAGAAAAAATCTCATCAAAATCAATGCCTTTTTTCTGTGCAAATTCTTTTTACAACTAACCTAGCTTTAAATCTTTTCTTACCTCCATCTTTCTATTTCAGCCTATAAACCCATTTGTTTGGTAAAGCCTTTTTACCTGTAGGCAACTTACATAATTCCCAAGTCTGATTTTTCAGCAAGGAGTCCATTTCTTCTTTCATTGCAAGCTCCCAGTGAACCTTTGTATCCACCTACATAACTTCATCATACCCTTCAGGTTCACTAATATCTATTAAAAAAATAGAATATAAAGAGGTAGAAAACCTTTCAGGAGGTCTACTTAGCCTTGTTGACCATCTAATATTCATTGGAGTTTGTGGTATTTCTCGTTGCTATTGTGGAGCATGAGGAACCACTTGAACATCACTATCTGGAGTATCATCTAGCACCACATAATCCTTTTCTTTCTTCTGATGTTGCTGCAACTGGTCTTTGTACAACACCTTCTCATTGAATACAACATCCCTACTTCTCACAATTTTCTAATTTTCAAGATCCTAAAGCCTATAACCAAATTCATCAATGCCATATCCAATGAAGGTACACTTTTTTTTATTTTGCATCCATCTTGGTTCTATTTTCAGAATCTAAATGTGCAAATGCTTCACATCTAAAGGTTTTGAGAAAAGAATAACTCACCTTCTTACCTGTCCATGCTTCCTTTGGAATACCACAGCCCAAAGGAGTTGAATGATCTCCATTAATTAAATATACAGAGGTATTGACAACCTTTGACCACATGTTTAAAGGCAGCCTAACATGCAATCTCATGCTCCTTGCACACTCCATTATTGTCCTATTCATCCACTCAGCCACTCCATTCTCCTAGGGAGTCCCTGGAACCATTTTCTTCCTAGGAATTCCATTAAAGGAACAATAACCCTCAAAATCTTTGCTGCAATACTCACCACTATTATCAGACCTAAGACATTTTAATCTTTTACCTGTCTCATTCTCAACCAAGCTTCTCCATTTCTTAAATGTTTCAAATACATTAGATTTCTGCCTAAGGAAATAAATCCAAACCTTCCTAGTTGCATCATCTATGAATGTAACATAATACCGAGAGCCACCGAGAGAAGATACCTGAGCCGGTCCCCATACATCTGTATGCACAAGCTCCAACTTTTCATCTTTCTTTTGCTTCCCATCCTTGAGAAAACTGACTCTCTTTTGTTTTTCATACACATAACTTTCATAGAAATCCATATTAATACATTTTAGAAATGGTAAAAATTTCTTAGAATGAAGTACCTTCATACCTTTTTCACTCATATGCCCAAGTCTGTTAAGCCACAGTGTTGTCTCAGAACCTGTAACAACTGTTTCAGTCTCTTCTTGCGAACCTACAGCAACTGTTCATGAACCTGTTTGTTTTTTCTTTGCAATAGCTAAAGTAGAAGGAACAATATGACTTATACAAAGATATAAGGTGCCTACTTTTACACCTTTTGCTACTATTAAGGTACCCCTTGAAACCTTCCAATTTTTATCAGTAAATGTAACAATGCAACTTTAATCATTTAGCTACCCTATTGAAATTAAAGTCCTACTCAGCCTTGAAATGTGTCTTATCTCTTGTAGTAGCCAATGATTCCCATTCTACAACTTAATCTTGATTCTTCCCTTTCCAACAATCTGATAGGGTTTGTTATCTCCCAAATAAACTAGCCCAAAATTCCCTTGGACATAATCAAGAAAATAACTTTTATGGGGTGTAGCATGAAATGAGACCCTTGATTCTAAAACCTATGAATCATCAACATTATCTAGGGAAAGAATCAAAGCATCATCTTCAAATTTATTACTTACCACATTTGCCTCCTTACTACCTTCTTGTTTGTCTCCTTTATTTTTCTGAGACCAACAGTCTTTCTTTAGATGACCTAGTTTCCCATAGTACCAGCAATCCTTCTGTCCTCTAGATTGGGACCTCTTGTCCTTTGATTTTCCTTGTGACTTCCCATGACTTCCAGAACCTTTTCCTCTCTCCTTTGATCTTCCCCTACTTTTTGCATTCAAAACACTACCTGATGTGGACCCTCTTGAGATTTTTTGTTGCATTTCCTCGCTAAGGATAACACCAACAACATCATCAAATTTCAAAGTGTTTGAACTAGAGATAGAGTTACTTATAGCCATTACCAAACTATTCTAGCTTTCTGGCAAAGAAAATAAAACCAAGAGAGCCCTCACCTCTTCATCAAATTTCACTTTTATAGAAGTTAACTAACTGGTAATCGTATTAAACTCATTTAAATGATCTGTCATAGATGCACCTTCAATCATTTTCAGATTAAACAAACGCTTCATGAGAAATACCTTATTTGAGGCCGAGGATTTTTCATACAATTTAGCCAAAGATTTCATTAGTTCATCTGTTGTCTTCACTTCCATTATATTGAATGCAATAGATGGTGCTAGGCACAACCGAATGGTTCCCAATGCCTTTCTATCCAGAAGATTCCAATCCTCATTAGTCATTGTTGCCAGTTTCTTGGCTATTCCTTCCAACGACCTCCATAAATCCTTTTGATAGAGATAATCCTCCATTTACATCTTCCATAACTGATAGTTTTACCCATTAAATTTATCTACCTTCAAATTACCCTTGTCTGCCAACTCCCATTCAACCGTGAGACCTTCCTATAGACGATAATTGAACACAACCCACTCTGATACCACTTGTTAGGAATTGGCCAGTAGAAGATATCAATTAAATGCAAATAAAGATTAAATAGAGGAATGAAAATACATAGAAATAATAACAGCGAGAGACAAGTTTTAACATGGTTTACCCACACTCAGGCTACATCCACCAACAGAGAGTCCAATATTATTATCCAGTAAATCAAACAGATTACAACCAACAATCCTTGCAACTCAATACCATTGCAAAATGCTACGATACATCAACTGAAACCCTAACCCTTAGCCACTTTTATCAAGCATTATGTCAGTTACAAAAATAGAGTTTTTTTATGTCAGCCAATAGAAAAATAACTCCCGACGCCTTAATAAAATAATAAAAAAATCAGTGGAGGTTTTGGGGGCACTGCCCCTTGACCCTACCCTATATCACAATAGGGAGCACGCGAGGGGTGCTACCCCTGGACCCCACAAGGGGCGCTACCCCTTAACCCCATTAAATAATTTAGGGGGGAAACCACACAAATAAAAGTGGGGTAAATTTAACCTCCAAGTCTGATTAGGCTCCATATAACAGCAGAAGAACCTGCTGCCTGAGACTGACCACCATGAGACTTGAAGCCTGCTAGAGCCACACTACCAATCTACACAATTGTATGGCCTCCAAGAGCCATGGCCAAATTTTCCTCTACCAAACGACCTTCTCGATTGCCACCTCCATGGTCTTAGGCTCGAAGACACAGACTCCTCCATTGATATGTGCATTCAAGCCCCTAATGAAGTGCTAAACTAACATAGCCTCACCATCGCTAATACCTGCATACTACTTAAGCTCATAGAACCTATGATCATACTGCTCCACTGACATAGCCATCTATCTCAACTCATGAAACTCGTCAGCACGTCGTTGCTTCCAATGATTTGACAGGAAGTGAGCTCTAAACCTCTCCAAAAATAATTCCCAAGAAACTGTACCTATATCCAGATGTAACTTTTGTTCCTCCAATCACCACCATGTAGAAGCAAAACCTCTAAGTTGCAAGATGGCACACCTCACCTTGGTGTTAATACCATACGGATGCATGGCAAAACACCTGCCAAAATCTATCAACCAAGTCTCTGCCTCCAAACCACTACCAGAACCATCAAAAGTGGGAGGATGTGCCCTTAAGGGGTCTCTCATGTGACCTGCTAAGATAGCCTCTTACTCTACTGTAATCTCTCTCCTCCTAGAAGACCTTTCTCTTTCCCTCTCCTCCAGCTGATCAACCTCTTGTCTAGGGCCAAGGTGAGCAAGGACCTCCTCGAGAAGATGATGCAACTGAGCTCCCTTAGGCTGACCTTGATTCTCTATATTCTGACCCCCACCTTCCTGAGCACTCTCATCAAGGGAACTAGGAAGAGGGCTACCGCCACCACCTCTCTCACATCCCCTACCTTGACCCTGACCTCGACCTCGACCTCTAGGCATCTTCCTATAGAAATACCACCAAAGGACAACCTCAGGTTATTAGGTGAGGATGACAAAAGGAAAAATATAATCTGTAGAATCTAAGCAACTAGGAAAACATTATGGGCTCATATAAAACTAGAGTGCCTAGTGTTTAAACTTGGCTATGATACCAAATGTAATGCCCCACCACGAAACCCTAGGGAACATCTCAACTATGCAATACAAATGGACAATTTTTTTTTAAAGAAGGAAATAACAATGAAATGTAAATCATATTTGTTCATAACATCTAAGTTAAGCTTTATTCTCTAGGGATTCCACGATGCAACATTACTAATTATTAACAAGATCTAACTAACAACAATGGTTCATTCTAAATCCAAATGCAACAAATGAATCAACACATACATTATTTTCATAATATAACATCAGATAATAAACATCAAGATCTGGCATAGGATTATATGTACATAAACAATTTCCTTACTTGAGAGTACACAATACACTATTTACAATATCATTTTTTTGATTACATTGAAGTACATACGTCAAGACAATAGTTCATGATTCTACAAGACAAGGACATAAATATCTATCTTCTTGAGCTAGATCAAGATCTAAAAATTGCTTGAAGCAATACATCCTTCTCGCACATGATCAAAAGAAAGAAAAACCAATGGAGATAAAAGCACAACCACCTGACCATGTGGAACCCTAAGGTCCACCCCCTGTGCTAGGAGATAACAATAAGGTCCCACAACATGAAATAGTCTAGAAGACAATAAACTGACAGGTGCAAGGACTACCTCCAGACTCCAACACAACATAGTCAATATGAACATCACAAGTAACTCAAAAGGGGAGAATACAAAAAAAGGAATGCTAGGCTGCAGTAGGGAAGAGTGTCATCGCATGGTCCTAACATGGGTTACCCTGACAGTCTCTCACTAGATGTTGGCCCCCATCTATGGTTACCCTGACAGTCTCTCACTAGACACCGGCCCCATAGGGTGACACATGCAGAACCAACATTCCTTTCGTGAGGACAAGGAAGTTGATCTTGCCAACCAGGCCTATCATCCCATCCTTAGTCTAAACTAGCACTACAGGCACGGGTGAGGAATCCAGTTATCTTTTTTAATGCGAACAACTACCCTGCCACCTAGATTTATTATTAAGTTATCACTTAATTACCAATGTTCAATGGGTTACCCTAGAAGTCACTTTGGGTACTGGCCCCACATTGAAAGCCACTTCCCTATCTACATCTAGAAGACCCTATCAAACAAGACAATGACCATCATAACAACAAGTATACATAAACAATTCAAGGGATTTCCCCTCTTGCATACAAAACATAACCACAAGGACCAACTCATAAAGCATTGACCAAACTTCCAATTGAGGAAATCGTATAGCAATATACTCCCTCATTACGATTATGAAAGTGTCCCCCTATTAACAAACACAAATCTAAGCTCATGTTGAAAATGAAGAAGTAATACAAGAAATCAGAACATAAACATCCTAGGCCTCTTGGAACTAAACAACTCAGGTCAATGGAAAATCCAAGTGACCAAGAAAGCATAACTAATTTATTATCCACAAATTAAATAACCAATTTCTTAGTTGACCCCCTCTAACCATAGGTTAGGATTTCTAGTCAAATAAGAACTTAACTAAGAAAGGTTATCTATAGATACCAATGACATTGCTTGGTAACAAAACTCAAGTTCAATCGATCTAGATATAAAACTTCAACTAAGGGAGTCAAAGAATTCTATATCTTAATCAAAGTTAAATAAAATAAAAATAATAATAATTTAAAATCAAAACTAATTTAAATCAACATTTAAATTTATAACATATCAATTTTCATTAAATCAAATTAAAACAAATAAGATTTAAAACTCTATTATACTTTATATCTTATTTCATTTCAATAATAAATTAAATAATCTATTCATAATCTAAAAGTCAAATATCTCAACTATAATATTGATTTATATTTGATTTTAATTAATATTCGAATACAATACATATATAATAGATTTGTAGATTTGAAGAACCTTCTAATAAATGAAATTCTAATATATAAACTTTCTAATAAACAAATTCTAATATATGAAACTTTCTATTAAACGAATGGAAACTTCTAATAAACAAATTATAATAAATGAAACTTCTACTAAATGAGACTATCAGATATTCCAGTTGAAAATGCACTAGAGTATGGTTTAATAACAACAGAGACATGGCTAACATAAGGATATCGATTACGATCTATTTGAGAGAAATCCTCAAATAAACAATGATTGCAGGATGAGCCTAAAATGGATTAGAAGAAAGGGTGTTAGGAACTTTCAGCAAATGTGAATGGCTGCAAAACAAATTCCTCAACCTAAGGGAATGTCCTCCCAAATTTCATGCACGCGAGCTTGGAGTAGGGTATGGAGATCTAACAAGCCGATGAGAAAGGAAAATTTTGACAGATATTATAGTTAGATATGCTCTCAAAGACCTATATGGTGCAAATGAGGAGGTGCAGAGAAGGGACATCATCTGATTGACAGACTTCCTCAAAGAATGTCATAATATGGAGCACAAAATATATTTGTTGAACACTCTTTCGAAACTTTCAAGCAAATGCGATTGCAAAGGTCAACGCCAAATAGATTTGTTGAACATGCTTTAACAAAAAAGAAACTTCCAAACAAAATAGATCAGCAGGTGTAAAAAAATGCCCAGATTGCGTAGTATTGTATGGTTTTGGGATGAAAAGCCTTTAAAAGAGATTTTTAAGTAACTAACTTGGCCGGTGAAAAAAAAACCAGACTTCACACCCTTTGCCAGTATTCTCCAGCACCGTTTTGGCAATAAGAACAAAATTTCAGACATCCTTCGAAGCGCAACACTTATTGTGAGATATTCTAGTTGGAATGCTTAGGTAGACGCTATGCAGAAGCATAGACAGGGTAAAGAATTGTTTGACAGATGTCTTAGAGGAGCGTCATCTCATGATTTCATGATACACACAAAAATGGATCTATTGAGAAGACTTTTAAAATTTTCAAAGAATTTCAATAAGTTGGTGCAAACAAACTACGTGACCCTACCAGCATCCTATAACCTGAGCGAAAATGGAAGTGTTGGTACCAGGCATGGACAACCATCAAGCATAAAGCAAAAATGAATTTTATTAGATGATGTAGTTGCAGATGCCTTGGTATGCATGCACACAAATGTAAAGACATGCAAGAACCCTCAGAGAAAAGTAAATGCAATGGTTGTAGCATACATACAAAATGGGATAATTTCACATAATAGCTCAGGATGAGATCAACCTTGGAAAAAGCTAAAAAAAACAAAACAATTCTCAGGAACAATGAAATACATACCTAATTTAAGCTATTTCCCCCAACTACTCATTTTGCCTTGTTCCACTCTTCTCCCAAAATGTCTCTATCTCCCTTTCGAATCGACAATCCTCTGGCTCTCTCTTCTGGATTCCACTCTTGTCCAAGCTGCCCCCCCAAAACCCAGAGAGCATCCCACAAATATATGCTTAGAAGAATAAAATAGCAGAAACAATAAATTTTCTTCCCGTTACTAACCACCCACTACCTCAACAATTAATTTCATTTACAACCAGGCATGAAAATATTTATTTTAATTTATTTTGGTATTTACCATACATGAGTTTTCTGACAACTCTTAAGTACTAAAATTTATTATTATTTTTTTATCAAATATTTGTTTATTATTGTTATTTCACAAGGTACCCTCTAACTAATAATTATATTAGAAAGAAGCAATTAACCAAAACATAATCAAACAGTCACCACCTAAACAAACCAAATGCTGAACAATACCTGATGACTACTCACGATTGAACAATAGTGACTTACAATCACACCCATACCGACCTTGGAAACAATATAGGATACTCATCCTTTTCAAGGATGGTGAGAAGCTAGGGAACCTTATGTCATCTCCATTCATCAATTTCCATTGGATTTAAGACACACTCAAACCTATCAATTTAGGTGGAGTCAATGCCGGATACCTGCATCCTGCAGCAAACAAAATGGTCGAACAAATAGACATATATATAATCAAACACATAGTGGAAGGGAATCGCAACATAGTAGGGTACTCATGCATGAGTAATGCCACACTATCACTTTCACAAACACATCCACACGTAATCTCAACACACATAGCAATCGGTTATTGAACGACTAAATAAGAACCATCATCAGATAATTGCATGATACACATAATAAGATTGATCCACATAGTCAATTAAATCCATAACTAATCATAACATAAGCATAAAATACCAGTACTAAGAGTATCATCAAATTTCATCATAGCGGTAGGTCTAACATCAACACGTATCATCAACTAACATTATAACAGTAAATCCATCATCAAGCAAAAAATGTCATAATGTCTAGCTCTAACAGAACAACTATCAGTATAACAAAAAGCAAAATGAGGGGAACTACACATTCCTCCAACTCTACCAAACTTTAATGGATTAATCACTGAGGACCCAGATACATTTGTTTTTGAATTTGATGTACTCTGTAAAAGCTATGAGTACACTATAGATGCATACAAATTAAAACTCTTTCTGGCCACCCTCAAGGATGCATTCTTATGATGGTCCATGGGGTTAGGTCATAATTTAGTAATGAACTGGGGTACCATGAAGGGGAAATTCTTGTAGAAGTACTAGGACTATTGTCATGGTAGGGATATGAAAGGAGATGCCATCTTTAGAATGTCACAAAAAGGAACCTCTTGAAGACTATGTTGAAAAATTTGAGTTTTGCCTCAAGAAGTCAAGACAGAATCGACTCTCTCCAGAGTCACTCAAGTTTATCTTCTTAAGAGGTGTGAGTGAATAATGTATGGATGTACTAAATTTGATTGGATCAGGGGACATCTTTCAACTAGAGTTTGATGAAATTTGTCAAATCTGCAAAAACTATTCATGTTCCACCTTGAAGAAAAATAGAGACATGAGAGCTCTGCCTTCCACTAAAACACCCATTGGAGTCTCCAGGGTAGAACTCAACAATCTCCTATCAAATATGAAAGAGGACATCATAAGCCATCTGACAACTCAACTAGACACCCTACACATAAAGAAGAAACAAGAGGTAGTAGAGACAACTTTGGTTGAATATTGTCCACATTGTCAACAAAAGAAGACCAACTATAAGTGCAAAGGTATTGCCAGTATTTCTAAGGAAAGGAGTGAGAAAGTAGATTTTTGAACCATAGAAGATGAAGAAGGTTAAGTGTTTTATATTGCACAACATAGGCCTTGGAAGCAACGAAAAGGTATGCCTTAGGACCCCTTGACCAATAATATTTCATTTCTATCATCTGCTTCAAACATCCCTAATTGACACAATGCACCTTGGTATAACATGCCATAGCGGCCCTGGGCAACCATGCCACCTAGTTGGAACCAATTATAGGGGGTATAGCCATAGTAGCCATTCCAAACCTCAAATTATAATCTACAGTGGTAGGCCAATCAAAACCCATGGTCACAATAGTGGCGTGGAAATCAGCCTTGGGAAAATTCAAATATGAACTACCTGCAACCACAACAAGCCCTACCTCAACAACCTACCATTATGCCAAATGTAGCTTCACCTACTTCTATTCCACCTAGAGCCACTCAATTACTAGCCTAACCTACACCTGATCCTAACAACAAGCTTGTTCAATAGACTTATACTAATGAAATTATCCAATACCCAACCTATACAATTGAGGTTGGTAATGTTTGTGTGCACTCAGGAAAAATGCTTTTTAGACCTTCGTCTCCACTTATCATGGAACTTATTGATGAAGAACCAACCTCTGACACTGACAATCATTCAAATAACCAGCATAGATCTCTTGAGAAAACCTCACCACATGAAGAAAACATTACCAGGAACCCTCCATTTCCAGAAAGATTAACCATGCAGACAACACCACCTTCATCTGAACCTGACTTTGATTCCATTGGGCATTTAAAAAATGTTTGTGCAACAATTCCCTTAATCCAAGTTATCAAGGATGTACCTATATATACCAAAGCTATAAGGGAACTATGCCTTAAGAAACCAAGAAGAAAGAGAAAAGATCCTCAGATAGTGCATGTTATAGGGCAACTTGCTGATATCATGTAAGGCAAGTTGGCTATCCCAAAATATGCAGATCTTGGAAGCCCTGTACTTGATGTGAAAATTAATGGTACCCTTGATTGACTTGAGTGCAGACATAAATGTGATGATAAAGGAAACAATGAATAATCTTTAGTTAATTAACTGAAGACCTACTCCAATAGTCTTATAGTTCGCAGATAGGTCAACTATCAAACTTGAAGGGATAATTGAGAATCTAGTGATCACATTAGATTCATGGGAATACCCTGTAGACTTTATGGTCCTGCAGCCCAAGACTAGTTTAGAAGGATATCCACTCATCCTAAGGAGACCTTGGTTGGCAATAACAGATACCTTCATAGGATGTAGATCTAGGAATATGATAATTTCCATCAGGAATATAACTAATAAATTGGTCCTTTATCCTCCAGTACAACCTTTTGCTGATATGGAGCAACCTATTTGGCCAGACCTAGAGGCTATTGACCAATATTTTCTTCAAACATTAGTGACAATTGAATGAAGCCCATTGTTAAATATCCAAGATGAGGATGAATTGCTTTCCAATGTGATACAAAACACTTATGGAAGACACCTGCAACCAGACCTATGTCTAGTATCCCTAACTTGCCCACTACATAATATTCTACCTTCAATCAACATGCAAGCCTATGCTTCTACTACTACATGTTTCATCATTTTCTACCCTATATTTGTAGACTCAATTTATTAGGACTTGGTATTACTTCTACTATGACATCTGCAACACCACTTGACATTACACCAGGTACGACACTTAATATAAACAGTCAATTGACAGTTGTGCAATAGTCTGAACTAGTAAAAATGCTGCAAACTCACAAAATAGCATTTTCTTGGGACTATCCTGATATGAAGGGCATAGACCCTAATCTCTGCATGCATATGATATACATCAATGAGGGGTACATGCCAGTTAGGTAGCCTCAATGGAGAATGAACCCTATTGTAAGAGACATAGTAAAGAATGAATTGCAAAAACTATTGGATGTAGGATTCATATATCATATATTAGATAGTCAATGGGTATCCCCACTAGTTGCAGTACCCAAAAAAGGAGGTAAGTGGAAGGTTTGTGTATACTACAGAGAATTGAATATAGCCACAAGGAAAGATCACTTTCCTCTTCCTTTCATTGACCAAGTATTAGACTCCTTGGCAGGGAAGAAGTATTTTTCTTTCTTAAATGGATTTAGTGGCTATAATCAAATTAAAATAGCCCCAGAGGATCAGGATAAGACTAAATTCACATGCCCATGGGGTACCTATGCCTATTCAATCCTTCCATTGGGACTGTGTCATGCACCTGCAACATTTCAAAGGGTTGTCTTAAGAATCTTGTATGATTTTTCCCATGACTCAATGGAAGTGTATATGGATGATTTCACCACTTATGGAGATTCTTTTGAAGAAGCATTGGCAAACCTTGAAAAAAATCCTTCAGAGATGTCAAGATCATAACATGTCTCTTAGTCATGAAAAATGTTTCACGATGATGGAAGGAGTAGCGCTTGGCCACTTTGTGTCCAAGAAAGGCATTCAAGTGATCCAAATAAAATTGAAGTCATCTCAACATTGCCTATTCCACAAAAGCAGAAGGATGTTAGAAGTTTTCTTGGCCATGCAAGGTATTATAGGAGATTTATAAAAGATTTTAGTAAGATAGCTGCCCCTTATTTGTCTTCCTCTCTAAAGATGTGGAATTTAATTGGACAACTGAATATCAAGCAGCATTTGAAAATCTTAAAAACTCATTAACAAAGACACATGTACTCAGAGGATCTAATTGGAAAATCCCTTTTCATATTCATATAGATGCCTCTAATTTTTCTATAGGGGCTGTGTTAGGACAAAAAGAGGGAAATTTGGAATATGCCATTTACTACATCAGCAAGAATCTACAAGGTGTTGAACTTAACTATATTGTTACAAAGAAGGAAATGTTAGTTGTTATCTATGCAATCAATAAGTTTAGCCACTATATCACTGGGTATTCTATTTTTGTTCATACTGACCATGTAGCAATAATGTATTTGATGAACAAACTAGTGGTAAGTGGTAGATTGGCTATATGGTTGCTGTTACTTTAGGAATTTGATATTACTATTGTAGACAAGCCTAGGAAGGCCCATGTTGTTGATTTTCTCTCTAGGCTACCTACTTGTAATGAAGATTCAGTTATTGGCGAGTCTTTTTTTGATGAACATTTATTTGCACTAACTATACAAACTCCATGGTATGAAGATATAGCCAATTATCTAGTTGTGAGAAAAACACCTCCACGTCTTTCACCAAGAGAGAGGCATCACCTAGTTGAACACAACTTTCCCTATTCCTAGGTAGCTGGCTACCTCTTTTACATAGGTCTTGATCATGTCATGCACATATGTATTAGAGAAGATGAAGTATATGACATGTAGACACCCAAAAATGATCCTTCGCATCACATTACTCGCATTTCATCAATTCTATCAAATCACTTGCATTTCAACATTAATTAAATAATCTAATTATTTAATTAATTTCATCAAATTTATCAATTTCCTCTAAATCACCTTATTCCAACATTAATTAAATAAATCCTCTTTATTTAATTAATTTCAATAAAATTCTTCTTTGTTCTTCCAAATTAAATAATTTTAAATTATTTAATTAAATCATTATCCCCTTTCAAATATTCAAATCTACATTAATTAAATAAATCAATTATTTAATTAATCAATCAAAATTCCTCTTATCCACAATTAAATAATTTTAGTTATTTAATTGATCAAATTATTCTTCCAAATTTAAATAAATTATTAAAATTTATTTAAGTTAACTCAATCCCTAAAAATAAATAAAATTAATATTTTATTTAAATTCTTCCATCATACAAAATAAATTTAATCAATTTATTTGTTTAATTTATTTAAATCTTCATATCTTATCTTTTCCTCAATCATGCACAATCAATTAAATAAATTTATTTATTTAATTTGCTTTTATCTTCCAATTCCTCTAAAAATATCATTTTAACTCGTGCACAATCAGTCTTATTTTTAGAACTTCAAAAAGTAAAATCTAAAGTTGAGTTAATTGGCTTTAAATCTTATTATTTCTATCATCAACTCATAAATTAGAAAAAAATATTCTAATTTATGAAATCAAATCCTATCTTTAGCCAAAAAGTAATTATCTTAATAAAAATACCTTTTTGGAGTGACACATGGCATGTGCACATTCATCATGAGTTTATTTGATTTATCTCAACCATCCATTTCTTTGATTTATTTCAACCATTGATAGATTATGCCCTAGAACCTATAGACCCCTTTCATCCTTTAACAAATCATCTCCAATCTTTTATGCATCTGAGCTATAGGCATTCTTACATTGCTTTGAGCATACTATGTATTGTTGAGCACATCACATCGAAACTTTGAGCACACTATCCAAATCTGCTTGTTGCAACACCATGGGTATGCAATGTTATTGAGCAATCCACAATCTAACAAAGAGAACTATACAATCTAGGTGAAGGCTTTCTTGTTTTAATTTGATTTATTCATTGATATTGGTATTTGCCTAGATTGATCTCTTTATGTTATATGATTGAGTTTATTTCATTGTTTTGAACGTATCATTCATATCTCAATTTTATCCTATACATATTATGGCATGCTCAGTTGGACCTACTAATCATTGTTTTCTTTTAGAAAATTTATTTTTTTGAAGTACAGTATGGAAAAGCACAATCAAACACAACAAAGCACCTTTGCAGCATAGTAAAGTGCCTTTGGTCTATAACAAAGCGCCTTCGAGTGATAGTAACGCACCCCTGACACACAGTAAAGTGCTGCTAGTAACATAGTCAAGTGCCTTTGCATAGAAGTACAACGTCTCTGGTTTCCTAGGGCTTCTGTCTTGTTTTTCTAATTTGCAAGGTTCTTAACTCATCATATTGATTATTCATTGTTAGACAAGTTGATTTATTTGTCTTTCAATCATCTTACGTTACTTCCTAATTTGATTTTATTTAGGAGTATTTGCATTTTGTGAGCTAATCTATCATCTTACAGTTTCTTGTGATTTGTTCTTATTGCTTGGTTACAGATCTCATCCTTTATCAACATTCTAGATCATCATTTAATCATGACATCATCTTTCAATCTAGCTTTTTGATAAAATATTACTATTTCTAGATATGGAATAGTAACGCGCTTTTGCAGAACAATCAGGTGCTTTTGGTCTGCAGAAATGCACCTTTGGTTAGAAACAACGTGCCTTGGCAGCATAGTGAAGTGCTTATAGTAAAACAGTGCAGTGCCTTTCAATCTTAGTAAAGCGGTTTTGATCAATTGATTTGTTCTTGCTAACTATTGAGTTTTTGGGTGGAACTAATTAACTTTTTGCATCTTTTCATTACTCAAATAGAGAAAATAGGTTTTTCTAACATGTTCATATAGGACAAGCATTGAAGAAATTGCAAATCATATACTAAGTCTTTAAAAACATATTGCTTTCTTAAGGGACAATTGAACAAATAATCTTTTGTAATCTAAGTCTTAGGAACATATTGCTTTCTTAATAGACAATGGACATGAATACAAAAACACTTCAATTTCTTAATGGACAATTGACATGAATGCAAAACACTTCAATTTATTAAAGGACAATTGACAACTACATTTGTGTGTGTGCCTAGTCTAGTTGCACCTTATTTTTTTATAAGGGGACAATTGAACCTTTGTTTGATGTGTTTGATCTTGATTTCAGTTATTCCTTTAGAAGGGCCTACTTTTGGATTGTGCTTCATCCAAAAGAGACGACCCTAAGCAAAGTTTTCCTTTAAATGGCTATATAAGAGGGATAAGGCGAAAGCCAAGTCCTAACCAACGTCAGCCTTGCCTTACGGTGCCAAATTGAAAAGAGGCGTACCACCACTTTGTGAAAATGATCTTTACATTGTGGGAGGTATATGATACTCTTAGTAGGATTGTTTAAAGCTGTTAGCAGCTTGCACATTCTTGCAAGGCATTGGTCCCTCAAAGCTACTAAGAACCATCTAGATAGTGACTACCTATTTCACTTTTGAACATTATGGTAATCATCAGTGCAAGGGAAAGTGGTATAAACCACCAAGATTACTCACCATTGACTCCCTTGAGAAGAGATAGTATTCCCTCGACTAGCATAAGCTACTTGTGACCTACTTGTATCTTTCCAAGGGGAGGGTGAGATATCCCTACCTATCATCTCTCACAAAGACACAAATGTACGACACTTATATGGAATGACATTTGGTCAACGAAGAACTAAGTTGTGAGCTGATCTACCTCAATGAACCCATATCTTTAGGGATAAAAGTGCTTGAATTGTTTGCAATTGTCTTATATCCATGAAAACATTGAGCTTTTTTGTGAGTATCAAACATACACTATATATTGTGTCAGTCCTTTGCCACTTTGTTTGAAGTGTTTTCTCTTGTCAAAGAAAATCCAATCAAAATCAAATCCAAAATCTATCAAAATTTGCCTTACAAACATCACTGATACCATCTCTACACTTTTGAAACACAACCCAATGCTTCTGAAACATAGTCCAATGCCTTTCCAACATAGTCACGTGCCTCTAAGCAGTAGTCAAGTGCTTCTGAAACATAGTCACGTGCCTTTGGTAACACAGTACCATGCCTTTGGTAACACAGTCTAGCACCTTTGGTCTATATCAAAACTGTCTAGCCCAAATCTCAGCAAAATCACACTTTTTGATCATATCTACCTTTGAGCCATCATCATACAGGTATTGTTAGATCTATGTCATCAAACCCTCAATCCATTTCATCCCTCATTATTGCTTAAAACTTGGACTTTTCAGCCATTGATCCCCTTGAGATTACTATCATCGAACCCATTTCACCAAACAGACCTAAATCCTTACCCACGCTTTGTCTACCTGAGTAATTTGGTCTGCACAATAAATCCTAGATCACATCAAACCCCTAGTTTTTCTTTGACTTGAGAGTGATCACATCTCTTAGGTCTTTGAAGAGGAACTAGTATCCGTTATTGGTCTTTACAAGATTTAGAGAATCAACTTCTTTTGAGTTAGTTAATACCATTAACACTATCTTCTTTCATTGAGGTCAATAGTCTACCTACGTGAATAGCAATCTTTATCCAATCAACAATTGATCTAGAATTTATAATCTTCCACAAGCAACCCACTTCAAATCCACCAACATAGTAATCTCAACCCTATCAAACCGGTCCAAAATCAATCAAAATCTCAAAACAAATTGTCCCAGTGCATCCTATGGTAACCACTAGACTTCAACAACCCATGAAGGCTAAGAAAAATGTCCCAAAGAAGCACAAATCTCCCACTCGTACACCTCAACCAAGTCATTCTACCATGTCTCAACAAGGTACCCCACACACACCAACTGACATACCAACAAACTTTCAAAACAGACCAACCAATGACAAACCAATCAATGCCCAAGAGGGTAATGTCCCTTTGCTCGAGGTAACTTAATTTACAATCGGCATACCTCATGACTTTGTTCTGCATGGTTATACCATTGGTCAAGTCCCATCTCAAGAAGAGAAAAACTTTCAAGCAGGTCAATTCTCTTAAGTAGATGGACAAGACCTTGATGAAATCATGCAAGATCCTAGAGCCATGCCAGCATTTGACAAACTCCTTAGTAAAAATCAAGATCATTTCTTTCGTTTACTTGCTCAACAAGGAGCTAAACTACCCCGAGACTTTGATCTATCTAATCTTAAAGAGAAAAACAATACCCATGACACTATAATTACTATCAAAATTATGTCAACCATATCCACTCCCATACCCACACAAGTCTCACAAGAGGGAATGACTAATCCTTTCGATGCTCAATATGAAAATCCCCTCTATCAATAACAAAATCCAACAACAAACTTTGACCAATATCACCACTCTTAACTCCTATGGGGATTTATAAACTACAACAAGAGACTCTTCATCGTCAAGCAGAATTAGCAAGTCAAGCCGCTAGAGCTAAACAAAACCAATAACAACCTCCTAGCATATCACAAATGCCCACATCAATCAGAAAAGGAACATTGGCCACTCTATCACGAGATGGTTTTCCCTCAAATTACAATATGGGAAGCACTTATGTAGCCATGGAACAAGGGTCACAAGTGACACCACCCCCAACATCATCAAACCTCCATATCACTAATCCAAACAATATCACTCCCCCACAACATTCTCAAAACATCAACACCAACAATATCATACCACCACAACAACAACAATTTCAAACCCAACACCACATCCAACATTAACACATTCAACCCCAACAACATCAACACATTCAACCCCAACAACCACATCAACACATCCAACATCAACACATTCAACCCCAACAACAACATCAATAAATCCAACATCAACACATTCAACCCCAACAACATCAACACTTTCCACACCCATACTCTCAAAATCTAAACACCACATATCTTCGTCCACCTCAAGCACCAAAAAATCAAAACACATACCTCATTCCTCCACAACAATATCAAAATCCTAATCCCCCTCAGCAAGATCATCAAACATCCCATTTCATAATCCCCAACTTGAAATTCAAAGTAACATCCAAAACAATCCTCAAAGTAACATTTCAACTCAACATCAAACCCATTTACAAGACTATCAAGTTCCTTCACAACACAAAAACGCAAGTTTTCCTTTGCACCAAAATCAAGTGTCCTTAAGTCCTTATGATAGCTTTGACAAGGGGGACACCACTCTAGATTATGCATCCTATGGCTACCCTACACCATCATCCAATCAAATGTCAATCCAAGAGCCTACTATTCCTATCTCCACACCACCATGTGATCCTACTCCTAGTCCATTGATCCACGAACCTTCTAATCCATCAAGCCCTTCATTCCCTTCATCACCATGTTCCTTCAAACCTCCACTGAAGGATCCCTTGGAGATAACCATACAACAATTGGTCCAAGCAAATTTGATTAAGCTACCACCAATAAAACCCTTTGGAGAAATCCACTTTAAACCCCATTCGTATAATGAAAATGATTATTGTGCATACCATAGGGTTAGGGGCCATACAACACTCAATTGTGCCACACTTAAGAGATTGATCAAAAACCTCATAAATTGTGGTAAGATTAATCCCAATCCTAATCCTAATCCATCCAATCCCATTATCCCTCCTGTTGGAATTAGACTGGACAAATGAGAGGGGGGTGAATCAATTGTCACAAAATTCAACCTTTTCTTACGTTTAGTCTTCTTTCACAACTTGCAAATTGATTAATGATATAAACATTAAAGCATGAAACATCATCACATAAGAAGAAACATAATTGAGTTTTTCTTCTTAAAGTACTTAAAAGAATTAGAAGGCACTTGCCTTCAGGCTCACTGCCTAGAGCTCACTGCTCAAAAGAAAGGCTCACTACCTATAAGAAATTTAAGTTTAACACAGAAAGATTCAACTGAGAAATAGCATCTACTTCATGCCTGGTTTAGTTTCATTGAATGCTCATAAACTTCTGCTCTACCTCCAAAGTCTTCTTCACTAACTCTTCACTCTACTCTACTTTTGTTCTTCTACTCCTTCTCTTCTTTGCTTTGCTTTTGATCCTTTCTTCGGAATTATATTTTCTCTCAAGGATAATTTTCCCCAACTCATCAACAAGTATTTATACACTTCATCAACCTTGGAATGAACATCAAGGTTGACACTACAAACAACTAACTTAGTGTGAATCACTAAGCTATTGGCCAAACATAATTGGGACTCAAATCTTCTTTGATAAACATACCACTCTCCATAGAATTGCTTTTAGAACATCCGCAACATGCTTGAATCATTTGGTCGGCCAATACTGGGAAGAACAACAACACCAAGAGGGAAATCTTCTTTGACATGCTCAAACTTCAATGCGGACCTCCAACATAGTAGTCACATGATCCAGAGACCTCCACAAGCACATTGAATTCAAAAAAAACATCCGCACTCCTCTAGATTATCAGAATCACTTGTATCTTCCTCCGGAACCTCAAGAACAATATCTTCCATGACTGTCATATTAGAAAGATTGCTTGCGGACCTCCAAACCACGAACCACTTGAATGGGTGATACACACTGACTTCCCAAACATGCCTCTAGATCTGTAGATCATCATTTGACATATTTAGAATAATCTGAGCCTCTTTCCTACCATTCTGTCTCTTCTAAACACTACAAAACTAGTTCAACTCAAATGGCCATAGCTTCTTCAAATTTTCATGCGAACCCTTCAAAAATTAATTGGAGCTTCTTCGAACAATCCTCTATTTAGACATATGGTCTATATACATTGATCCTCATTATTTTTCTCAATATCCTCAACAATCCAATCTTCTATACAGGTAGCAAAATAGGATACAGTTGACACCAATGGCAACAAGGATATGTTGACATCAATGACAACACCACTTAGGCACATATTTGCAACAATCTCCCCCTTTTTCATTGATGGAAACATATGATGTGAAAAACTTATTTGACCATCAAGACAAGACCTTCTCCCCCTTTCTTTTATAACTTCTGCAATCAATTTCTTGACTACTCCCCCTTTCATCAGCAACTATTTTTTCACAAGAACTTCTCTCCTCCTTTGACATCAATGGAAAAGGGCACATATTTCTAATCTTTTCTCCCCTTTTTTGTTTCAGACTGATCCAAAATTTCTTACTGACTACTCCCCTTGAGTAACATCTCCTTAACATCAATCCAGATCACAAGTTATGACTGTGAATTCCACCAGACTGATGCACCTTAGTGCATCTTAGTTCTGATCAGGAGGGGTAATAACCCCTAACTTCTCTCTGAGATACTCAAAAGTATCCTTGGGAAGAGGCTTAGTGAAAATATCTGCAATCCAATCCTTTGAAGACACAAACTCCAACTTGACTTCATTCTCATTTACCTTCTCTCTCAAGAAATGAAACTTGATGGATATATGCTTTGTCTTTGAATGCAACACCGGATTCTTTGAGATACTTATTGCACTTGAATTATCATAGAAGATTGTGACATGCTCCTTAAACACAATTCTGATGTCCTTCAAAATTTGCTTCATCCATAGGACTTGAGTATAATTGTTTGCTTCTGCTATATACTTAGCCTCTACTGTAGATAAGGAAATTGCCTCCTACTTTTTACTCAACCAAGACACCAATCTACTTCCCAAGAAGAATGCACCACCACTAGTGTTTTTTCTGTCATCCACATCTCCTACCCAATCAGCATTTGTATATGCATGAAGAGTGAAGTCATCATCCTTTGGATACCATAATCCATAATCAATTGTCCCTTTGAGATATCTAAAAATTCTCTTGACTGCTACAACATGGGATTCCTTAGGATCATCTTAGAATCTAGTGACAAGCCCAACTGCATTCATGATATCAGGTCTGGTCTAAGTTAAATAGAGCAATCCTCCAATCATTGATCTATACCTTTTCTGATTTGCCTTAGGGGAGTCATTATCTTTACTCAACTTACATCCGGTTACCATAGGTGTACCTATTGGCTTTGAATCTTCCATTCCAAACTTCTTCAACAATTCTTTCACATACTTAGACTGAGATATAAAGATACCCTTATCTGATTGAGTGATTTGCAACCATAAGAAGAAATTCATCTTGCCAAACATGGACATCTCAAATTCACTTTGCATTTGATCAGCAAATGTTTTGCACATGCTCTCATTTCCACCAAAAATGATATCATCAACAAATACCTCAACAATCAGAATATTCTCATCATCAATCTTGAAGTAAAGATTACTATCAACAGTGCCTTTGTTATACCTTAGCTTTAGCAGATACTTATCTAATCTTGCATACCAGGCTCTTGGGGCTTGTTTGAGTCCATATAATGCTTTCCTCAATCTGTAGACCATGTCTTTCTGATCAGAGAACTGAAATCCTTCTAGTTGCTCAATGTAGACTTCTTCTTCTAACTCTCCATTTAGAAATGCTGACTTGACATCCATCTGATAGACTTTGAAATCTTTATAAGTAGCAAAAACAAGAAACAATCTGTTTGCCTCTATTCTTGCCACTGGAGCAAAAGTTTCTTCAAAATCAATACCTTCCACTTGAGAATATCCTTTGCATACCAACCTTGCTTTATTTCTTACAACTTCACCATCTTCATTTAGTTTATTCCGGAAGACCCATTTAGTTCTAGTGACATTTTTGTCCTCAGGTCTAGAGACAAGATCCCAAGTGTGATTCTTTTCAATTTGTATTAGTTCTTCCTCCATTACTTTTACCTAGTTTTCATCATTACAGGCTTCACTTACTGATTTTGGTTCAATTTTTGAAATCAAACAAATCTCTTCTTGATCTTCAACAAATCTTCTCCTAGTTCGAACACCTTTATTTCTATTTCCTATGATTTGATCTTCAGGATGATTCATCCTTACATACCTGGGAGTTTTGGGAATTGCTTGAGCTTCTACTTCTTGAGCTTGTTCCTCAACTTCTACACTATCTTCTTGAATTACTAGATTTTTTGGATCAATCTAGATCTGAATTTGAGATTGCACTTGCCTTTCTTGACTTGAATTTTCATCTTGGTCATCTGAATCATATCCGCAATGTCTAGAATGTCCTTCCTTTCTCTCATCAACTCTGACATTAACACTTTCAACAATCTTCTTCAACCTCTTGTTAAAGCACTGGTATGCTTTGCTTTGAGTAGAGTAACCTAGAAAAATTCCTTCATCACTTCTTGCTTCAAACTTGCCTAGATCCTCATCTCTTTTGATATAGCATTTACTGCCAAAAACTTTGAAGTATCTTATAATAGGAGGATGAGAAAACCATAGTTCATAAGGTGTCTTACCAGAATTTCCTTTGATCTGCACCTAGTTAAGAGTGTAGATAGCAGTACTTATAGCTTCTCTCCAATAGACTTGAGGAACATTTGCTTCCAACATCATGGTACTGGAAGCTTCTTGAAAGGTCTGGTTCTTTCTTTCCACAACTCCATTTTGCTGAGGAGTCCTAGGAGTAGATAACTGTCTTTTTATTCCATGCTTTGTATAGAATGAATCAAACTCACTGGAGGTAAATTCTCCACCTCTATCAGATCTCAGACACTTTATCTTCACACCAATCTCGTTTTCCACCATAGCCTTGAATACCTTGAATTTGTCAAGAGCTTCTAATTTTTCTTTTAAGAAGGTTACCCACATCATCCGGGAGTAATCATCAATCAACAACATAAAATATATGTCTCTTTGCACACTCCTAATTCTAGCAGGACCACATAGATCAGTATGCACAATTTCCAACCATTCACTTGAAAATTGTTCTTTACTTTTGAATGAAATTTTGTTCTGTTTGCCCAATTGACATTCTCTACACATGTTATTAGGTTTCATAAGTTTTGGAAGATCTCTTACAGCCTCAGTAGAACTTATCTTGACAATGTTATCAAAATTTACATGACACGTCCTCCCACGCCAAATCCAACTTTGATCTGACTGAGCAATCAAACAACTTATGCCAGAACTACTTAAATGAAATATGTTACCTCTAGTTTGAGTACCAGATGCAATTTCAGTTCCGGAGCTTTCCAAGATTCTACATTTTCCATCCTTGAATCGAAGATCATAACCCTTGTCAACCAATTGTCCAACATTGAGAAGATTATGCTTCAGTCCTTCCACATACAGAACATCATTGGTGTTATTCTTACCATCAAAAGAGATGGATTCTCTGCCACAGATTCTACTAGCTGAGTAATCTCCAAATTTTATAAACCCACCTTCATATTTTTCAAAGCTTACAAACTTGCCTTTATCACCAATCATATGATGAGAACATCCACTATCGATCACCCATTCATCCTTTTCAATAACTTGAGCAGCCAAGGCACTTTCCATATTTGCACAGTTAGTAGATTCAGTAGACACAGGATCTTCTTCCTTGATAGCATTGAACACCCAATCATCTTCAGTGGAACCTCCATGATCAGATTCATCATCTGTGACTCCTCCAGCTTCTTGGACATAGTAACATTTTTTCTGACTTTTATATCTGTTAGAGTTTGTTTTTGAGAACCTCTTTAGACATCTTGAGGCAAAATGGCCAATCTTATTACAAGAAAAACATTTGAGTGGCAAATTTCCTTCATACTTACCAGATCCTTTTGGTATTCTTTTGGCAATAAGAGCTTCAAGATCTGCAGTCTCAATTTTATCATCTTCAAGATCCGTCCTTGTCTTCACAAATCTGTTTGATCTTCCTGAAGAACTTTCAACCGGATCATATGTTTGTTTTCCATACACACTGGCCTTAAATGCAGATTTAAACTTAGGGAGAGAATCATCAAACTCACTCATTTCAAATACTGAAAGCTTACCAACTAACTGATCCCTTGTGACAATTGTTACTGTCCTAATTTCTTCGATGGTTGTAACTTTATGCTTGTATGTTGCAGGTAAGGATCTGAGCACTTTGGTAACAATTTTTGATTCTTCCAATACTCTACCTGTATTTCTGATACTAGTCACAAGTTCATTTATTTTTTGCATGTAGGAAGTAATGTTTTTATCTTCACTCATTACCAATCTTTCATATTTAACCTTCAGGCTTTGTAGCTTGGCACATTTAACATATTTGTCACCTTCATACAGATTTTCCAACTTATTCCAAATTTCATGAGCAATTTTCAAATCTAGGACATTTTCCAATTCGGTATTAGACAGGACACTCAGCAATGCTTCTTTGTCTCGAATATTGTGTTTAGTATCTCTGAGTTTGTCTATAGTTGAAGGTCCATTCTTTAGAATCTTATACACATTCTTTGTTATTAACCAAAAGACATCACCCATACATTCTAGATGACACTGTATGTATACTTTCTAGAGTGAGTAATTGGTTCCATCAAATCTCAGACTTTCCTTCTTGTAAGACAACATCTTGGATCTCCTCAAGCGGTCAAGCTTCTTTTAGAGGTACTTAGCTCTGATACCAATTTTTGGAATTAGATCAAACAACTGAGAGGGGGGGTGAATTAGTTGTCACAAAATTCAACCTTTTCTTACTTTTAGTCTTCTTTCACAACTTACAAATTGATTAATGATGTAAACATTAAAGCATGAAACAACATCACATAAGTAGAAACATAATCAACACATTTGACACCAAGATTTTTGATGTAGAAACCCGGTTAAGGGAAAAACCATGGTGGGTGTTAGCCCAAAAGATTCATACCCTGTTAAAAGTACTTAAAAGAATGAGAAAGCACTTGCCTTCAGGCTCATTGACAGAGCTCACTGCTCAAAAGAAAGGCTCACTGCATATAAGAAATTTAAGTTTAACACAGAAAGATTTAACTAAGAAATAGCACCTACTTCATGCCTGGTTTAGTTTCATTGAATGTTCATAAACTTCTGCTCTGCCTCCAAAGTCTTCTTCACTAACTCTTCACTCTACTCTACTTTTGTTCTTCTACTCCTTCTCTTCTCTTCTCTGCTGCTGATCCTTTCTTCAGATTTATATTTTCATTCAAGGATAATTTTCCCCAACTCATCAACAAGTATTTATACACTTCATCAACCTTGGAATGAACATCAAGTTTGGTACTACAAACAACTAACTTAGTGCAAATCACTAAGCTGTCTACCAAACACAACTAGGACTCAAATCTTCCTTGATAAACACGCCATGCTCCATAGAATTTCTTTTAGAACATCCGCAACATGCTTGAATCATTCGGTTGGCAATACCATGAAGAACAACACCAAGAGGGTAATCTTCTTTGGCATGCTTAGACTTCAATGAGGACCTCCAACATAGTAGTCACATGATCTAGAGAGTTCCACAAGCACATTGAATTTAAAAAAAACATCCGCACTCCTCCAGATTATCAGAATCACTTGTATCTTCCTCCGGAACCTCAAGAACAATATTTGCCATGACTGTCATATTAGAAAGATTGCTTGCGTACCTCCAAACCATGAACCACCTGAATGGATGATACACACTGACTTCCCAAACATGCCTCTAGATCTGCAGATCATCATTTGACATACCCAGAATAATCCGAACCTCTTTCCTGCCATTCTATCTCTTCTAAATACTATAAAACTAGTTCAACTCAGATGGCCATAGCTTCTTCAAATCTTCATGCAAACCCTTCAAAACTTAACTAGAGCTTCTTTAGACAATCCTCTATTCAGCCATATGGTCCGCATACATTGATCCTCATAATTTTTCTCAATATCCTCAACAATCCAGTCTTCTATACATGCAACAAAATAGGATACAATTAACACCAATGGCAACAAGGATATGTTGACATCAATGACAACACCACTTAGGTACATATTTGCAACACCTGCATCTAATCAAAATCATAATCCTAAGCCTACAACACCATCCACCATTATCATCCATCCATTATATTTTTCATCCACCCATATACTCATGAAGGATGTGATCTAATGGCTATTAGCAAGGAATAAACCATCTCTGTGTCATCAAACACCTATCCAATGGCCTCTTCAAGAACCTTCAAACAACATGTCTAGTCCTCCAAATACATCATATAGTCTACAACTTGATAATCCTATGGAAGAGTCTTCCACCATGAGTCCAAGTCTAGATCCATTATACCTTCATGTTGTTGACCATCAAGAGCCTATCAAGCCTATCCAAGAGTCTCCCACTTCTACTTCCATTCAAGAAAAGAAAGAGCTATGTCATGAGTATAATCTAAAGCATGTGGAAACATCAACCCTTTATCTAAATCAAGATCAAAGCACCTCCATCCAACCCATCCATAACCGTTATATTTTCTATGATCAAGATATTATCTTTGATGAAGATCCTATACATGAGAAAATTGATCCCATACATAGCACACTTAATCCTATCTATGATCAAGCTCCCATTTATGATCATGATCCTATTTATGATCAAGAGAATCATGATGATCCTCTAAGCCTACTTTATGAATTCCATGGTCAAAATCTTATCACTTCATCTACCTATAATCCCACAAACATCCATGTGCAAGCTATCCACACTACTCCTATCCATTATCCATCTAGCCCTATCCATGATCCAACAAAATCCAATTCCCTTGATGAGATACTTGGTCCCCAAGAAGGCATTGACAATCAAACAAGTAACTTGGATCCTATCCATTCATCTCCTACTGAGCATAATGTCAGTTATGATCCAAGCATCCCAAGTCATCCATTTAATGATCCCACATTGTCTCTTGTGAATCTTCCACCATCTCCCATCGATACCATTCCAAATCCATTATCTTATCCTCTTGGTCTTACCACCTTCATCCATGAATTTTCTGTTGAACTGCATTGGACAACTAAGAGGGGGGGTGAATCCATTGTCCTAAAAATTTTAACCAATTTCAATCCTTAACTTATCAATCACTTATGTTCAAATATAACCATGAAAGCATAGAATGAGACTCATAACACAAAAGCACAATCAACACATAAGACACCAGATTTTACATGGAAAACCCTAACAGGGAAAAACCACAGTGGGTGTTAGCCCACAAAAATATATTTGTTATATCAATACCAAAAATTAGAGGCTCACTGCAAGAAAAAAGCTCACTACCAAAGGATTGAACTAAGATAACATCATCTATTCCATGCCAAGGTTCAATTCCATTGAAGCACAAACACCTCTGCTATGCTCTTTACTTTACTTCTAGCTTATCTTCGCATCTTTGGCACTTGGTTTCATTTCATGACTCAATTACAAATATTTATACACTACATCAACCTTAGAATAATCATCAAGGTCGGCATTACAATCATCAACCATTGGAGCAAACTCCAAGGTCAAGAAACATACGTTACATCATAATAGGTCTAGACCTAATACAAATTATGGTAAGGAGAAGATACAAAATTATAGGCAGATCACACCGCGCCTTAGCAAGTACCCAAATACAATCTTCTACATCGTTACACGTTTCTACAATCTTCTATGAATCTTTGCAATTACTGGAATTAACCAAGTCGGCTAAGACTGGTTACACGCTATGCTATCTGGGAACAATCTTCAATTCTGATCTAAAATACTCCTTGCAGACCAATGCAAAGGAAGGAACACAATCAGGAGACATCCACAAGCACGTTATATTTGCTAGGAACATCCACACAACATCTAACCACTCAAATCATGAGATTTCTCCAACCGGAGCATAAGAACTCAACTATCATCAACTGTCACTAAAGAAAGATTGCTTGCGAATCGCCAAATCACAAACCATTGGAGTTGTAGGCACTTATCATCATCCCAGACTTCCCTCTAAAATCATAGAACAAAATACTTCAATGCGGAGGAATATGGAACAAAATACTTTCTCCCTGTCACTAGTGAATAATCAGAAAAAGAAGGTTTTACTCTGGTGAATGTAACTCACTCAATTCTTCATACCAGAGGCTCAAACTCAGGATTTAGCATATTTAGACATGCCTCTAAATAACTTCCAATCCACAAACCAAGATCTTCAATCTACAATAAATGTGAAGCAGTCTTCTGGATTGTTCTTCAGTATGCAACTCACTGTCTTCACTTTGATTCACTATTTCCTTTCTGATTCTTCTGGAGGGACTAATTTTCTCAATATCCTCAACATATAAATCTTCTAAATAAATAACAAAATAGGATATAGTTGACACCAATGACAACAAATATATGTTGACATCAATGACAACACCGATTAGGCACATACTTGCAACATGCTCTTCCTTAGGAGAGTAACCACCACTATCCACCACTTTAGTCTCTCCATGAAATAACGGACTCGTGTATTATTTCCAAAACAAACATCTCGTTGCATATTGTATGTTCCAGAACATGAACTATCAAGGCAAAGGTTTAGGCCTTTATGAGCAAGGTGTCTTAGAGCCCATCCATGTTGCAATCCATCCTCGAGCACATGGTCTTGGTTTTTCATCCCAAGAAAAACAATCCAAATATGTTGGTACCACCTCCATGCCTCCTCCAGCTACTTCTTCCACTCCATATCTTGGTGCACCTTATTGTACCTCTCACTCATATGTCACCATCCCTCCATCATCATATCATTCACAAAAGCATGTGACCATACACCTTCCTCCATCTACTTTACCTCCACTACTTCCAACTCCTAACATCCCTATCCTCCAATCCACTCTACCTCCACTCCTTCCAACTCCTAATATTCCCATCCTTTCATCCCCTAATCCCTTCATCCATCAGTACACTCATTCCTCCATCCACACCTCTCGTCCCCTTATATCCTATCATTCCTAATCATGGTCAACAAATGAACACATCAATCCCATATGAAGCTATTCCTAATCCCATTAGATTCAAAAATAAAAATTTGTAATCTTCCAAATATATAACAAAATATCCGCAAAAGTCTCAAGAATATCATGCCATAGGGCATCAATACACCAATGCAAAGCCAAATCCATCTCAAAAGTTGTATACACCCACACACCTCAAAGAAAAAATGAAAATGGTGTGGGTCCCTAAGCAATAAGAAATTATCCAAAAGGAAGCATCCATATCTCAATCTATCCGCAAATTCCAAAAATCTCATTCCCCATTAACAAATCCTATGTTGTATAAACCCACACACCTCAAAGTATAAATGAAAATGGTGTGGGACCCCAAGCAACAAGCAATTGCCTCAAATCCTTCTCAAAAGCTGCATACACCCACACATCTCAAAGCAACAAGAAATTATCCCAAAAGAAGCATCCATATTTCAATCTCAATCTATCCCCCAATTGCAAAATTCTCATTCACCATTAACAATCCTACAAATCCTAAGTCCATTTGGGTTCCTAAACTCCTAAATTGACAATTTCCAAATCCCCTATCTCGATTCCCATTACTCCCTACTCCTCATCCTAGTCAAAAGCTTCAAAATCTATCCCGATGTGTGCAACCATTTGTCTTGGTTCCCTACAATTCCATTACATTTCCACATACCTCCATCTCCCCATCTTATATCCATTATCCTCCATATTTCCCCCATCATACCTCTATGGTCCATGTTTTTGCTCCATCACCCATTTATCTTTCCATCTCCATCCATCATCCATATCATAATCCACCATCCATTCCATTTCCATCTCCCAACATCCATGCATGTAATGCTGCCTAATATAGTCCATTTGCAAACATGCATTAAAATGCTAACTTACTACCTTGCTATTGGAAACAGACACTCGAGTCCTCATCCTCCATCCCATCCAACAAAGTTAAAAAAAAAAGATCAAAGGGTCATCCCACAATAATGGGTTACACTTTTTGGCCAAACTTGACATTGAAATCAACATTTTTAACTAAATCTTCACTTTTTGACACCTATAGCCGCTAAACTGTTAGGAATTTGAAGATGATGCAAACTAGTGATTTGTGAGATTTTGTTTGTAGATTCTAAATATATATTTTTAAAAAAATTTGGAGTTAAATTGCAATTTTTTTTGCGTCTCCTTTGATAACTAGTATTTAATAGTAAACAACATTTTTTAAAGTGATGTGTATTCTGTAGCACATAACTTTTTTTCTACAAAGGATAAAATTTTGATTCTTTTGAATTTAGATTCGTAACACCGATATATAGGGAATGCATTTGGTTTTATAATGTTTTGTTGAATATTTTTTTAATTAAGTTTTGAAGTCAAACCAATTATAATTTAGACATAGGCGTATTCCGTAAAACATAACTTTTTCTGTATGTATCAAAATTCAATTTTTTTTGTTGGAACAAGGTCATCAATACCTAGAGCATAGATATTTTTTAGAATTTTTTTTTCACTAATTTACTAATTTTCCATGTGTGTATAACAAAGAACTTGATGTTCGGTGAAAAACCTATATTCACAAGAAATAAAAAATAAATATAATAATAAAATTAAATATATTTAAAATTATACTTTTTGGGAAGCTTATAATAAGGACTACATACTTACAAAACATAAATTTTAAATGAATTCATTTGATCCCCCAAAAGGTAAATCAAAAGTGATTTTTTATCAGCATTTTGATAGGTGTAGAGGAGACTCCATTATAGGTATGGTTTAAAACTAGCGGGGTTCTATCCAAGGAGGTTTGGATCTAAGGGTGTTTGATCAAACCATCTTCAATTAAAATCCTTTAAATGGAACCTTTCAAGGCTTAAATCATTATATTTTCTAAAAATATATGATTTCAGCAAAAATCAGGATGTCCTAGAAAGTGTAACCCATTATTGTGGCAGCAGTAAAGAGAAATCCCTTCGTCCAATGGTGAAAACTTGGCAAACAAGTGCCTTAGATAAGTACCATGATGAAAACCTAGAAAACAAGCTTCATGTGTAGATTGCTTGTCTATGCACCTTACACTTGGGGGCATGTTGTCTCTTCTACCCATCCTATCATTCCTTCTACCTATCTTTCCTATCATATCTTCCTTATCCATTATATCCACATAATTATCCCCTTGATCCAATCTATCCTTTTTCCTCCCTTTTAATCTTGATAAAGATAGGGGGAAAATGTTGAAACATGCTTTGAAAAAATCTCTTGATATACCTCATCCTTTCCAACCAATCCAATCAATCCTATCGTCATAAGCTTTGTCATGTAAAATCATAAAGCATTATACCTAGAATGGGACATGTTAGTCCTATGCAACATAGTCTTTGGAAATCACATCCTGAATTCTTTTATTCATCCTTCTATCATGAGTCTTCCATCCCATTTACTATCTACCTATCCATCCATTATCCACTATCACCCATCCTTTTGTCTACTTATCTAATCCCATCCTTCTCTTTGCATCTATAATTGGTTTTCCCTTGTCATTGGTATCTAGTACTAAGGATTACCAAATGCAATCCAATGTCATCCAAAAAAAATCAAAACATAGAAAAATCCAAAAATATCTAGAAAATTCCCAAAAACAATCATAAATCATCATCTTCATCCCAATCCATTAGCACTTCTCTCCTTGTCTTCCATCTTATCACAATCCATCCATCCACCTAGATTTGACTAACTCAATAAGAAAACAAACTATGCATCCTTTTGAAAGCTAAAGTATCTATTCAAATTCGAAGAAAAAATGACTACTCATGAAGCCATATGTTGTCCCGCATACCCCTTGCCACATCTGCTACAACAATCCATCTATCCTAGATCAGATCAACAACCTTTAATGGATATATCGTTCCTACAATAAGGCTTTATCTACCAATCTACCTTGAGCACCCTCTTTGGCAAGAGAATATGTTGTTTGTATGTTTACTTTATTAGTCAGTTGATTTCTTTTTGGTTTATCTTTTGTTCCTTTCTAAATACCTAGTCAAGACTGCCTTGATTTCCTATATCTTGGTATGTTGTGATGTAGTATGGATTGGGGCATAGTCATTGCTTTCATATGCTGTGTTTGTGGGATGTTCTTATTATCCTACTACAGCTAATACATATCTTGTTTGTGCTGGAATTAGCATCTTGCATATCAATATCTTTTGCATCTATGGTTCTGTAAAGCCCTTATGTGTATTAAGATCATTCTACTCTAAGACTATTTTCCATTCACATTACCCAACAGGTTCTATTATATCTAGTAGATATAAGTTTAAACTGTTTGTTTGCAGAGTCAACGTCCTATGCATTGGATACATCGTCACCTTGGTCTTCTAAACCCTGGTGCATAACATCGATATGCTATATCAAAATAAGGATTTCTCTTTACAAATATTTACGTAACCATTGCAACATCACCCCATCTCATCACACGTATAGAACTACATATCATCTCATCTCAATCTTCAGGTACCTTGATCCCGTGGATATGGGTATGTAGGCAGTCTGGAATATGAAGGAAGTATCCAATACTCAGGTACATAAGATATCACCATTTCACCTAAAATATCCTTAAAACACTTCATCTCATCTATCTCACCCATGCATCCTAATAAAATCTATAGCTTTCATGAAGATCAATCAATCATTATTTCTCTATTCTACGACATCAATTCTTCTATTTCCATTTATCTTCCATCTTTCATCTCACTTTTCATCTTCATCTCTTCTTTCATTTCGAGAGCACACTTGTGTTCTTTGAACCTAACTTTCCTCTCGAGGGGGCATCATCATCATCATTTATCTTATCGATATAGCTCATCCTTTCCATACCAATCTAGCTAATCAATCTATCCACATTATCTGATCACATCCTTTGGTCTTGACGCTAATCATATTGTAAACCAAATCAATCAATCACATCAATCATATCATCAGTCTTATACACGTTGTCACACTCTTGAAACTAGATCATGTGTCTTATGCGAGGTGTCTCATTCCTAAAACTAGACGCAATCCTATCAATTATCTTATACAGAATGTTATATTGTCAAAACCATACTCAACGTCTTATACATGTTTCATTTTCTAAAACTAGACATTATCAATTAATCATATCAATTATCTTATATAGGATGTTGCATTATCGAAACCTGACCAAGTGTCTTATACAACATGTTTCATTTCCTGAAACCAAACATTATCATCAATTCATCATCAATAGGATATATCATTCTCACATCCTTGTGTTGATCTAGGGATGCATTGTTCCCCACAATGACAACACTATCATTATCAATCATCAGCAATTAATCATTAGTTTACAACTTGATAGGGGCAATGCCTTGTTTGTTTTTGAATAATCATCATCATCACCATTCATCTTATCTTTCCTTGTCACCCTTGCTTTGAGCGACTGGGGCATCACTATCTCTAATCCAATCAATATCTTTCTAAATCAATTTTCTTCTATCAAATCAAACACTATGTTTTAAATTTCTTTGAAATGATGTTACTTCACAACACCATCTCAAAGAGGGGCAAAATGTAGACACCCAAAAATGACCCTTCGCATCACATTACTTGCATTTCATCAATTCTAACAAATCACTTGCATTTCAACATTAATTAAATAATCTAATTATTTAATTAATTTCATCAAATTCATCAATTTCCTCTAAATCACCTTATTCCAACATTAATTAAATAAATCCTCTTTATTTAATTAATTTCAATAAAATTCCTCTTTGTTCTTCCAAATAAAATTATTTTAAATTATTTAATTAAATCATTATCCCCTTTCAAATATTCAAATCTACATTAATTAAATAAATCAATTATTTAATTAATTAATCAAAATTCCTCTTATCCACAATTAAATAATTTTAATTATTTAATTGATCAAATTATTCTTCCAAATTTAAATAAATTATTTAAATTTATTTAAGTTAACTCAATCCCTAAAACTAAATAAAATTAATATTTTATTTAAATTCTTCCATCATGCAAAATAAATTAAATCAATTTATTTGTTTAATTTATTTAAATCTTCATATCTTATCTTTTCCTCAATCATGCACAATCAATTAAATAAATTTATTTATTTAATTTTCTTTTATCTTCCAATTCCTCTAAAAATATCATTTTAACTCATGTGCACAATCAGTCTTATTTTTAGAACTTCAAAAAGCAAAATCTAAAGTTGAGTTAATTGGCTTTAAATCTTCTTATTTCTATCATCAACTCATAAATTAGAAAAAAACATTCTAATTTATGAAATCAAATCCTATCTTTAGCCAAAAAGCAATTATCTTAATAAAAATACCTTTTTGGAGTGACACATGGCATGTGCACATTCATCATGAGTTTATTTGATTTATCTCAACCATCCATTTCTTTGATTTGTTTCAACCATTGATCAATTATGCCCTGGAACCTATATATACCCCCTTCATCCTTTAACAAATCCTTTCCAATCTTTTATGCATCTGAGCTATAGGCATTCTTACAATGCTTTGAGCATACTACATATTGTTGAGCACATCACATCGAAGCTTCGAGCACACTATCTAAATTTGCTTGTTGCAACACCATGGGTACACAATGTTATTGAGCAATCCACAATCTAACAAAGAGAACTATACAATCTAGGTGAAGGATTTCTTGTTTTAATTTGATTTATTCATTGATATTAGTATTTGCCTAGATCGATCTCTTTATGTTATAGGATTGAGTTGTTAGTTATTTCATTGTTTTGATCTTATCATTCATATCTCAATTTTATCCTATACACATGACATTCTCAAGGAATGTCATGATGAACCTTGTGGGGGACACTTTGCAGCTAAGAGAACAACAATCAAGGTCTTAACTATTAGATACTATTGGCCAAACCTGCACAAAGATAGAGCTCTCTATACAAGATGTGATTGTTGTCAAAGGATGGGTAGACCTACAAGAAGTGATGAGATGCCCCTGCAACCATAATTGGTGGTAACATTGTTTGACAAATGGGGCATTGATTTTATTGGGCCCATTGATTCTCCATCGGATAACAAATAGTATATACTAGTATGTACCGATTACCTAACAAAGTGGGGGGAGGTGAAAGCTCTAAAAGTTGCCCGAGATAGTAAGGTTGCCACATTCCTATATGAGGAAATATTTACAAGATATGGAGTGCCAAAGAAAATAGTTATAGATCAGGGGCCACAGTTTACATCAGCCCTGATTATTAGTCCATTCAAGAATATGAAATCAGATATAAGAAGTCCACTTCCTATCATCCACAATCAAATGGCTAGGTTGAGGTCATAAACAAGGAAATTGAGGCAATATTAAACAAGATAGTTGCATTACATAGAAAGGATTGGGCAGCCAAACTCTCAGAAGCAGTTTGGGCATATAGAACTACATGAAAATAATAATAGGGTATACACACTATGAACTAGTATGTGGAAAAAAGGTTGTCCTTCTTATTGAGTTTGAATACAAAACATTAAGAACTACCATTCAGCTTGGGATGGATCTATCAATAGCTCAACAAGAAAGGTTGCACTAACTTAATGTCTTAGAGGAGTTAAGGATGGAAGCAGTCCACCACACTGAATTAATCCAAAAGCAAAGAGTCAAATGGCATGACCAATATATCAAAACTAAACAATTTTAGGCAAGTGATTGGGCTCTGCTCTATGACTCCAGATATAAGGACCATAAAGGCAAATTGTAGACTAGATGGCTAGGTTCTTATGAAATCCAGGAAGTTTTTCCCAATGGTGCAGTCCAACTTACAATGATTGATCCAGTCAAATTTTTACTCATGGTTAATAGACACCATTTGAAATTGCATAAGAAGCCATTGGAGAAAGACATCTTTCTCTAGCAGTTGAGAGGCCATATGGATACACAAGTTTCATAGCAGTCCCCACCAAATGTAACATGCATACCAGTCACAACTGCTCCTAGAAATACAGTAGTAGATGAAGCCACCATCTTGTATGCATTCACTCCTCAGGTATGATTTTCTATAATCCTTGTAAATGAATAAAACTCAAATAAATAAAATTTTAAAAAGAAAAATATGAAAAAACAAGAAAAAAAAATAAGAGAAAAAAAAACAAACACCATCACCACCAGGCTCCATCGAATAAGCCCCTTATATCCAATTGAAGATCATTGATAGTACCTGCAACCACTCTACTCAAGGGACCTGTAGCCAAAATATTTTCTACTATTTTATGGGACCTATACCATTCCACCTACAGCCACTCCAATTGTCATCATCTTCGAGGGACCTGTAGCCACTGCACCTGCAACCAAGTCACATGGGTCATGTTCACATCATTTTTTATCTTACTTGCATGCAACCACTCTGGCCTGCAACACCTTTACTTTTGGCCTCCACATGCCACCATCCTCTCTTCCACACTGTACTCTCCTTGTACCTATGTATCACAAAACTACCACTCCTCCTTCTCACACACTTCTTCAATGTCACATCCATTTGATTCACTTAGGCACATTCTTCAACCACATCCACTCCAACTATCATGTCATCAACTTCGTATGCATCATCTACATGTTTGTCAGCATTCAAAAGGTACTTATCTCACAACTACTATTAATTAACATGTAATACCATTTCTTTAATAGTAGTCTTATTTCACCTAATCATTAATTTGATTATTGTGTACAATTCAAAATGCTTTGAACCCTATCTTCCATACATTCACCCTGTCATTGCATTTGTGGACAAATGCCACCTTAGTTGGGGGGAGATTTCATATGCAGTAATGATTTGAAATGATTTCATGTACATCACCCAAGACAAAACCTCTCCTTTCATAATTAATGACTATCCACTACATACCATACACAATCAAGAAAGATAGCAACTAGTAAATGCATTGGCCAAAAAATAGGGAATTGAATTTTTAGAGTGAAAATTGGGTTCAACAAGAGAGATTTCTATAGCAACTAGGTACATAGGTGAATCACATCTAGAAGGAAACCATAGATTATCACACGATGGTTGGAGAACCAATCAGAAAAGAGCCTACAGATCTTACAACATTATTGATTGACTTAGATTGTAGGCCTATCTTCCGACAAGCTGGATGGTTGGATTATTTTCTTAAGCTGACTAAATATACAAAGCCATAACTTAGCAGTTTGTAAGAACATTTCAAAATAATGAAGGTACAGTCAGGGGATTGTGGGTTGACATGTTGGAAGCTGCCATGTAGAGGTAACAAGGTTACCTACAGCTAGAAAAGAGTTCTTTGTGAAATTTGATGTCATTATAGCAAGGGATAAATTTGTTCAACCAGGAGAAAGAATAGAAGCTTCATCACAAGGTACCAAACATGTTTCTTTACCATGGTTATGGGCTTCTGTTGCTACTTACATTATTAAGTATCTTACCTATGATGGGAGATAATCATTGTTGTATATTGTGTATTTTAAGCTTTTAAGTCATCTCTATCATGGGGGGGTTGTGAATGTCCCAAATTTATTATTTAATCTGTTGAAAAGAATGTCTGCCAAATATAGGAGAAACGGTAACCAGTCATCACTATCTCATGATGGCTTGGTCATATTATTGATGAAAAGGAGCCTGTCTATTTAGTTTCCTAACATTTCTTGGGAACGTTTTCTTATAATTAACCATATTGATGAGGGACCCCTAAGGATTGAACTAGTTGGGGAAGAAGAGGCATGGGTAGAGAATGAATAGTCATGGGAAGCAGAGGAAGCACTTGTATCCTCTTTCCAACCAGTGGCTTTACCTACCCATTGCCATGCCACTATTCCAAAGCACACAGCTCCAAGTACTAATAACCCCATGAGTGAACTTGCAAAGTCTCCCACACCTGTAGCTTCACCTGTATCAACCCCTTTGCTAGAGCATTCTGTCATACCCATATTTCCCATGTAGTCACGACATGCAACACACATGTCATGTTCACATTTGTCTTGTGGTCATGACATGAAATATAAAAAAATTTCCACGCATCCCTAGAAACCCCCTCGCACATGTTAGCATGATTGGTGGCAATACGCATAAGGCATAAACATGTCAATCAAATTTGGGGTAATATGATCACAAGCATGATCCCCTGCGTTATGATAGCCGACTAAGGAGGTCAATGCGACGCGAGGAGTGTCGCCATTAGGGTTATGGTCGATTGATCAAAACCCTAAGTTTTCCTAGATGAGAGAGGATTTTGACACAAGTCAAAATTGAACCCTAAATCCTATAGCATTAAAATAATTAAATAACCACTTGCTTAAACAACTAGTTGCAGAAACATTAAAATTTTACTCTACACAAGGTACAAATTGTTTAAGAAATTTAACCCCAAATCCCAAAAAATTCCGACAGCATAACGCCTCTCGGGCGTGTATAGGAATTATTCTAATTAAAAAATAATTTGCATAATAGCTCTCGAATCCTACTAACGTTGGTTAATTAAAATTATTGCACTAGGGAAAAATAAATTACCACACTAAGGTTCTCTGATGAAATCGACTAGGTTAAATTAATTAATTAAAAACCTATTCATTTAAATCCAACATATAATTAATTTAACTAAATTAGTCTTATTAAATTTAAAATAGCAAAGGGCTCAATATAAAAAAAAACTCCAAACATAAATGACTAGGACAATGATTTCCCTTATGCTCAAATAAAATAAATTTAATTAAACCAACCCAAATAATAATATGATAATTCTCCTATCTATCTAACATATTGAATTCACAACTATCCAACTATATTCAAATTACAACCCACATATAAAATTAAACTTACCTCTTTACTTAAATTTCAAAGGCAACACATAAAAATAAAAACAATAAAATATAATTCCCACACAAAAGAAAAGTGAGGGAAAGAAACGAATAAATAAAACTAATTTAAAATACACAAGCCCTAAAAGTCCTATTAAAAAATAGTTTCATTATGGAAAAAGGAAAGCCCTAACCCTAAGGGTTTCCCATTTATTTTCTTTTTTCTCTATTTTTTTTGTTTCTTATTCTATCTTTTCCCTCTTGTGTTGCAGGTTGGAAGATAAGGAAGCCATGGATGGAGCTTCAGAGGTATACACATAGGGTATATACTCATTTCAAAACCCTTTCTTTTTAGAAAAAAAGTATATATATATGTACACTGGTATTTTACCAGAGATCAAATATTTTTTTATTTGCTGCAATGTTGAGTATTCATCAGATATATATATTAATAATATTAAATAATATTTATCAAATCACATAGAAGGGTCGACGACCATGTCCAGTGGAGCAGCGGATCTCAAGAATCAATAGGCTGCATAATACCCAATGCCATTGTTTTGTTTAACACAAGTGATTGAAATGATTTACACAGCGAATATAATATAGTAAAAAGGGGGGTGGGGTGGGAAGCGAACTCCCCACCCATCTCCCACTGCATAGTGTGAGGTGCGTGGGGGGCTCAAACCCCCCCCCACATTTCTCATACAATAAAAAAACTCAGTAAGAAGTAAAGGGGCGGCAGGTATACTGTCATCCCCATACGATGCATTCAATTTCCCTTTTCTTTGTTTATAGTCTCCACTGTATTCTAAACGGTGGTATTCTTGACAGTTCAGCAGATATTTCATATTATAAAATGCAATTATTATTATATATATATATATACTCAAATTGCCATAAATTTCTTTTTTTCTAAAATGTAGTTTACTAAAAGTTTTCTCAGAAACATAAATATTAATAAAAGATATATATATATATATATATATATATATAATTTTCTCTTTCACATACAACATTTAGCTAAATAAAATCTATTTCTGTCATTTTTCCAACAACAATCATTTAATTCTAAAAACACAATATATATATATGTCCACTACACAAGATGGTATATGTAACATTAACTTAAATCTGATTGATAAAAAAAATAACAGAAATGTTTCTCATTAAAAGACATGGAATAAATACTTTTTATTTTGTAATATAACAATAGACATGTTTTGTTTTAAAGAAAACAACAACACTATACTTTATATTTTCTTTTGAGGCAAAAATCAGCAACTAACAATTTTTTTTTTTTAAAAACATATAAAATGAAGAACTAGTTATAGGCATATCTTGACAACAATTTAAAACAACCTTTGCACACAATATTTTCTTACATTGTATCATTTCAAAGAAAACCCCATAAAATAAACAACTACTATAATATATATTCAACTTCAAAATAAAATTCAAACAATACAAAATGTAAACATTTAACTTTACATGGCAAGAGAGTAAACATCTTTTCTCTTTTCTTGAAATCAACTACACAAAGGCCAAAACTTGGCCATAACTCACAAGGAGTAAAAATGACAAAACTCAAAGATATAGCCTTTTTCTCTTCCAAGCTCCAAAGCTACAAGAACCTGCAAGTAACAAATACAACAAGGGAGGGGAAACAAGCCACAAGCTACCTCTCTCCTCCCTACCATAGACTCACTCATTAGTCACCTCCGAGCTTGGAGGTCATCCACACACAAGAAATACTTCACTCCACTTCACAACAAAACACACAAAACAAATAAACATGAAGAACACCCTTGGCTTGCACAAAACAAAACTCATAGAAATGAGTTGAAAAGGGGTAGAGCAGTGGACATCAGTCAACTCAACAGTGTCACTCCAAAAGTCTCAAATCTCAACTTTAACAAGGCCTCAAGCCAACACATATATACCAAAACTCACAAATTTCTTCATGGCTCTCAAGCCATTCAACAATGCTCATATTCACAACTTGCCCTCAAGGCTAAAATACCAACTAGGAGGTGACCTCGAGAAGGTTCACTCCTCCCCACCCCACACATATTGAGCATTTTCTCCAAGTGGAGAGACTCTTACAACACCCATAAAATCCCAATAACAAAAAAATGCAAAAATACACACACACAAGAAATGTAAAAATACATAAGGAAATGCATCTACCTTGAATCCTACCTTAAATAGCCCACAAGGTAGATAGTTGAAGAAGAGCCCTTCCAACTCCACCTCCAAGTCCTTCTCCAAATGAGCCTCCCAAAATTCCTCTAACTCTGTGTTGCAAGTATGGGCCTAACCGGTGTTGTCATTGATGTCAACATACTCCTGTTGCATTCATGATAAGGATTAGATGAGCTGTGTGCTAAGGATATTGAGAAAATTAGCCTGAATCAGGAACAGTGATGATAGTAAGGTAAAAGTCCAAGAGAGGATGAGGATTAGAGGATGTGGTTTAAAGAGTTTGTAGATATGTGTCTTAAGGTGGTCCAGTAGAGATTTTAGAGGTCCGCATGAAGATCTAAAGAAGTTGTGGCATCTCAAGTAAAACAGGTTTTGACAGATGTTCAGTGGTGATAGAGTGATACAGATAGGTCCGGTGAGATCTAGAAATGCATTATCCTATTATGCGGATTTGAAGGAGTGTTGAGGGAGTTTTTGTGAAGTATCAACTCAATTGGTTCATGGTTTGAAGGTCTGCAAGCATCTATTCCTTTGTGATAGTAATGAGAGACTGTGTTCTTGAGGTTCCAGATGAAGGGAAGAAAGATTTCAGTAAGCAGATGAAGTGTGGATGTTCTTGGTGATTTAGGCAAGCTTGTGGAGGTGTTTGGATCGTGTCCAGTTCATGTTGGTGGTTTGCATTGAAGTTGGAGTTCGCAATTGAAGAACAACTTCCAGATGATGGTGTTCTTCCTAAGATTGGCCGACCGGATAAGTTACACATCTTGCGGATGTTCTTGTGGATGTTTGCTGACTTAGATGATCATTCCTAAGTCGATGTCTTGTATAAATAAGGGATTACGAAGTCATTTCAAAGGTGTTCTTATGGAGATGAGTGTGTGGTAGCAAGGAGGAAAGAGAAAGGCAGAGCAGAAGTATTGGGCTTAAATGGAACTGATTCAAGCATGGTGAAGATGCTATTTTCTAGTTCAAGTAGGTGATAATTATTTTTTTGTAGACAGTGTGTCTCCTGTAGGCAGTGGGCCTCTTGTGAGTAGTGTGCTCCGGCAGTGAGCCCTAATTGGCATGTGCCATTTATTCTTTCTATTCTTCTAACAGAGAATACAATCTTTGGTTAATCACCCCGTGGTTTTTCCCTTAACTGGGTTTTCCACGTCAAAATCTTGGTGTCTCATGTGTTAATGTGTTTCTACTCTTGATTCATTGCATTATGTTTTCATGATTGATGTATTATTATGCTGTTGAATTGTAAAGTGATGTTAAGTGTTTAATTGGAAGAAAGTTTTTGTACAACTGATTCACCCCCCCTCTTAGTTGTCTGCTCTAAATCTAACACTCTCTCCCCAAATTCAAATAAAAATGAAAATTGAAAACAAATCAACAACCCTCTCCCTCTCTTCAAGAGGGATTAAAATAGGCTCTCCTCACGAGCCTTAAGGAATGAGAAGGTGACACATGTCATCTTCCCCTTCCTCTGAAAGCTTCATGGAATGTGGGGGTGACACATGTCACCCTCCCATTCCACCAAGTCTTGCCCCCTCCACTTGTGCTCTCTCACACATGTGGGAGAGAAAAGTGGAGCCAAAGAAGGATGTGGGTACTACAAGTGCCCCAATCCTATCCTCCCATGAAGGCTCACAAAACCCCAAGGTACCCTCACCAATGTGAGAGAACCTTGGAGTTGAGTCCTCCACAATTAGGGGTCTTGAAGACTCCCCAAGCCTTGGAAAGAGGTGTGGATAAGGTTGAGTGTTTGACCTAACCTTCCACTCCTTCCCAAACTTCCATTTTCGTCACTTTACTTCAGGGTGAAGTTTAAGTGACCAAATGGGAGTTATCCTAATGTTAGACAAGCTCAAATAGTCCCTAGACCCTAGGGGTACAACCCAATATCACTTTTAACCTATTTGAGCACCATAGGGTGAGTAAAATCACATGAAAAGGGGTCACAAAAATAAAAATCCAAAAAAAATGAAATCAATTAAACATTACACATTTATAACAACTAATACAATCAATTGAAAAAGGGTAGACCTATCCCAAACGACACCACACATCAACATTACGAAATTTCATCATGCATAACACAGTTGATCTTGGTTCCTCTTGGAACTAGATCAGCTTAACATGGGAATTCAAAAAATATGTGGGATAATCTCTGATTATTCGTGGCTTGGTTAGAACACATGTGTACTTAAACAAAAGATTAATCCAACATGTATATCATAGCTGAAGCAAAGTAAACATACACTCACACCATCACATAATCATATAAAAAATCATAAAATCTCATCATAATTAGATTCATAATTTTGCATTACTATAATCCATATCAAGATAAAATAACATAATAAATCCATAACATAATCTCACAACTAATATCACAATAACATCATAATGTAAATCACATGTCAAATCATCATTGAATCAAAATCAGATCTAGTCTCATCACAACAAACTAATAGTGCTAACCAAAATAAAAGCATAAAGTCTAATAATCCTGCATATCAGGATCAACAGTCCCCAAAAATTTCAAATGTGTCTCCAACAGTAATATGAAATGATCAAAATAAGGGAATGAAAAGGTAGGCTTCACATCCTCCCCCCTAAGACTAAACTTCCTCCTGGAAGTCGTCAAAGAGATGAGGATAAAGTGTCCTCAATCTAGCCGTATCCTCCCAAGTCACCGTGACCTCATCATACCTGTCCCAATGAACTCTAACCTAGTCCAGCTCTCGACCTCGAAGGCCCAGCGTCTGATAAGCCATTATGCAAATTGGCTCTGAAGCCAACTGTTCGTCCGCCTCTACCTGTAGAGCACTCTAATCCAAAATATGAGATAATTCAAATATGTAATGCCGTAAAATAGCTACATGAAAAACATCGTGCATGCATGACAGGCTAGGTGGCAAGGCTAGATGGTAGGCTATGAGTCCTATCTGCTCCAAGATCTCAAAAGGCCCAACAAACCATGGTGCAAGCTTAGAGCCCTTTCCATAATGGATTGGACTCTTATGCGGTCACACTCTCAAGAATACTCTGTCCCCAACTGAAAAGCTCTGATCTAATCTCTTAGCATCAGCATACTTCTTCTATCGATCATGCGTCTCCTGAAGTCTCTGCCTAATCAAGGTCACCTGCTGCTCCATATCCTGTACCAACTCTGGCCCAATAGCAACCCTATCCTCAATACGGTCCCAACTCAACGGTGTCCTGCAAGGTCTGCCCTACAAGGCCTAAAAAGGAGGCATACCCAATGAGCTATGATGCCCAATATTGTAGGAAAACGTAACTAGATATAAATACTCCTCCCATCTAGTCTGGTGATCCATAACATACATATAGAGTATATCCTCTAGAACCTGATTCACTCTCTCTATCTATCTATCTATACGCTAAACTGAAGTCGAGTTGTGTGCCTAACCCATGTTGTAATGCCCTCCAAAAGGCTGATGTGAACACTGAGTCTGTCAAAAATGATATGGCGAGGTACCCCATGTAATCTAACAATCTCGTCCAAGAATACTCTCGTCACTGATGGTGCATTGTACATCATGCGTATAGGTGAGAAATGCATCACCTTGATCAACTTGTCAACTGTCACCATGATGGCATCATGGCGGTGAGATGACATAAGAAGACCAACTATGAAATTTATGGAAATGGTGTCCCATTTCCACTCAGGTATCTTGTGAGGGTATAAAAGACCTACTGGATGCTGATGCTCGGCCTTGACCCTCTGGCACTCAAGGCATCAAACAACATACTCTGCAATATCTCGTCTCATACCCGCCCAATGGTACAACTATCACAAGTTAGCATGCATCTTCTTCACCCCCGGGTGTACTGCATAAGGTGCTCTATGAGCCTCTAAAAGAACTACTTCTTGTAGATCACCTGCACGGGGTACATAGATGCGCTGTCAATGTCTAAGTAAACCATCTTCCTCAAGGGAGTATCCTACAAACTTGCCCACAAGGGCCCTCTATGACTAGATCTCCTGCTGCACCTCAAGAAACCACTCATCCCCAGGTAGATGCTGAATGATGTGCCCTCTCAAGTCCATGCTCAAGGTCAAAGTCAGGATCTTGTGGCACCTCTGACTCAATTTGTTGACAACCACATTCTCCTTACATTTGATGTAGTGGAGATCAAAGTTGTACTCACAAAGAAACTCCATCCAACGTCACTGGTGGACATTCAAATTTAACTGTGTGAATATGTACTGTAAGCTATGGTGATCTGAATGAAGCTCAAAGTGACGACCCAAAAGAAAGTGTCTCCAATGAATAAGGGAATGAACCACTACTGTGAGCTCTAAATTATGAGTGGGGTAGTTTATCTCATGGGTCTTGAGCTTTCGCGACTCATATGCTATCACTCTACCACCCTGCATAAGTATGGCTCCCAAACCCTCAAGTGATGCATCAGTACAAACCACAAAGTCTTCTACTGGATCAGGAACCACTAAAATGAGAGTGCTGGTAAGATGCTCCTTGAGGACCCCAAAGGCCCTCTCGCACTACTTAGTCCAAGTGAAGCCCTTCTCTTTCCGCTGAAGGGAAGTGATGGGGTGTGCTATCCTAGAAAAGCCCTATACGAATCTGTGGTAGTACCCGGCTAACCCCATGAAACTCCTGACCTCTGTTACATGTAACTAATGGTAACCGTACTTCAGGTCTATCTTAGAAAACACTCTGGCTCCCTGCATCTGGTTGAAGAGATCATCAATCCTAGGCAGAGGATAATGGTTCTTCACCGTCACCTTATTAAGCTGCCTATAGTCCATGCACAAACAAAGAGACCCATCCTTCTTCACGAAGATGACCGGTATGCCCCATAGTGAAATGCTAGGTCGTATGTGCCCCTTCTCAAGCAACTCCTCTAACTACAACTTGAGCTCCGTGAGCTCATGTGTGGTCATCCTATAGGGTGCATGAGACACTGGCTCTGCACCCAGCACTAGATCAATGTGGAAGTCTACCTCTATGTGTGGAGGAATACCTGGTAACTCTGGTGGAAAGACATTGAATAACTCCCTTAAGAGAGGATGGTCATCTAATGACACCTCTAGCTTATCCTCTGATCTGTCCTTAACCATGATGGCAAACAACTGACATCCCTTCCGCATGTAGTGCTTAAGCTACTAAGTGGATATCATATGAGATGCTATGGGCTTCTGAATGCCCACTATCTCAACTAATGTACCATGATCATCTAAATAACTAATCACCTTTCAGCAACAATCTATCTTGGCTCTATGAGCTGCAAGTCAATCCATGCCTAAAACTACACCATAGGATCCTAAAGGTATAACCCTAAGGTCATAGAATGTAGTGAAGGCCCCCAAAGATATCTCACAACCCTGAACCAAAGCATCTACTGACATCTTGGCCCCAGTGGCCAACTCAACCTCCCACCTATCATCCTGCCTAGAGGCCACCAGCCTGCAATGCTCCACTAATGATGGAGATATAAATGAATCAGTAGCACCAGAGTAAAAAAAAATAGCAATGGGAACATCCCCAATCATACCTGTTGTCTCGATCACTGAGGCCTAGAAGTCAGCCTGGCGGTTATCAACCACTACAAACATATGGTGGGATCTACTCACATCACCAACTATCCTCTCTGAACCTCCTGCACGAGGTTGTCCCTTGTTGTAAACCCTTGCAGGCACTCTCTAGCTAAATGTCCTACCCAACCACAAACATAGCAAGGGCCCCGAGCCTAAACCTGTCCAGTCTATATCCTACTACTCTACTACTATGGAGTTTGACCCATGGACCCCTGAGAACCCCTATAAGACTGTTGTGACCTAGCCGGTCCCGTAGGTGGTCCCTGCTACTGGTAACTGCGATTTTGTCCTCCTTGTGCCCCCTGTTAGGGCCTAGACCTCTGCTGAAATTGTTGCTGCTGTTGCTATGGAGGCCTAGGAGGTAAAGGTATAAAACTAAACCCTCCTCTCTGAGGTAGTGGTGGTGGTCTATAGAAATTCTACTGCTGCTTCTAGCTACGATCCTGAAACTGAGGGCATGAACTCTGACCTCATCCCTAAATCTCCTCTTTAATGTATGGCTTCTCGGCAACCTCACTCAAGGTCTCAGGGTTTGCCATGTGCACTGGCCCTAATATCCCCTAATTCAAATCTTTGATAAACTTGTGAAACAAAAGTTTCTCATCATGGAGATACTCCGCATAACGTGACAGCTCTGTGAACCTGCCCTCATTCTATTCTACAGTAGAACCTCGCTGCTATAAATCATGGAACTCATCAATATGATGCTACCTGTAATGTTCTGATAGATAACACGCATTAAAGTGCTCAATGAAAGTGTCCCATGAAAGTGTATCTAAAGATAAGTGGCGCTTGCACTCCTCAGTGTGCCACCAAGTCACTGCTATGTCTCTCAACAGGTGAACTGCCACGCGTGCCTTCGTGTTGTCCTCGTAATGATGCAATGCAAAGTACCTATCTAAATTGATAAGTCAAGCCTCTGCCTTGGCTCCCTTTATGGTCCCTATGAAGGTGGGTGGGTTCAACCTAAGTAAATCTCTAATGGGGTCCCCTCGGTGTCTATGTCCTTTGATAGGCTCATCCACACCATAACCATAAGGCCCAAGATAAACCTGCTGTACCCTCACAGCCTCCTCTCACCTTGCATGATGCAGAGAGCTCCTGCTACGGGCTCTGTAAGCTAAACCAACATCCCCTGCTGTCATGTCAGGTATCTCAACATAAGGCTCTACCCGTGGTGCCACTCATGGCTTGACGCGGGACTCTACATGTGGCTCCAAATGTGACTTAGCACATGGCTCCTCTCATGGATCAATGCAGGGCTTGACACGCAGCTCGATACATAGCTCTACTGCAGCCAGTGGTAACCTATCTAACACTTCTTATAATGCTTGTAAGATCTATGGTCTAATATCAGGTGTTGGTGGTCCCTGTGGTGCCAGTGGTCCCTGACCCTTAGCTGATGAGTCACTATGTACCTCGATGGATGAAGTGGTGCTTGAACGCACTTGCCTCGTTCTGGGTGGCACCCTACAAGAACAAGGTAGTCATGAATCAATAAAAAATGCAAAATAAGTAACGTACCTAAACAAGCCCAATGTTTAAACTTTGGCTCTGATACCAAATGTCATGCCCACATTTCCTGTGTGGTCATGACACGCATCACACGTGTCATGTCCACATTTGTCATGTGGTCATGACACAAAATATCAAAATTTTCCATGCATCCCTAGAAACCCCCTCGCACGCATTACCGTGCTCAGTGACAATATGCATAAGGCGCAAACATGTCAATCAAATTCAAAGTAATTTGATCACAAGCGCGATCCCCTGCATGATGATAGCCGACTAAGGGGTTCAATGCGATGCGAGGAGTGTTGCCATTAGGGTTATGGTCGATTGATCAAAACCCTAAGTTTTCTTAGACAAGTGAGAGGATTTTGACACAAGTTGAAATCAAACCCTAAATCCTATGGCATTAAAATAATTAAATAACCACTCGCTCAAACAACTAATTGTGGAAACATTAAAATTTTACTCTACACAAGGTACAAATTGTTTAAGAAATTTAAACCCAAATCTTGAAAAATTCCGGCAGCATAACGCCTCTCGGGCATGTATAGGAATTATTCTAATTAAAAAATAATTCACGTAATAGCTCTCTAATCCTACTAACATTGGTTAATTAAAATTATTGCACTAGGGAAAAATAAATTAGCACACTAAGGTTCTCTGATGAAATCGACTAGGTTAAATTAATTAATTAAAAACCTATTCATTTAAATCCAACATATAATTAATTTAACTAAATTGGCCTTATTAAATTTAAAATAGCAAAGGTCTCAATATAAAAATAAAACTCCAAACATAAATGATTAGGACAATGATTTCCCTTATGCTCAAATAAAATAAAATCTAATTAAACCAACCCAAATAATAATATGATAATTATCATATCTATCTAACAGATTGAATTCACAACTATCCAACTATATTCAAATTACAACCCACATATAAAATTAAACTTACCTCTTTACCTAAATTTCAAAGGCAACACATAAAAATAAAAACAATAAAAGATAATTCCCACACAAAAGAAAAGAGAGGGAAAGAAATGAATAAATAAAACTAATTTAAAATACACGAGCCCTAAAAGTCCTATTAAATAAATAGTTTCCTTATGGAAAAAGGAAAGCCCTAACCCTAAGGGTTTCCCATTTGTTTTCTTTTTTCTCTATTTTTTTGGTTTCTCATTCTCTCTTTTCCCTCTTGTGTTGCAGGTTGGAAGATAAGGAAGCCATGGATGGAGCTTCAGAGGTATACACACAGGGTATATACTCATTTCAAAACCCTTTCTTTTTTTAAAAAAAAGTATATATACACACACACATATACATATACATATATATATACACTAGTATTTTTACCAGAGATCAAATATTTTTTTATTTGCTTCAATGTTGAGTATTCGTTAGAGGTATATATATATATAAACACACATATATACACTGCTATTTTTACCAGGGATCAAATATTTTTATTTGCTACAATGCTGAGTATTCGTCAGAGGTATATACATATATATATATATATTAATAATATTAAATAGTGTTTATCAGATCACACAGAAGGGCCGACAGCCATGTCCAGTGGAGCGGCGGATCTCAAGAATCCGTAGGCCACGTAATACCCAACACCATTATTTTGTTTAACACAGGTGATTGAAATGATTTACATAGCAAATATAATATAATAAAAAGGGGGGGTGGGGTGGGGAGCGAACTCCCCACCCATCTCCAACCGCGTAGTTTGAGGTGGGTGGGGGATTCGAACCCCCCCGCCACATTTCTCATACAACAAATAAACTCAGTAAGAAGTAAAGGGATGGTAGGTATACCGCCGTCCCCATACAATGCATTCAATTTCCTTTTCTTTGTTTACAGTCTCCACTATATTCTAAACAGTGGTATTCTTGATAGTTCAATAGATATTTCATATTATAAAATGCAATATATATATATAATAGTAGATACTCAGACATCCATAAATTTCTTTTTTTCTAAAATGTAGTTTACTAAAAGTTTTCTCAGAAACATATATATATATATATCCACTACACAAGATGGTATATGTAATATTAACTTAAATCTGATTGATAAAAAAAAATAACAGAAATGTTTCTCATTAAAAGACATGGAATAAATACTCTTTATTTTTTAATATAACAATAGACATGTTTTTTTTTTTTAAGAAAACAACACTATACTTATATTTTTTTTGAGTAAAAAATCAGCAACTAACATTTTTTTTTTTTTGAAAAACATATAAAATAAAGAACTAGTTATAGGCATATCTTGACAACAATTTAAAACAACCTTTGCACACAATATTTTATTACATTGTATCATTTCAAAGAAAATCCCATAAAATAAACAACTACTTGTAGACACCTAAAAATGTCCTTATCATCAAACCAACTCCCGACATCCCTAAACATACCAATTTCCCTTCTAATCAATTAATTAAATTTTTATTTAATTAATTATCCCTCCATTACCCAATTTTACATCATTTTATCCCCAACAATTGAATTAATTCTATCAATTCAATAGTTCAAACTTTAGCCAATTGATTTAATAAATATGCAATATTCATTTGGTCAATTTCTCCCTCCTCACTAAATCCAATTAATTAGCTAAATCATGTTTAACTAATTAATTCAGCCTATTAAGTGACCTATCCCTACCCTAGTTAATTAAATAGCTATTATTTAATTGCCTACCCTAGCCAACCTCATCCTAGCCTTAGGATTAATTAAATAAAACCTTATTTAATTAATCTTAAACTTCTCATTTAAATGGTCAAATCCAGCTTAACACCCTTCCCCACATCCTTCAAATAAAAAATTAGAATATATCCACATAAGTCAATTTTTTATTAAAATATATCCCACATCACAATTAATATCTCTTACACCCCTTACCCATGCCATGCCTCATTTATGTCCACTCATCCCCAAATGAATTTTTAGTTCATTTTACCCTTCCCCATGTGAATTTTTAATTCACACATATTCCATCTCACCCATACTCATTTAATTCACCATTTTCCCAAAAATGAATATAAGATTCATATTTATTCCTAGCCCTCCATTCCTCCAAGATGAAATCTGGGCCCTCGACATCATCTTCATCCTCCACCATTGATCTCCCAGATCAATCTCAACCCTTGGATCAAAATCTTTCCAAAATATCTATAAATACAACATCCTCCAACTCATTTATCCATCTAATTTTCATGTAATGTTACCATGCCAAAATATCTATTGAGCTAGCTTGTGAGTTGCAATTAGGATAGAGCATTTCACATTTGTCTTCATCAACTAGGGTTTATCTTAGGAGCTCTTGGGTACAAAGCTCCTTTCCCCTTGATGAGATTGGGTCTTCATTTGTGAAAGGTATAATGCTTGTTATGTACTTGTTTTATGTTTTCTCCTTTCATTTTGATTTCCTAATCTACATTGGCACGCTTGGTGGGACCCACAAGGTCTAAATCTAATCAAATTTTCTGAGTTTTTGTGTTTGAGACGTGTTTTTGCAGGTCTAGCGCTATCTACCTGCGCAGTGGTGCCATCTTTGGCACATTTTAGTGCTATATGTTGTTTTAGCGCTATTTGGCAAAGCACTTTCTCTCTTAACCTTCACTCACAAATCCGTCCGATTTTCTTTGTCTTCCTATTTTTTTCTTAGGTTTTCTGTACTCTATTTTTGCAGGAATCTTCAACAAAGAGGGGGAGGTTATGCCAAAATTTTTTTAAAGAAAACAAACACATATTTTGGTATTTATCTTGTCTAGTTTTCCATTCATTAGGCTAACAAGACTAACAAGCCCCTTTCTTTGCAGTCTAACCTTCTATTTTGATTAGGAAGACCTCTGTTTTGCAGGATTGACAAGTTCAAGTTCGTATCGGTGCTATCGGCACCCAGAGTGGCACTATTTTCAACTGTGACCAAGCCATTCAACCACACGCGCAGTGGTGCCTTGTCATAGTCATATTAATGCTATTTTCTGTTTTAGTGACTTCTGTATATTATTTCAGCGCTATGTTATGTTGTAGTGCCTTATGTATAATGTTTTAGCGCTATATTCTATTTTGGTACATTTTGTACATGGTTTTAGCGCATCTTTGTATATTAGTGCTATTGTGTAGGGTGTCAGGTTTTCTTGGTCAGTTTCTATTAGTAGTGCTATTTTTTGTGCGTAGTGGCACCATTTGGTCTCTGTTTTACTGCAATATTTGTAGGCTAACTTTGGGTTCTGTGCAAGGACTGATAAGTTGTTTGCAGGTCATCACCATCATTTTGCAGCCACTAACAAGTTTTTGCAGGGTGTTTATCTTTAGTTTAAAACAAATACTTCAATTGGAACTTAAAAAGAACCCTTGCATGTTAGCTTAGAAACAAACATTTTGATTTGGTGCAATAAAATCAATCAACAACCAACAAACAAATATTTGTGTGCCCTAGCTTAAAAAACATTTGAATTTGGTGCTCTAAAACTCACAAGTGTTTGCCAACAAATCCACAAACATTTTAATTTTGGGCTTTAAAAAGAACCACAAAGTGCATCAATAAACTCATTGGATTAAAAAGAACAACAATATGCATTTTTCACTCATCTAAACAAGAAAATAGATCAAATTTGCGTGAAATGTTTTTGTGATTATGTTTGTAGTGTGAAAAGTGTATGCTCTTCCCTCGCACCATTGGTGATCTTGGGAATCAAAAACTTCTCATAACACTTGCATAAATCACCCCAAACATAATCCAAAGAACTAAAAATAAACCTTGTTTAGCGTGACATAAGCACAAAATATACGTATGCTCTCCCCTCACATCCTTGTATGAACTTGGGGATCAAAAGTATTTTTGTGGTTGTGTTGCTTTTGTTAATCCTTTAGAGGGCCTGCCACCCCACTTTGAAATGTGGGAATGACCCAAGTGGCAACAAGCTAAAGCCAAGCTCTTTCAAGCTGCTATATAAAATAATGTGTTTGTGATGAAAGTCACAAGCAACAGGTGTTGTTGTGTCATACCGATAGCCAACCTCCCCCAAAACCCTCCAAGGCATAACCCTTGGAGGTTGGGAGACTCCATAATGAAGAGTAGCGCTACCGCATGTATGGCCACTTGAATGAATGCACTTACTATGAACCTTTGTTTTAGCAAGCCAAAAACCTTCTATTTGTTGATGCAGAAGGGAAACCTTTGAAGCGGCCCCGATTCATGCAGTTCTTAGCTGAGGTAGTAGGGAAAATCCTAATGTTTGGTGAGGGACAAGCCTTCATGGAAACCTAGATCTTGGTATGTGTGAGAAGTGAGTGCACTGTAAGGGGGAGCCGGTGCTATCAAGATCCTGGAGCTACCCTCTTTGAATAAGCACAGCTAGGGGATTCAACAAATACTATCCTATCTTCACCTTAGGTTGTGCAAAGTCCTTGTTTAACAAAATCACACGTCTTTTCACAAACAAAAGCTTAGTTATTGTGTGTTATTGTGCTTAAATTGTTTTCAAGGAACTTGCCAAGAGATAATAAAAATCATTTGATCAAACTTCATATCAAAACAAATCCAAGTTTGACATCAAAATCCACCTTTTTCAGAGCCTCAACCAACACTGACCCATTTTAGCGCCATCTCTGTCTACTTTTGGCACCATTTTATCTGTGGATTGGTGCTATTTACAGATTGACTTGCTTGAAACTAAGACCCATTCCATTGTGATCTTTAGACCCTGCTTTGCCATAATCCATAATCACCTTCCAAAAATCTGTCAGATACCCCACTCATTTTATCCTAATTTTTCCAATCATACCTTCATTTTGACCTTAGAGAATCAATCATTATCATTGTCGAACCCTTTCCTATATCATAATCCACTCAAATGCATATCCATTTATCCTCATTAAATCTTTACATACCTTTTGGACCAAACAAACATGTTTGTCACAAGAAATCATTCCAAAAATCCCTTCGCTTCTCTCACCAAAAACATATCCAAAATCTTCCAAATCCAAACACCCATCAGAGAATCATCAACCAAAACTTGTCATCCCTTTGAGTTAAAGCTAGATCTAGATTTCATCTTTACATCATATTTTGCTTGGAGAGTCATTAGTCAACCTTTCAAGTGAAATAATCATCCTGTTGCAAGTATGGGCCTAACCGGTGTTGTCATTGATGTCAACATATGATTGTTGCATTAATGAGAAGGATTAGATGAGCTGTGTGCTGAGGATATTGAGAAAATTAGTCTCAATCAGGAATAGTGAAGAATAGTGATGACAAGAAGGTAAAAGTCCTCAATAGGTTGAGGATCAGAGGATGTGGTTTAAAGGGTTTATAAATATAAGTCTTGAGATGCTCCAGTCAAGTTTTCAGAGGTCCGTATGAAGATCTAAAGAAGTTATGGTCGCTCAAGTAGAACTGGTTCTAGCAGGTGTTCAAAGGTGATAGAGTGTCACAGATAGGTCTGGTGAGATCCAGAAATTCATTATCCCATTCTGCGGATTTGAGGGAGTGTTGAGGACGTCCCTGTGAAGTATCAACTAGATTGGTTCATGGTTTGAAGGTCTGAAAGAGCCTATTCATTTGTGACAATGATGACAGACTGTGTTCTTGAAGCTCTAGATAAAGGAGAGAAGAATTCCAGTAGGATGATGAAGTGCGGATGTTCTTGGTGATTCAGGGAAGGTTATGATGATCGTTGGATCATGTCTAGTTCATGTTGGTGGTCCGCATTGAAGTTAGAGTTTACATTTGAAGAATTACCACTAGATATTGGTGTTCTTCTTGAGACTAGCTGACCGGATGTATTACACGTCTTGCGGATGTTTTTGTAGGTGTTTGTCGACTTAGATGATTGTTCCTAAGTCGATGCCTTGTATAAATAAGGGATTGTGAAGTCATTTTGAAGTGTGTCTTGTGGTGATGAGTGTGTGGTAGTGAGGAGAAGTGCGAAAGGTAGAGCAGAAGTATTGGGCTTAAATGGAACTGACTCAAGCATGGTGAAGATGCTATTCTCTAGTTCATGAAGGGGATACTTATTTCTTTGTAGACAATGTGTCTCCTGTAGGTAGTGAGCCTCTTGTGAGCAGTGTGCTCGGGCAGTGAGCCCTAATTGGCATGTGCCATTTTGTTCTTTCTATTCTTCTAACAGAGAATACATTCTTGGGTTAATCACCCCGTGGTTTTTCCCTTAACTGAGTTTTCCACGTCAAAATCTTGGTGTCATATGTGTTGAAATATTTTTTCTTTTAATTTAAATGCATTATGGTTCATGATTAATATTCTGCTATTCACTAAAGAAGATTTAAGTGTTTGATTTGAGAAAGTTTCGCACAACTGATTCACCCCCCCTCTCAGTTGTGTGCCCTAAGTCTAACATATGGTATCAGAGATAAGTTCCTCTAAAAGGAGCTTAACCGCTTGAGGAGATCTAGGATGTCGTCATACAAGAAGGATAGTCTGAAGTTTGATGGAACCAACTTTGCTCTTTGGAAAGGTCGCATGAAATGTCACTTGTAGTGTATTGGAATGGCGTACTGGTCCATGGTCACAAAAGTATATGTACCTCCACAGGGTGGTCCGACAACCCTAAATGAAATCATAGATGCTAAAAACAATCTGCGGACCAAAGAGGCTCTTCTAAGCGCATTAACTGACTTAGAGCTCTCAAATGTTATTGACCTACCGACTGCCTATGAGATCTGGATTAAACTAGAACTTTTGCATGAAGGAGACGAGTATGTTAAATGTGCAAGGTTACAGAGTCTAAAAGGGAAATTTGAAAAATTGAAGATGAGAGATGATGAAAATATTACCACTTTCATGCCAAGAGTAAATGAATTGGTTTGTGGAATTAGAAATTCTGGTGGAGTCTTGGATGAAAATGAGATTGTTGGTAAAATTCTCAGATCCCTTCCTGCCTCTTACAAAATCAAGGTTGTTGCCATTGATGAATTCAAAGCCCATACAACTGTCACAAGAGATCAATTGGCTGGCAAACTGGCTTCTTTTGAAATGACTAAGTTTGGAGATGATCCCCCCAAAACTGATTCTGCATTCAAAGCTAGTGTCTCTGTGAAAGGTAAACAAGGATTTGATCTAGGAGAGGACTCATCAAGGAAACTGTCATGGTATGAAAAAGCAAGAAAAGACCTGGAAGAAGAAGTAGAAACTACTCAACTTGAAGCCCTCATTGCAAAGAGACTGCCAAGAGGATTCGGTAAGTATGAAGGAAAATTGCCTTTTAAATATTTTAATTGCAATAAGATTGGTCATTTTGCCTCAAGATGTCTGGAAAGATTTTCAAAGCCAAATCCTAACAGATCAAGGTTCCAAAAGAATTGTTACTATGTTCATGAAGAAGATGATAATGAAGGAGTAACAGATGATGAATCAGAGACATGAAACAAATCCAGAAGTGAATGGGTGTTTATTGCCATCAAGGAAGAAGAACCAATATCCTCTATATCTATCAATCATAAAGTTGTAGAAAGAGCTCTGGCTGCCCAAGTTGAAGAAAAGAATGATTGGGTCATTGACAATGGTTGCTCTCACCACATGACAGGTGACAAAAATAAGTTCATAGACTTGGAAAGGTATGAAGGAGGAGTGGTGAAGTTTGGTGATAATTCTGCTGGTAGAATCAGAGGAAGAGGAACTATTTCTTTTGATGGAAGAAACAAAACTGGTAATGTACTGTATGTTGAAGGTTTGAAGCACAATCTTCTCAGTGTTGGACAGTTCATGGACAAAGGCTATGATCTCCAATTCAAGGATGGAAAATGCAAAATCTTTGAAAGATCCAGAACAGAGATTGCATCCGGTGCTCAAACTAAAGGTAATATCTTCCACTTGGTTGGTACTGGTAAAAGCTACTTATTTGTTCAAGTTGATCAGAGTTGGTTATGGCATAGAAGGATGTGTCATGAGAATTTTGATAATATCATCAAGATAAGCAATACTCAGGCTGTAAGAGATCTTCCAAAATTGGTGAAACCTACTAATGGCTTGTGCAAGGAATGTCAGTTGGGTAAGCTGAGCAGAGTCACGTTCAAAAGCAAGGAACTGTCTTCTATCGGATTATTGGACTTAGTTCACACTAATCTTTGTGGTCCGGTAAGAACCAGAAGTATTCAAGGTGATAGATACTTCATGTTGCTAATAGATGACTATTCCCGGATGATGTGGGTAACCTTTCTAAAGGAGAAATTAGAAGCTCTTGAGAAATTCAAAATATTCAAGGCTATGGTAGAGAATGAAACAGGAATAAATTTGAAATGTCTGAGGTTTGATAGAGGTGGAGAATTCACATCTAGTGAGTTCATAGAATTCTATGAGAAACATGGAATTAAGAGACAGTTGTCTGCTCTGAGGACTCCACAGCAGAATGGAGTAGTGGAGAGAAAGAACCGGACCATCCAAGAAGCATCTAGGACCATGATGATGGAAGCAAATGTTCCTCAGATCTATTGGAGAGAAGCTGTCAGCACTACAGTCTATACTCTTAATCGAGTTCAAATCAGAAGCAATACCGGTAAGACCCCTTATGAACTCTAGTTTGGCATTACTCTTACTGTAAGATATTTCAGAGTCTTTGGTAGCAAATGTTACATCAAAAGAGATGAAGATTTAGGCAAGATTGATGCTAGAAGTGATGAAGGAATATTCTTGGGTTACTCTACTCAAAGCAAAGCATACCGGTATTATAACAAGAGACTAAGAAAGGTGATAGAAAGTACAAATGTGAAGTTGATGAGGAAATAGAGAAACCCTCAAGGTTTTAGTAAATATGATGAAGATGATGAGAATGGTGTTCTGGTTCAAGGAGCTCAATCCTCTTCTGAAAGTTAGATTCAGACTGATCCGGTAAATCAGGAAGAAGAGATAGGTCTGAATGAGTCTGATCAAGAAGCAAAAGCGTAAGAAACTCCCAAAGCTCCAAGGTATGTAAGACTGAATCACTCTGAAGATCAGATCATAGGTGACAAAAGCAAAGGTGTGCAAACTAGAAGGAAAATTGCTCAAAATTTAGATGAATATTGTCTGATTTCAAAGATTGAACCTAAGACAATAAATGAAGCCTGCAATGATGAAAACTGGACCAAAGCAATGGAGGAAGAGTTGATGCAAATTGAGAAAAATCACACTTGGGATCTTGTTCCCAGACCTAGAAACAAGAATGTGATTGGAACCAAATGGGTCTTTCGGAACAAACTAAATGAAGTTGGTGAAGTAATCAGAAATAAAGCCAGATTGGTCTGCAAAGGCTGCTCTCAAATAGAAGGGATTGATTTTGAAGAAACCTTTGCTCCGGTGGCAAGAATTGAAGCAGTTAGATTATTTCTTGCATTTGCTACCTTCAAGGATTTCAAGGTGTATCAGATGGATGTCAAATCTGCCTTCTTGAATGGTGACTTAGAAGAAGTGTACATTGAACAACCAGATGGTTTTCAATTATCTGAGCATGGTTTGTGGTATCCTAGAGATCATAATTTTTCTCTTCATGCATATATAGATGTAGATTGGGTAGGAGATGTGGATGACAGGAAAAGTACCAGTGGTGGAGCATTCTTTTTGGGAAAAAGATTGGTTTCTTGGCTAAGCAAGAAACAAGAGGCAATATCCCTGTCTACAACTGAAGCATAATACATTGTAGCAGCAGGTAGTTGCACTAAAGTACTATGGATGAAGCAGATGCTAAGAGATATTAAAGTAGAACATGAGGAGCCCATCACAATTTTCTGTGATAATTCAAGTGCAATAAATATTTCTAAGAATCCAATGTTGCATTCTAAGACTAAGCATATATCTATCACGTTTCACTTTCTGAGAGAGCAAGTGAACAAGGATGAAGTCAGATTAGAGTATGTGCCCACCAAGGATCAAATTGCAGATATCTTTACTAAACCTCTTCCCAAGGACTCTTTTGAGTATCTTCGGGAGAAGTTAGGGGTTATTGCCCCTCCAGTGATGAGCTAGGATGCACTGATGTGCATCAATCTGGTGGATATCATAGTCATATCTTGTGATCCGGATTGATGATAGGGAGCTGCTACTCAAGGGGAGCAGCTGGTATGTTATGAAGTAATGGAGTTGCAAGTATGAGCCCTTTACCATTGATGTTAAAGGGGAAGAGAAGACATGTGAAAAACAAGTGGTTGCTGATCAAAGGGAGAGCAATAAAGGAAAAGAAGACATGTGAACAGTTGTTGTTGTTAGGGGGAGTTGTGATAGCAAGGAGAAGTCCTTATCTTAATGGTTTTTCACATCATATGTTGCCATCAATGACAAAGGGGGAGATTGTTGCAAGTATGGGCATAACCGGTGTTTTCATTGATGTCAACATATGATTGTTGCATTAATGAGAAGGATTAGATGAGTTGTGTGCTGAGGATATTGAGACAATTAGTCTCAATCAGGAATAGTGAAGAACAATGATGACAAGAAGGTAAAAGTCCTTAATAGGTTGAGGATCAAAGGATATGATTTAAAGGGTTTATAGATATAAGTCTTGAGATGCTTCAGTCAAGTTTTCAGAGGTCTGCATGAAGATCTGAAGAAGTTATGGTCGCTCAAGTAGAACCGGTTCCAGCAAGTGTTTAGAGGTGACAGAGTGTCACAGATAGGTCCAGTGAGATCCAAAATTTTATTATCCCATTCTGTGGATTTGAGGGAGTGTTGAGGACATCCTTGTGAAGTATCAACTAGATTGGTTCATGGTTTGAAGGTCTAAAAGAGCCTATTCATTTGTGACAGTGATGAAAAACTGTGTTCTTGAAGCTCCAGATGAAGGAGAGAAGAATTCCAGTAGGATGATGAAGTGCGGATGTTCTTGGTGATTCAGGGAAGGTTATGATGATCATTGGATCATGTCTAGTTCATGTTGGTGGTCCGCATTGAAGTTAGAGTTTACATTTGAAGAATTACCACCAGATATTGGTGTTCTTATTGAGACTGGCTGACCGGATGTATTACACGTCTTGCGGATGTTCTTGTAGGTGTTTGTCGACTTAGATGATTGTTCCTAAGTCGATGCCTTGTATAAATAAGGGATTGTGAAGTCATTTTGAAGTGTGTCTTGTGGTGATGAGTGTGTGGTAGCGAGGAGAAGTGTGAAAGGCAGAGCAGAAGTATTGGGCTTAAATGGAACTGACTCAAGCATGGTGAAGATGCTATTCTCCAGTTCATGAAGGTGATACTTATTTCTTTGTAGACAGTGTGTCTCCTGTAGGCAGTGACCCTCTTGTGAGCAGTGTGCTTGGGCAGTGAGCCGTAATTGGCATGTGCCATTTGGTTCTTGCTATTCTTCTAATAGAGAATACATTCTTGGGTTAATCACCCCATGCTTTTTCCCTTAACCGGGTTTTCCATGTCAAAATCTTGGTGTCATATGTGTTGAAATGTTTTTGCTTTTGATTTGAATGCATTATGGTTCATGATTAATATTCTACTAATCACTAAATAAGATTTAAGTGTTTGATTTGAGAAAGTTTCGCACAACTGATTCACCCCCCCTCTCAGTTGTGTGCCCTAAGTCTAACACATCCTTCTTTGTGTAAGGTCATTAGTCTACCCCAAACAAAGAGAAACATCCATTTGTGCGACACAAATCTAGATCTTACTTGAGCTCATCCGTTAACCTTCAAAATCCTTTTTCAAAAACATCATCCTAATCTCTCATACCAAACATCAAAATCAAAATCAACATCCCCTCCATCAAATCATCCTCAAGAAAACATCATCTATCTCTTTGGTCCAAATTAGTGCAAAAAGTCAATATCGTCCACTCTTATCATCCTTAGATCAACACTTTTTTGAAGACTTATTATCCTTTTATCATGCTACAATCACCCTTTCATTTCTCATTCCATTCCACTACCACATCTTCTTTGGGTCCAACAAATCAATCTGGATTCTCTAAGGTCTCCATCCCTCCCTCATCCACCTCAAAATCAAATCCATACACTTGCATGCCCATAACTAGATCACAACACAAGAAGAATCAAGCAATGGCAGACTTTGGACAATACATGGGCATAGGAATTCCTAATACCAATGACAACAACCTACCAATCAACCAAACACACAACCCACCTACGGTCTTTCAAATCCTGACATATAATCCCAATGAAAACCCCTTCCATTTCTTGCAACCACCACCACCACCACCCACCCTTAGCCAAGATGACCAAGATGTCTTGAACTTTACACAAGACGTAGACAACATGGACTTGCTTGACAAAATCCTAAGGTCGGATCAAAATAGATATCTTGACTACCTCCTCAAAATTGGTGCCCAACCACCCCACAACACGACATCGTCTCAACCATCTACCTCTAGCATAAATCCTACCATGTCCTCCCAACCATCTACATCAAACACCCAACCTATCATCTCACAAACATCAACACCCATCATATCTACCACCCCCACAATCTCTAATGCTACCACATCCATGATTCCCACAAGTGTCTCCAATTCTACCACCTCTCAACCTATCACCACATCCACTATCACAACTAATGTAACCTCTTCCGTTCCACAAATCACCTTAGGCATCCAAGGGAACCTCACACATACAAGTGCCTCCATGAGTGTGCCTCCACTCTACCCTCAAACCATAGCTTACATAAGACAATTCTATTCACAACCACCTTACAACATGACCAACCCATCTAACGTCAATCTATCTCATGTCAACCCATCCAACGTTAACCCATCCAATGTCAACCCATCTCATCTCACGTACCTACAAAACCTTGTAGCATCATCAACACAACATAATCCCAATCCTCAAATACCCCCCCACATTCTCCAACAAATCCACGCTTACCAACATCTCGCACAACTCAACCAAAACACGACCTCCCAAAATCTCCAACATCAAATCCCACCCAATCTCCAACATCTCATCAATCAACAAACCTACACATCACAACCACCACCAAGCTCAGATCTAATGAGCATTGTACAAACCTTGATCCAAAAAGTAGATGATATACAAACTGGGGGCAAATGCAAGCATTATTCCTTTAAGGATATTTGTCCCTATCCATTTGATCAGACACTATACATGCCCCCTTTCCCTAAAAATTTTGAAACGCCAAAATTTGACAAATACAAGGGAAAGGGAGACCCTAGGGATCATCTTAGGGAGTTTTACCTCACTTACTTAGAAGTCTCGAACAATGATACATATCTAATGAGATTATTTCCAAGAAGCCTCAGTGGTCAAGCCATTGAGTGGTTCGCACATCTTCCCCCGGGCATTAGGTCTTTCCTTGAGCTCGCAGAAAAAATTGTCAATCATTTCTCCTATAACTTCGAGCATGAAATATCTATGATAGATATTTGTAACACAAAACGAAAAAGTGGAGAATCCTTTGCTTCCTTCTTGTAGAGGTGGAGAAGCTTAGCAAGCAAACTCGATTGGCCAATTCCTGAAAAACAACTCGTCACCATGTTTGTGACTAACCTTAATTAGGAAATAGTGTTCCATTTACAGATCCTTTTTGAGTCTACCTTTGAAGAAGTCATTGAAAAAGGTACTACCATAGAATGGGCCCTCATAGCCAAGGGCTAGATCAAGTTATATGACACCAAATCCTATAGTAACAACAACAACTACAACAACAACAACAACAACAACAAAGCCAACATCAACGTCCCAAACAACAATAACAACAACAACATGTAATCAAACGACAAGCCACACTTTTGGGGAAAGAACAAAAACACCTTGAACGGCGGCATCACTAATGTGATGCCCATCCAACATGTACAGAATCAAACATATACCACCGATGTAAATATCCCAAAGGGGCAATCTAGACAAAACAAACCTTGAAGGCAATTCACACCGTTAGGAGAACCAATTGAGGATATCCTTGACAGATGCCTAAAGAAAGGTTTGATAACTTTCCCACATGTTAAACCCTGACAAGAGAATGAGCTCAAAGTTGCATGGTACAATGAAAATGATTATTGCAACTACCATCGTATTGTGGGCCATAAAACCGCTGATTGCATGAAATTGAAACATTGCGTGCAAGACCTCATAGATCAAAATCAAGTCTACCTTGATCAAAGCACCCAACCATCGCCAAACACTAATCTAGGAGCTTACAAGGATCCAATGCCCAATAATAACAAAGCCTCCTCATCCAATCAAGCCTATAACGTCACTCCACCACCCATATCCTATGACTCTATTGTAGGGCGGATAGAACCATCATTTAACCATGTCAACACAATCACCATTCGGGCATAAGCACCCGATTGTGCCATCACAACTTATCGTGGCTACATATCCATCCACACGGCCCCTACCACTCATCAAAACCTTGTCTCCATGTCTGACTCACTACCCCCTCATCCAACCACACATACATCACCTACCAATCAGTACAACCTCCTAGAACATCTAGGAAAGACCCCTACACAAATCTCCATACTTGAGCTGCTCCACATATCACCTCTCCATAAAGACATCCTTGACAAAGCACTCTTGGAAACCCAAGTTCCTGCCAACCTAAATGTGAATAAATTCCAAGCCATGGTGGGCCATATTGCCGCTCTTCATCACCTCACATTTTCAGAAAAAGGATCTTCCTGCTTCACAACACTCACATAATGATGCCTTACACATCGAAGTCCACATCCATAAGCATATCATCAAAAGAGTCTTAATAGATGGTGGCTCCAACCTAAACATATACACTCTTAAATTAATAAAACACTTGGGATACTCAGATGTGGTTGTAGACACCAGTGAATGCATAACAATCAAAGGGTATGATGACACTGAACGACTCTCCGAGGGTACTATCAAACTCCCTATTCAAGTAGGACAAAAGATAATGGAGACAAAATGTCAGGTCCTTGATCTTGATCTTCCCTACAACATTCTTCTCAGCTGACCATGGATCCATGCCATGCAAGCGGTCCCCTCCACATTCCATCAATGCCTAAAGTTCCCTCACAATGACATGGAAGTAACTATCTATGCCGATCCCCGCCCCTTCCAATATTGCAGTTTCTTGGAGGGCCATGACCACACCTTCTGTCCGTATAACAAAGCCATCACCAAAGCCAATCCCACAACTTCCACCTCATACATCAACCTTGCCAACATTGCCACCACTTCATCCCAAACACCTCCACCACCCGAGGTCAAGATCAAGATTAGTGACATGGGATGTGGGGAGTATGACCTACATGGCACCTTTTGTGTGGGCACGTTACCCAACCCTAAGATGTCTGGTACCCCAGAGCAAGAAGAAGCCAATACAGTTGTCATCAAGTGCAAACCATCACCTACCTTTGAGAGGAAACATCTCCTTGATCAAGATATGCTTGAAGACATATCATCTTGGCTATATATAGATGAGGAAACAACCCAAGAAGCTCCCACAATACCAACAGAGATCTATGGTAAAGGGTCAGAAATTGTCAAAAACATGGGCTATAAAGGACAAGGCAGTATCAGCCTTCATGAATAGGGGATCATGGAATCAGTCCAAGCAACAAGAAAACCTTATACCCAAGTGTTAGGATATGGTCAACAACAATGTATCCTAGCCGAGGTCACTACGGTCTCCCCTAAAGTCGATAATGTCAACAAAACGGGCCATCAAGATTCCTTTAGTGACTTCACTGATTTCTTTGATTCATCCATATGCACCATATACAGAGTCACCACCCTAGCCTCTTCATCCAATGACTTAACCCCTTGTATACATGGACCTTATAGACTAGGACCAATGGGGACCTCTTGTCTTCGACATAGCACCAAACGATGAAGCCATCGCTGAAATGATGGGGGTTAGAGATCACTTCCCCCTGGGAGATCATAGAGCAAGATACATCATGGAACTCCATACGGATGCCTATTTCGGGGAGACAACCCCTGGTTCTAGTCACAAAAATATAAAAATCAAACATGGATCTGATGGTGAAAACTGTTCCGCGGTAGTGTTAGATCCCAAAAAAGTAAAAATAAAGGACGTATCTCCTGGTGAAAACCTCCATGAGGTGCTAGGAGATGGAAGCATGGGCCTTCCCAAGATAGACAAGGTATATCCCGACAGATCACCCATCCTGGTTGAGCTAGCTCAAGAGATGAATCTTGGGATGGAAGAAGAGCTAAAAATCACCTTCAGGGAAGAATCTCTCAGCACATAAGAACAAGAAAACTTTTTAGCCTTCTTCCAATGTAGAAATCACAATTTTGTGTGGACTTATGCAGACATGCTAGGGCTCGATCCCGCTTTGGTCATCCATCATCTTGCAGTACGCCCTGATGCAAAACTAGTGAAATAGAAGCTCAGAAAAATGAACCCCCAGGTGGCCCTCCTAGTCAAAGCAGAATTGAAGAAACTATTGGACGTCAGCTTCATCTGACCAATTGATTATCCTGAATGGGTTTCCAACCTAGTACCAGTAGCCAAACCAGATGGCCAAATCCGTTGCTGCACCGACTTCTGAGAGCTTAACAAGGCCTGCCCAAAAGATGACTTCCCGTTACCAAACATTGACATGATAGTGGATCTTACGGCAGGACATGAAATGTTATCCCTCATGGATGGTTTTCTGGGTATAATCAAATTAGGATCGCAGAAGAGGACCAACATAAGATAGCCTTTATATTCCCATAGGGGACGTACTGCTAGGTGGTAATGCCCTTTGGCCTAAAGAATGTTGGAGCCACGTATCAACAAGCCATGACTATCATCTTCCATGATCTTTTCCACCACATCATGGAAGACTATGTGGATGACTTTCTAGGAAAATCAAAGACATGGGAAGAACACCTAGATGTATTAGCAAAGATCTTCGATCGACTAGAGCAATACAATGTTCATTTGAATCCAAAGAAATGTGTCTTTGGGGTCACCTCTAGAAAACTTTTGGGATACATAGTCTCCAGAAGAGGAATTGAGGTAGATCCCACAAAAGTCAAGGCCATCACTAAAATGCCTCCTCCAAAAACACTAAAACAGATGAGAAGTCTGCAAGGGAAACTCCAGTCCATTCGTCGGTTTATTGCTCAACTTGCTGATAAATGTCAACCGTTCCAACACCTACTTTGAAAAGATACAGCTTTTGTCTGGAACACTCAGTGTTAGGCTGCCTTTGATCAGCTGAAAGAATACCTAGCTAATCCCCCTATTCTCACTCCACCAAGACAAGGAGAACCCCTCCTATTATACATCTCAGCAACAGAGACAGCTATTGGAGCCTTATTAGCACAACATGATGAGCAAGGAAGGGAAAGAGCCATCTATTACATCAGCTGCACTCTGATATCCTATGAGCTAAACTATACACTAATTGAATGAGCATGTCTAGCCCTAGTCTTTGCTTCACAAAAACTTAGACACTACATGCTTAATCACAAAACCAAACTCATCGCCAAGATCGATCCACTAAAGTATCTGCTAAACATAGCTGCTCTTACTGGGAGAATGGCAAAATGGGTCATGATCCTCACTGAATTTAACATTGAATATACTGATAGAAAAGACATCAAAGGATAGGTTATCGCTGATCAGCTAGCTGAAGCACCCATTTCTGCAAAACATCCTACACTGGCAGAGTTCCCTGACGAAGCCATCTTGACAATAGCACTGGCAACAAAAACATGGAAAATGTATTTTGATGGATAATACACACACAGAGGCTCAAGGGCAGGCATCCTATTTGTTACCCCTCAAGGTGACATAATCCCCAAGTCATTTAAAATCACATTCCCATGTACCAACAATGTGGCAGAATATGAGGCCCTTATCACAGGTCTCTGAATGGCAATCAAATGGAAAATTGAGAAGCTGACAGTGTATGGAGACTCTCAACTGGTCCTCTGGCAGGTAAACAATGAGTACAAGACCAATGATGATAAACTCCTGCCTTATAAAAAGATAGTCGATGACTTTAAAGACTATTTTGATGACATCCACTTTGAACAAATCCCAAGGCTGAACAATAAAGTTGCAGATGCCATGGCCACCATCAGATCCCTGGTCGACATGAAGAAAGACAACAAGAGGTGCAGATTCCTAATAGAAGAACTCCCTATCCCAGCATATGATGTTCCTCAATCGGAGTTAGTGTGTGAAGTCATTGGTCCCCTATCCCCATGGTATCAAGAAACCTATCTATATCTCCATGATAATATCACCCCTCCTAACCTATCCACCTCACAATGAAAATCTTTCATCTGCCAAGCCTCCCGCTTCACCCTTGTAAGAGATACCCTATACAAAAGGAGTCTTGATGGCACACTTTTAAGATGTTTAGACTCTAGGGAAGCTGAAGGGGCCTTGCAAGAGGTACATGCAAGCATCTATGGGGCACATTCAAGTGGATGTGCTCTTGCTAAAAAGATCCTTATGATTGGATACTATTGGCCAACCATGGAACGAGACGCCTACCCCTTTATCAAAAAATGCCTACCATGTCAACAGCATGGAGATCTCATTCACGCAGCAACACAGGAATTGCAACCAATCACGATGCTGTGGCCTTTCTCATGGTGGGGACTCAACCTCATAGGCAAAATACATCCCCCATCCTCCAATGGCCATAAGTTCATCATCACAGCTACCGAATACTTCACTAAGTGGGTGGAAGCAATACCACTCACCTTCACCACTGGAACCCAGATATCCAAGTTCATCCTCTATTATATCATATGTCATTATGGTATCCCTCATTCTATCATCACCAACAATGGAAAACCATTCAAGAACTAGGAAGTCCGCACTTTGTATGAAAAATTCCAAATCAGACACCACTTCACCCCATATTACCCTCAAGGAAATGGTCAAGCATAAGCTTCAAATAAAACCATCCTCCGCATTCTAAAGAAGACAGTTAATGAAGTTGGCCATGACTGGCACCTCCAACTCAACCCGACCCTATGGGCCTATCACACAAGCATCCGTACCCCCACATGAGCCACTCCATTTTCCCTGGTCTTTGGATCTGAAGCCATTTTACCTATTGAGGTCGAGCTCCCATCCCTAAAAGTATCTTTGCAAAACATAATCACTGAGAGGAATACCAAGTCACAAGGTTGCATCAGCTAGAATTACTGGATGAGAAACGTCTAAATGTGTTGAACCACCTGTAGGCCTATGAAAATCACCTCAGAAGAAGCTATAACAAGAGAATTAGAAACCAAAAATTTGAAGTAGGTGACCTTGTCCTTATGGAAAATCAGAAGAACTTGTAGGGGTACCCTAAGAAAGGAAAGTTTGAACCCAATTAGCTAGGGCCTTATGTCATCACAGCTAGCTATGGATCAGGAGCATACCAGCTTGCAACACCTAAGGGGAAGCCTCTAGATGAACCTATGAACATTCTACACCTAAATAAATTCTACGCATAACCCATCGAGTACCCCAATCAAAAAATCAAAAAAATAAAAAAAAATAAAAATAAAAAAAACAAGAAAAACCCGAGTGCAATAAAGACTTCCAATGGTGAAAATCACTTCGGTGACACTTTGGATAAGTACCATGGTGAAAACTTGTTTCAGGTGCCATGTGTAGTGGCTGGTTATACCATCTAATAAGTCCTCTTTCCATCACAACACTCCATATCACACACATCCCATGGCTTGGAATTCTGAAACTTCAAGTCCTATCACCCACCCCTCAGTATCCCAACCAAGGCTAACTCATGGAACGAGGATCCTTGTAAGCTTACTTCTGTACAACAGAGAATCAAAAAAATCCAAAAACAATAGAAAATCAAAAAATCCAAAAACAATAGAACATCACCAAAATCCAAAAAAAATCCTTCCTAACAATTCACTGCAAAACACCCCATACATCAATTTCACCATAACTCGCGACCATCAACATCTATCAAATCTCAGCATCACACCAATCTTAAACCATTCCCACATCATCAAGTCATGCTAGAACTACATATTCATCTTGCCCGCATCTTGAAAGTACCTTGATCCCGTGGATATAGGGTATGTAGGCAGTCTGGAATACAAAGGAAGTTTCCAATACTCAGGTACATAAGATGCACCCATCTAACCCATTTGGATGGTCCCCATTCACTGAGCTCGATGGACCCAATAAATGGTACACACGCTAAGTATACACTTGAAGCATGGTCCCTAATGCAAAAATCATCAATCAACATACCAACTATAATCCTACACATGGCCTGATTATCCTTTGCCCACCTTTCAAAAATTATCCAACCAAATCCAACTGATTCACGTCCTAGGATATATCATTCCCACAATGGACAAGAATCTATCATTCTATCATCACGTATCTTGGCAAGAGCACACAAAGGATATTTGTATCTTTTCGTTGGTCTTTTTTATTATTGATTTTTATCTTTTTTTGTCTCACTCTAGGTCATTTCCAAAGCTACCTTGATCTCATTATATCATGGTAAGTGGCGGACAACACCTGGAATGGACAAGGTCATTGCTTTTGTATGTTGTGCTTGTGGGTTGGTTTCATTAGTCCAAGAATAGTATTCATATCTTGAAGCCTGGGTCGATTCTAGCATGATGTGCCCCATTTGCATATACAGGCATCAAAACCTTATATGTACTATTGGCACTCATCGCTATGAGTCCCCTTCCTAGGTTAGGCAAGGTTATACTACCTTGGACACACATGAAATCACCCTATTGGTTGCGGGTCTAGTCCATGCAATCGTGGGATATATATCATCACCTAGGTCATTTCATTTCTTAGTTTACATTCCTATAGTAAACTAAGAAATGCTCTCAATAAATGTTATGCAACTACTGCTACTAGCTCACATCAACCTGATCATTTATTCAACTATACCATCTGGGCCTAGATTTTGTAATCACCTACCCTAACCCCCCTCACCCTACCAAATCCCCTCACTAATGCCAATCCTCCAACTTATTTCCACTCAACACATCCCAAACCAAACCATATCCCCCCTCAATGACGTGGTGTTTTATGACCTAGCAACTCCCTCATTAACCATCCCACTCCTCCCCTCCTCCCAACCTGACCACAACATATCATATCTATCCATCCTTCTCCCACTCCCCTTCTCCCCTATTCCCCTGCCACATAGCCCCACCACCCAGGGTCCTGTTGGTGCCTGCATAAACATTCAGGTTTCAAGCAATTAATTTTGTAGGCACCTTCCCAAAAAATCCAAAAAAGTTCTAAGTCAGGGTTTCTGTCACCCTAATATTCTTGCGAGGGGTCATATTTCATATATGTCCTGATCTTCCACCCGGGGGGTGATTTTTCAAATATCAGTCATCTTAAGGATGATCACCCCGATGCTGCTGCAAAGCTTCAATGTGACCCGATATTCTGAAGGGGGGGTCATGTTTCAAATGTTGGGTGATCTTAGTTATGATCACCCCTATGTTCGATCACCCCTATGTTGTTTTATCACCTCATGTTCGGTTGATCCGCGAAGTGCCTGTCTAATGGCTTCATCATATTCCACGGGGGAGTCATGTTTCAAATATCACCTCATCTTACAAGATCACCTCGATAGTGCGGATGTCAATTTTAAGTGGGGGTTGATATCTTCCTGTCAGTCTGACTTCATATTTCTTGCAGGGGGTGATATTTCCAAGCATCAGTTATCTTCCAAACATCACCCCGATGTTGTGTCGAAGTTTTAGACTGCCCGATATTCTTGCGGAGGGTCATATTCTCAAGCATCAATCATCTTATGAATATCACCATGCCGCTGAGTATCACCTTTTGTCAATATGATGGTGACGTCATCAGGATCTGGTGGGATGCATCATGTGGTCTCTGGCATGTTATTATCAGCAGATATATGAGGGTCCCACCGATCACCTATGAGGACATGTACAAGTGCGGAAGGTTCATCGGTGAAGTATTTGGTATGAATATGATAAGGAGGATTTTCTCTAATGCATCAGGTTGCGCTGATGAGGTTGGTCATCAGGGTGATTTTTCCCCTGGGGTGATATTTTATATCGGGTGATATTCTGATGGAGGTGATATTGCATGTCGGGATGTCATGCAAGAGGTTCGCCGATAGTGCGGGTCATGATGATGGGGTCTTGGCGGATGGTTCATTGGTCATGCAAGGTAAATTTTCACGACATCATATGTGTTCATGACCTAGCTTATAAAGTATTAAGGAGGTCGTTGTGGGGTGAATGTGGGATAATTAGTTGCCACGTGATTTGAAAAAGTCAGGTCATGTTTCTTGGCAGGAGAGTTTCAAAAGTGCACAGTCTACTGCATTTCCCAAGGCCGTGGGTTGGTATGCCTTTAATGGTAGATGTTACAGGGTATGGGTGAAGGCGTGGATAGATTAAGTACCCGATTGAAGATGTGAATCCCCAGGCGGTGGTGTAGGGCTCGAGTTCAACCACCCTGTCTCCTCCTCTACCTGCTGCATTCAATGTTGAGTGCCATTTTCTCATAATGCACTGTATTTGGCAAATTTTGAATTGCCATGTGATTAATGTTGAGTACACCTTCCTTGCTGTATATAGCAGATGGTGTTACTCATTAGAAGAGGTTATTGAAGACCTGGGCATTTTTATGTGAATAGCAAAAAATAGGGCATTTCCTTGCTGTTTTATCTCATTTTGGAGTTTATGAGTTGCATTATGAATGTGCATTGCAGATATCTTTAGTTTCATTGTTGTTCTATATGAAAAATGCTCTTATGCATGTGTTTAGCTGCTTGTCTCCATGTGTTGCATGCTTTTCCTTCTTTTGAATCTGGCTGCTAAGGGTTTCTCAGGTTCTAGGGTATGGATTTCTGTATCACATGCTTCATCTCTAACTTCCATTCAAGGAGTGGATTAAATTGTTTTAGGTGAAGTATGGAGAAGCTTGTATGTCAACTAGGATATATGTAAGTAGAGGTAGCTAAATACTTATTCTTGGGTGATGTTTGTAAGGTGAGCATCAATCTAACCCCTTGAAACTTGAATCCAATATTGCAATCCATTCTCTTGTATACGTCTAGTTGACTCCTTGCCCTGAGATAGGCACTAGTCTGCTCCTAGGTTAGTAGTTATGATCCAAAACCCCTTGTCTTGCATCCAAAACATAAAATTCATCTTTTCATACTTCCATCCTATTAGTCTATAGGAGTAGGAGTAGGACCCCTGCATACTCTCATCCACAACCAGATAAATATGTCCTAGAATGTTACCAACCTTGTGATGTATCATGCACATCTTGGTCCACACATGAGAGTATTCTGCCTGTTGTTGTCAAGCTAAATATTTTTGTCATTGGGCTAGTCAATGTTACATCTTTAGCTATAGGCATACCCCCCCTAGTGTGGTAGAACTAGAAGTGAAGGGGAGGCAACTCATGCAACCTCCTGTATCTATTGGCTGAATTTGCCTGAGCATTGGAGTTGGCAAACCCTCTGCTGATTTAAGAAGCAACATAAATGGTGACTCTTCTGGGGAGTTGATGTAAAGTGGTATGTTGTGGCCCATCCGAGTCACCAAAAATATGGTGCTCTACTAGTGGAATGAACTCAGAAAAGTATTTGATGAGCTTTCAGTTGTTTGAACATTTTATCCTCTTTGGAGAGGTGGCGACTCTGCAAATAAGATTTAATTGCACATGAAAGGTTGATGTACGTTGTTGTGATAAAAGAATGTTCTGTTCATGGTTTCAGCATCTGGATGAGAAAAGGTACCTAGCTCCTTCCCATTTATATTTGTTGTTTTATTGTATAAGCTAGATGCCCAAGGGAAGCCTTAGGTCTTAGCCAAACATAGGATGTCTAAGAGTGAAATTTATATGAATCCAAATATGTATTCACCCATACTCAGTCAAGAGGGGGATGAAATGTTGTGTAAAAGAATGGAAGAGATAAAAAATAGGTTGATATCCTTAGAGGCTTGGCAGGCTCAGTTAAATAGTAATAACCTTGTTGTGTCTGCCAGTCAGAATGCTAAACCTCTTGTCAGCCCTTTTGATCCTTTGTATGACCAACTAGATTTGTCATGGGTTGATTATGAAGTTGAAAGTATGCATACTCAGATATATAATCAGATGCCCAGATTTAGTGGACACAGCGTGTGTGATGGGGGTACACATATCCAAAATTTTCATAGCTTCATGGAGAAACATTCATTTAGAGATGAGGATATGTGGATGAGATTTTTTGTTAGATCCTTTGGTGCTAGAGCTAGAGATTGGTATTTGAGCTTTCCAAAGAGATCCTTTGCTTGTTGGGATGAACTTGTTGACTATTTTAGAGAAGAATTTGCAAAAGAACCTGCTGATCTTGTTGCAAGATTAATGGAAATCAGAAAACAAGATGAAGAGCCCTGTACTGATTTTAGTCATAGATTTGCAGTAGCCCTTTCACAAATCCCTAAAGACTTCAGACCTGATACTTCAGCCTGCATTGGCATATATTTTGAAGGTTTTGAGGAGGGCTCTAGTGCATTGTTGAGGGAATTCAAGATAACAAGTATGCAGATGACATACAAGTTTTTAGAAATTATAGAAAAAATGAGAAATGAGCACATGCTGAATTCCCTGTCCACAGGCTTTGGTGTGAATAACAGTTGTGTAGCTGCAAATGACCAAGTGATCATGGCATCATGTGAAGATAAAGATGAAAATGAAAATTCACCAATGAAGGATGCCAGTAGAAGGATCAATGATGACTCCCATTGCAAGGTTGAGGTGTCTGGTTCTGAAAGCAATGATGTGGTTATGGACAACAATGAATACTTGTTTGAGTGGATTTGTGGAGATAATTGTGAGTATTGTGCTCAGGATAGAGAATAAATAAGCAAACAGAGGAGTAATCCCATGTTTGAATCACTACTTTTTATTCAGACACATGGAGATGATGAAGGGCAATCAGGGATTGAAACAAGTGCTAGTGATGAGCATGGTTGTTCTTTGTTTGATTTTGGTTCTACTTATGGTACACAGGTTGATACTCCTCCACACAAGGAATTCATTGGTAATGAAAATTCATGTTTTGCTACCCATGAACCAGTGGCATACCATAATGAAGCTGAAACACTTGGATCAATCCTTTTTGACACATATAGTGATGAGGATCTGTCTGAGTATGGCGAAGGTCATAACACTGTTATTGATATGGATTATGTTTTTCATCCTGATGAAAGAGAAACCAACATACATCATGAAAGTTATTGTAGAGAGGTGCCAGAGCCTGATCCTTTCTAGCTTGGTACAGTTGATGATTGTGTGCATGATGTGCACAATTGTGAATTTGAAAGCTTTTTCCCTGATATGCCAGCTTATGGTACAATGAGGCCTGATGCTCCTAGCTACATGGTGGACTTTGAGTACTTTTAGTTTTTAGTCCAGCTAGGAGATCATTTTACAATGCATGTTGCTAATACAGATGATGATAAGCTTTATATGCTGTATGAATATGCATTGCTTAATAAATATGACATTCACATGTTGCTTGATGTTGATGGTTGTTTGCATGAGGTTAATAGTGACAAGCTAAATAAGATGGTTGAATATGCAAATGACAGGGGTTGTTTGTGGATGAATCATGGCAGTATCTTTAGGATTGATCCAGTGGTATCAGATGAAAACAGGGTATTTGACAAAGGGAGATACAGGTTTTTCATTTCTTGGTGGCCCTGGGCCACCAACTGTGATCTGTGATGCAGGTCAGTGCAGCTTCATCACTCTGTGCCCAATGGATAAGGGGCTAGTATGCATCCCAGAGATCTGAGGTTCTCGCCATGCCTACAGAAGGCATGCATCCCTAGACAGAGCCAATGTTGGTGCTTGCATGAACATTCAGGTTTCAAGCAATTAATTTTGCAGGCACCTTCCCAAAAAATCCAAAAAAGTTCTAAGTCAGGGTTTCTGTCACCCTGATATTCTTGCAGGGGGTCAAATTTCATATATGACCTGATCTTCCGCCTGGGGGGTGATTTTTCAAATATCAGTCATCTTAAGGATGATCACCCCGATGCTGCTGCAAAGCTTCAATGTGACTCGATATTCCGAAGGGGGGGTCATGTTTCAAATGTCAGGTGATCTTAGTTATGATCACCCCTATGTTGTTTTATCACCTCATGTTCGCTTTATCCACAAAGTGCCTGTCTAATCACTTCATCATATTCTGCGGGGGGGTCATTTTTCAAATATCACCTCATCTTACAAGATCACCCCGATAGTGCGGACGCCAATTTTAAGTGGGGGTTGATAACTGCCTGTCACTCTGACTTCATATTTCTTGTGGGGGGTGATATTTCCAAGCATCAGTTATCTTCCAAACATCACCCTAATGTTGCGTCAAAGTTTTAGACTGCACGATATTCTTGCGGAGGGTCATATTCTCAAGCATTAGTCATCTTACAAATATCACCCTGCCGCCAAGTATCACCTTTTGTCAATATGATGGTGACATCATCAGGATCTAGTGGGATGCATCATGTGGTCTCCAGCATGTTGTTATCAGCAGATATATGAGGGTCCCACTGATCGCCTATGGGACATGTGCAAGTGCAAAAGGTTCATCGGTGAAGTATTTGGTATGAATATGAGGAGGATTTTCTCCAATGCATCAGGTTGCGCCGATGAGGTTGGTCATCAAGGTGATTTTTCCCTTGGGATGATATTTTATATCAGGTGATATTTCATATCAGGGTGATATGAAATATCGGGGTGATATTGCATGTCAGGATGTCATGCAGGAGGTTCACCGATGGCGCGGGTCATGATGATGGGGTCTTGGCGGATGGTTCGTTGGTCACGTAAGGTAAATTTGTGTGACATCATATGTGTTCATGACCTAGCTTATAAAGTATTGAGGAGGTCGTTGCGGGGTGAATGTGGGATAATTAGTTCCTACATGATTTGAAAAAGTCAAGTCATGTTTCTTGGTGGGAAAGTTTCAAAAGTGCATAGTCTACTGCATTTCCCAAGGCCGCGGGTTGGTATGCCTTTAATGGTGGATGTTATAGGGTATGGGAAAAGGCATGGATGGATCAAGTACCTAATTGAAGATGTGAATCCCCAAGCGATAGTGCAGGGCTCGAGTTCAACCACCTTGTCTCCTCCTCTACCTGTTGCATTCAATGTTGAGCGCCATTTTCTCATAATGCATTTTATTTGGTGAATTTTGAATTGACATGTGATTAATGTTGAGTACACCTTCCTTGCTATATATAGCAGATGGTGTTACTCATTTGAAGAGGTTGTTGAAGACCTGGGCATTTTTGTGTGAATAGTGAAAAACAAGGCATTTCCTTGTTGTTTTATCTCATTTTGGAGTTTATGAGTTGCATTATGAATGTGCATTGCAGATATCTTCAGTTTCATTGTTTTTCTATATGAAAAATGCTCTTATGCATGTGTTTAGCTGCTTGTCTCCATGTGTTGCATGCTTTTCCTTCTTTTGAATCTGGCTGCTAAGGGTTTCTCAGGTTCTAGGGTATGGATTTGTTTATCACATGCTTCATCTCTAACTTCCATTCAAGGAGTGGATTGAATTGTTTTAGGTGAAGTATGGAGAAGCTTGTATGTAAGCTGGGATATATGTAAGTAGAAGCAGCTAAATACTTATTCTTGGGTGATGTTTGTAAGGTGAGCATCAATATAACCCCTTGAAACTTGAATCCAATATTGCAATCCATTCTCTTGTATACGTCTAGTTGACTCCTTGCCCTGAGATAGGCACTGGTCTACTCTTGGGTTAGTAGTTATGATCCAAAACCCCTTGTCTTGCATCCAAAACATAAAATTCATCTTTTCATACTTCCATCCTGTTAGTCTGTAGGAGAGGAGTAGGACCCCTGCATACTCTCATCCACAACTAGATAAATGTGTCCTAGAATGTTGCCAACCTTGTGATGTATCATGCACATCTTGGTCCACACATGAGAGTATTCTACCTATTGTTGTCAAGCTAAATCTTTTTGTCATTGGGCTAGTCAATGTTACATCTTTAGCTATAGGGATACCCCCTTGGTGCGGCAGAACCAGAAGTGAAGGGGAGGCAGTTCATGCAACCTCCTGTATCTGTTGGCTGAATCTGCCTGAGCATTGGAGCTGGCAAACCCTCTGCTGATTCGGGAACCAAAAGGTCCAACAAAGAACATCATGGGTATCAAGACTTAATCATCTCACATATCACCTAGTTTACATCTCACGTATCACCTAGTTTGCATCTCATGTATCACCTAGTTTGCATCTCATGTATCACCTAGGTTGTGTCTCACAAATCACTTAGTTTCAATCCTACATATCATTTAATTGCATATCACAATCCTTTAATTTGCATGTCATTTAGGTGCATTTTAGAGTCATTTGCATATCATATATCATTTAATATTGCATATCATAATCCTTTAATTTGCATGTCATTTAGGTGCATTTTAGAGTCATTTTGTTTCCATATATCATTTAACATTGCATATCATAATCCTTTAATTTGCATTACATTACATGCATTTTAGAATCATTTAGTTTCCATATATCATTTAATTTGCATTACATTACATGCATTTTAGACTCATTTAGTTTTCATATCATAATCATTTAATTTGCATTTCATTTAGATACATTTCATAACCATTTAGTTGCATATCATAATCATTACATCGCATTCCAGACATCATTTCATAATCATTTAATTACATTGCATAATCACAATCATAATCATTTAGCTGCATTTTATAATAATCTAATTGCATATCCATATTTCCATACATAACATAAACATACATTTCCATTACTTTTACACCCATAATAAATGTTTATTAATTTGAATATTTTGCATTATACATCATAGTCCATACATCGCAAATATGCATATATCAAAACAACTAAACCATCATTACATCCATCAGGTTACATCAATAGGTAAATCCATAACATCAAAATCATACATTGCATAAACACAACACATCCATAGCATATAATCCATAAAGCATACTGTATCCATCAACATAAGCATCATCCTAATCATATAAGAGCATCATGAATAAACAAGTAGGCCATCAAACACCATCATATCATATATCATCATCGCCAAAAATACATTGCTCATATATATACATCAAAAAATATAATGTCATGATACAATGCCTCTAAGGGCCAACATGATACAACTATATCACATAGAGGACCCTCTCTCTGACGCACTAGGAGAACCTAGCCCTAGTGGTGGCTGTGGTCCTGTTTGTGGCTGTGGCTGCGGCTACGGCCGAACCTAAACTTGTGGAACCTATTGGGGCACATGTGATGGGTGACCCATCACCTGCTGAACCGACTGAACAGATCTAGATCTGTGTGACCTAGATGACCTGGACCCAGTGAGCTCACTGTATCTCGGCACACGGTGCTCTACTGGCACTGCTGCATGATAGAGAACCTAATAATAATCTACCCATCGACTGGCTTCTGACAATTGTCCCTGTATCTGAGACACCTGTCCCTATGCTTGTGACAACTGTGTCTACATCAATGACAAAACTGGGGCCATACTGGCACCTGAGGACTATAAACTACTCACAGTACCCTCTACCTGGTGAGCTCTTACAAGCTCCACATCTTGCTCTCCTATTAGAACTAGTATCTCACCCTGAGCCTAAGCTAATTGTGCCTGCAATGCAGCCACCTGTCCATCTGAACCATTTAATAAAGCCACTGCCCCCCGCAACTATACCAACTCTGCCTCACGACTCTCCAAAGCCTCCTACAGGCTGGCTACCTGTGTCCACAGAGTCTCAACCTCCTCCTCTCCACTCTGAGGCCATTGATGAGATGTAGGCCCTTGAAGCTCTGCCTCCCCACCTGCCCCTGATGGGCTTGCCTCTACTTGCTGCCCTGCTGCTGCTGCGATACTTGTGGTGGGGGTAGACCTCCCCTGTCCACCCTCAGCTATCCCCCACACTATCAAGGTCCTCCTTGCTACCGCACCACTCCAATCTGAACCTACTCAATAGGCACCTGCTATACGGGTACCTGCTATCTCACCTACTATTGGAGCACCTGTCCAGCTGTCGCTGCTACTAGCACATCCATCAGCTGCCCATCCCTCCCAATCTCCCTCTCCTCTCCATCCCCTCCAACCTCCATGAGGTAATCTGCAATGATCTCCTCACCCTCCTCCAAGAAATCATCCCCATCAGAATCATCATCCCCATCCCCTTACCCCATTGCCTCCTCCGCAAGGACTACCTCCTCTGTCGGATCAGTGAACCGAGTTGGTCACCACATCTGCCATCATGTCTCATATGCAGGAGTAGTACCTGCATCCCTGACTGTACTCTGCCAATCCCATCACAATGGCTGCAAAGCTGTGAAATCCTCCAGAGCAACCCAGGGTTGTATGGCACTGCAGGCCAATAACGGACATCCCGATGAGTCTGTGCAAAAATAGCCATCTACTGTGGGACATCTTGCCATAACCCAAACTATCATATAACTCACGACGGTAGATACATGTCAATCATATGGTCTCCTCAACCTATCAAGTACCACTGTTGAAAAGTAAACAACATATGCACATCATCATCTGGCCATGGCTCCACTCTGATGTAAGGTTGCTAGGTCACCTAAATGACATCATCCAGCACCCGTCTCCAATACCAAACTTGTCCAGTATACGTGTACTCAGCATCCTGATATAGGAACACAAAGGCCTCAAACAAACGGCGATAGTACCCACATCTCGACCGAGTGACTGCGATATGCTCCCAAATCCACACATGCAGCAGAGTAACCTCAGCTGATAAAGCTACATCATAGTGATAGACAACTGTATGCATCTCATGATAGAGCTGTGCCAACATCGTTGGTCCCCATGCATACATGGTCTCATGTCTGACCATCCCCTCAATCACCTCTCCCCATCCAACCAGAAATCCCCTACCCCTCCTATCAGGCATCACTACGCCACCAATCAATGCACATAGGAATAAAGCAAAGGGATCTGCACCTGCCACCAGTGACCCCTCATAACTCATCTCCCGCTCATCTGCTGACAAAGCCATGTGATCATGGCCAAACACTCTGATCAAGGCCCTCCATCCCCTCCTCATGTCGTATGTCACCCGATAGCCATGAATAGGTAGCTTGAGGATGTGATAAACATCCTCAAGAGTGATAGTAATCTCGCCAGTAGGAATAAAAAATGTACAAGTCTCTGGCTAGTACCGCTCTACAACCACGATCATTAGAGCTCTATGAGCTCATAGCACTAGCATCGACGCAACTGTCAAGAGCCCCAACCTAGCTAGTCGGGCCTGGGTGGCATCATCAAACTGGTCAGATAGTACCATCATAGATGGCACATGTCGCTCCCATGAGGACACTATAAATGAACTTGTATCCTGCATCCACAACTTTCTGGTCAGAAATCTACCTATCTTTTTCTGAATCAACCCCTTTCTTCTAATGTGGAAAGCCAAACACAATTTGGCTCCACAACATACCATACATTGCGTCATTTCTAATGATGGTGCTACCAAACTTCCCCCAGTGCACTAATTCAGATTATAGCGCCACTGTACAAACTACTTTTTGCCATTTTAAAAAATGGTGCCACCCTGCGACTTGGCGCTAATCTAAGGAATAGCGCTAATTATCCCAATAGCGCATATATCACATATTGCGTTGATCCTCTACATAGTGCTAAAACAAAATATAGCACCACTACCCAAAATAGCACTAGTCGAGAACATAGTGCTACCCTAACACCCATTTGGCACTAAAACACCAAAACCCTAACTCTTTCACACATTGCACTACTACAGAAGATAGCGCCAAAACACTAAACACGTGGCAACAATCCACCCCTATTCTACCCAAGCGGATAGTGCCAATCCAGAGGATGGCGTTAATCCACGTACTTTTGGCGCTGCGTGATCTTGCGATAGTGCTACAATCCCAAAACCTAATTCTCGAACCCAAAAAATGTGACAAAATTAAAAAATCACAAAGCCAGGGTTAGGCCCTACCTGGGGTCCAACCTTCGGTGCTCGGTCAAACAATAAGAAATGCTTGAAAATATGTCAGAGTCGTGGGAATTGGGGATTACACTCTACCATCTCTCCTTTGCTCCTTCTCACGAGGTCAATGTGTGCAAATGTGGCATCCTTAGGGCCCACTAGTCCTAATAGAGTAAGCCATGTCATCCTTCCGCCCACTCTTTTCCCCCTCCAGGGTGCAGATCACAACCTTTTTCCTCCATTTTTCTTCCTGTCATCTTCTTTTTCCATCCTCTATCCAACTTTAACTCTTGTCGCGTCCTTTCGAGAAGTCACCCTAAAAATCTTTTATTTTTTTTGCCAACCTCTTGAGGGGGCATCCCTCACCCATCTTATTCTTTCCCGGCAGCTGGGGCATATTTTTTCTTTGACTTGACGCCATTTCCCTCCTAGGTCCTGACACCACGTCAAAGAGGGGCAAATGTAGACACCTAAAAATGTCCTTATCATCAAATTGACTCCCGACATCCCTAAACATACCAATTTCCCTTCTAATCAATTAATTAAATTTTTATTTAATTAATTATCCCTCCATTACCCAATTTTACATCTTTTTATCCCCAACAATTAAATTAATTCTATTAATTTAATAGTTCAAACTTTAGCCAATTGATTTAATAAATATGCAATATTCATTTGGTCAATTTCTCCCTCCTCACTAAATCCAATTAATTAACTAAATCATGTTTAACTAATTAATTCAGCCTATTAAGTGACCTATCCCTACCCTAGGTAATTAAATAGCTATTATTTAATTGCCTACCCTAGCCTACCTCATCCTAGCCTTAGGATTAATTAAATAAAACCTTATTTAATTAATCTTAAACCTCTCATTCAAATGGTCAAATCCAACTTAACACCCTTCCCCACATCCTCCAAATAAAAAATTAGAATATATCCACATAAGTCAATTTTTTATTAAAATATATCCCACATCACAATTAATATCTCTTACACTCCTTACCCATGTCATGCCTCATTTATGTCCACTCATCCCCAAATGAATTTTTAATTCATTTTACCTTTCCCCATGCGAATTTTTAATTCACACATATTCCATCTCACCCATACTCATTTAATTCACCCTTTTCCCAAAAATGAATATAAGATTCATATTTATTCCTAGCCCTCCATTCCTCCAAGATGAAATATGGGCCCTCCACATCATCTTCATCCTCCACCATTGATCTCCCAAATCAATCTTAACCCTTGGATCAAAATCTCTCTAAAATATCTATAAATACAACATCCTCCAACTCATTTATCCATCCAATTTTCATGTAATGTTACCATGCCAAAATATCTATTGAGCTAGCTTGTGAGTTGCAATTAGGATAGAGCATTTCACATTTGTCTTCATCAACTAGGGTATATCTTAGGAGCTCTTGGGTGCAAAGCTCCTTTCCCCTTGATGAGATTGGGTCTTCATTTGTGAAAGGTATAATGCATGTTTTGTACTTGTTTTATGTTTTCTCCTTTCATTTTGATTTCCTAATCTACACTACTATAATATATATTCAACTTCAAAATAAAATTCAAACAATACAAAATGTAAACATTTAAATTTACATAGCAAGAGAGTAAAAATCTTCTCTCTTTTCCTTAAATCAACTACACAAAGGCCAAAACTTGGCCATAACTCACAAGGAGTTAAAATGACAAAACTCAAAGATATAGCCTTTTTCTCTTCCAAGCTCTAAAGCTACAAGAACCTGCAAGTAACAAATACAACAAGGGAGGGGAAACAAGCCATGAAGTACCACTCTCCTCCCTACTATAGACTCACTCATGAGTCACCCCCAAGCTTGGAGGTCATCCACACATAAGGAATACTTCACTCCACTTCACAACAAAACACACAAAACAAATAAACATGAAGAACACTCTTGGCTTGCACAAAATAAAACTCATAGAAATGCGTTTAAAAGGGGTAGGGGAGTGGTCATCACTCAACTCAATAGTGCCACTCCAAAAGTCTCAAATCTCAACTTTAACAAGGCCTCATTCCAAACACATATATACCAAAACTCACAAATTTTTTCATGGCTCTCAAGCCATTCAACAATGCTCATATTCACAACTTGCCCTCAAGGCTAAAATACCAACCAGGAGGTGACCTTGAGGAGGTTCACTCCTCCACCACCCCACACATGTTGAGCATTTTCTCCAAGTGGAGAGGCTCTTACAACACCCATAAAATACTCACAACAACAAAATACAAAAAAACACACACAAAACCATCACACAAGAAATGTAAAAATACATAAGGAAAGGCATCTAGGCTTTAATCCTACCTTAAATAGCCCACAAGGTAGATAGTTGAAGAAGAGTCCTTCCAACTCCACCTCCAAGTCCTTCTCCAAATGAGCCTCCAAAAATTCCTCTAGCTCTCTCCCCAAATTCAAACAAAAATTAAAATTAAAAATAAATCAACCCTCTCCCTCTGTTCAAGAGGGATTAAAATAGGCTCTCCTCATGAGCCTTGAGGAATCAGAAGGTGACACATGTCACCTTCCCCTTCCTCCTCACATCCACTTGCAAGCTTCATGGAATGTGGGTGTGGCACATGTCACCCTCCCATTCCCCCGAGTCTTGCCCCCTCCACTTGTGCTCTCTCACACATGTGGGAGATAAAAGTGGAGCCAAAGAAAGATGTGGGTACTACAATTGCCCCAATCCTATCCTCCCATGAAGGCTAACAAAACCCCAAGGTACCCTCACCAATGTGAGAGAACCTTGGAGTTGAGTCCTCCATAACTAGGGGTCTTGAAGACTCCCCAAGCCTTGGAAAGAGGTGTGGATAAGGTTGAGTGTTTGACCCAACCTTCCACTCCTTCCGAAACTTCCATTTTCATCATTTTACTTCAGGGTGAAGTTTAAGTGATGAAATGGGAGTTATCCTAAGGTTAGACAAGCTCAAATGGTCCCTAGACCCTAGGGGTACAATCTAGGGTCACTTTTAACCCATTTTGAGCACCATAGAGTGAGTAAAATCACATTGAAAAGGGGTCACAAAAATAAAAAACCCAAAAAAATGAAATCAATTAAACATTACACCTTTACAACACCAAATAAAATCAATTGAAAAAGGGTAGACCTATCCCAAACGACACCACACATCAACATTATGAAATTTCATCATGCATAACACAGTTGATCTTGGTTCCTCTTGGAACTAGATCGGCTTAACATGGGAATTCACAAAATGTGTGGGATAATCTCTGATTATCTGTGGCTTGGTTAGAACACCTACGCACTTAAACAAAAGATTAATCCAACATGTATATCATAGCCAAAGCAAAGTAAACATACACTCACACCATCACATAATCATATAAAACAATCATAAAATCTCATCATAATTAGATTCATAATTTTGCATTACTATAATCCATCTCAAGATAAAATCGCATAATAAATCCATGACATAATCTTAGAACTAATATCACAATAACATCATAATGTAAATCACATGTCAAATCATCATCAGTGAATCAAAATCGGATCTAGTCTCATCACAACAAACTAACAATGGTAACCAAAATAAATGCATAAAGTCTAATAATCCTGCATATCGGGGTCAACAGTTCCCAAAAGTCTCAAATGTGTCTCCAATAGTAATATGAAATAATCAAAATAAGGGAGTGAAAAGGTAGGCCTCACACATTCACCCTCACAAACCTATAGCCACATAGAACAAAGTGAAAAACAAAAACTGTAGCCTAAAACTACCAGCTCATCACCTGCAACACCTAAGCCTTCCTGAAATCTTCCTTCTACCTCAAAGCCCACTATAAAGAGAAAAGCATCTTCTTCCCCCTCTAAGGCTAAAAAGAAACAAAATGTTAGCACTCAAGCACTCAGGCCACCTAAAGGAGAAAGGATCTATAGTAGGAAAAACCCCTCCTAAACAAAAGAAATTGGTTGATGTGCAAACTGACACAAACTTAGAAAGAGAACACGTGTTTGTTAATAGGGAACAATTGAATGTAGCCCAATCACTTATCATGGATACAAACACAAAATTAGAGAAAGAGGACTTAGACACAACTAGGAAATGACATCAACCTCCCCTTGATATAGAGAACTAAGACTTGTCAACTTCTCTAGATGAAATTCAAATAGAAGAATTGTTGTTGGGTTCTAAAGAGAAAACATAAGAAAAGAAGGATGAGTTGCATGTAGCTCTACAGAAGATTGCAGCATTGGAGAAATAGTTGAAAGACTATCAAAAAAAGGAAAATGGGTTAAATGAGAGAGTTAAGAGGTTGGAGGATCATCTACATGTTTACTAGCAATAGAGAATAAGACTAGACCACTTGGCTCAATTGGCCATCATAGAAATCAATTAGAGAAGTCTGCAGCCTGTGCAATAGGAAAAACAACAGGAAGAGGCTGTCCCATCAACTTTGTTAATTTGTCATGGCCAAAATTTCAAGTCCATTCACCCAACTTACAATAGTAATAAAACCAATAGATAACAAATAATTAAACAATCCCACAACTCAAATACACACTTATGGAGGTTAAATCCTCCACTTACAAGGCTACAAACTTAACAACAATTTTCAAAAAGAATTTTGCCCTCTAAACTTTTACACAAATGATCATTAAAAGACCAAACTTTCTTTACATACAAGAAGATATGACATTTCCTTAACAAGGTAAATCTATCTTCGAAAACTTTTGACATGCTGCATCTGTAGCCTGCAAAACAACAAGGGAAAAATCGGCAACCATCTAGCTCTCCTCCCTACCATCGTCCCACAAGAGGGACACCCTCGAGCTAGGGAGACCATCTTCATACCAGGGTAGAACACAGAAGACTACACTTTACAACAATGAATTTTAACGACCAAACAATAAATACACATAACCCCATAGCTTACTCACATAACAAAGTCTCAGCTTAGGTGAGAACATGAAGGGTAGGGAAGTAGACAACACTAACCCCCAGCCTTCTAACCAACCCAAACACAGGGATATCTCATTAGGCACACATGGCCAAAAGCCTTCTAGGCTATAAATGAATCCAACAGGCTTTCATGACATGGGATATAAAAAGAACAATATGACACCTGGGGAGGGTCACACCTCCCCTTCCTATACTAGATAAGCCTTTCCTTCCAACTTGAAGGTGCTCTATCAACACACCTAAAACAACAAAGATCCGAAAAACAAACAACAAACTCAAGAAGACTTTCATTCAACTCATGCATCAAGACAACAAATATTTCAAGCAACATTTACATAGAGAAGAGAAATGGAAGATCAAACCTTACAAGCCCAAAAAGGAATGAGAGGTGAAGTAGAGCTCCTCTTCCCTCCTTCTCAAAATTGCCTTCCTCTCACAATGAATCCACACCTTTCTCTTCTTCCCCTCCTTCTCAAAATTGCCTTCCTCTCACAATGAATCCACCCTTTCTCTTCTTCTCTTCCTTAGTTTTAAAACTCATTTTCATCTTAATTTCTGAATTTCTCAAAAATGAAAAATGTCACATTCCAACCCTACTCCCAAGGGTTTCCCATTCAAACCCACTAGGATTAAAAAAAATTAAAAAGATAATTTAAAATAATATCAGAGTGGGTGACACCACACCCACCAACAAGGAATCCTACCAAAAATGGGCACATGGGAGACAAGCCCACCTTAAAGAGGGGGTGGCATGCTCCATGATTAGGAAGTGGGCATGAGTGGGGAATCCACTCATCCCATGTCTCCCACCCCACTTCCCATTTTCGTCATTTGACCTTACCCCTGGATTAAGGTGACCCTATGGTAGTTAACCCAAGGTTAACCTAGCCAAAAAGGTACCTAATCCCAAGGGGTACAACCCTAGGTTGTTTTTCAACCTAGTTTAGACTCTTAGGGTTAACTCTTCACATAAAAATGATCAACATAAGAAAAATGAAAATAAGATACAAACATCCCTTAACCTTCTGCAAAAAGAACACATTACGACAATTCCCAACTGTTCCAACACAAGAGGTTGATCTCAGTTTCTCATTGAACTGGATTGGCTCACAAGGGAAACAACAAAGGTGTGAGATGGTCTCCTGTAATAGTGGTTTGTTAGAAATACCTGCACACTCAAACTCGAAGTCAATATCTCATAGAAATACCATAGCCGAAGCAAAATTAAATACATACATCTTAAACATGAAATCTTATATCATACTGAAGACATATTCCAGTTCCATATCCATTTCTTCATTTTCTTCCAAACAACATCTAATATCATCGCACAATCATTTGCTTAAATCAACCAAAAATCACATATGTTCAATAATCCAGAATTACAAGTCTCTTCACATAACAGGATAACAAAAGCACTGTAATTAGTCTGATGAATAGTAATGTACAAAGGTAGGCCTCACATTCTCCCCCCCTAAAACTCTACTTCCTCCTGGAAGTCGGCAAAGAGGTGAGGGTAAAAAGGCCGATAGGGTACTCTTTATCTATTTGAACTGTTTAAGTTTGTTGTAAATGTATGCATGTGCAGAATTCAATCATTTAGTCAACAATACTATAGCACCCCATGGTATATTCCCCTTTAACTCCAAAGTGATCCATAAATTACATTGTGATTAAAGGAGTCAATGTAGTTTTATTTTGATGTGAAACAAAAGTGAGGTTTGTCCAACTAGTTCCATAGTCTTTTTGCATCTTGGTAAAGTAGATGTTGTAGGATAGGTGTCCCAAATCGACACTTTAAAGGTGCCCTAAACTATGAGATGAAGGATTAGGGGAAACTGTCCAAATGTATAAAGTATGTCGAGACTCCTAATGACTAGATAATTATTGATATACAAATGCTTGTTATTCAAGGTCAACTGACAAATTCAAGACGGTTAAGCCACCTATTGCAACACCCAAGGTAATCAACGGTAATCAACACAATTCTATATTAAGAATCACTAACCGATTCCACCATACATCTTTTGTATCCTGAGGTTGTAAATAAGTCGATATAATAACTTTGAATAAGCAACTTGAATTAAAGTAACTTGTATTAACTTGCACTAAATAACTTCCAAAAAGTAACTTCCCTTGCATTCCTAGATTCATTCTTTCTAAAAGAGTTAAATCTATATATCTGAATATATGCACATCAAAGCACAAAAATTTTACTATAATTTTACTAGTAAAAGTTGAAATCTTTTCTTGCATAAGTTATAGTATTTAAACGAATCTCAGAATCAAATTGTTAGAAGACTTGCTTACCCAACAAATTTTTCTTACCGTAGATGTTCTGCATGTGGTGCCAGTAGAATACTACGACAAGTGTTGATATCTTAAGTAAGTTCTGTTGCATCAGTCAAGGTAAGTACAGAAAATATATAATAATGATCTCATCAGATTCTAAAGTATGGTAACTCGAAGTGAGCAAGGCATAGTTCTCAAACCACACTGCATAAAGAATTCACAGATCGTGCAACCTGTTTATATCAACATCAACTCAACACATTACGTATAGATCTTACACAGTTTTCCATTCATCCAACTTACAGGTATCAACTTCACAAGGTTCACATAAGGTTTAGGGGAATGCCATAGTCTCATCATAGTATCAAGTAATCAATAACCAGTGCTAAGTAACCAAGAATCCAAAACCATGTAATCAATTACCCGTGCCAAGTAACCAAGAATCCAAGAACCATGTAGAATGTTGGTATCTGGGCCACGCGCCTGGGGGCCTCACCATACATCCCAAAACGGCCTACCTCTTGTTTGTATAAGGGGGTTAGCCTTCAAGAGATAGCCAATCATAAGAACAAGATCACTAGGAAGGTAAGTGGATTATAACCAGCCCATACTAGTCCACAACTACCCCCATCCTCCTAAGTTTCCCGCGTCTGCTTCCTTATATACACTCTACCAGAGGTCGCTCCAACGACATGGCGAGAAGAACATCACAACACAGGACCAACACTTGCAAACAACAAAGATAATCTAGCTTAGCCACCATCCCAACAAATATACCAAAAGAAAAGAGTTTTCAAATACAACATTAAAATAAATAAAAGGGCGCCATCCCAACAATAAAACAATCATAACCACAAGGGTTACGTGAAAAATGAAGAGTCAAAGAGTTGTGGCTAAGCTACTTTCAGACAAGATTAAATAACATGGTTGGTCCACACAGGCAAGAGATAAAAAGGCATCAGACAACCAAAAGAAAATGATCAAAATCCATGAAAGTGCACATCACCTCACTACGTGACTACCATTAAGTCACCAATAAGGAAGGAGGGAAACACGGTCACTACATATGTTATGCAAACACAACCAATGCAATAACATCATGTAGGTAAAATGCGCCTTCACATACTCTGATGCGGAATCGTGCTCCTCTCAATAGGTAGCACGTAAATAAATAACATCGTGTCCTTCTCAAAGGTACACGTAATCACAATGTAATGCTTCCAGGATGCCATGCATCAATAAGATACCAAAATAAGAATCATATCCACCAGGTAGCACATACTCTTTCACTACCATTCATTACTTCAATACGAAAAATCAACTTTCATATCCAAGGTCACCAAATCATTAACCACATTGAGTAATTAAGGACTCTCTCAACAATTTTTACAATTTCACCATAATCTTCACATTTAAACACAAGGTAATACACCCTACAGTAAGTAAACATATACTCGCTTTTGCAAAAATTAAGTTTACCAACATAAATGAAGTTTATCATCCCAAATTAAGTATCATTTACTAGCATTTGCATGATAAACCACAATTGAATCAAGCAACATTTATTTATGAATTAGGAAGTCAAACATATATTTATATGATCAAGTTTTGCAAGAGATTGTATATCTTAAGGGGATTCTCATTAAAAGTTTAGTTGTCAATTTAGTGTTTTACCAAAGGATACCAAAACCTATTAACCCCACACAAGGTATGTGAAATTTAATATATATACTTTACACAAAGAATATTTGTAAAAAGCAATTTTCATCATCATTTTTTTTTTTTTTTTTTTAACTGATGTTCTCACATTATTCATCAAGCACACTGTTTACCCTTGTATCTTCTTGAGAGCATAATTTCTTTCATAACTATTCTAAGCATGACTCATGTTTACTCAAATTTCTTTCATATCCTCTACACTCAAGGCGAGAGTCAAGAAGACTTGCTAATGAAACATCACGACATAAGACTGCATTGTTCATTCAAGAAACCTAGGGATATCAATACACCATCCTCTCTTTCACATCAACATGCATCCCTAACCTTCTACCATAAAATCACATCACAGTGCCATAGCTTTTTCATTATCTAAATATCATTGCACATAAGTGAAATCCTTTTTCAACTTGTATTAAATTAAATAGATTCTCCAATAAATATAGGTTATTACTATTATGCTTACTGCATCCTTTCTTCCTTTTTACTTTGTTTTCTCCACTTTCCAAAATTCATGATGCTATTTGCTAGACAATATATTTAAGTCAATAATGTAACGATAATAGGTTCATTTGATACAATTTACTTACTCATCTCATAATTTGAGTAATCAAAACATACAATTAAATAAATCATGGGTTATATAAACATAATACATTTGTAGCTTGACATCAAATAACAGATATTACACTCACTAAGTTAAGAAATTCTAACATATAACATATCAGTTTATACATACGTTCAACAATATGTGCTTTAGTAATTTGAATTCCTAACCAGAAGATCATGGGATATGGTGAAATTTAAATACATTTGTTGTTTATAGGATTAAAATAAAAAGAGACTCCATACTTCAAGTGATTGTATTCATACTTATAATTATATCTCCTTTATTTGTACATAATCATTCATACCATGTCACAAATATTGAGTCCTAAATCTTACCCTTCATATATGTCTTATACCTCCTATCATTAGTTCATATGAAAATAAGATTACACGAATCACATCTATTACCCCTCTATTATCTCCAATTAACACTAAATACATGACTATTATGAAAGTGATCCCTCTTTTGTAAATGATCCCACCACTTCTTCAACAATCACCCCTAACTATTCTATTTATCAATGCATGACCCCAATATTTCTTGACTACCTAATATTTCTCTTAAGGAGTTAATCTATTTAGAAAAACGATTTTCACCTCAAGGAAGTTACTTTCACTTTTTAACAAGTGTAACAGTTACCCTTGTATTCTCTCGAGAACATGATTTCGTTTTTATCAATTCTAAGTATAAGTCACGTGTACTACTATCTATTTCATACCTTTTAACTTCTCAACAACGATGTAAACATCACACATTGACTTCAAAATTTCTCCACTATTAGTAGGTTCAATTTATTTAGAGGCCCTTTGAATTGTTCATCTAGTTAATGATAATTAGTTGTTCTACACCAATACCATTATTTATTATATCATAGTCATCCTCCTAGAATTATATAAAGACATAAAAATGTATTTTATTTATATCGGAGAAAGATTTGTTAATAAATTTCCCACTCACAAAAGGACATTGGATTAAATCTATACACAAATAATTATATTTAGAAATATGCATAGGTCATAGTGATCTAAAAATACATTTAGTTATATTTTATTTATATATATTTAAAGTGGAGCATGGGCATACCATAATACCTACCATTGTGGTTAAAATTTATAAGCCATTATTTCCTCTTATTCGCCCCTTTTAATTATTCGGCTATTAAATTGTCTAAGATCCAATAAAACTATTTATGTTTTGTCAAACTTCCAAAATCAATTTACATAATTACAGATGTACACATAGATATATAACATCCATAACTAATTAACTTCATATGTCCTATCGTCATCCATAGATCCTATGTTGTATTTGTGTTACCCGGAGTTTCGTTAAGAGGAATAGAAATATGTATATGATCCTATTTAACTCAAAGCGTATAATCATTCCAAATTTAAAAGAAAGTAATACAATTGGTTTACTAACAATACAGATCACATTACTTTTGGACATCTCCAACCTAATCACCCATTAACTGATTTATATAATTTCCTTTCTATTGTTCATCTATTTATCTCATTATGAGCCAAAACGATTATTTGTTAATTTGACAATTCCAATTATCCTCCATATTAATACCTATAGTGAGTTCAATTAACTATAGTCTATTTATATATTCAAAGCTAGATCATTGTTGTTTATTGTTCCAAGTCTATACAAAACTCCACTCACCAACATGAATGATTAAAACATATACATAATTAAATCAAGAGTTTCTTCATACATTTGTTGTAACTGAAAAACAATTCAATAGTTATCCCACTCAAAGTATTCATACATTTAAACATGTGTGTTTCCGATATTAATTGCTCAAATATATATAAATCACCATTTGCTATCCACATAATCTTATTGCAAGATTTCCCACTCACCTAACAAAGGTATTCTAAGCAAATGAACACATTTACAATTGGTTCCAATTTATGTATTTTCCCTAAATTTCTATTTTCGATAATAAACAAATTGTGTAGGCCATGTGTTGTTTATTAAACTAAATTAAAGGCCACCCACTCATACAGTAGGTTTATATATTTAAACAAGCATGGGTAGTTGTAAATATCTATAGATTGAACCTTTAATAAAGATTTATATACATCACTTTGTTAAACATTATTTTATTAATGGTGCTCCACTCATATTGCTTAATGGCCACCCACTCATAAAAACAATTGTTTATTACCAATCATCTTATTACTTTATCTATAGTGGTTTTATAAAATATTGTTAATTTAATTTCTTTATGATGACAACTATGTTCCACTAGTTCCACTCACAATAGAAATTGGATTAAATCTTTTCCACTTACACATGTTGGAGTAAACAATTCAGATATGCATTCTTCTGCCTACATCCACTAATGTAAACTATATATTTATTCATGTATGCAAAGTTATGTATTTAAACATATCAATGTCATGAGAGGGTATTTAATATGCATACTTATACAAATTCGCAATTATATGCATTGAATAACATCATATACAATTTATAAATACCACATCTAGCATCCACTAATCTTACACAAGGCTCTATTGCCAACCCTAAGCCGAAATGCCTTAAGGGTTAATGATCTTCATTGGGCTTTTGTGTGCAGGGGAGGCCGGAATGAGGCCGGTGGTTGCGGTGGCCGCAGAGGGCGGCGCTAGTCCAAACTACACGCAGGGGCGAGGACTGAGGTGGGCGGTGGCCGCAGAATGGATGTAGGCCGCAGGTGTGAGTCCCGCAGGCGGCAGGCATGGCGGGGGTCCTGCGGTCGCAGAAGGGGTTAGGGTATGGTGCTGGCTGCAGAATGGTGTAACGGTGGTGAGGAGTAGGTGGCGGCAGGAGGAACTCTGGTATCGGCGGGGGGGTGTGGCTCTCCAACCACGGTGGTGGCACGAACGGGGTGCGTGGGTGAAAGCCCGCAGCTTTCGGCGGACGGGGGTGTGGGAGGGCTCCGCCCCTCCCCACTCCACTTTGCAAAACACAACGGTGGGGGTTAATCCCCACCAAATGAAATATTTTTATTTTTAATTTTTATTTCTTTATTATTTGTTTTTAAAGAGAGGAAACAATATGTTTCCCCAACAACATGAAAATGTATAGAGTTAAAAAAAAACCCTATTGTAACAAAATATAACAATATATTGATAATTTAACCCAATAAAATTTACCCAATAAAATAAAAAATGCATATATTAGGACGTCAAAATAGAATTGTTGTAAAGTAATTCAGTAATAATATAAACACTGCATTTCTATAATTTATACCTACTTATGCCTTTAGCTAAAATAACATATATACTTTATATTAAATTTTGCAACACAAAATTTGATGTCATTTATTAAGAACAAAAACAATAGATACCTATATCTGAACAAAAACAAACTATTTCAGTTATTCTAATGCAAAGAATTAATCTCCATTAAATTTGTTTGCCATTTGTAAAATTGTTAAATAATTTTCCATTACTCTTAAGAGTTAAAGTAATTACATGTAACTAAAACTCCTTTTCTTCCCATATCACACGTTGGTTAATTACAATCCAACTTAGATTAATTCCATTGCAACTTAACTCTAGTTTACAATTCAAAGGTAGGATCTATTAATCCGTTCACTAAAGTAAATAGACTAGTAAATTGATTTTTAAAATATCACAATTAACAACAACAAATAACTCTCTCTAATTTTTACAATAGTTATTTTGCAACAACTTATTCAAATAATACACAATAACTTATTACTATAGATACGTTTAGACAACTTATCCGACTCTACAACAATTCTCCCAATTTACAACTTAGTAAATAAGAAACAACAACTGTAAGGATCTAAAAATTTCCACACAATATGTAGATCGATTCCTCTATAAAAAAAAAGAGGTCAATGGATTTATATATTGTTTTGTTATTGCTTTATTATAAATCAACAAGTAAATACATTTATAGGTCAGATATAACTACTTGAAAACTAATGAACCTTTTCTTTTTCATTATCATACATTGATAAATTAAAATCCAAGTTAGTTTTGAATTTTTCTCAAAATAAAAGCAAGAGGGGAATTTAAACAACAGTTCCAATTCTAACTCACAAGCGGAAGACGACATTATTCATGATGACAACACAAGAGGCTAGTTGACGATTCGCAACCTCACTCTCTTGTAGGTACACGGAGTAGGTCAAGGGTCAACCATACTCAACCACTCCATGTCAGCCCAACTACACGCTAACTCAGAGATCCCAATGTTGAAACCGGGCTCTGATACCAAATGTCATGCCCAAAATTTCAAGTCCATTCACCCAACTTACAATAGTAATAAAACCAATAGATAACAAATAATTAAACAATCCCACAACTCAAATACACACACTTATGGAGGTTAAATCCTCCACTTACAATGCTACAAACTTAACAACAATTTTCAAAAAGAATTTTGCCCTCTAAACTTTTACACAAATGATCATTAAAAGACCAAACTTTCTTTACATACAGGAAGATATGACATTTCCTTAACAAGGTAAATCTATCTTCGAAAACTTTTGACATGCTGCATCTGTAGCCTGCAAAACAACAAGGGAAAAATCGGCAACCATCTAGCTCTCCTCCCTACCATCGTCCCACAAGAGGGACACCCCCGAGCTAGGGAGACCATCTTCATACCAGGGTAGAACACAGAAGACTACACTTTACAACAATGAATTTTAACGACCAAACAATAAATACACATAACCCCATAGCTTACTCACATAACAAAGTCTCAACTTAGGTGAGAACATGAAGGGTAGGGAAGTAGACAACACTAACCCCCAGCCTTCTAACCAACCCAAACACAGGGATATCTCATTAGGCACACATGGCCAAAAGCCTTCTAGGCTATAAATGAATCCAACAGGCTTTCATGACATGGGATATAAAAAGAACAATATGACACCTGGGGAGGGTCACACCTCCCCTTCCTATACTAGATAAGCCTTTCCTTCCAACTTGAAGGTGCTCTATCAACACACCCAAAACAACAAAGATCCGAAAAACAAACAACAAACTCAAGAAGACTTTCATTCAACTCATGCATCAAGACAACAAATATTTCAAGCAACATTTACATAGAGAAGAGAAATGGAAGATCAAACCTTACAAGCCCAAAAAGGAATGAGAGGTGAAGTAGAGCTCCTCTTCCCTCCTTCTCAAAATTGCCTTCCTCTCACAATGAATCCACACCTTTCTCTTCTTCCCCTCCTTCTCAAAATTGCCTTCCTCTCACAATGAATCCACCCTTTCTCTTCTTCTCTTCCTTAGTTTTAAAACTCATTTTCATCTTAATTTCTGAATTTCTCAAAAATGAAAAATGTCACATTCCAACCCTACTCCCAAGGGTTTCCCATTCAAACCCACTAGGATTAAAAAAAATTAAAAAGATAATTTAAAATAATATCAGAGTGGGTGACACCACACCCACCAACAAGGAATCCTACCAAAAATGGGCACATGGGAGACAAGCCCACCTTAAAGAGGGGGTGGCATGCTCCATGATTAGGAAGTGGGCATGAGTGGGGAATCCACTCATCCCATGTCTCCCACCCCACTTCCCATTTTCGTCATTTGACCTTACCCCTGGATTAAGGTGACCCTATGGTAGTTAACCCAAGGTTAACCTAGCCAAAAAGGTACCTAATCCCAAGGGGTACAACCCTAGGTTGTTTTTCAACCTAGTTTAGACTCTTAGGGTTAACTCTTCACATAAAAATGATCAACATAAGAAAAATGAAAATAAGATACAAACATCCCTTAACCTTCTGCAAAAAGAACACATTACGACAGTTCCCAACTGTTCCAACACAAGAGGTTGATCTCAGTTTCTCATTGAACTGGATTGGCTCACAAGGGAAACAACAAAGGTGTGAGATGGTCTCCTGTAATAGTGGTTTGTTAGAAATACCTGCACACTCAAACTCGAAGTCAATATCTCATAGAAATACCATAGCCGAAGCAAAATTAAATACATGCATCTTAAACATGAAATCTTATATCATACTGAAGACATATTCCAGTTCCATATCCATTTCTTCATTTTCTTCCAAACAACATCTAATATCATCGCACAATCATTTGCTTAAATCAACCAAAAATCACATATGTTCAATAATCCAGAATTACAAGTCTCTTCACATAACAGGATAACAAAAGCACTGTAATTAGTCTGATGAATAGTAATGTACAAAGGTAGGCCTCACATAATTGTTACTTTGCAATTGTGGGGTAAGACAGGTGAAATGCTAAAAGAACAACATGAAATGAAGGTAAAACACAACAAGGAGATTGAGGATAAGAATACAGAAATAAGAAGACTGAAGTTCAAAAAGGATTGGATGGTAGATATGACTATCCAGTTGATGAGGTGTTGATCACCTGCAAGGGTTTATGCCTTTTATTTACAAGAACAATATTTAAGTTTTTAGTTTAGTCAGATTTATAGTGATGCCCCTATTTCTCTTTTTAAACCTAATTTATTTTTGACTGCCTACCAACAAGCTACCCCTAAGATGCAGAACCAGTTATGTGAATTTTATCTACATGAATTGGCTATTCCTTATGATGCCAATTTGAATCCCCTAATTTTTATTGGGGATGTGCAATTAAATTCCTTAGCATCATTCATCCAAAATGAGCATAGGAGAGGGATCCTTTAGCAACAGTACAATGAGAGGGAGAAATTAATTCCTCTCAAAATCAGGGTAGAGGCCCCAGATCCCAACATGATAGTGGTAGAATGGATTAATTTGATTGAACATCATGAGGTGGAAAAAAAAACTTTGAATGTAGGGTAGTGGATTATAATAAATTCAAGGAATCAGCTAAGGGGATTGGTAAGGAGGCTTTGAGTTTCTCAAAAGGTAGGTGGAATGAGTTGACACTAGCATTTCAAAGAAAAGAGCCCCACTCAGTATTCAATTTCTTGGCATCAATCACTAGGACACATAGGTATATTATATCAACCAATGAGCATCAGATTACTTGGTTGACTTTGGTGTTTCATCCTCCCCTACTCCTTTATCCAAGCCCACACTAGCAGTAACAAAAGACATCTCAAGTAGCAAAATAGGCCAAGTGGAACCAGTTGCAGAGTAGAAGGGTTTCTATCTCAAATAGGATAGAGGGGCCATGGAACCCATAGATTATAAATAAATTGCTCTCTAGTATAATCAAAGACCTTGGTTTCTTGAGGACCAACAACATGTTTAGTTGGGGGGTGTGATAAGGATGTACTTTGTTCTATTTCTCTTGCTTTAGTTCATGCTTTTTAAAGACATTCTCAGACTTTTCGTTACATTGTCCATGCTTATAATTATTTTTAAGACACTAGAAGTATTAAGAATAGTACATGATATGTTGGTGAATGACTATATGTTAATTAATGATTGTTTATATGTGATAGTCATTTCTTTTAATTTTAGTAGTTTTTGATGAATAAATATTATGTGGTGAACTAACCCCTATGCAACAAGCATGTGGTTACATATGATGGAGGCCACCTTTCGGCCCATAGTAAAGGAGGTGTTTTCATAGACAATAGATAATGCAGTTACCTACAACCAAAGGAAAAGGATTCTGAATTGAGTGGGCATGAGTTAACCATAACCCCCACTCCTCGATGGTTTTTCCTTCAATAGTTGATGTAATCATGAATAATAAAGGAAACTCAGATCGTGTTATGTTCTATTTTAATTTATGACTATCTTCATGATGACTAAGAAGAGTCATAGTGTGACTGTGATGTCTAGTTATAATTGTGGTAGTTAGTTTCTTATTTCTAGTTTGATTAATAATAATGTCTTCTCCCTATGTTTGTGAGAGAATGGATGAGTATGGGATTAGTTTCTTAGAAGTTTTGCTCAATTAGGAAACTTAGATCTTGTCTATATATATGTTATATTTTGTATACAATAAGAGGAGGTTAGAAGAGATTGTGTTGTCAAGTTATTATTATATCTTTTAGCATTCAATAAAGAACATAGATTTGAATTCAGTCAATGATTCAATGATACAGTAGTAATCTACTTTAGATTCTATGGAGATTACAATCACTCAAGAAAAGGCGACTTGAGATAACTGTATCCCTCCTATTTGTTTATGTTGTGTTAGTTTATGTTTATGTGGATTAGTTAATATTGATAATTTGCATTGTGGGTTTAAGGTGATCACTGACTTAGTATATTAATTATTTCTCTATTTTGACTTAAATAGACTATTTTGATTTACAACCAACTGAATAAGTATTTACTTGTTATTCCTTGTAAAGTAGAGTTTGTTTCCTTTCCCATAGTTTATTTCTATGCACAACTTCTAGAATACAATTAAAGAATCCTTAACTGTACACATAGTACGAGCTCCATCCAAGAAGAATAGGATTCCCTAGTTTGATAATTTAAATGTAACACATTATAGCCATTAGGTTGCTTGATATAGGATATGTTGGTCTATTGAGTTGTGTGCATGCCCTTTTTGCATCAATGTATTGGTTAATAATGAATTTCGACAATATAGAAGACATATAAAACAAGCATGGGAGTTTTCAAAAAGCACATGCTCAAATGATCTATGTTATTAAATGCTACATTGCAACAAGGGGTTGCCCCCAAGATGAGCAAACCAAGGTGATGCTTACAGGCATGATACAAAATAGCTTGTGTAGTCATGGTATGATCCCAATCATAGAAACAAGGTACCATATAAATATGAAGATGATGGAAGAAAGATCACATGAAAGTAGAGTACACATAAATTGAATCGCCATGAAAGGATGCTAAATCATCTAAAATAAAAATAAGGAAAACTCAAATTATGACATATAGAAGAATGAAGATACATATAGAGAAATGACACAATGCATTCTTTCTCCTTGTACATTTGTGCTAGCAAGGATGCCAAGGGAGAACTACCAATCAACAAAACATCACAATACGGGGATAACAGTACTTACAAGCATAACACAAATGAGAAGGAGGGACCACACTTGCAGGTTGACCTATAACAAATCATCCTCCCCCAAATTTCTTATTATAAAATGAATAGAGGACAAGGTGCTATAGGGACTACATCACATGTTTGAAGTTGTTGAATTTTTTTACCCAAGGCTTGACATTCTTTAGTGGAATGGCCAAGCACTTGATGATATGCATAATAATGAAGTGTTGAATGATTATTTTTTTGAATCTTTTTGTGTGTTAGAGGAGGAAGAGTGATTAAGCAATCTTTGAGTAGACTCGGAAACATACACTCTTGTTGATATAGAAATGAAGATATAGGTGGAGTAGGATGCAATCCTTTCTATTTTAAGCATAGTGGAGAGAACATAGGAGAAGGTCAGAAACCTAAGCCTACTTTATACAAGTGTGGTATTGGTTCCACAAGTTCCTTAATTTCTTTTTCTTTGCATCCTAACCTATGTCCATTGTATCCTTGTTTAGAAAGGATTTCGAATCCACACCCATAACGCATATCCAAGTCTGAAGGAAGAGGAGAGGTCATATGACTATCTTTGTTGAAATAAGAACTGTCATCATGTGTTGAAGAAGATGGAGAAGGATCATTCTTTTTATCATGGTGAGAAGGGTCCATCATTGTTTCAACAAGCCCATGGGGGTTGAAATCTAAAGGGACATCAGCATTACCAAGACATGAATTAAAAGAAGATTATACGTTAGATTGAGATGATACTTTATCACAAATGGTTGTCATTTCTTTAGAAGACAGCGGATATTCATCGATATGAAAAGTTCCATCATTATTACTCTTGAGTTTAAGTTGGTTAGGAGTATGAGATTGTCTTGAAGAATTTTCATTTACCTTTGGGGTTTTTGGGTGTGATTGTGAGATTTGATGCTCACCCTTAAAGGTGGATGTAAAATCTAACAAACCCCAATCATCATTGAAAATGCATTGGAAGGACCAACACTACCTTGACCATTACTATTGTTAGCAATGGAGGGTAGTGGTTTGGTTTTTGTTAAAGAAGGGATCAAATTTCATAGAGGAATTTGATGTCTCATTTCCATTTGTAAGAAACTTTCCAGCACCAAATCATCTTTAATCGTATGGATCTTGTTTTCAAAAACAAACTTTATTGAATGATGAATGGTAGATGAGGCTGCCCCCATGGCATGAATCCATGGTCTACCAAGAAGAAGATTGTATGTGAGAGAATTAGGCATGACATGGATAAGGGTAGGCAATGTCATAGGTCTAGCATTAACATTTAAGGTGATTATACCTAGTGATTGTTTACCAACATTATCAAAGCCATGAATGTTGAGTTTATCTAGTTTGATGAATGATGTATCAATATTACTTTTATGTAACAAGTCTATGCCACAAACATTAAGACCCAATCCACCATCACCATCATTTTATTAATGATGACAAATATCGTAAGAGGCTCATATTGGTTTTGAACTTCTATGGGAGGTAATTCATGTTGTTGAAATAAGATATCTGATGTTGTCACATGCATACAACTAAATAGAGATGCTACATCATTAGGTATAACAAAATGTGGAACAACTACCTTTTATAGAGCCTCTTGGAGAATTCCATGGTATGTAGGCGATGTTTTTATTGAATCCCATAGAGAGATATTAGCCAGAGTAGCATGGAGCCACTCAACAAGATCATATTCTCTACCAACATGTTGAGTAAGATGAGGTGTTTGAGGAAGAATAGGTTGAGAAGGTGGAAGAGAAGTGGGCACACTCAGTGCTTGCTTTCTTTTATTTTTATTGCAAGTGTTGTGTGTGTGAGCAACCACACGATAATGAGGTTGTTGCAACACATTTTGAACACCTTGATTCCTTTGAGTAATTTTCTTTACAAAATTGAAGATGTAACCAATAGATTGAGATGGCTTTGGAACACCTCAAACCATAAACAAGTTTAGATAAAGGAGGCAGATTAGGTGCCTCATGCACAATGATTTTAGGTATATTTTTAACATTAATGCACTTATTCACTATCCCCTTAGTGGGTGGAATAAGTCTATTAATGATGATGGAATTTATATTGTTATCTTTTGAAGAATTACAAGATTCAGGAGAATGTGATGAATGTCTAATATCTACCCATGGGGGCTCCCTTATGAGAGAAGGCTCTTCATCCACTAATGCTTCATCTTTTAAAGGGAGAGCATTGGAATGAAGGGAGGGTAGAGTGATGTTATGCAATTTTTTGATATTGATTATATCTTTAGTGATGTCCAAGGGGCTTGAACATGCAACCAAAGGAGGAATATTAAGGGTCTTCACATCTTTAGTGATATCAAAAGTATTTGAACATTCAAACAAAGGAGGAAGATCAAGGGTCTTCAAATCCTTAGTGATATCCAAGATACTTGAACATTCAACCAAAGAAGGAAGATCAAGGATCTTCACATCCTTAGTGATATCCATGGTATTTGAATATTCAACCAACGGAGGAAGATCAATAGGATGAGTCATGGAATCATCATGTACTATGGTAGAAGTAGAAGTAGTATGCTCAACATCCTCTAATTACATATCTCTAGAAGAGAGGTCATTCAAATGAAGAGAAGGTAAAGTAATCTTAAGGAATGTGTCAATGATTTCATCCTCTTGCGCCAGGATCTCTTCATAAGTATGAGGAATCTTAGCAAAGGGATCAAAAGAATACAAGGGCATAAGACATGCTCTATTTTTACCAAATTTAAGGAATGGAACATCAATTTTAGAAACCTTTTGAGTAATGTGCGAAAATGATGAAAGAAAAGCCATGTTTGCATTTATATAGTTTTGTTTATGTTTTTTCTTTCAAATTTCAAAGAGAAGATGAATGCATGAATGTTATTTCTTTCTAAATTAAAAAAATACAACAAATATGATGAGGTGCAGAAAATTAAAATTAGATTTAGCAATCATTCAACATAGCAAAGATCTAAAAATAATATTTTAAATACAACCACTAAATGATAGACTAGATAGGGTTTATCATCAAACCCTAGATCTTAAATGCTTGTTCGCTAAACCAAAATCCTTTGATGAAAGAATATAATTTAAAAAAAAAAGATATTTATGAAATACTACAGAAATGCAAAATCAGATTTTACCACTAATTATCATCAGCAAAATTTTAAATAAGATTGTACTCAATAAACCCTAGGTGCAAGACTAGCTAGGTTTTCAAAAAATGTAAATTTTTTGAATACCCTAATATTGAATAAGTGAAAATGCCAAATATACCATGAGGAAATGATTAATGATGTATTAGAGTAAAGTAAAATCATATTTTAAATGCAAATGTCATAAGAAAAATCTGAAACAAGATATCAAATTACAAACCCTAAGTTTCAAAATTAACTAGGTTTTGCAACAAATTTTGAAAAACCCTAATGATGAAGAGGTTCAAATGAAAAATATAGCACTATGAAATGATTAATTACTACAATACAAATCATATTTGATGCAAAAATGAGAATTTATATTATGCTATAATGATCTAAAACTTATGAAATATAGATAACGTGACAAATATGCTTTTTTTCTAAACCTACATCAAATGCTTGTTTTTCTAAATGCAAAGATGCAAGAATGCTCTAAACACTAAGAAGGATAAGTTACAGTAAATAAAATCACTTTAATCAACCTAAAAATATTGCTAAGATCTAAAACAACTCACTAATCTACAAACCTTAGGTTAGCTAGATTTTCTATGAATGCAAGGTTTTTGTAAACCCTAACAATGAAATAATGTAAAATTAAGATATATAACTATGTAAAGTGATGAATGAATTTAATCTAATCAGATCTAGGGAAGAAAATGACTTAGATATAAATCAAGAAGGATTCAAAAGTGCAAGATACAATAGGTTCACCAAAATGTTAGATAGAAAAGAGAGACCTAGCCTAAAAGGTTAAACTAGGTCAAACCCGCTTCCATTACAATTGAGACACAAGCCAATCTTGGCTTCTACCTTTAAAGGAGAGTCAAACTGTAGGGGACTTGTCCCTTTTTTGTATAGAGGAGAATCAACCAAATTGAACCAATCAAGCTAGGGCGAAAGATGAAATCCTAATTGAGAAATATCAGAGAATAATAGACCATCAGAAACAGATATAGGAAATCTGAAGGTATAGTTGAGATCAAGAGACAAAGAAGAACTTGGATCTGAGATTGAGAGCATAGAAAGACCAGAGTTCTGGGTTCCCTAGACCCAATTAGGATATTGTAGAATGTCAAGGTTCTAGTGCCTTCACCTCCTTGTATTCCTATCTCATGTAACTTATTATCTTCAAAATCCTATGGATGTGACTTGCACACAAGAAAGAAGAAAAGAGGGTTGGTGCTATTTAGAAACTTGCCTAATTCAAGCTCTGTGAATGGTATTTCCACATCCAAAATAGAAAGGATGAGAGATCAAAGAGTGTGTTCCCTAGGAGGGCAGAGGAAAATTTGAAGTAGAATGGAATGTTGTAACAATGCATGAAGAAGTCACCATGAGAATGGAAACCCTAGATTTCTTGATGTGGCATCACAACTTGACTCAAGAAGTTGGTGTAGCCCAAAGAAGTAGAGAGATCTTCACAAGACCTACAAGAAGTTAACATAACAACAATAATCCACCATAGAGAACTTTAGAGAAGAAGAGAGAGTGCAAGTGTGCCTAGATTGCTTAGATGTTCAAATGAATAAACTAACTTGCTTATATATGCATTTGATCTCACCAACAACAAACAAAACCAAATGGGGCCAACATGTATTAGCCAAGGAGGTGTTCTAAGATGACACCACAAAAATAGGGCTAGGTGCCCAAGTCCTTTAGCCCCACAAACTCTTGAGAGTGTCCATTTAAGTGGGCTTAGACCAGTCCTTACTTTATTTTGTTAGGTTTATTCATCGGGATCAAGATTTAATTATTTTAGGTCCACCTAGGTGTAAAATGGAAAGGGTACACATTTTACTCCATAACAATATGTACATTAGGAAACCCATGTCTGTATCCCTAATTTTGGAAAATTGACTAAGCATTTTGGAAGGTGGGAGGTACCCCTTGTAATCATGCCTGAGCTCTTTAACTAGTGCATCCTCTTCCATGATTGTAGTCCTAAAAAAATAATGTAGGAATGATATAAGTCAATGGGATAATCAAATTTCACAATCAGTCTTCATTAAATAAACTTATTTTAGCTTATGTTAGATGGTGAAAAGGGAAGGACAACTAACATAACCAAACTAGGTCAAACCTCCCTCTTCACACACAAACATTCAGAATATGAACCAAACTTAGTCACCACTTCGAGGAATGGGAAAGCTATAGGTATATTATTCCTTTATGCTGTATATGAAAACATATTCAACCAAGTTTTTACAAACACCAAATGCATGGATCAAGTAAAAACCTAGTTGAGAGGAATTGTTTAGACAGATAGATTCTACAAACAAAAAATGACATAACATCCATATAAATGTAAATGTATAGTGGTAGAGAGTCTGTACCTAAAATTTGAATGACCAGAGGACCAGAGTGGTACCCCCAGGTCCTTAAAGATCCTCCAACAGTGAATTTCTTGTACCTTCTTGTTGAGTCTCTAACAAAGATAATAGATCCCAGATTTGAGGGTACAGTGGACTTGGGTGGTACCGCCTAGGTCCCTGTACCTATCTGGTGACAAATCTAAAACTTCTATAGTAGTTATGATAGTAATGCCTATTTTTTTTCGCTCCTTTTTTTCAGATCTTCTTGAACCTGACCTACACAACAAAAAGATGGAGAAGTCTTGTTGTGGCTATATAGGAGTTTGCCTCGGTCAAACCCCATTTTAGTTTTCCTACTTCAACAATAGCCAATGTCAAAAGATGTAGTTGTGTGTGCTCAAAAACCCTAAGTGAGAGCATAACAATGCAATACTTCAATCAAATCCAAGATCCTAAATGACTCAAGCATAAAGGAGATAGATCTACACAATATTTTGCTAAAGGAAACAAACAACTTTACCTCAAGGAGATGATGTCAATGAAGACTTGTAGAAAAAGAAGGTGAGGCAATCGTATCTGTGAGGGATAGCATTCCAAGACTCAAGTTGGAGGGTTCAAACCTTCTCCCGATCATGAAAAAGGCTTCACGAACCCTAGGAAGAGCAAGATAGACTCAAGATCTTGATTTCTAATCTTCACAACATCCTTCTAAGATAGAAAGGATCCAAATCTTCAATGATCTTAAACACCTTGCAAACCTTCAATAACAATAGTAGCAGAATTTTGGCATAATAAGCTTGCACAACAATTGTGTATGATAAAATTATTTTGAGATCTCCTTAAATATCCAACCTTAGAAATGAAATAAATCCAAATAAAAGGCTAACATCAAGTGGGAGAAGAAATTTGAATTCGAAAACATGAAAACTAAGGAAAAAGATGACATCAGAGTTTAATTTGCAACCCCTAAGGTTTGGGGAAGGACTAGGGAAGTACCACCCAGGTCCAACCCCCAAATTAAACTCTAGAACAAGCTTAAGGGTGGCCCAAATCTTTGGAATCCATAATTTCTTTCTAGGTTTTGTTAGTAATTACTCTGAAATATGACATTTTGTTGAAAGGATAATTGCCGATCAGGGTTTAAATAGGTCCAAAGATGAAAGGGGTTAAAGGACACCAAAAGGTAGGAGCTAAACTTAGTGAAATTGTGCTAATCCAAGAAGGAGCACAATTTGTGACATAACAACTTCAAATTGCATCATGTGAGGGATCGAGTATTGGGCTTGATCCCTTCCTCATCCCCAAATATCAGTACCAATAATCTTGAAAGTCTCAACACCCTGACTCCAGAAAGAAGTGTGTAGGCAATGTAAAATCCTAGAGATTTGTCCTTTAAGATGATTATGTGCTTGAATTCAGGAAGCGGGGTTCGAGGATACTCTATAATCCTTCCCCAAAAACTTATCCTTTTGAAGAGAAAACCCCACCGATCCGATCCTACCTAGGGAAAGTGAAAGGAGCATCAGGGATTGAGGGTCAGGGATGACTTGACACTTCTATCTCCCAGCCAGCTAATAGATAATAAAATTCCCACAAGCCCAACTTTGCTAAAGTTATATGAAGGAGAAATCAGGAATCAAGGAGCAGGGATGACTCCTAACTCATAACTCTGAAAGCTTACTTCACTAAAGGGAGCATCAAGAGGACGATCCCAATGAAGGTAAAGACAAGGATAAATGGGGATCAGAGGTCAAGCCCTCAACAATACTTAGGACTAGGGTGTCATTCTTGCTCAGGTAGCCCAAAACATAAGGATTTTTCTGAAGGATTCTCTACTCGATATTATACCACTGAAGAGAAAACATCAAATAGATTGCATCTAAGGGAGACTACAAGGAGGACCATCCACCTTGTATCCCATACAATAACCCTTAGATAGAGAGAGAATGGGGGGCAACCCTGAGGGGACTCAACAAGACAAAAATCAAAGCTCAAAACAACCATGAAAATGCATAAAGAACCAAATTTTTTGCTGCCCTGATGTGAAAATGAAAGAAGAAACTTAAAAACCCTACCTATCTCAAAGAAAATAACAAATTGGAATGTGACAACTGGGGGACTCTCCTTCAGCAAAGCCTACTACAATGTGTATTGTACACTCCTACAGACGCAATCTCCTAGAAAATGCTCAAATTGAGGATTCAAATTTTAGTATGAGCCTTCAAGGGGAGCTCAAATCACAAAATGCAAGGAGTAAAATGAGAAAACAGGTGATTAAAATGACAATAAAACCCACTTCTGACACATGAGAGACTAGTCATAAATGTGTTTCCAGGGGTTGGTAGGGCACCGGTCATATCCTATATCGTGGATAACTCTCGAGACTTTTCCTCCAACTGTGCTAGGAGGATAACACAACATGAGACCTATTGTCCTTTAGAAAGGGTTATCAGGGATTTTTTTACAATCATCCTAGTATGACAAACCTGGTGGATTGGTCAATGCCATGTAGAAGAGTTATCGAGCTATCAAGGATGTTTCTATTGTCATTCTAGAATGACAAACCCCGCAGGCCTGATGGGTAGGCATATTGCAAATCCTTAAGGAAATGAAATGAAACTCTAGATGAGAAGTGGGTGGAAGCCCAAGAAGTAAAGAAGGGGGTCCCTATTTTCCTATGCCAAAATGGGGTGTGTTGTGGAAAAGAGCACAACAAGTTCCACTTTCAGACAATATCTAAGGGAAGGACATGATCATCAAGGAACGAGTCTTGGTTTAGAAAATAAAATGGTGAAGGAGTGTCAGCTAAGTGGTCATTCAATACTTGACCCTTAATCACCTTTTGAGTGATAAATTTCAAATCAAATTTCGTTAACAAGACTACCCACTTGGCCAAACATCCTAAAAGATCTATCGTAGAGAAGATATGTTTCAAAGGATCAAATTTTACAATGACATGTGCTTTAGCATGTAGAAGGTAGTGTCTCAACTTATGTGTTGCAAACACAAGAGATAGACATTGTATTTTGATTATAGAATATTAGATTTCATAATCAAGCAAAGTTTGATTGATGTAATATACAATATGCCTTTGCTATCATCATCATGTTGTGCTAATAGTGCTACAATAGCATTAGATAAAGAAGTGTAAAGAAGAAAAGGATGCCCAGAGATAGCTAGATATAAAATAGGAGGATTGGACAAATAGCTTTTTAGATCATCAAAAGCCTTTTTGCAATCCATATTCCAGTTGAAATGAGAATCCTTCTTAAGAACTTGAGTGAAAGGGAGAGTCTGATTTGCTAGTTGTGAGACAAATCGATAAGTATCCTGAATCTTTTCTTGTAGACTACGAAGTTGAGAAATATTTTTTAAAGGTGATATGTTGATGATAGCGGTAATATTCTTTGTATCCACCTCAATTCTATGATGAGAAAGAATAAATCCCAATAGATTTCTGCTATCAATGCCAAAGACACATTTACATGGATTTAAATGCATGTTATATTTACGAATACGTTCAAATATTTAGTGGAGGATTTGATGTGATCCTGACACAAGACGGACTTGGCCAAAATGTCATTGACATTGTCCTTCAAAATATTGTGGATGAAATCATGGAAGATAAGGGTCATAGCGTGTTGGCAACTTGGCAAACATCATTGAGAGAGACACTGCTAGTATGGTAAAGATTGTTCGTGCATGATGTTTGATGATGTTGTCATTGATGTAAACAAGAGAAGGAACAAGGTTGGAAGAAAGATTTTGGTTTGGTGAAGAAGACTTAGTCATTTTGGCTAAGTGTTGGTAGTATACAGAGACAATGATAGATAAATAGTGTTTGGATTGGTATTGGTCCGCAGTTGAAGACTAGGTATTGCGGTTTTGATATGATGTTCCTAATTCTCAGATGATCTTATAACCAAAGGTTCAACATTTGATCAGTTCCAGAAGCATATCTTCAAGTAGCCTAAGTCTAGCATTGTAGAGAATAGAGGTAATCAGAACAAAACACTCATTTGTTTTGACCTCCGCATTCCTTCATTGTTAGATATTTAGTTATGTAGTTTTTAGGTGTTCTAAACACTTGTATGAAGTCTCTAAATCCAAAACTGCAAAGTCTAAGGTCCACCAACAAGACATTTATGAGCCATTGAGTATCGCTATATGGTTTGACAATGATTGGCTGTGACAGAATCTATGTTCTAGCAATCCACATTTGGTTGCATGTTGATATTATGTTCTACGGATTTGGAGGTATGATCTATGATGTATAAGGAGTCTTTGATATAATTTTGAGCAAGTCTTGTGGTCCACAGTGAAAGTTGTACTCTGACAGATAGACTGAGTCAGTAACAGTCTATGTTTGAGGCCAACATGATTGTTTGATTTGTGTGTGGTAAGTTCTATTGATTAGAACTCTATCCTAAGGGGTTCTATAGTTGGAGCTGACATATGACAATGTGATTCAAGTGTGGTTTGGGTCTGCTATGTATTTTGGTGACTGGATATGGCCGACAAGTTACAAGTTGATTGACTACATGCTTCATCTAATTAGGCCGACCTAATATGAAGATTCTAAGTGTTGCAGATATATATGAGATCTAATTTAGTGTTTGGTGGATTGATGTGCAAATATGAATGTGTGTGTGTGTGTGTGTGACATGTGAAATATTGTGATTTTGTGAAGGCAATAAGTGCAGAAGAAGAGAGATCTTGTTTTTCATGTAAGAACAGAGCAGTGTAGCAGAGCAGTGGAAGATGGAGAGTTTTGAGTCAATTTTCTAAGCATCATTGGAACTGTAATCATGCATTTGTAGATGCAATTCCAGCAGTTCATTTTGGCAGTGAGCCACCCTTTCATTTCTATCCTTCTTTAGGTAGTGAACCTGTTTTGGCAGTGAGCCACCCCTTGGCAGCAAGCCTTTTTGCAATGAGCATTTTGGGTAGTGAGGCCTCTTTGTAATTCGGTATTGTTACTACATAATATATTGTTAACTAACACTCACCACAGTTTTTTCTTTTTGGCTTTTCCACGTAAAAATCTTAGTGTTCATGTGTCATGCCTTGTGGATGTTTATGCTATGTTTAATTTTCTTTAATGTTGTTGAACGGGCAAATAAATTAATGATTTAATAAATGTATTGTTTAAAAGAATACTGATTCACCCCCTCTTAGTATTTTAGGTGTTCAACAATTGGTATTAGAGTCTGGTTCCTTGGAAGAAGTTTAATAGCTTAAGGAAGATCTTGGAGATTGAACACATGGTAGGTAAAAGGTACTCTACTCCTCCTAAAGAAATTGATTCAACTGAAATCATAGAAGAAGAATGCATGCTTGTCAGTGAAGAAGAACTCAAAGTTGCTCTTGAAGATCTTGAGAGGACTGAAATAGACAATAGGGATCTAAAAGAAAATGTCAAGGAAGCAGATGAGTGTATAAAAAAATTGAGGGAGCAAGTCAAGAAGTTCAAATAAAAAAATGAGGTTAGTGAACAATTGAAATTAGCAAATGAAACCTTGAATGATCTGAAAGTGGAAGTTGTAGAAAGAGAAAAAGTTGAAGACAATCTGAATGAAATAATAAAAAACAAGTCTAAAGAATGTACAAGGCTTGAACAAGAAGTTGTGGATCTGAAAGCTAATTTGATATAGGCATGGATTCAAGAAGATAAATTTAGAGTGAGTGTTGCTAAACTTGATAGAATAATTGCAAGTCAGAAAAGTCCTAATGACAAAGAATGCTTGGGATTTGAGAAAGGAGAGAGTTCTAAAACATGTAAAGAAAAGAATGCTAAGCTCAAGAAGGACAAAGACAAATATAACCAGAATCAAAGGAATAGACCTAGAAGACCACCGGTCAGGCAACCAAATTCTTAAAGGTACCCTTCTTTCAATGGTTATTGTATGCATGCAATAAGTTTGGTCATAAGGCTACTCAATGTAAGAATAGAGGGAATCAAAATGTTTCATCATTTTCTGGTTAGTGCTTCACTTGCAATAAAGTAGTTCATAAATCTAGTGAATGTAGAAGTTAGATAAGGAATAACTATAATAATGGAAGGAATGCTCAATCTTTCAATGGGAATTTCTTTGCATGCAATAGATTTGGACACAAGGCTAACCAATGCAGATCAAGGACAAAGATTATTTTAGTGGTGAATCTTCACCAATTGGCAAATAGTTCATATCTACAAATTAGGAATTGGCGAATACATTCCCACTGGTGGGGGGCCAATTCCTAATTTGTGAATATGGAGATTGAACACATGGCAGGTAATATTTACTCTACTCCTCCTAAAGAAATTGATTCAACTGAAACCATAGAAGAATAATGCATGCTTGTTAGTGAAGAAGAACTCAAAATTTCTCTTGAAGATCTTGAGAGGACTGAAATAGACAATAGGGATCTAAAAGAAAATGTCAAGGAAGTAGATGAGTGCATCAAAAAATTGAGGGAGCAAGTCAAGAAGTTTAAAGAAAAACATAAGGAGGTTATGGACAATTGAAATCAACAAATGAAACCTTGAATGATCTAAAAGTGGAAGTTGTAGAAAGAGCAAAAGTTGAAGACAATCTGAATGAAAGAATAAAAAACAAGTCTAAAGAATGTACAAGTCTTGAACAAGAAGTTGTGGATCTGAAAGCTGATCTCAAATAGGCATGGATTCAAGAAGATAAATTTAGAGTGAGTGTTGCTAAACTTGATAGAATAATTGCAAGTCAGAAAAAGCACTAATGAGAAAGAAGGCTTGGGATTTGGGAATGGAGAAAGTTCTAAAATAGGTCAAGAAAAGAATGCTAACCTCAAGAAGGACAAAGACAAATAGAGCCAGAATCAAAGGAATAGACCTAGAAGACCACCGGTGAGGAAACCAAATTCTCAAAGGTACCCTTATTTCAATGGTTATTGTATGCATGCAATACGTTTGGTCATAAGGCTACTCAATGTAGGAATAGAGTGAATCAAAATGTTTCATCATTTTCTGGTCAATGCTTCACTTGCAATAAAGTATGTAATAAAGCTAGTGAATGCAAAAGTCAAATAAGGAATAACTATAATGATGGAAGGAATGCTCAATCTTTCAATGGAAATTGCTTTGCATGTAATAAATTTGGACACAAGGCTAACCAATGTAGATCAAGGACAGAGATTATTTTAGTGGTGAATCTTCACCAATTGGCGAATAGTTCATATCCACAAATTAGGAATTGGTGAATACATTCCCACCGGTGGGGGACTAATTTGCCTATTTTTTTTTTGGTCAAATGCGTTTTAATTTACCACCCTATTAATTTTTTAGTCATTTATAGTTAGTATTTTTGCCACAACATTCTACATGCTTCTAACGGTGATTCACCTAGAATTTTGGAGGCATGTTTTAATTCACCCACATATTCACCAATATCATTAAATAATTGACATGATTGAGGACCCATTTCGCCAATATCATTAAATGGTTGACATGCAGGAGGACCAATTTCTCCAGTATCATTAAACGGTTCACATGTATGAGGACCAATTTCACCAATACCATTATAACTCCATGCTTATCTAAGGGCCATATTCACCTAGAAAATTACAACATAAGTATTTGATGGAGGTCCATTTCACCTAACATTTACAAGTGTCCTATTAATGGTATGTGGGATTCACCAAATTATTATACTACCATTTGAAAATCTTGCGGTATTTGCCAAATGTGCATTGATATAAATGCATTTGAAACTCTAATTAGTCCTTTGCACATTTTGTTCAGCTCTGAGCTCTCAAATCCTCAATTCATCTGAGATCATAGAGAAGTTATAGCTACAAGCATTAGTGAGTCACTAAAAGGTAAGTGATCATTTCTTTAGTGTGTAATAATATAAGATTCATGTTGATTATTTATGTCTTTGTTTGGTTTCATTGTAATTTTTTACAGATGATATTAATTGAGTAGTAGTTAGGATTCTAGGACTAGGGAGATATCTTAATCTAGGACATAGGAAATTAGGGATCTATATTCTATCATCTATGATTCCTTCTTGAACAAATTGACATTTTTTTTGTAGCTTTTAATTCATAAGAGATGTCAAGTAAGAAGAAGTTGTCTGAGGGTGGTGAAGGGAGGTCATGGTCATTAAAATGGAGAAACATAAAGTTGTACTTTGGCAATGTTGGTGGTCCATCCGAATCTAATGGAGCTACAACATCATAATCTATACCATCTATTGACTTGGATGAAAATGCCACAGATGATATTCCAAGGAATGCCCAAGGTAGCAGGAATGATGGCAATGCCACAAATGATGTTCCAGGGGCAGGGAATACCCAAGGTAGAGGGAATGATGACAATGCCATAGATGATGTTCTAGGGAATACCCAAGGTATCATGAATGATAATATGACTAAATCAAACTCAACAAATGATAATGAAGTTAATGAAGTTATAGAAATCAATGAAGATGAAGATCCTGTAAGTGCACGCAAGGGGAAAAGAAAAGCCAAATAAAACAAGGGGCGTGAGTGGGAAATGTCAAGGAGTTTTTAGATTGATTAGGTGTCAAAATTCCCATTCATTAAACTGGTGGAGAATGCAAACAAAGATGAACCTACCATAGAATGCAAGTGTAAGATTTGTAGTTGGAAATATCATAGGGACAAGAGGTTGCAACTAAAAATTGACACTATAGAAAAACATATTGGCAAAGTTTATGAAAAACAAATCATAGATGGATAGGAAAAATTAGTGATAAGATGGAAAATGAAGGAAGAATGTCTTCATGTAAAGAATGCCCTTGAATATGATGCACATATGCAAAGAAAGGAAAATATTCATGTAGGTGGAGGTTCAATTGAAGCTCAATTTGGAAAGATGGTGGGAGAAGTACAAATGGAAAAAACTATTCAGTTGGGTGTTGTTTTTCATATTTTGACCTAAGGGCGTCCTATGATAGACTACCTAGAATATAATATTTTATTATCTTTTATGGGCATTCCTAATTTTCATAACACACATTGGTCAATAAACAATGGATGGGAATGGGCAAGTTGTCTTGCTGAGGTGGAAAAACATGATTTATAGGAAAAAATAAAAGAGTCAACTTTTATTACATTATCTTTAGATGAAGTTACAACAATAGATAATACTTCTTGGGTATGTATGCATGTTTATACTATGGCAAATCATGTCCGCCAACCTCATCTACTATTCGTTTATAAAATGAAGGAGAATGCAACATCACAAAATCTATTTGAGATAGTTAAGATATCTTTGATTGAAATTGGAGGTATGGATGACTGCATAATTACTAGAAAGTTGGTGTGTGTAGGGGCAGATGGAGCTTTAGTAATGCAAGGTCGTAGGAACAGTCTGTGTGTAAAGATACAAACTTTTATTTCACCATACATGATGGGAATTCACTACATGGTCCATAGAATGAATTTATCATTTAAAATGGTGAGCAAATTTCCTATAGCATCAAAAGTTGAAGATCTAGTCCACGAGCTCTACTTAGACTTCTACCGATGTCCCAAACAGTTTTTTAAATTTTAACATTTTTCTAAGGGAGTAACTGCAGGAAACAAGCTTATTAAGGATGTTGATACCAGATGGATTTCCTTGCATGAACTAGTGAAAAGAGTTTTTGCAGAATATCAATCCTTGATTGGTGTAATGTATGACCATTGCTTCACAGTTGACAAGGCTCTTGACCACTTATATAGGTTAAGTGACATAGAGACACTCCTTGTTTTAGTTGGTATTCTTCCCATGCTGGAGGAAATGAATGTGCTTTTGAAAAAAGCCCAAGAAAGAACTATGTATATTTTTGAATATACTAAATTGTGTCGAATGATATGCATGACCCTCGATAATCTATATCTATTAGACAAGACCTTCATAAGTCCAAAATTTAGCAGCTAGCACTTGATAATAAATGTGACCAATCTTGCTAATGTTTTACAGTTTAATGATAGCAGGGAGTTATGTGTCTCTGTAAAGGGATTTGAGATACCAATGCACTTTTTTAACAAGGTCAGGCATAATATCAGAGAAGAACCTATTTCAAGGGAAGCTTTTGACAAGATTGTTAATTTTGTAAGTACTACTTTAAGGAATATTGTGAAATTTCTTTCCTTGGATATTATAGATTGATTCCCTCATGATGAACTAGTGCTTGAAGCCATGTCTATAGTGTATCCTCAATATTGGGTCAATTGTGTGTCAAGTGATTATAAAAACAAGATACATACCTTAATAGATCATTTTTGCAGAAGTATAGAATTCAATGGACAACAAATAGAAGGAATTTTAAATCAAACTAAGCTTAGAGAGAAATCACGTTGATTTGCAACTTCAATGATTAAACAATTTAAACTCATGGAGGCTCCCCACCAAGAGGGATCGTTAACAAAGCTTTGGGCAACCTTAAGTCAAAGCGAAATATTACATGATGCATCATTAGAGTTTTTTAAACTTGTTGATTTATGTCAAACCATGGTATTGGGGTAAGTGGAGGATGAGAGAGTTTTTAGTACACTGGGGTTCTTGAAATCAAAGATAAGAAATAAACTTGACAATAATTTGGAAAACTGCTTGAGAATGTATACAACTAGACATGATATCTGGAGTTTTCCTTTTGATAGGGAACTCACAATCTGGAGGTCCTTATGTGAAAGAAGAGGGTTGTGCAACACTTCAAACAATAATAGCACACATGACAGTGACACAATGAATACCAGAACCACATGTAGTGGTAGTGGTGTTGATGAGATGCTCTTAAGTGGAGCTATGGAGATTGAACCAAATGAAGAACATGATTAGAATGACACTGGATATCATGGTCAGAGGGAGGAGAATGAGGATGATGAGATGATTTGGCAATTTGAAGGGAATTAGCAATTATTAGGTATTTATACTATGTTTCATGTTCCAAACTCCATAATGTTATTGATGACATTTTATTTGTCTATCAGTGATGTACATTCTTCATTTTCGATATAAAAAATTAATATTTTCATATTATTATTGTGTGATACTGATAAGTTTTACAAGCATCACCCAAATGCAAAGTAATTTTTCTTCTCTATAACCACAGTACTATTTCATTTGTTTTCCTTTATTGCATTGCATAGTAATCAACAATAGTAGCATATTAATATACAACATTAGAAAATGTTTAATGTGTATGTAGAAACTAGAGTTTTCCTGAAGTAGGCAATTAAATAATACATATAATTTGAACAATGAACGCGTAAATGGATTTCAATGTTATATTGATTTTCAAATGAAGATATGAAGGAATACATTAAAGTATTACATTTACAATGTACAATAACTTGCTCAAAACTAAGTCTGCATAATGCTCTGTTGGAAACACATATTACTAAATCATTTTATCAGCTTTTGTAGAGTGCTCCACTCTTCATCTGATGGAAGTGTAACTTTTATTAACCCAATGTGAGCGAGTTGTAAGTGTGATAAAAGTTTATAATTCATATATTTACTTGGCTTCAATGTTTCATTAAAACTTCCATTCAAGGTTATCAGTGGTGAGATAGAATCCAAAAATTTTGCCTCATCAAGATTTTGAGGAAACTGGTCCTTATCCAACTTCATTTTATCCTCCATATTCTTTTTGAAAGTAGCCTTTTCAATGTATCAGCATGATGGGTCAAAAGCCCCCAGCAAACCAAGCTTTCTAAAGTATTATTCCTTTATTTGCATCCTCTTTGTCAATACTCCAGCTTGTTCCAAAAGATCTCGTGCTTGTTTCATCTTCTCACATTTTTCAATGATAGATGAGGCCTTTATTATGGCATCAATATGGTTCTCAATTCTTTTCAATTCCAATTATTTTCCACTAGCTTTGTAGATTGATTCCAAAATGTTGTATGCATTTGACAATTTTGAAGTTGCCATGTATCCATTTTCAGCAATTTATTTTTTGAGTGTATTACTACATAATAGTAGATCATGTGTGAATTCAAACATTTTAGACATATCATCAATTCTCTTCATAACTTTCTCCCACATGTTATGTTTTATATAAACCATTATGTTTCTATAAAATTCAGGTACTTTCTTTTGGGAAGATTTTATTTCATTTTCAACATTCTTCAGTTTTATCTACAAATTTTCAGAGTTTTTTCTCTCTTTCTCCACATTTTCTTTCCACATATGTCCTTTTTTTGCTGCCCATAGTTTTTCTTTGGCTTGATTCAAGGATTGTTCTAATTTTCTGAATTGGCTTTTTCAATATCATAATTTTTTTCTTTCACTTAACATTTTCTTCAGTTTATTCACTTCACTTGTAGATGTAGAGTTAGATTTTTTTATCCTTTTCTCTAATTCTTTGGTCTTGTTCTTTGCTGTTTTCCTCTTGGCTTTTTCATTTGCTATGTCTCCCTATAACTTTTCTATTAGAGTCTGCAACCTATTACATAAATCACAAAGTCAAATGAAAATGATCAATTTGAATGGAATTAACATCACTGAATATATTTTTCTTCTATTGTAACTCAATTACTAGAACCTGTGACCTGTCTATATTACAACTCTAATTTTTAGACAATATATTCAACAAAGTTACTAGGAAATTAAAAAAAAATACCTTTTTTGTTCTCTCTCTTGCTTTAGCAATGATGTGTACACCACTTCATTATTCCTTTTCAATACATTAATTTTGTCAGAATTTTTCATTCCAAAAAAATTCACTTGGATGGTGCTCACCTCATAGTTAGAGGTTGCATCTGGTCCTCTAGTTTATTTTGAACTTTAGGCACAATAATCATGTAATCCATTTTTTCAATTTCTGGGTCAAATGTAGTCAATGCCTTGGTTGTTGCAGGCTCTGAAGTTGCAGTATTCTCTATCTCTAGCACTTGCTTCTTGTGTGTTTTAGATATTTTGGTTTTCTTCTCAAACTTAGCTTTGTAATCAGAATCTATGACACTTGACATAACTTTGAATGATGAAGGAGTAGTTGTAGTGTTGGTGGCATCTCTAATTAGTTGAGGCTGAGGATTAACCATTCCTGTCCCAGTCACACTAACGATAGGAGGGGGTGCCTTCTGGAAACAATTGCTTTGATGTGGATGTGGAATCAAAACCTGTCATAATCTTTTGCTTCTTAGTATTCAAAAGGCCTTGTTCTCTAATTTTGTCTATAGTATCCTCTAATTTTATTGATGACCTCTTGTGAGTTTGTTGTTGAGGCTCTTGTTGACCAGTACTACTATTACCTGTACCATCACCAGATTTGCCACCAGTACCACTAGAATGTCCACCATCTCCTATAGGAAAAGAATGAGAAACATGTAGATCAGAAGACCTTGTGGTACTGTTAGTGATTGGATCTCACTCTAAGGATTTGAAGTTGGAATAAATCTAATCTCTCCATCTGTGTGTGTATGCCCTTTGGCTTGTTAATCACCTCCAATGCCTTGTCTTGTGGGCCCCAAACCACCACCTTCATAACCCAATTTTTGGGCTATTGATGTCCATGCAGTATATGTTTCTCTTGTGGTCTCACTCATATGAGGTCTAAATGCATAGGCACTAAGATCTATGGGTTGTTTTTCATCCTCATCATCACTTTCAGCATTAGATGCTTCATTGACAGTGGGATGCTCTATATCTGACAATTTGCTGAACTCTTCATCTTTTGAGTTTTCTTTGAATTCTGCAGTAGCTTTTGGATCACTGAGATCCTTCCTCATAGAGCAAAAGACACCAATTTTTGAGTGTGACCAGTTTTCCTTTGTACAAGCCTCTTTTAGAGTCTATGGAATTTTTGTATACATAGATTTTTTAGCACATTTTCTATAGAAATTATCATATCTCTCATTTTCCAATGCCACCTCTGTATCTCTCTGTGTTTGTGGAATTGGGTGCAATCCCATTATTTTTGATGACAATATTTCAAAAGAAATACATCTTTGACCAATAGTTACTTCCATGACTTTTCTAACATCATCCCAAGAATTCTTGTTTCTCAACATTTCTAGCAGGGGTTTATTTTCATGTTGAATTCTACTTGGAGCATTCTTATTGGCCACAAGCCTTGTTTTAATCAGATCACATGGGTCATAGTACCAGTGAGAGTCAGCATCAAATTTAAAAAGTTGTAAAATTTCATATGCCACAGTGAATGCTTTTCTCTAGAATGTGAACCCCCCACATGAAAAAGGTAAGGAAGGAAATATGCTCTTCTTTTGCTGACTAACAAAGTGCAATTGATATGTACTCTCCATCTGCCGTATGTATTCCAATGCAAAATCCTCTCTAGCACATGTATTGGAAGTTTATGGCCTAGATTTACTCCTGATCCATAAAATCTTAGGATAATATATTCCTCCATGAAGTACCAGCCAGCCAATTGTATTTCTTTTCCCAATTGAATGCAATTTCTACAAGACTCGGGAAATCCAGGCATTGGAGTATTTCTAATGGATTGATACAATGGAGCCAAAAAGTAGTCTACAAAATGATTGTAGTTCTTTTGATTATGATACATCTTTATCTTATGGCTCCAATCCAGTAGTCCATTTTTATCTGGATGAATTTGAAGCTTGCTGTCCTAAAACCTCCCAACAAACTTCACTAAAAAAAATAGCACAAGTAGGTTGTGGAACTAATTTGTATTTCTGTTGGAACTCAGAGTGGGAGCTTCACTTTGACTTCATTTAATCATTAAAATTTGATCATGCATGGATCTTGCAATATGGTCAAGAAATCTGTATTTAGCAAGTGGATTACAATTGTTTTATATTAAAAAGAGGAAGGTTGATTTCAAGGGTTTATTCAAAATCCTCCTTTCATGCAAAAAATTCCAAAGGCATATTAACCGAGTTGAACCTCCAATTTGTGCAAGAGGATTCACCTATTAGGTTGAGCTGCCACTTAGGAAGATGCAAAATCTTAGATGTATCAAACAATGTCTCACTTTAATGTTCAATTTCACTTAAAACCCTAAATATGCAAAACTGTAAGCAAATTATCGAATTACAGAAAATCCTTTCAGACTGAGATGAAGGATAGAGATACTTAACTCATTATTTTTCAAAGTCCTAAAAACTAAAAAGTCAGGGACACATGGACTAGTACCCAAGCCCAAGGTACACTTTTTGTCATGGAATTTGGAACTTCTCTCGACACTGATCTACACTACAACTTTTGTTTCTACCTTAGGAAATATGGAGGACACAAGGACTAGCATCCAAGTCCAAGAATGTTCACTTGAGTCCTCTACTTCTTAGATCCTGAATCTTTGATGCCTGTAACCTCCTTTCTTCAACTCCACTCCGTGAAACTTGGTACCTATAACTTGTAATCACAAAGGAGTGTGGGAGGGGGTTGTGGTGTTTAGAGGCTTTCCTTGGTTAAGCCCCAAAGATACATTCAAGTCTTGAAGTGCATATCTCATGGAAGGAAGACACTTTTCATGCCATGAGGAGATGGATGTCAAACCTACAAATAACAAACACAATAACAATGCTCTTCTTTGCAACACAAATGAATGCCTTGGATCACAATAATATAAGCTTGTCAATCAAATGTCCATCTATTTTGCAAATGAAACCTAATCATTCTTATATATGCAGCTACAAACAATCCCGATAAGAATTTTGTAATTCAAACTTGAGATGTCAGCATAGGACCTAAATAACAGTCATAAAACTGACATTTGAAATTAGGGTAGACCCAAAATAGGGAAGGATTAGGGTGCTAGCACCCAAGTCCACCCTACCATTTTTGTTCAGGAGTCAACAAAATGTATCCCCCTAGGTCCTATTTTCCATAAGACTTCAGGGTTTTCTCATTGGGAGTCAAAATTATCACACAAGATGCTCTAAATGCAATAATAGGACCCAAGAGCTAAACCTTAAGAGGGAAAAGCCCCCAAGGGGACATTTTCTAATGTAACAACAATTATGGATATTGTATACCATTTCATGGAGGCTTGCATCCACTTGACTATTATTAGCCAATCCAAGGCAAAACATTAGCATGGAAGCAGTATCCATAACACATGTTTTAAAATTTTCAATTTTATAAGGAGGCTTATGATTCTGATTGAGTAGGGCACCATCAAATGCTAGAGATTTGACAAAAAATATTATCATCCTCACTAACTGCTTCATAAGTACTAGCAAGTTTTTCTAGGTTTATGTGGACCTTTTCACATTCTTTAGTAGTAAAACCTAACAATTTGCCATAATATTCTCCATTAATGGGAAGCATTACTTCCTGCCTATCTTTTATAACTATTGCTTTTCTATTTTCATCATAATTCTGTGCATAGACCATGATAAATTCAGGGCAAGGGAAAACCTCAAGCAACATCAGGCATCCCAATCCAACCACCCATGGTGCAGTCATCCCGCTACTTGGTATTGGTTTTTTTGGGTCAGGTTGCACTCTGCGTACCTTATTCTCCAATGAAAATCTAAGTGTTGAGGTAAACCTTCCAAATATTATAGGGTCATAAATATCATGGTATTCATTTGTAAAACCTGGGGTTTTAAGTAGTCTGGCATAGTCTGTTTTATCTCTTTCTTTGTTATTCCCAATTTTTGGTCTGGTAGTGCTGGTAGACATGCTTGTAAACACTCAACCCTAAACTCCGGTCCCCAAGATTGAAAAAACTAAAGTTTCAAGGAGAATAGTAATAGAAATAGTAATAGGAATGAAGTATTTTTGTATTTCACTTACCTGAAAAAGATGAATACAAAGACTGGCACTAAGTGACTCCATGACATCACACAATCGATATTAAAATTTATGGTGCACTGCAATCTCCTCGAGTCCTTGACCCTCTCACTTCCAAATAGTATCAATTAAAATTGCTAAATGCTAACTCTAAGTGCCAATTGTGAAGTAAAGCGAGTGAAACGTGTTACATTCTTTTATTAAAGTTATAAATTGTATTTTATTCTTGAGGAAGTTAATTTTTTTAAAAGTTATTATATTCTATTGTATTCTTCACTTTTAGTACAAGTTTGTAGTTGTAGTTGTACTACTACTAAGTACTCCCACTTCAAACAAAATTTAAGGATGATATGCAAGTCTGTAGCTTGAATTAATAATTTAATACTTATACAACATGTATGTCGAGCTATGGAATTGAAAACTATCATATAATCTTAATCGTTGATCTTTGTAAATCTAATGATTCTTGATTGATTCTGGAGGTTTGAGTTCCCAATTCTAGCGCTCCAGACTTTCATTCTGAAATTCAACTACAACCATCCATCCGGCATTGAAACATTCATTGAATAGTGATACATGGCACTAAAGTCTGAATATAATATAGGTTAGATATATTATTATAATATATTATATAATAATTAGAATTATATATTTTATTATATAATAATTATATTTTATTATATAATAATTATATTATATTATATATATATAATATTTATTCATCCGTTGATCTTTGTAAATCTAACGTCTCTAGATTGATTCTAGAGGTATGAGTTCACAAGTCTAGCACTCCAGACATTTCATTCTGGAATTTAACTACACACGTCCATCTAGCATCAAAACATTCATGCAACTCTTTTACTTATTTTCCTTAAAACCCTAAGTCTTATAATCGAGAGTTCACTTTATGTTCTATTTTGTTGTTGACCATCTAGCATAGGTTCCCAGTTAGCTAAGTTATAACCTTATGTCTTTTATGTCATGAGTTAACCAACCCCTAGGTCTTGAGTTACCTATTCTAGCCCATCAAGTCATATGCATTGCAAAGTCTTAGTCTTATATCCTTGTAAGGGTCTAAAAGTGCCACTTGGCAGGATATCGCAAGCCCGCACAATGCTGAAGGCGACGACATGTTTTCACTAAGGGGCTGTAAGGTGAAGACAAGTGTCAAGGACATCATGGCCTATGGCCATAATATCAATGATTCAATTGAATGAAGGATTGGTGCCAGGTGTTGAAGGATCGAGTGAAGTAGTGGGGCCGCAGATATTGAAGATCCAATGGTAGCGCATCCTCACAGGAGAATCTTGTCTGCGGAGAAGATTCTCTGCACTACTGCAAGATTTTGACACCTAGCTAACTCCTAGAAAGAAGAATTAAGGCTTGCATAGTGGATGTCCACATGGAAGCCTTAGTGCATACCTACAGAGCCAAAAGGAGGTGATCTATTTTCTACTGTGCCGCTGTGAAATGATGCCACATGGCCACGTAGGACAAAAAAGTCAAAAAGTCAGCAAGAAGGCACATCTGAGATGGAGTAATTTGATTGGCCAGCTAATTTTCATGCAAAGGCCTAGATTTCCAAATATGGCGGTTGATTCATGGCTGTTGATCTCACAATATGAATTTTGCATCAATGGTTGGAATTTATATTTTCTGTGTAGACTGTAGACACTTAAATTTGTCCTCACGATCATCCTACTTTTCTTCTATTAATTAAATAGATATTATTATTTATTTAATTCATTCATTTAATACTGCATCCTATTATTCTTCTATTAAATAAATAGATATTGTTATCTATTTTATTAATTCACTATATACTTTCCTCTATTTTTCTTCTATTAATTAAATAGATATTATCATCTATTTAATTAATTCATTTAATAATTTCCTCTAATCATTTAAATCATTAAAATAATAAAATCATTTATCCATTACATGCATACTCTATTATTAAAAATATCCATGCATTATCCATTACATATTCATTTGCATATATAAATTCATATAATAATATTTCCTCTTGCATATTCAATGCACAAACCCCACTCTCTCCATAAAATGCTAAAATTCCATTATTCCATAAATGCTCTATTTATTTCTTTCAAAAATAGATTTGGCAATATGGACAAATGCCCATTTATCTGTTTCTACATTTATTCCACATCTTCTCCCACACCTAAATTTGATTCCATGAGGCATCTATTTAAACCCTCTTTTCTTCTCACCATGGACATACATAATTGATAGAGAATTGATACTGGAGCATAATCTTTCATACGTTCACCATAGCTTCTTGTCGTATTTGAGTGCATATGAAAATTTGAGAGCATCAATGCACAAATCAAGATCTTGGTGATAGGAAAACAATGAAGTTTACTGTTCTTTTGAATGATTATATTTGGTTTTCATGGTTTTGTATTTGATTTATGCAACAAGTATTCATTTAGGAATAGACTCTATTGATGTGATTTTGTGAATGTTTTGATTCTGTTATAGATTCATTAGTTTTCATTTTTCAACATTCACATAGACATATCGCGAATTCATAGTGATGGATAAAAAGACATGCATTTATGCACCGAGCCCTAATCTGCAAGCTCGATTAAAGTTGAAGGTAAGGGTTTTTCACAGTGTTTTCATAAACATGAAGAGGATTTGTGCACAATGAGCAATTGGATGAGAAAATATTATGATTTCAAGATTTTGCAACTAAAACCTGTAAGTTATTCTTGCCTATTGTGTTTGTTTGAAGGTGAATTGCTACCTAGTAGAGGATATTTTGAGCATTCTTAGAAGAGAAAACCCTAGTCTGGTGAAGTGTTATTTGAAAAAATGAGCCAAACAAGTCATCCTTCAACTTCTAAGAGGAGTCTGGATGAGGATTTAATGAAACAATTGTCTGGGCCTTCAAGAAGGCCAGTGTATACATACGGTCTAGGTGGGCTTAATGATAGATAGTTAGATTTGTGTTCTAGGTGCTAGGATGCTAAATTGCTTGTGCATGGGTGGACTTTGTTTAAGCATTGGCATGATAGGAAGGAGTACATAGCCCCTATTTTTAATGCCTAGAATTTGGATGTGGCGAAGTTGATGTGCCCTAATGTATTTGTAAATCTTGACCTGGTAAGGGCTGTTGTACAAATATATGATCCTACTTCTAGGATTGTTAGGGTAGGGAATAATGAAGTCATGATTAGTACAACAAAGGCATTCATCACAAAGGTATTTGGCCTCAACCCTGCTGCAAACAAAAAGATTGATTTCAACATCCTAAAAGATGAATACAAGAGAGCTCGACATGCATATAGAGTATTCAAGTTGCCTAAGCACAGAGCAAGGGGAATTGATGGAAAGTTAATTAGAATATCAGATAGTGAAGAAGAACCTTTTGATGTTTAACAATTCATGCATTACTTTGTAAATACTTACCACACTCTTTTCCATGTACTGGGAAGAGATGCATTGGATAAGATCCCAGTTCCTATAATGATGTTAGCTACAAATGCACAAGATATTTCAACTACTGAAGCATTTGATTATGCAACATATATAGCAGACAAGGTGCATGAGCAGTTATTGAAGATTAAGAACAATCTATATGTTGTAGATGCAAAGGTGGAATTTAAATGGTATTAAATTATGTGCCATATGTTTTTATATGCTGGAACAGGGATGTGGCATCGGGCTTTGCATGTCAGAGAATTAGAACAGGATGGTACTCTTCTCCTTGTCCAATTATGGACTCATTTGTTAGATATACATTGTGAAAGTTCAGACTATGTGATTTTTTAAGAACATTTTGTGAGAAGGTTGCTGAATTTTATGGAGCCTGAAGGTGAAAGGGTCCCAAGGGATATATTAGATTTTCTGAGACCATTGGATAGAACCCCTAAACTAGGAATTCAACATAATTGGGGAGATTGGTTCCTGTATAGCAGCACTACTTGCATTAGAGTTTATGGGAGCAAGGTTGCCCCACATATATTGTCAAAGTATGTGCCAAAGAGGATTGTATATTTGGAAATTATTTGGCAATTGAATGAATCAGATAAAGAATACCTGAGATTGCAGAAGAAAGGGTCATTTTTCCCTACTGCCACTAAGTTTTGTGACTTCTAGGCTACAAATAAAGATGCTCTAGATCAAATTGATTCAGTTTTGGAAGATTACAAGATGGGGTTTGAAGACCCAAGGGTATTTGATCTAGAAGGTTTCATCAATAGGGTGAGACTTAATGTCAAAAGGCCACAATTCACCCATTGGGTCCTGTTTGATGAGGATGTAGTGAGAAACTATGCTACCATGGAGGAAATTCATTTATTAAGGGAAAAGTGGAGGGCATTGATGGAAGGGGAAAGAATGAGAATAAATTTGAATTCTACATATCCTAGGGCTTTTATAGAGGGAAGTGACCCAATAATAAGGATTCAAAAAATTCTTGCCAATGGAGAGACTCTGATTGAAAGTGCCCCTGTAGGTGAAGAGAGACCTACATATGATCCAAGGAGTATAATCAAGCCATATAGCAAAATAAATGAGTCTCCTAATTTACCTCCAGCCAAAAAAATGAAAATCATTGACTTGGAGCATGAAGAAGAAATAGAGTTTGTGGACTGGGAGGAGGAAATTAATGAACACGAACAAGAAATTTCTCAACAGGTAAATTCACCTAAGAGAATAATCCCTTATGCCTCTCCAGATAATAGGTTGGTAAGGTCACTTTCTAGTGATCAGGTAGATATAGAGGACATCAGAGTGCTTGCTTGTGCACAATTTTTAGAAGATGATGCCTTTGTCAATACCCCTGAATTTAAGGGGTATGTGTTATAAGTGAGAAATGAAGAATTTTAGAAGAAAGTGGAAGAAGCAAAAAGAGGAGCTGATCCTGAGAAGTATGAAGAAATAACATAGAGGATGCTCAATGAATTAAGCCAGGATATCAATAGGATGACCCCTAATGAAGGGAGAGCTTTGGTGGAAAAGAGTGGTTTGTTGTTACTTTCTCATTGGACTTTGCCAGATGCAATTGCATTTGATATTGTCACAAGAATGGGAACAAATATCTCTGATGATCAAGTAGATAAAGCACTCTCTAGTACAGGGTTCAATCCCAAATTTGAGACCTTGGCAATATGGGCATTGGCCCCAAACAATAAAAATCTAAGGATGGGTTTAGGTAAATTAACAAGAGATGTGATAATAAAAAGAGTATCAGATACTCTAGCTCCTCAAGCTACAAGCTTGAGTGTTTACACAACTCAATTTGCTGAGGCTATCACCAATAAACTACAGAAGGACTATGATGAGATTTTATTGAAATATGGATAGGCAATGGTAGAATTGAATAAGCACAAGGGGAAAATGTTGTTATCACCAGGTACTTCAATTCAAAATGTTTCAATCCTTGTGGATGTTGTAAAATCTTTCCCAATAGACAGAGAGACAATACTCTCAGAGATTAAAGAGTTGAAGGAAGAAGTAAAAAGTCTGAAAGATGAGAAGAAGACCACTGTTAAGGAAATGGTTACAAATTTGATTGACCATAGGCTATCCAAGATTACAGCTAGGGTTGATGATACATGGAAATCTTATTTAGGTTTGAGGACAACCCAAGACAAACATGAGAAGGATAAGTAAAGCTTGAAGGACATGATTAGGGTATGGCTACCTAGAACTAGATAAATAAGGGAAAATCATAGATGTTTGAGGTTTTCCCTTGATGCTCTAGCAAAAAAAAAATTAACCCTTGACATGTTTCTTTTGTTAGAAGAGGTAGTGGCTTTCTAGCTAAAATTGGATAAAGTTTTTAAGGAGAAAAGACAATCAATTGAGAAGATAGATAAAAAGATTATGCCAAGTATATTGGAAAATGATGGACAAATAAAGAGTTTAGACAAATGGAAGGCCAATTTTGAAGATATAGACAGCCATCTTGTATCTTCAAGTTGTGTAGATGGTGATCCAAATATAAAAAATTTAAGTTCTACACTTGATAAGCTACATGCATTGGAGTTGAATTTTGATATATTCTGTAAGGAGTAAAAAATCTTATTAGATGCTAGGTATACAGGGAATAATGAAAAAATAGGAAAATTTATTCATTTCCAATGACCATCAGAGAAAGAATGTGCAACTTGGGTGGAGAAGTATGGATAAATGTGTCAAGGGTGAACAAAGATCCAATCATGTGATATATCATCTTCATCATTGGGATAAAACACTTTTAACAGTTTTTTGGCATCTCTAATTTGAATTGTATTTTGTCTTTTTCTCTTTCATATGTAATTTGAATTAGCTTCCCAATGCTTATGGCGGTAGCTTGTAGTGTAAGATTTGTAATTGGCGGTTGGTAACGAGTTTTAGGGAAACATGTTCTTGGGTCTATAAAAGAACATGTTGTTCCACTTTGTAAAGAGATTGGAAGATTTGGGAAACTTTGATAATGAAATACAAAGCAATTTATGAGAAGTTGTCCATATTCTAAGTAGTAAGTTTTAATTTCTTGCATGTTGAATGTACTTTCTCTATAAATATTATATGTACTTTGAATGTAATATATGATAATAATAGATTCTAAAGGTCAGTTCCTTGTTAAATGGCTTAATCTAACCTTGTCTAGAGAAAAGAGGTAGCAACAACTAAAACAAATGTTGAAAACAAAAGAAGCAATACGCCAAGATTAAAATATTTTATCCTTGAAGGTTAAATTCAATAGTTAACAAAATAAAGTGCACAGATCAATAGCAATGTAGGGAGTAATTAATCATCCAAAAGTAATAACAAAAATATGATAGAAACACAATTCTACAACTTCATATGTTAATTGAATAATAACTAATAGAATAAATTAAACACATCAATAATAATGTAGAAAGTAATTAATCATCAAAAAATAAGTATAATAATAGGATAGAAACACATTTTTTGATCGGTAAACCGCACCATGTGCAGGAAATTATATTAATAAAAAAAGATTTACATTTAGTTTGAGCCTAGAGGGCTCTTTGTAGATTAATACAAGAACACTCGTTGTGCCAAAAAACAAATATAGTGTCAAGAAAATTCCCAAAATTAGCCCTCTAATCTACCAGCCCAGGCTTCAAAAACACACAGCACCAGCCGCTAGCTCGAAAACTTGCCACCCTACCACCCCGGTTCCCAACATGGTAATTACCAAGAAAGTAGCCCCGAGACTGGGAGCCTGACCACTCCTACGGCCAGTAGAATTCCCTCGCACTCAGAATGGATATGAAGTGATCAATCCATACCAGAGTCTCCTCTCTATTCATTCCAATTGCCCACCAAAGAAAATCTCTCCCACGAGCCACCCAAAGCATGTTCCTTCCTAGTTGGTTCTCATTCATGTTTAGTAGGAATGACTACCTAGCTATGTCCTCCTCTTCCTCCTACAGCTTTTCCAGGTCCCTTGGCCACGGGATCCCAACCCCCAATTCTGCAAAAACCACCACATCTACGTCATCTAGAAGAATATTCAGAGTGAATACCTCTTGTAGAATCACCAACGCATCCACCTTTGCCTCTCCTAGGTCAAACAAAGAAGCCAAAAAGCATGAGGAAATGTTTGTATTTACCCTATATCTATCCTCTGAGACCAAGAAATCTTTACCTAGGACCATCTTCACTGCCTCAAGGAAGAGTCTGTTCTGCTGCTTACAAATGATCATAAGTCTATAATTTGTGATACGACCTAGAAAGGTGACCTGGTGCTTATTGCAATGGAGCCTTATGGGAGTCTCCATCCTATGTTTTGAACAAGCCAGACAAGTGTTATTTTATTGGAGACCTCTAGGATTTAAAGGAAGTTCATTAATTAACACGCACCTTAGGTGAAAGATGCATTTATTCATTATCTAGATTTTTGTAGCATCAATCTTCGGTTCATGTTGTCATTAATAATTATAATTCATTATTCCTCGTGCTGGCAAGGTTGTCAGAGGCTCTTGCAGGAGAGCCATTTAATGCTTGGGAAAATTATTTTGCAGCCCACCAAATGCAATCGATGGCTTCAAGTTCACTAATATTTAATGCCTGGGAAAAGTGTTGTTGCTTCAATAATTATATAATAATTATTAATAATATATAACTATTATTATATTATATTATATTATATAATATGACTAACATCATATCTTATTAATTTATATTATATATTGTATTAGTATTAGTATTAGTATTGATATTAATATAATATATAATGTTAATCATCTAATATAATTAATAATTATTGTTAATATATATTATATTATGTTGATACAATAATAAATATATTATAATATATAATAATTATTCAACTGTTGGCATTCAATAATAATATATAAACATGACACCTTATTGCACCATCACAACTTTAAGTTTTTAGCTTAAAGCAAGGTTGCGATGAGGCAAATCCTTGCGACTAGACAATAGAGACCGCCATAGGTTAGAGGCTAAGAGGGGATATACCCGAGGCCTTAATAAATATTAAAAATATATCAAAATAATATTAAAATAGATTAGGATGATTAAAAACAAGGACCCACAGGGAATACGTGGTGTCTTCACGCACCATCACAACTTCTGAAATATAGGCTTAAATGGAGGTTGTGATGCCTGCGACCAAATCAGAGTTATAATAAAATAAAGGGGCTCAAGGCTGGTAACTTAGAGCAAAGGGGTCAGTAACTCGATGACCACCAAGGGGATAAAATAACAACTTAAGTTGGGGAAATTGGCTACACAAGTCAATGATCAATTAGAAGGATAAACTCTAAATGCCTTAGACAACACCAGCTGTAGTGTTTTTACTTAGAGATTTTGCAGAGAGAATTGTGATAACATAAAAACCATAAAATTTTGAATTGACATAACACATCCATTTATCTTTTCCATTTTTATACATCACTATACATTGCCATTGAACTCATTCCTTTTTCCATGTGATAAATGTTATTTAATATTGAAAATTTGAACTATCTATGATGTGTATACATTGCAATTTACCATTAAACTCATCTCAATTTCAAATCGTAATTACTTCGATATTTTTTTATTAAAATTTAACATCACCCTTCAAAAAATATTGGGAAATTACATTGTACATGAACATCTAACAAATTCACAAACACACACATACTATTGAATCCAGAAGCTCTTCACACAATACTGTCATGGACCATGGAAAACTCATGCTTACCATCTAACCAACCTCAAAGTTCTAAACAAAACTCCTATCCTTCGACCTTCAAACCTTGCTTTAATCCTCCAAAATATTTTTGGTTCCTTTTTCGACGATGCTTAATGAATATTTCAATGTAGTCCATAATTATCCTATTAACAGGCAATGGCTCTGTTACAAATTCAATTATGTCCTCATTCACAATGATAGTAAATGATTTACTATAAAACCTTGCTTTATATGTACAAGAAACCACTAGGTATGGATAATAATAAGGCCAGTAAAAGAGAATTAAATTAATTTTCTCAAGGTCACTGGCAATTGAGTTGTAATACCAATTCCATGTGTCAATTCAAATTTCTAGTTTCTCATACATGCATGCATGTGTGGGAGATTCAGCCCACCACCTAGAATAGAATGCATCATTTGCAATTGTTAAAAGTGTTGATTCTTGACATGATTTATTCCACTTGACGAATGCTCATATTTCTTCATTCCAAGACATGTAAAGCA